>OX375867.1:11760209-12330253 GCA_947359475.1 Heligmosomoides polygyrus bakeri
CATATTTGGGTTTTCGGCACTCACAATAACATCGTTCTGTTCTGCTTGAAGAGCGCTATCGAACTGTATAAATTTCGACCGATCCTGGAAACATCGATTTTTCGGCAATATCCCATCGGGGACGTGGCGCCTTAGGCCGAGCTGCGCGGATGATGACGTCATTGAAAACCGATATTTTCGAAATTGGCCAAATTTCCTCGTGCAAACTTCGTCCAAAATCGTCTAGAGATCATTTGAGGCGCTGATTACGAATCCGACGTTCGTATTTGAAAATTCCGCGAACTTGAGCAGGTTACTTCCCGTTTGAGGGTGGTCGGGTCAAGATCATCGATCACCCTCAGTTATCGGTATGAGCGGTCCCTCCCGTAATCGTCCAAATGTACTTCGGCATCGTGTTCGGCACCCCGAATAAGCCCCCGACCCTACACGAATTTTGAACAAAATCGATGATCCTGACCCGACCACCCTCAGTTATCTAGAAGAAATTGCAAAACCTACCGAAGTCGACGGAATTTTCAAAAACGGACGTCGGATTCGTAATCAGCGCCCCAAATAACCCCTGGACTATTTTGGACGCAGTTTGCACGAGGAAATTTGGCCAATTTCGAAAATATCGGTTTTCAATGACGTCATCATCCGCGCAGCTCGGCCTAAGGCGCCACGTCCCCGATGGGATATTGCCGAAAAATCGATGTTTCCAGGATCGGTCGAAATTTATACAGTTCGATAGCGCTCTTCAAGCAGAACAGAACGATGTTATTGTGAGTGTCGAAAACCCAAATATGGACAAGTAAGAGTGCAGGAAACTTCAACCGCTAAGTCCGCCGCCCTAAAACGGCAGGCGGGGCTAGGCAGTTTAGGCAGCTGAGAAGTTCTGATCACGTCATCATAAAGTACCGTACCTTAAGCGCTCTGTTCGCGTACGCATTTTGAGGCTTTAACTCGCCGCGTCTTCTCGCAGTGGTTCACCGAATTCGGAAAAAAATGCATCACGCAAGCCTCACCTGCATTTTCGCACCGCTGTAACATTGCTCCCTCCTAAGCTAAGCCATTCTACTTTAGTATACTTATATATCGTTCTACTGCCTACAAGACCCACAAGTTGCAGCCGAAACGATTCGAACTCGACAGAGTTATTGTGCTCCAAACACGCCCGCGCGTGCAATTTAGCGCAACAACGGCAGACGCTCTCCGCGCTGTTTCTCGCCCAGATTACAGTGCTTCCCACTATAAATAACACCATTCAATTCAGCATGAAAAGATCTATCGAGTGGTGTCAAGCATGGCCCAACTAGAAGACAACCTTTTTTCGATGACGTCATCGTTCTTCCGCCGCGGCCTCGTCCTCGATGCTAAACAGTCAAAAAATTGATGTTTCCAAAATCGGTCGAAATTGACACCGTTCGATAGCGCTTTTCAAGGAGAAAAGAACGGTGCCATTGAGAGCGTCGAAGGCTCAAATCAGGGCGAGTAGAGGCGCAAGAAACTCTAACCGCTAGCTTTTGCCGCTCTAAAACGCCAGCCGAGGCTAAGGCAGTTTAGGCAACTGAGGAGCTATGAGCATATCGTCGTAAAGTACCTTAGGCGCTCTGTTCACGTACGTATTTCAAAGCCGTCAGCTCGCCGCATCTTCTCGCTGTGGTCCACGGAAATCGGAAAAAAATGCTTCACACAATCCTCACCTGCATTTTCGCACCCCTATAACATTGTCCCCTCCTAAGCTAAACCATTTCACTTTGGCATACGAAAAGAACGTTCGACTGCCTACAAACCTACAAGCTGCAGCCTGAAAGGTTACAACTCGACAGAGCTATTGCGCTCCGAACACGCCCATGCGTGCAATTTGCGAGCGGTTGCCCCCTCGATTGAATGGTTCGATTCTCTATGCATTGTTCACGGTGCACTCCAAATTCTAACTACACAGCCTTAGAGCAACTCCTGACTAGGGCGGCAAGAAATTTCTGATAAAACTGCCCAAACGATCAGACTACAAGCCGTTCCCCCCCCCCTCGATTGAAAGGTTCGATTCTGTATGCATTGTTCATGGCGCACAGCAAAGGCTCGCTGGAAACCCCTAGAGCAATTCCTGAGTAGGGCGGCTGCAAATTTCTGATAAAACTCCCCAAACGCTTAGTCTACAAGCTGTCCCCCCTCCTCGATTGAATGGTTCGATTCTCTATACATTGTTCACGGCGCACTCCAAAGGCTCGCTGGAAACCCTTGGAGCAATTCCTGAGTAGGGTGGCTGCAAATTTCCGATAAAACTCCCCAAACGCTCAGTTTACAAGCTGTCCCCCCTCCTCGATTGAAAGGTTCGATTCTGTATGCATTTTTCACGGCGCACACCAAAGTTTCGCTGGGACAGAATGGAGCTAATCCTGAGTGGAGTGGCGGGGAATTTCTGATAACATTCTCCAAACGGCTCGAAATAGTCTTGAAAACGTCGCAGTTCCCAGTGAGAGAAGATAGAAGCGCAGGGGACATGCGCTCGCCCACTCGATTGATAGGTTAGGTTCTGTGTGCCTTGTGCACGCCGCACTCTCGGGGCATTCCTGGCATGACAGAGCACTGGCGACGTACGCCATCTTTGAGATACTCCGAAAGCACGCATATGCTGGGAAATAAGCTGCTCTAATCGCCCGTCCAGTCAATTTTGGACCACCCACGGCGAAAATACGGGTGTTCCGGTAAAGTTTTACACATATTTGTGTAGATCTCGAAGAGGCGAATCGAATGGTGCCAACCTTTATTCAAGAAACCTAAAACTGGAGGAGTTATGAGCGTGCGACGCTTTGCGACGCTATGTTGGCGTTTTTTCGCCCACTTTTGACCGTGCGGCGCGAGCGGTATTGTAGAATGGGATGACATGGGAGTGAAGGTCGACGGCCGGCAACTGCACCATCTTCGCTTCGCTGACGACATCGTGCTCATAACACCGAGCATCAGTCAGGCGGAACGAATGCTGGCCGACTTCGATCGTGTATGTGGAAGCGTTGGACTGCAGCTGAATCTTACGAAGACGATGTTCATGAAGAACGGATGGGTTTCTGATGCCCCATTCTCGCTCAACGGAACGAACATCTCCGAATGCTCCAGCTATGTGTATCTGGGTCGCGAAGTCAACATGGCCAACGACCTAGCACCAGAGCTGAGCAGGAGGAAACGAGCGGCTTGGGGAGCTTTCAAGAGCGTCGAAGAAGTCGTGAAGAAAACGAAGAACGTCCGACTCCGTGCCCACCTATTCGACTCCACTGTTCTTCCTGCCCTAACATACTCCTCAGAGACCTGGGCTATGCGAAAGCAGGATGAACACGCGATCAGCGTCGCGCAGCGTGGAATCGAGAAGACGATGCTCGGAGTGACACGACTCACGCAAGTGAGAGAAGGCCTCCGGAGTCCCGAGCTTCGCCGACGTTCGAAGATCAGAGACGCTGTGAGCCTAGTTGTCGAAAATTAGGTGGGCCGGCCACGTAATGCGCTTCGCAGACACCCGATGGACGAGAGCCGTCACCGACTGGATTCCGCGGGATGTCAAAAGAACACCAGGACGCCCACCAACGCGTTGGTGGGACTTCTTCGTTAAAGCCCTGAACGACCGATATGACGCTCTTCGTGTCCCTCGAGCGAGAAGGATCCATTGGAGCACTCTGGCAGGCGACAGGGACGAATGGAGACGCTGCTGGTACCCGCTCGAACAATTCGATGATCAACGGGACGACAGGTGATACAGGTGATACAGGTGATCCTGTTCTATGTAGTGAGCGAAAACAAGTTTTTTGGTACAAGTCGCTAATGTGACCCGCATGAGCCGTGGCGGACCGGACCGCTCATGTGCCGGCCAATAAAGGCACGAGTCGTACACACCCTCTTTGGCTTGGGTGGAAGGAATATCGGGCTACGACGATCCATCTTAGCAGCTCACGCAGCCTTCCTGGACGCATCCAAGACGTCGACTGTACGGTGGCGCTCTTATTGGCCCGAATCGTTCCCGCCCAACCCCCGATGTAGGCCACATTCAAGACTTGTACCATTTTTAAAGGGATCAGCTGATCCGCGGAATAGATGGGAAAGTTAACGAGTAAATAGGGGTCCTTTGAGGAATAAAGCCCCAAGTTCCTTCAAAAATTTCGGAGATTTTTGTGACATTTGTGAGTGCTGTGGTAAATGGGGCCCGTATGAGAGAGGCAGGGATGTGCCAATCAGAGCGCTGACCAAACACGGGCCAGCCAATCAGAGCACCGGCAAAAACCACTCTAGGGGGTCAGCTAATTAAGGCTAATGGCTAATGGCCAGCTAATGTAGGCCATATTAACGACACGCTCTTTTTTCCAAAATCTCCTATGCATCACCTGTCGTGCCGTTGATCATCAGCGTCTTCATTTGTCTCTGTCGCGTGCCAGAGTGCTCCAATGGATTCTCCTCGCTCGCGGAACATGAAGAGCGTCAAGTTGTTCGTTCAGGGCTTTCACTGTTCCAAACACTACCCTAAAACTACGTGGAAAACCTTAGCACAGCTTCGCTCTCTTCACCTCCTTATGGTCTGATGCGAAGGTATAGCTATCGCTAACGATATGCTAGTACGACAACGTCGACATCCATCCAGTCGAAGCAGCCATCCGTCAGATCGGCGTTGTTGAGACATAAGACGCGTCCGGGAACCAGTTCCGCGCCACGTTACTACCATGTCGCTGCTGTTTGTCGTCACCGACCCACGATACATCGCTGTCACCGTCGTGGCGTGTGGTCAGCACGACCTTATCCGGTTTCTTCGGCGGGGAAATCACCTATGGCTTCATTGCTATTTGGCCGAATGGTCAACCGGTGATGGTCGTTCAGGTCCTGTCGAATGCGTGGCGCCATACCGTCGGGGCAGATCTGAGAGCGTAGAGGCAGAGTGCGAGTTCCACGGCTTTCCGGCCAGGGTGTGGAGGTCCAAAGCCTCCTCCTTTTCCGTCAGCCAGGTATATCCCTTTCGCCTGCCCCACTGATTGACGGCGGCGACTTCGCTGATAGCCAGCCGGTTGGTCTTGGCCGCGAGCGACCAGACAGCTTCTGATCCCGTTACTCGACCACGTCCAGATGGTCCAGATGGCCGCCGGACCCCGTGGTCTTCCAAGCAGCCGCAGTGCTGATGGCGGTTCCGCTTGCGGTCTCGGAACCGATTAGCGAAGGCGCCGCCCTGTTCACCACGTCTTAGCTCGTCTCCAGAAGGCCACCCCCGTCGTACTTCGGACGTTTCCTCGACGATTTCCGCGTGCTCTTGTCGCTATCGAAGGCGACGATCGCCGGCCGCCGCCGTCATTTGACTGCATCCAGTTCGCTCCGGTCGACATCTGGAAGCTCCCCGTCACGTCGTTTACAGCTTCATCCGCTCCGTAAGCTGGCTGGGCTTCTGTGCAATTAGACGCTGAGAATCGGGCTGGTGCGTTTGCTCATTGTGCTGCGCCATTCTGCAGAGACAGTCCCCTTCTTCTTCCTCTTCTTCTTCTTCTTCTTCTTCTCTATTCTCTCTTCTTCTCTTAACAGCACCAAAACGGACATTATTTTCGCAACAATGTTGCAAAAATAATGGCCGTTCGGTAAAGTTGAGCTCCTGCGCTCGGACTCATTTCCCACCGGTCGACCTCAAATGGCCAATAATTCTCAGATCATTTTGATGTCCAATTTGCCAAATTCTTCAGTTTGATCGAAAAAAATCCACCATTTATTGCTTCTCGTCCATGCGTCCATCGATGCGTCCGATTTGTGCCCGTTTTCTCTGCGTCTAATCGTCTTCGGTGCATTTCGTTGAGGGAATCTTTTTCACAAGCTGCAAGCTTGATCTTGAAGTCGTCGCGAAATTTCCTGCCGTTTTTGAACCATGCTCTCAAATTATGCGCACCATTTTTTGTAGGATGACTATACATTCTACGACTCGGGCGGCTGATCCGATCTCTCCTGCCGAACAGGAGGCCGTCGATGAGCTACGAGCCAGGTACGATTACTTCGCCGTAAGTTAGAAAAAGCAGCTTGCAACAGCTTTTTTGAAATATTTTTATTCTTAAAATATTCTTTCATTTCTGCTGTTATGTCTACTCATCAGCCGTCTTTTTGTGTCGTTCCCATCAAAAACGGTCATTACAGGATAAAAATCGATAAAATCTATCGATAACGATAGTGGTATCAATATTGATTACTTGCTGTGACACGTGTCTATGTAACACGTGTCACTACATTCATGTGATTCAAACAGCAATCTCGAGACAAAATCAATAAAATTGACTGAGAATAGCTGATGAACCGAAATTGTTAACTATTGTTAATTTGCTGTTGTGAAGCCTGTTAATTAGCCGTCACATTAATCATATTCCCGCCTCAGACCGTCGTCTCTAGAAAAAGTCGATAAAACCGATCGATAGCGGCCTTTTATAGGTATTGTTGAATAGGAACTGTAAAACCTTTCTATCTGTCATCACATTCATGTGATCCCGACTTCAAGCGATCAATTCTTGACAAAAATCAATAAAATTGATCGATACTCACTACTCTCCGATACACGTATGGATCAATCATTTTCGTTTTTTTTCAAATGTAGTTGAATTTCATCGTGCAAAATTGTCCGATCGACTTTTTTAAAATTCTTTCTCCTTTTATAATTCACTAATTTGATATGATTTTCAGGCACTCGCATTAATTTGTGTCCCTTGTTTTGACACTTGTCACTAATTCATCGTATTTCGCATTTGTATTTTCGAGTTTTCAAAATAATTTTTTATATTTCTTTTTTGTGTTATTGGGAGGAAAAGCAGGTCAGGCGATAGAAGGTGATTGCGCGCGTACATGTACTTATTGATTTTTTGTTGATTTTGTGTTCATTGCCTCGTCCAGGCTTTCTGCCCGCATTCAGGATGTTATCTGGTGATACTTCCGAACCAAATGCGTAAGTCATATTTAGGGACTGCACAGTAGAGCGCGGTTAAGCGAGGGCAAAATTTGACGAACCCGTGCACCGGTCATTAATTTTGCACGGACTCACTCACGAACGGACTAGCTGGCACTAATTTCGTGTATTTTTCGAAGCAGTTCAACCCCGCGAAACCAGTTATATTCTTCTTAGTCTAGCCAAGACATAATATCAAATATGGAATAAAAGAAATAATAAAGTGGAAGTGATGTCATCAAATACAACATCAACCCTTCACAAGAAACTCCTCAAAGAGTCCTTCAGTTTTCAGACTGACGGAGACGATGAAGCAAATTCCCGAAGATCTCGACACCGACCTGAATTTGGTGCGGTGGGTTCGAGGACATGGCGGTAACATGGACAAGATTTGCTCGGTATGCCTTCCCATTATTGGCATACATTGTCAAGGTATTCTTCACCTACGTAAAAGCTTTGTTGATTTTAAAAGGCGCAATATAAAGAAAGGAACAATAAAGGTAAGGAGGAGCATCATGGAAATAGTTTGACTTCCGTTTCACATGGGTCCGTCTAAGTAAATAAGTGATTGAGGTATACCTCGTCTCTGCATGCTCGTTAGTAAGGCGGGATTTATGCTTCAGTCGCTGGGACGTTGTGACTATCGATTAGGCGGCGCTGACGATCGATATAGGCGGCTTTCAGCTTTCATGACGCCAAAATAAACTGATGTACAAGTTCCTCCAAAGCAGCTCCTGCCCCAGAAATGTGAAGCGAACAAGTAGTTGTCGGAAAGTAGTCCAGGGCCAGAGTTATACTCCCGCGGGAGCATCCGCGGACGAGTGGGAATCGCGCCGGGGTCCTTCACCTGGCCAATCGCCTCCCCCCGCCACGCCTGCCGTTCGCGGTGCACCTTCAGTCCGCGGACGTCCCGCCGGCCTTAGGCCTCTGTTATACTCCCGCGGGAGCATCCGCGGAACGTCTGCGGACCAATGGTGCACGGCGGAGGCGGGCGTGGCGAGGCGCGGCGATTGGCCAGGTGAGGAGTCTCGGCGCGATTCCCGCCCTTCCGCGGACGCTCCCGCGGAGTATAACTCAGGCCTAAGGCCTTTGTTATACTCCCGCGGAATCATCCGCGGAACGTCCGCGGACTAAGAGTGCACCGCGAACGGCGGGTGTGGCGGGGCGCGGCGATTGGCCAGGTGAGGGATCTCGGCGCGATTCCCGAACTTCCGCGGATGCTCCCGCGGGAGTATAACTCAGGCCTAAAGGCCCCCACAGAGTTCTGCGACAGCACCGCGGCCCTATGTTTAACCATAGGGCAGAGACGCAGAGCTCGCCGCCGGCGGCGTCCCTGCCCTATCCTTAACCATTGCGGCGAGCGGCGTTGCCGCAGAACTCTGTGGGGGCCTAGGGCAGCGACGCCAGCGACGCCGCAGGCTGCGAGCTCTGCGTCTCTGCCCTATGATGAAGGATAAGGCAGCGGCAACGCCGCAGAACTCTGTGGGGGCCTACCGCGGCGATGAGTTTTGCAGAGCGACGCGAAAGAATTTGAACTTCTCAGGGCTCGTCGCATCGCTCATCGCTCTGCAAGGGAGCGCGACGGCGATCCGTCCAGGATCAACGCTAAACACCGCGCGCGGCGCGAAAAAGTATGCCATGCCCGGGATGGGCGCGGGAAGCCATCGCGCATGCCGACCGCCGCCGTTGCGCCTGCCGCGGCAAAGTTTTCTTTGACTATTCGACCGCGTGCGGCGGAATGGTCATGAACACCGCGATGGCATCGCGGCGATGGAAGTATGCCCCCGGCCTAAAACAGTCGACGTCGTCGACGGTTGGAATGGCGGGAGAACAGCGTCCTCATAGAAGGCTGACTCGCCTTCTATAGTCGCGGGGTTACGGCAGCGCGGATTTCGTGCTGGAACCTATAGAACGTGAATGTACACGATACACGAGAACTACGCATGATTGTTAACAAAAATTGGTATAAAAGTTAAACGTTGAAGAACGAATGATGTTGCTATGGAAGAGAGAACAAAATCCCCTACATATTGCAGAACTTCTCCCACTACGTAACCTCACGGAACGCTGCCGGATTTCTCGGACGTGATCTCCCAGAAAAGTGAGTCATTTAGGTAACGATACATCATTCTTACCGTTCTGAAGTACTCTTAGTCGGCTTCAGGTACTTTGATATGCCGAACATCAAACCCTTTCTTCCTTTCATCGCCTCATCACGCCTTGGTGACTCCGTCTGGTCCGAGGAGCACAACGCCTTCATGTTCGTTGAGCGAGCCTGGAGCCAACCCAAAGAGGTAAAGTCACAACCTTGCTCGAAGAGGGGTAAGATTTCCTCGGCCGTTCCTGAGGATGCGCGTTTATTTGAGCCCCTGAATAGAGATGGTCAAGACTTCTATTCACTCTCTCGTCGGAGAGTAAGATACACGCCAGGAGAACCAGGGGAGAAAGCAGCACACAGCAGAAAGGCTTATTAGCAGTATGTTAGCTTGTTCAGATGCTAGTACGTTCTCCATTCGATGTACAATTGAACCGGTTATTAAACTTTATCTGGTTAGATCCGACGAGAGAGTGAAAAGAAGTCTTGACCATCTGGTTATGCAAACAATATACACATAGACACGAAAAAACTAGGAAAATTTAGTAAATACCAGAGGTACTATTGTCGCTGGCGGTGGGAAAGAAAGTGGAGGAGAACCGGCGGTGGCAGACCCATTAACTTAAAATAGGATGAAAGACTCAGAGTGATCAAATTTTCACACCAGTTTTGCGCTATATGCCAAAGCTGCGAGGTGTTCTGCTCGACGGTATGAGCCATGCATCTGCAGAGCGTCCAGAATGCCCGACATGATTAATCGATTTTCAGTTCATCAAGACGTTCAAAGCCAGCGACTATCTACTGCACTGTTTCGGCTACTCAGAGTTACTGCTGCAGCTTATACTCGAGTGAGTGAAACCTAGGTAATACCGTAATACGCTACAGTCTCTTCGTTGAACCGTCAACTCTCTAATGTCCACCCATAGGCCACCGATGTTGTTGTCGGTGAAGCCTGAAATGCTGTTGCAGACGAGAACGAACCCAGTCGAAAGATCGCGGCCCAGTGCAGTTCATCGTCATCTTTGATCTCGCCAGCGTCAACATCACCGACTATGTGAATCCGATGAGCGGCTACATGAAGCTCTGGCAGCTCCGATCTGACCTTTGGCAAGAATGGTGGGTTCCTTTGCTTCGAGATCTTCTCCAACGGTGAAGTGGCCTCGCTAAGCCTCAGTGTCTCTCTCCAGGTACCCAGAAGTCGTGCAACGCATCTACCTCGTCAATCCGCCGCGTCTCGTCAGCCTTCTGTGGAAAATCGCCCGGCTATTCCTTACCGAGCAAAACCTGCGAAAGATGGAAATCGTCGGCGACAAAGAGATGACGAAGCACATGAACGGAAAATTCGTGCCGAAAGAATATGGAGGTGGGTATGACCTGGAATTTTCTGCTCGAATTTTTGGGTAATGGTGTGATTTCTAGGAGATTTTGTGAACACCGATCTGCCCGGGGACGAGTCCGGCGTCAGTATTCGGCGAAAAATCACTCCAGCTGATCACTACCAGCCATATCAGCATTACCAGTTACGAGGTGTGCAGCGACCGAAGCCGGCTAGAAAGGTGAGGATCTTGGTGCTACACTCATTTGGTGACGTTTAGAAGAAGCTCTCTAAGAACCGATGTTCCTATTTCTTTCCTTTGCTGTTTGTTCCCGTTTCTTGCACTTCCTATTTATTCTCTCGTTCTGCATCCCTCTATGCCATGTTCCTCTTTCTCTCGCTCTTCATCGCCCTTATACGTTGAATTCCCATAAGTAGGCTCCATGCTCCCTTATCTTGAACGCTCGGCATCGCTGTTGAGAAACGTTCCACCTATCAACCTCACGGTACAAAAGTACTGTAGAAGTTGTTGCTCTCCATCTTTCTTCCCACCACTATAGGCTGATTTTCCGCTCTTGCTTGCATTTCCAGTACATGTTTAGCACCTGATTTCCATCGTTTCCTTTCCTGTGTTTTCTATCTTTTGATACTTGATCTTGCTAGGCCGAATTCGTCATAGCTCTACCTACACTGTTTTTCTTATTTATTTTTTCTTCATTTTTTGCATTTAACAAATCATTCTCCCATCCATCATGTTGTCTCACGGCGTTCCGCACCTTCGCACTACCATCTTTGGGCGAAGCTCGCTGCCTTCACGGCATGCAACACCTCGCTGTCTTCGAATTGCTCCTAGCTGAGCCGGGATACCATCACGGCATGCCGCACCTTTGCCTCACCACTAAAATCGTCTGATGTAGCCCATAGTGTCATCACGGCATCCCGCACCCCCACGCTTCCATAGTGATCTTTGGGCGAAACTCGCTGTCTTCACGGCGTGCAACACCTCGTTGTCTTCGAATTACTCCTAGCTGAGCCGGGATACCATCACGGCATGCCGCACCTTTGCCTCACCACTAAAATCGTCTGATGTAGCCCATAGTGTCATCATGGCATCCCGCACCCCCACGCTTCCATAGTGATCTTTGGGCGAAACTCGCTGTCTTCACGGCGTGCAACACCTCGTTGTCTTCGAATTACTCCTAGCTGAGCCGGGATACCATCACGGCATGCCGCACCTTTGCCTCACCATTAATGTGCGCCATACGGTCATCACGGCATCCCGCACCCCCACACTTTCATAGTGATCTTTGGGCGAAACTCGCTGTCTTCACGGCGTGCAGCACTACACCAAGCCTTTCAAATTGCTTTTGTTGTTAGTCGAGCCGGGATACCATCACAGCATGCTGCACCTTTGCACCACCATTAATGTCGTCTAATGTGGGTCGTGCTGGCCAGGGGTGTGCGCTGACTTGCCGTCGGTAATTTTTTACCACATATTTTTAACGCGGAAATTCGCCGGTAAATTCCGATAAATTCGGTAAATCCGTTAATTTTTTAAAATTTTATATCTCCTCAAAAACAACTAGTTTTAAGCGGCGGTGGTGTAAGAAAAAGTGTAAAGCTTTTCACCGAAACATCACCACGTTCAGAAAAACCATATCCTCTTCATTTTATCATACATACGTCATCCTAAAGCAAACGACGCCCTGAGAGCAACGAGCAACCCACAACAAACAAAGCAAGCGGAAGCCTAACAACGCACAAGTATAACGATCTATATTGTGGGCGCTTAATTAAAACTCTACAAAGACATTTCTGGAACATCCGACATTCAGTCGAACATTGTGCTACATTTTTCTTGGATCAACATTCTAACTGCTTCTTGAAATTATCACAATTATCATCGTTTCATTCGATGAAGAAGTGATTTACACTTTAAACTACTACTTTTTTGAACTATTAAGCTGTACTTTGGAGCAAAGCCAGACACTTCAGAAAAACAACGAAATCTGACATGATAACGAACTTCTTTCTTTTCTTATACGGGAATACAGCTGAAGAGTCCACCAGCAGATCAGGTATACTAGCAGAGTACATTCGGATGACTTACATTTTGGACTTAATTATGGGAACAAGGCATGAGCGCATCTTCTCCTTATTTCTCTGGCGATCGTCTATTCTGAGAGCTTCTATATCTCTAGTTCATGTCGTGTGCGGAATCTCAGCGCGAGGTGCTATCCCAGTGGAGGCGCGTTTTTACCATTGGAGCGCACCATCTCCTCCTCGTGATGTGGGCATTGATGTTTTAATGAGATTGAGGACCACGAACGCTAATACAAGTTATCGGAGAAAATAGAAGCAATCACTTCTAAACAGAGATCGGTAGTATGTTTCCTTCTTCATTCGATACATAGAAACATGATTTTGCATGATAAAGGTCGTTAGATTTTCCGGTAAATTTGGGAATTTACCGAAAAATTTCGTCAAGAGAATTTATCGCGAAAATGCCGGTAAATCCGGTAAATCGGGTGAATCGTTAACGGGTAAACGCACACCCCTGGTGCTGGCATCACGGCATCCCGCACTCCCGCACTGCCTTTGTGATTACTGTGATTAGGTAAAGCTCCATGAATGTAAAGCAATATAAAAGTCTGTCCCTTGTAATTCTCCACTTCATCTCCTGCAGTGATTTTTGTCGTTTTCCTTTTATCTTCCTTCATTTCTCTTTCGAATTCCTTTTCTGCGTCTCACTCAATTTCCCCGTCTCCCATAATGTCGTCACTCTAGCTTGTTTTATAGTTATTTTCAAGAACTCAAATCACCTGCTATTTTTTGAGAAGTTTTTCTTAGCGTTCTCTGCATTTCCTATCAAAGCTAAAGTGTTGTCACTTCCCCTGTGTTTCGAGAAGTTATTATTTTTTGTGAAGGTGATTATATTTCGAGATTTTTTTTGTTTTGCCTTTTCGTTTGCTTATAAAGTTTTGGCTACAATCTCTTGTTCTCCGTAACACTTTCAATTTTAGACTGCTCTGTCGCTCTCCTTTACTGTCTCGTTAATCCTCCGCTAACTCGAAAATTATTCTATTTCAATCTTTTTTCCACCTCCGATTTCTGATGGCTTTCTGATACAGAATTTCTTTCAAAAGCCTGCAGACGTTTCTTTGCCTTTTTCGCTTATCTTTTCTTTCTTTTTACTTTTTTCTTTTTCTTTTTTCTTTTTTCTTTTTTCTTTTTTTTTCTTTTCCTTTCTCTTATGTCCATACTCACTACGTTTTACTGTATCTAACTATCAAATTCTTATAGGATCTCCATCCTGGCGAGTACTTCGTGATTCCGATCATCGTCCCCGATGGAAAATGTCTGCTATGGGATTTCACGACGAGCGGTGAAATCGAGTTCTTCATCTACAAAGATAAGGTAGGACTTCAGGGTGCCCACCCATTTCTCTCTTTCTTAAGAGGTTTAAGCAGAACAGATTAGAGTAGAAGTTTGCCGGTCGTTTAGTTAGCCTAATGAACTAGCATGCTGTTACATAAAAACGGAATGGATTTTTAGGCGTACGAAAAGCGTCGTTGTCAAACACTAAATCTGTTCCAGGATGATCGCAGCCTTGTGTATCCCCGTTTACGGCTAGTCACCTCAAAGCTGGCCGAAGAAGGAGTCCTGCCGAACCTTGTCGCCGGCGAGTACTCGTTGGCGTTCGTGAATCATGGCTCGTACTTCACCACCAAATTAGAATACGCTATCACGCTTGCCTAAACATATTGCATCACTTGTATAAACATTTCCGTGCTTTCAAGATCTATATACAACGAACGATATCAAAATAGGTCTATGCCTTCTGAGCAAAAAGACGTCCCTCGGTTCTGTTCAAGTTCGCGCCTACCTCACTTGTTCTCCAGCCAAGTTCCCGCCGGGCGGTATGTCCGAGAGGAAGTGTCGGCCGGTCGCGACGGTCTTGGTTCCGGCGGCGATCCGGCGCCGCCACACGCCTTTTGTCAACAGACTCCTCATCGGGACCGAAAAGACGAGCCGCGACCGGAACGTTTTGCGAAATGCAAACAGAATTGCAACTGAGGCGACGACGCTGATCTGCTCTCTTAATGCGTTGCGGATTAGGCATGAGAGGCAGGCGGCGGCCGGGTAGAAGAACCGGACCAGGAACACTCAAGAACGCCCTCTTTAGGTCAGTGGCAACGGCGACGAGCCAGTCGCCGAAGAAACTTCGATTCATAGGCTGCATGTAGAACAGGCTACAGTAGGGCCAGAGTTGATTAGGAGTTTCAGTGTACGGTGCTTGACACATTTTTATTGTGTTAGGCTCTAACTTTCGACCTTATGAAGGTGCCTCAAAAAATGAACTCTACTCTTTGATCAGTAATAACATTACAATTTTGGCTTCTAGACCTTTCGTTTCTCATTCTTAATTTGTATTTTGTATAAAATAGAAAGGCGCCGGGCTGATGGCTTGTAGGAGATTTCATGTGCACCTTATGACATGTAACACCAAACACCTACATAGAGAATCAATTTTGGAAGTAGCGTACCATCAGACACGCATAGAATTAACCGCCACAGATGAAAGTTTCCATTCCACACAAAAACTTGGCAGATACGGTTATATGTAGCATGATTGAGGAAGCGCTAGAAGGACAGCACAGGAGACCAACGATTAACAACAAGAAGGAAATGAAGACGGTTGTCAGACCCGTCAATCCGTGGGGCAAAGAGACCGCTGAGGTTAACTGAAACGCAAGGATGACTGGTTAGAATTTGACGTCAAGTAAGTAATAGGTCCAACTGCGTCACTAGCCCTTCTCTTCACGATTACCCTCTAGAGCAAGGGATTTCTGGCACTCAACGAGCTCACTTGTTCATCCCGATTTCTGTAGTAAATCGATCGCAGTGTTGTTTAGGAAATGTATTTAGTTATTAAAGAGTTGACAAAAGGCCTATATCAAAAGTGGTCAAATTTTTTTCGTATAAGAACAGCGAATTCTGAATGCTGATTTAAAGGCGCAGTACGTTGTGTTATTATCCTCGTTGAGCTGAATAGAATTGGAAGGCGACTACGTACTGCTGTAGGACGCGGAGACAGCGGACTCTACTTCAACCTTTAAAGGTTATCCATGCCTTGATGACCGTAAGGTCCACATTAAAGATAAGGGTGAAGGTCGGCGATAGGCAAAATCTTTGTGGGATGCACTACGCGGGACATCGTGGAGGCAACTTGAATGTCTATTTGGCCAGTACAGTAACTTGCTGTAACCAGTCGAAGGACAAGTTAGGGTTTTATCAATTCCAGAGGGTCTGGTACCAAGGTTAATCAACTCCTGAAAGAAGGAAAGCTTGGTTGATCTGGAACCAAGCACCTTGAATCGGAGTGTGGGCGTAAGCCGACTTGTCCTACCACTGCCACGTGCCCAAAGTCCACATTAGCCGTTATTGATGGTGAAGCAAAGGTGTGGGATGCCGTGATGGCAACCTAGCAGTGCGTGGTGCCGTGATGATATCCTAGCAAGGCGCGTGATGCCGTGATGATATCCTAGCAAGATACGGGATGCCGTGATGATATCCTAGCAAGGTGCGGGATGCCGTGATGATATCCCAGCTCAACTACGTGCAATGTGAAGATAACGACATGGTGTTGCATGCCGTGAAGACAGCGAGCTCTACATAAACCTCCAAACGTGGTACAGAGCTGTTCTATGTCGTGCTGACTGAATGGTTCACATTAAAGATATGGATAAACGGTGGAAGTTGGTGAGAATGTGCTATGCGCTCTACTCCTACGGGATATCGCTAAGCCAACTTTAGCGCCTATATCGCCAGTACAACGACTTATTGTGGTCCGTCGAACAACTCATTGTTTTGCTCTTCCTAGATAAATAATGCATCATTTCACCGAGCCTGTGGAGACAGAAGGCTTAGTTAGTCTGACGGGAAATCCGAACCAGAGACCTGATCTCGGATGCAGAAGACTGCTCCGACGCCTCATCCAATTGCGTTACCGCGCACCCTTCATTGACATTCAGATGCTAGGCTTTCTTACGAAGCGCAACTCACGCATTTTCTGCAGGTACACTTTAACCCCTATCAACG
Source organism: Heligmosomoides polygyrus bakeri (assembly GCA_947359475.1). Classification (NCBI taxonomy): domain Eukaryota; kingdom Metazoa; phylum Nematoda; class Chromadorea; order Rhabditida; family Heligmosomidae; genus Heligmosomoides; species Heligmosomoides polygyrus. The sequence goes on from OX375867.1 coordinate 11,776,641, forward strand.
GCGATGCAATGGTACGGCATATGCCGTGATGGAACCCTATCTCAGGGTACCATCACGGCGTTCCAGTTCAGTTTGAAGACTACGATGTGGTCATGCCGTGAAGCTGCTTCCCCAATGGTAGTGCACAGGTGCGGCAAACCGTGATGACAGCATAGTCCAGATTATATGACATTAATTCTCTAGATGACCTGCCTGATGAAGAATATTTTTGCACTCCATTCCACTTTTAGTGTATGCTGTAGAGCTGCTTTGAAAACATCTTTGGCATAAATGGCTGGTTGCAGGGCAGTTCGATGGGCATTAACCCTCTCTGTTCAGCTTCTTCTTTCCTTGGAGGACGTTCACGTCGCTTAAGAAAAAATTCAAGAAGAAAAGCTCGTATCTTGGAAGAAACTGCGATATTTGGCTTGTTTGCATGTCTGTTGTTTCGCCGGTCAGTGGAATGTTTGCCGAGCAAATTCCAACGTTAGCTGGCCGACGAGCATGTGTTTCATGACGACGAAGGGTACTCAAGGAAACTATGAGCCACCAGTTCAGAGCATCCGTAATGAAAAGCTTTTCCGGTTAACCTAGTTGGACTTACAACCTTCAAGATGTACCTTCAAAACCAGAAGACCTTCCGCAACCTGCTGTCGACACCTCTTCTGTGTGCCAAGAAGGGAGAAGTTAGGAACTACTACCGAGACGCGATATTGCTATTTCTGAAGTTGTGTACCGATGATGTTAACGGACCGAGGAGGGGGGAGCTCTGACGTCGTCTTTGCGCAGCTCTCGCCATGGGTGCGAGCGACCGGTGCGTCGCGCGCATATAAAAGCGTTTCCCCGTCGTGGAAACGGACCTTCATATGCACTCGCTGATGTCGTTGATCGTCGCCTCCTCCCTTCTAGTCATCGCATCCGCACAGTACGGTGCGTACGGTAATTCTTGGTTTGTAGGGAGGTGGTCTCCCTTCTGGTGCACTTGACAGTTTCTCTCAATATTTCAGTACTGCCACCTGCACCTGTAGGTCCAGGTCCTGCCTGCTCTCCTTCGTGCGTGGGAGGTGCCGCGTGAGTTTGCTTAATTGATGAGCCATACGTGACTTGGTTACGAATTCAACTTGGAACTGTTCGTTTTTGACAGAGATTTGCACCGGCCTTCTTGTTGTCTCTCTTCCTAAAGTTCTATTTGTACCTCTGTCAAAGGAAGTAGGTGCTCCCAGATTTCATCATCGTTCTGGTACAATTCCACACTTATAGTTCACAAGGGCATTCCTAGACCATTCCGTAGCTAATTTACCAAGCCTTTCTATATCCAGTGGAGTGAGGCGTGCCTTCCACTTTCGAATAGAAGTGTCCATGATTTGTGTCGACCTCCTCCTAAAGCTCTAGATTTTGTTGGTTTTGCTTACAACGGCCAGATGCATCTCTAGAAGCAGCTCTCCTACCCCTGTGCTGACAGTGAGGTGCACGTAACCCAGACCAATAGCCCAGACTTTTCCAGTTAAGCATGGAATAAGTCGCCTTCTTTCATCTAGTATGCTAATCTTTCTTGGCTACAAGATCTGACAGAACGATGGCACACGGTCCTGAAAAATATTTAGATAATTAAAATATTCGCTTAAATTTTACCGATCACAACCATTACGATTCAGATGCTACGCTGGAGCGTGCCAGTGTGCTCAGCCAGCCGTCGTCTACAGCCCCGTTGTAGGATGTGCTCCGCCTCCACCACCACCACCACCACCAATGCTACCGGTGCCAATGATGCCAGCGCCGGTTGTCGTCGGACGACTGATCCCTCAGGTGAGTGGAGAGACCGGGCTTATCGTTAGTTACACGGCTTACTCCGACAAGAGTCTCCCTCGTGTTGGCATTCGGGTCTTTCAACGCAATCGTTTCCCAGAAAGTCTGGTACTAGTCGCTAATGTGGCCTACATGGATTTTTCGCGTTCTCTTGGTGTAGTCATTTACAGTGAAGTTTTGACTTTTCCCGATTCCCTACCAACTCCATTCCCAGGCTCTCCCCGGTTCTCCGTGTGAGCCCGGAGTCGAATGCACCGGCGGATCAGTGTGCTCGCTCGGCATCTGTCTCTGCCCGCCAGAACTCGTCCAAGAAGGCACCGTCTGCGTGACCCGAACCATCTACGTCGCTCCGCCGCCACCGCCTCCAATCCTCATGCCAATGCCTGTCGCTCAGGTAGGTTCTCGCTTTCTCCCCATCAGAATCAGAACCACTTCTAGCTCCTTCAGATTCCCCTCGGAGCGCCATGCTACGCAGCTGTCGCCGCTGCGCCTCCGTGTGTGCCCGGAGCGTTGTGCTCAGCAGGAGTCTGCCAGTGTTCGCCGGCCTACCACCCAACGCCCGGTGGATGTGTGCTGAGAAGTGAGCAAATGGGATTTAGTTCGATCGATACGTATGTTTCAAATGACTCCATGTTTTCAGAGTAGCCGGCCAGTCGCTGCTCATCACCTCATCGATGCTACCTCGCATTATTTGTACATTTCTGACACTAATAAATACTTCTTGAGCAAATTGACCACCGGATAAAAGTGCATGTGATGGTCTATGTTTGTGGCACAGTCAGTGTTGGCTCATGCTGTGCAAATCGTGATTGATGCAAAATGCAATTCAAATAGCAATGTAATCACCAATGTTAGTCACTACAGTGGTTCACCTACTGCGCAGGATCAACGACTCCCGTCTCCCAGAGGTGGAGAGACCGGAGGTTGAAAAAGTCGACGACTGCCCGACTTACGACTTATGTCCTCAAACTTCCAGAAGCTTTTATTAGCGTAGAAAGAGGGGGACATCTAACGAAACAGGTCGCATCGAATTGGCGTGCCATCCCGAGGGAACTTGTACGGTCGATGCTCCGACTGAACACCACCCGAGGCAAACGTGCCGCATGATGGGCGACGACTATTATCGCCAGCGATTCTCGGCGGACTAACGATAACTGAAGAAAGCTGGCAAACGAGGACACGTTTGGGCAATTTTTCAAATCGCCCATGTTCTTCTGAATGAAGGCTGTTTCCTCCCATGACGATGGTGTGTGGCACGATGGATGCTTGATGGACGTCGTGATGAGAAAACCTGCAAAGCTACTGGTATTGGTGCATTGGTGCGGCGGAGGTGCTGCATGCCGTGATCACCACCCTTAATCAGAGTCTGCAATGGTGTTACATGCCGTGATCACCATCCTCAAGCAAAGTCTGCAATGGTGCTGCACGCCGTGATGAGGACACTCTCAACTCACGCCGTGATTAAGGCGGTTCAGACGCTACGGACGTGTTCTGTCGCCGAAAACTACTCCTATCAGTTGTTCCAGCACTGAGACTTCTATACTTCTCAAGAAATAGCAGTCCCCCAAATTCTGAATCCAAAAGAACTCTCAAAAATCGATCAGTAGCTTTCCGCAAAGTCAATCAGTCAACAACAACACGACATAATCGCCGCCCTAATCGCGCAGCTGCCGTGTCAGTGAAAACTGTAAACGACTCGGAGTGTAGGTATACAGTTTCCTGCAAAAGCCGCCGCTCTGTAGTGACTACAAGATTCCAGAAGTTACTGATGTGTTGTGAAATATGTCTTCATCTTCACTTTTCAATGAAAAATATTATTCTTTATTCTAAAAGCACCAACTCTAGAATGCCAGTAATTTTAGTTCGCCTGTAGATACAAACAACTGACGCGCAACAAGGACAAAAAGGGCTTCGGTGGACTCAATGTAAACTGAGAAGCACTATGTGTACCACATGTAATAATGTTCTAAACTATTTTACTTATCTTACTCGAAAACTCTTAGTTTAAGTTTTCTCATAAAACAAAAGTAAGTGAGCCTATAGTGCTGCACGAGAGCGGAAACGGCTTTGTGATGAGCGTTAAGAAGAACTGATGAATGAGCGCAACGCATCACGGTCAAGACGTGGCACAGACACTAGAAGGAAAGTCGAGAAGCTGTGTGTTGTGAAACCGGAACAGATAAGGACGTACGGTCATCTTGTAGTCCTTTTAAGGACATGAAGAGATTGCTGTAGTTCAGCTGATCTCCCAAAAGGCAGCCCTAATCCTTTGCGTTTTTCTTTAATGGGAACTTTAGATGTAAGAGGTACTTAACAAGAATGTTGCCCACTTCACTTGAAATCAGCCCTGTTAAACCTGAATCGCCAGGTTTCCAAGGGAATGCAACTATTTCAGAGCCTTTACATTTGATAAATTCGAGCGTCAAACAGCACATTTCATGGAAGAAGAAAGGAATGTTTATCATTCAAAGACTCGAACCGTACTAGTATCAGTATAGCTTTGTGAAAGAAAGCTCAAGCCGCCAATAAAGTAGGATATTGGTCTGATGGCCGCGTAGGTCCTCTTTGCTGATTCCTGAAGAAGAAAAAACGTAGATCTGACACGACTTTTGGTTTACAGAGGGAAGTTACCTCGGTGGAGGCTGCAGCTGTGCTGGGCGACGATTTTTCGGCGGTGGAGCCGGTGCAAGCGATACTTGCGGTTCAGAGCCAGGAACGAGTGACTGAAGCGCTGACTGTCGCCGTAGCGGCAGCTGGAACGGATTCACGGCGAACTCGGAGACAGGCTTCCCGTTGCGAAGAAGTCGTCGAGAGAAGCCGCAAGCGGACAAGCGACTGGAGAGGTTCAGTAGGTAGCACGTTCTGAAACAGGCGGGTTTTAGTGTGTGCACAGTGAAGGCGATGGCGATTCGCCTTTTTCTTGGTGATGCTTTGGTGCGGCGTGCCGTGAAGAGAACAGCACCCGCTAAGGCATGCCGCCATGTATAAATGGTCCTGCTACATGGTTGTTTTTGATGATGCGTTAGTGCGGCGTGCCGTGAACACACCTTCATTGGTGCTGCGTGCCGTGAAGAAGAGAAGTCTAGGAGAAAGTGTCAAGTTTCTTCCTTACCCTGACTTCTTTGAACAAATTTTTGGGAAGACGATTGAAATCTTCTTCTGCTTACCCACAAGACTGCTTGCAGTTCTCCCACATGTACTGGGGATTGTTGTTGCATTGTCCTGTTTGTGCCCAGTATGCACAGTTATTACTGAAGTTGATGCAGCCTGAAATGTGAGAATATCTCGGAGTCTCAAAAGAATCAGAGAGGAGAGGTCTACGTGGTCTACTTTCCTATTGGGCCGATTAAGAGGCAAAGAGCTGTATGTGTATGGACTGTTTTGGATCTCTATGTGAAGTCACCAGCCGCCCGAGGGGTTTTGACATCTGAGCGGGATTGTTCGATTAGATTGACTTTCTTGTAGAAATGAGCACCGAGAACTTCACATTCAAAGCGCTTAACGGTTAGAGAAAACTTTCTAAAGCGGGTTCAGCTAAGAGAACAGCTCTCACACAGGTTACGAACTGCATCAGGCCCCTCTGAGATCGAAACTCACTGCTTGATGACGGTCCACGACAGAAGTTGCAGGAAGGCTGACAGTACTGCCTCATGTAGGCCACGTTAGAGGAGCAGTATCCTCGACTAGCCCATGCGATACAGCAGTAGTGCTGGTTTAAGCATGTGCCTGAATTTATGAGCCTAATTATTCAATCATATCTAAAAATAAGGTATCATAACCAACTTGTTACGGGTGGTGCCGTTGTTTGAGGTGGCTGAGTAGTACCTGGAAAGCCTAGTGCCTTTGAGCAGCCTTTGCGTAGAAATAAACAGGCCATACCTGAACCAGGACTGCAAGCCTGTTGTCTGGTGGTACCGCAGCGATTGCAGGATTGGCGACAGTTCTCCGTCATCCATGCGGGATTGTTGCTGCATTCGCCTCGGTTGGCCCATCCGCTGCATTGTGGGCTCCGGTTGGAACATTCTGTAGGATGTGCATGGGTCAAGAGTACGTTCTCGTCCATAATTTAAAGGACAGCAGAGCGCTTACCAACGTTCAGGTTGTAGGTTCTCGGTGTGCAGATACCACAGCTGGCCTTGCACCACAGGTTCATGTATGATGGATTTCTGCGACACTCTCCGCTATTGGCCCATATCGCACAGCATTGTTGTTCATTGAAACATGTCTGAAAGAGGGTTTCCTCAAAAATGTGCGCAATTTGGCCGTTGGCCGAATTGAAAAGGTGAGAAAAAATTCCCGAAATTTTAAAGCATGTTGCATTCTCCATTACAGGTAAATGTACTTTTGCATCACTGAAATTAAAGGTAGTGCCTAGGTTCTCATGAGAGGAAATTCTCCAGTAGGAGAAGAGTTCCTCAGACTAGGTGTTTTAATTGTAAGATAAGACAGACTAGCTATCATGCGATCTATTAGCGTTGACTTATTCTCAACATTTATTGTAGGTGATCTCGGAATGGTAGCACTGACCTAATTTGTGTCACTGGTGCTGCGTTGGTGAGGATTAACGGGACAACACCCGCACTGGTTATTGGTGTTGCAATGGTGAGGCTTGCCGTGATGACTCAAGCTAGCACTGGTTGTCGGTGTTGCAATGGTGAGACTTGCCGTGATGACCCCAGCCAGCACTGGTTGTCGGTGTTGCAATGGTGAGGCTTGCCGTGATGACCCCAGCCAGCACTGGTTGTCGATGCTGCAATGGTGAGGCTTGCCGTGATGACCCCAGCCAGCATTGGTTGTTGGTGTTGCAATGGTGAGGCTTGCCGTGATGACCCCAGCCAGCCTTGGTTGTTGGTGTTGCAATGGTGAGGCTTGCCGTGATGACCCCAGCCAGCATTGGTTGTTGGTGTTGCAATGGTGAGGCTTGCCGTGATAACACCTGCACTCCCATGAAGCGGGTTTTCTCCGAGGGAGTAATCCCCATCTGTGTTGTTGGTGCTGCGGTGGTGAGGGCCAAGATCGCACTACCTGGACCAGCCTTCATCTGTGCTTTACCCGGTGTTGATGCTATTACAGTGAGAAAGAAAAACCAAGGTAGGACAGCAAAGCCCATGAGACATCCTCACACTCCATTCTTATAAAATGCCATACCTCTTGGTTGTTGCCTGCTGGTGGAGCGATAATGATCGGCGGCTGGGTGGTAGGAACGTTATTCTAAAAATTCATATTTAAACATAGCACGAATTCGGAGAGCAAATCAATAATAATCGATATTTTAGCGTCGTACCACTGGTACGCATTGATTGCCTGAGCAAACACTGAGATAGCAGCGATCCTCGTCTGAAAGCACAGGCATCATACACAAACGGGCGATTTTGTTTTTGCTTAAACCTACTATTTGTGTACCCTCCACAGGGACCGTCTACAGCGATTTTCGCAGCGCATCGTGGTGCGCCGTGTGACAGGTCGCAGAAGAGGAATCTGGAATTTCAATGGTCATATGAAGAAGCGCAGGTGTAAGCTAAAGCCACTCCGAAGTGTTTCATGATGTTCGACTATGTACCAGCAGCTCCAGCATTTCTATAATCGTAGACGAGCGAATATGAATCACTCAATGAAACTCACCTTGAACCGCATCCCGCTCTATTACTCGCTGAGCATGTTGGACGAGGTGCATATGAGTAGAGATTATCTGAACAATACAAGTTTAGGTTGTCCTGATCCTCGGAGTGTTTGATCTAACTTCAATAAGTGGTGCCTAACTTGTATGCCTTGAATTTGACCGTGTGGATTGATTGAGGCAATGGAGAATAAATACAATTTCATTCACTTCCTTACCTTGGTAATGTTGTTAGCTGAGCAATGGCAGCATTTCACTGACCCTGATGGTAAATACTTCTTCCTTCACACTGACTTGCAAGTGAAACAAGAAAATAAGGAAATTTATTTAAGGAAACGCTGAATTCAGCTTAATATGTACCTTACACCCTTATAGTAGTGTTGCTATGGTGGGCATGACGTGATGACAATATTGCCTAAGTGGACTGACGATCAGACAATTCAAAGTGTTTCCTTGAAAGCGGTTTCGGATCGATCTTGGAGTTGCAATGGTGAAGGCGCCATGATGATAACATCATTCTAGTTGAGTCAGCCTTTACCTGAGGCAGCAACCCCTTTCTTGTCGGTGTTGCAGTGGTGCGGCACGCCGTGATCGTACCTAAGTCGAACAGGGCCGACACGGATTCAAGGTGCTTCAGTGGAGCAACTCTTGGAGTTGCAGTGGTGCGGCACGCCGTGATCGTACCTAAGTCGAACAGGGCCGACACGGATTCAAGGTGCTACGATGGAATTGTAGTGGTGAGGTGTGCGGTGATGGCGACATCACTCTACCTGCGTCAGCCGTTATTTGATGCAACAGTGAAAATACTGTCTTTGTTACCCGGATTTGCGATGGTGAGGCTTTTAGTGAGTTTGACCCGCGATCAGTTTTTTAGTCCTCTAATAGTGAATTACCGAAGTTAGTAATATTTTTTGTCAGGTGCTGACGATCGAGCTGTTTCGTGATCTGGTAATTCTGGTGATCTGGTGGTGATTTGATTGTTTTGTTTGAAATAGTTTGTTTTGTGTTTTTTTTGCTCCCCAGTGTTTTGAGATATTTATGTGATGTAAAACTGCGTTAGTCTTCGTTTCACCAGTTTAAAAATGCTGCCCTCCTACCAGTATACTCGTTGGATAGGCCATCTGTGTTGACCATCGGGAAGAACGGCTGCATCGTGTTGCTACCGTAGTGCGCTTGACTGAAGCACGACGAACTATCCTGTGGATACTGTGTTTCACGAGCAGATCGCGACTGTAAAGATTGTCATTAGGATTTATCTCCACAGTACTTCAGATTTTGAAGCTGCACCTGCTGTGCTAGTCGCCAGTTTTCCCAAATCAGATCAATAAAGGAATGATGATTCCAGAAGATTGGGTCGTTCGTGGCTGTGACCGGTTGGTACATATCACCTAGAATAAGGCACTTTTCAGAAAATTTCCCGAACAGAACTGATGGAAGGGACATGTCACGAGGACGCACCGCAGCGGTGCGAGAAAGTGCTGTTACTCCTGCCATGACCATCAGCGTCAGCCAATCAGGCACCAGCTCAGGCTTACAGACAGGGCTATGATTGGCTCCCGCGATTACGCCAAGAGCAGCGGTTCTCCCCCACGCGGTGCTTCTTCGCAACATGTATCGTGTGGAGGCAGAAATGTTAGTAACCTCCTATGTAGACGTGCGGATTTCCGTGGGAGTATTCAATTGCCGTCCAACCCGCAGGATTAGGACATCCCTAAAGTTCGGCATTTAGGAGTTATGTTCTTAACAGGATCCGGAACGCAACCCACTTGGTCGGGCGCCGTGTTGGCGAGAACTTGTCGAAAGTCGCCCGTATTATACACGGCGGTAACGTCGGACTCTTGAAGAGGAGCTCCAGTTTGACCAAGATTGCGTTGAAACACGCGGGATTGCTAAAATTTCAGCTAGCATTCTCATCACCTTCGACTGAGATGAAGGATAAACTCAGACTCACGTCGATAATCAGCCACCCTCTAAAAGCGCCAGTTGCGATATTGCCGTTGGAACCCGCCCTGCCCATGAGCTCGTTGGTGAACAGACATGACCAGGTGGAGTCCGGAATGGTCGATTCCAGTGTGGAATCCCAGTAAGGCAACGATACTGTGGGATCCACCCGACGGAGGGCGATTTCCAACCGGAAAGTGAGTCGATCAGATAGAGCCAGTGCTACGCGAAATCGGTTGATACCGTACCTCTTAATGTATTCTCGGTGCCAAGGCAAAAACGCCGGCCCGGAGTGTGCGCCAGGCGACGTCTGGAAGGACGTGTGTATTCGGGAGAGTGTATCGTAGTCGCCATTGTTCTTGATGGTCCACATTGCTGTGTGGTATCTGAATAGAGTCGTGAAGTGTAACGAGCTCGAGAACTGCGGATGAAACTCTCACCTATTCCGCTCAGCGTCCGTCATCACTCGATATTCTTTCCGAACACCTTTCTGGAGCCTTTGACCGTTTGGAAGTACGCAGTTCGACCCACCGGTGCCTGAAAATACTCTCCAATTCCTCAAAACAAGCAGTGGCTATTCAAATCGACAACGGATACCTCCGAAGAAGCCACAAAGGCACGCTATATCCATGCATTCGTACGCTGTCGTGGCCGAGGCCGACGTCGCCAATGCAGCAACTGCGAGGTTGCCTCCAGGTGACTGCACCGAGGCTTTGGAGATCGGAGCGACGGTCTGTAGACAAAAGCAATCAGAAGAGTTAAGCTTACGCTTCTGGAGCTTTGTCAACTGCCTTCAAGACCTCAAGAGCTCTCGTGGATCAAACCATTAGTAGAAGTTGTTAGGCCTCAAGTTTGTTCGAACTTGTTCACGTTTGGAAATCTTAAGGAGTTGGACCTACTTATAAGTGATGAGAAAAATCTTAAATAACATACCCTATCGCTGTAGTTCTCCAGATCTCGTCATGATATTTTTGGTCGGTTTCTTACGCGTGCGACGGTTTCGTAACCCAGGCTTGAAAAAATGGCTCATACGCAAACGTGGGCAAAACTGAGAGGTGGGAACGCCCCCCCCCCATGAGGCCGCATCGAATGGGCGTCCCATTGAGAGAAGAGGCATGCGGTCGGCACCCTGATTGGCTGGCATGTGTTCGGCTGGTGCTCTGCCTAACTATGATTGGTTGGCGCGCACCCACCCCAATACTGCCCACATTCGCGACATGTACCGGTTGACTATGAAGCGCAGTAAGAATCGAACCTTAGAGAGAGCTGCCCACGCGTTGATCTGACCACAGATGACTCTGAGCGAAGCAGATGGAGCGCTGGAACAAGCTCCTTGCGAGTCGACAGTCCTCAGGACGAAGCCTAGGAGGAGGAGGAGCCGCATCGCTTCTTCCTGAAGATGGCCTGAAATTTGAGGGGTTAAGGCTGAAAATTGCACAGTATGTTAGTGCTATTCCATCAGTGCTCCACACACTAGTTTGGATTCTCGCTGTATAGTTCATTGGCAATGGAAGCAGAAACTATCCCTTTCGCTGTGAAGCACATTCTTTTTTTTTTGAAATCCCATTTTTAAGAATGTAAATGTTGGTTAAAAGTATAGAACGATGGCAGACCTATCAAAAGCCAAACTATCAGTAGTGAAAACGTTCGCAACATTATAGGCGAGTGGGTCCTAGAAGGCATTCAGGACTGAAAGGCGAACGAAAGCCCCGACGATGACGATGTTCATGGAGAAATCTGTAGAGATCGCGCGGTCGCTAGGCTCATATACATAGAGTGGGGCGCGAACATTCCACAAACAGCGTCTTCTGCAGCGAGAGGTTTGCGATGTTTAACTCGAATCGTATGGTGTTACTGCAGTTCTTCGCTCGGAGGCGTTAAACACCGTCCTTGGGGCGGATCACCGTCCATCACTCTGGCTTCCAGTGTTGTTTTGATGCTAGAACTGACCTGATTTGAACGCTTCATGCTATCACACACTCGCTCAGCGAACACCTTGGCCAATCGCTCACCTCCTACTGCGCGATCTGCAAAGATTTCCCTTCCGACCTTCCATTCTCTTTCCAACCCCGAAGGCCCAAGTTCTCGGTGCCGATGGTTTAGCTTATAGTCGCTCAGTAGTCGTAGTATTATACCGTTTTCACTTCGAACTGGACACTTTTCAAATTAGATTGACACTTACACTCTTTTAAGCTAGATTTGTGAGTTTTGAAATGACAGCGAACGCTTTCAAATCCAAGGAACCTTCAGGTAGATTAAACTACAGATTCGTGGTCAATAAAGATGGTAAGAATAATTTTTTGTTTAAGGAAAATTTGTTTTAACTTTACTTGAAATTTTTAGCTTACCCGTCTCGATAAGTGAAATAATTTTATAAAATTCTTATCTTTAGAGATCCAGAACGGAAGGTTTATTGAGCCAAAAGTGATAGAGTGATAGAAAATTAGTTCCGCACAAAGTTTACAACAAAAGTTGGTCTTTTGTATATTCGCAAAAGTGATCTCTTCGAAGATTTCCATCGTGCGGAAACTGCTCATTTCTCAAAGCAATTTAGTATTTCGTTCGATAAAAAAGCTACTACATATTTAAACAAAATATTGCCTACTCTTACAAAAAAGCGTTTTGTAGTTAACTTTACAAATATGCTCTCTGTTTAAGAAAATTTTCTCAAACAATTTTCTTTTCTTGTAGTTGAATGTCATCAATTGAGGACTGATGCAGGATGCTCGTTGCAGATTTTCACAACACGAGCCGAAAGAATCATAAATTAAAACCTGCTTTGAAGCGCAGCAAAAATCTTGCAAGATCTTGCATGGACTACCAAAGTAAGGATATGTGCGTTTTGTACAGTTGTGTTTTCGTATTGTTAGCAGGTGTCAACGTCTGTGCAAACCAAATTCTATATCAATCGAGTAAAAATCGCGACGTCTTGGAAGAGGGCATGGCGCAACCTCTGTTCTGGTACTGAAAAATTGGTCACCTTTTTGCTCTTTAAAACAAATTTCAAAACGTTATTTGCCTTTGGAAAACAAAAATTTTAGAAAAATTTTAAACAAAGTGTTCGATTATTAGGTAGAGGATTTAACACTTCAAAGAAAGTTATACTAAAATTTTACCTGAGCAAAAAATTATTATGACCTTTTTAAAAGGTTTCCAGATTAATGTAGAAAAAGCTCATTTCAATTTGGAGAAATTCACTTTGATTTTAAAAGTCTTGGCTAGCTTAGAAGAGTGCCCAATTTGAATTGAGGAGTGTAAATTCGAAAAAAGGTATATAAAAATTTTAAAATTTAAAAAAATAGAAAAAAATAAAAATTCATTATGTAAAATGGTATATGTGTGTGTTATCAGAAGATGACATATCATCTCACCTTCTTTGGAGGGATGAAAGCCTTGGTTGACCGCGAGAAATCCGAACCACGAACCTGGAAGCGAGTGCATGCGACAGCCGACACCCCTCCTCCGACAGCGCTACACTCGCCTGTGTTGTAATACTTTGCCGTCCTCATCCTTACCGGCTGCCTCAAATTTAGGTGGTCTACACGGTGAAGCGATGCGGCTTCTGCTTCTCCTCGGCTTCGCCCTGAGGACGGTCGACTCGCAAGGAGCTTGTTCCAACGCTCCAAGTGCTGCGCTCAGAGTCATCTGTGGTCAGATCAATGCATGGGCAGCCCTCGCTAAAGTTTGTCTCTTATTTATTTATTTACTGCTCTATAACGCTATAAATAACACCAACGACTTGAGGTCTTAAAGATTCGAATGTTATTTACGCATGCACAGCAACGCGGCAGTAATCAACAACATACAGGGTGCGGCAAAATTACTCGTGCACCTAAACATTTTTTTATTATTATTTTTTTATTTTTTCAAATTTTCCTGCTTTACTCGCCTAAGATTTGTTGACTGAACATTGTGGAATCTATATGTGCATCAGTACAAAAAGGTTACGTGTTCCAACCTACGAAGTGCTATTATCGAACTTCATACGGCCGGCAAGCAAACGAGAGATATTGTGAAGACCCTTTCCGTTCCCCGAAGAACGGTTAAGGATACAGTAAAACGCTACAAGGAATCGCCCAAGTCCGACTTTCGATAAATCTTGGCATATCGGGTATACTTCAGCGTGTTTCTTCTTCAAGCTGTTTACCAAAATTGTTAAATAGGCTTTACTTCAGCTGACGTTTCGGCGTCTTCGCCTTCTTTGGAGCCTGGAAAAGTCGAGAATATTAGTGAAACTATTCCCCCAAACGCCATTTCTTCATACAGAATAGCATTCTCAAGGCAGGCAAAGTAAAGAACCGCTGTCCGTATCAACTAACCTTCCAGGTGGGTGCCGACGAGCACCACCAGTCACCCGCAGGTGGAGATAGACGTGGGTGAATGAGTTTAGCCCCGGATGCCACCTGACTTAAGTACCCTAGAGGTCATATCTAACTGATCAAAGCCCACAGAGCTCGACAAAGGGTGCGAGTTCTTGGGTTATCGCCATGCATTAAACCTTGCTGCTGATCTGTGGGTTCTTGGCCGCTATCCCAAACGTCTCCTACAAGGAATTGGAGGCCGAAGAGGATAGAAAAGAAACGGATTGTCCCACGACAGCTACCAACCGAAAAACGTTAAACTCGTAAGAAAAAAATCCGGAGAGACGCCAGGAGATCGATGTGCCAGATGGCAAAAGACGTAGGAATAGGCGAAAGGTCAATAAGGAGGATAGTCAGGGAAAAGCTTAAGAAGTTTCCTTATCGTCTGCAGAAGTTCCTCCTGACGGACACTATGAAGAAGAGGAGATTGGAAAGATGCAAGAGCTTGCTGCAACAAATCACAGTGGCACGCGCTCGAGACTTCGTCTTTAGCGATGAAATGATTTCCACGTCGAATCCAGCCTTCAACTCCCAAATTGGGAGGATTATTGGAGACTTCTGCAGTGATTATCTTGAAAGCCATAACAAGATCACTTTGCGATCTTCTTTTTTTCTAAACTAGGAAACCAAAACATTTTACTGGAGCGACTACAGCAGTCCGTAAAATTTCTTTCAAAACAGCGGACGACTAACCTTTTGATGTCCGGCGTAGACGCTACCGTGGTAACTGGCGCCGACAGAAGCGTCAACCATGATGACGTCGGAGAGACCTTTGGCATTAAAACAAATCAAATGTAGGAAGGAGCTTGATCCGGTTCATTGAGGAGCTGACAGTTGAATAGAAGAATGTGATCTTAACAGATCAATGACAATTTTAGACAACTGAGACGTTTGGAAGCTTTCGCAAGGATTGTGTGATATATCGGGCAGATTGAAATCACCAAGAACAACGCAAGCAGAGCTGCAATGGCTTAAGTGCGTATAGCCTTTCATAGTTGAACAGAGCTGATAAACAATTCGAAGCTCGATAAACAATTTAAAAAAACTTAAATCTGAGAATTTTCACGTCAAAGGCAATTTCGCCTATAAGAACTTCATAAGAAACTTTCACCGACTCACGAAGCACTCAGTTGGCTGAATCATTTCTTGTCTGATAACGCAACACCGTCATCTTTGTTATCTTACCTACTACATCTATAGGCGGCACTCGTGGTGATCTGAAGTTTTATATTATGAAAAGCTGGAGCGAATTACAACATTAAACATGTTTTGTTTCGCCTCTATCTTCAAACAAGCTAGTTCAAAATTACAGTCGCCTCCCGTTATAACGCCTCCGGACAAGGTGTGACTCTCGATATAACGTGGACTCTGGCCCCGGCCAGCTTACCTTTACGCCAACACAAATCAAACCCGCCTAAGACGCGTCGGATACAACGCTACTCTCGTTATTGCGCGGTTTTGGGAGGAACTCTGCGTTCAAATGACTCTCGTTATAACGCGACCCGGGCTGTGTTCCGGTCCCACACGGAAAATGAAGACAAGCAAGATACTGAGCGCGTCTGCGATAAAATATACGCTTCTAGTTCCTCGCTTGTAGTCGCGACCACCACCTGTGCGACAAGAATTAGATGCATATGGACGTTTTTCATGCGTGCACGGCCGACGAATCTTCATAGTCAGCAATGCGTCCAACACAGTGAAAGACTCCCGGCTGTCGTTAGAAGCTTTCGTATATTGGGAGATTTTCTCTATCGGGAAGGAAAGAGGATGTGGAGACAAACTTAGATTGTTCAAACATTCTCTACACATTTTTTTTTTGGCCTAAATCAGCTGGTATAGATAATACTTACTGTTACAGGATGTTTTTACGATCAGAATTCTCGCGCCGTGACGACTTATACCTGAGTCCTCTACTTTGGACACGATGATAGCAACAACGTTGTTTGATCACATGTGACATCCCCATATCTTGGGAGAGTGCTCATAAGCCATCTGCAACGAGGATATCGCGGATGTGGAGCGCGATTTAACAGCGCCGATAGTGTAGTGGGCTAACAAAACATGCGTGGATCGCAGGGAGTGGGGGGAGGGGTCGAGTCCCGCCTGGCGCGATGGATCTGATCGCAACAAGAAATCCTGCAACACGGGGTTGCACAGTTGTGCTGTTGACCATGTCTAACTACCCCCCCCCCCCTACTACTTGGTTATTCCTCAGACACATTGACATGCTTATGCATATATCAGAGTGTATCTCTAAGGTCAGGGCTTCATTAAGACCTGAGTTATACTCCCGCGGGAGCATCCGCGGAAGGGCGGGAATCGCGCCGAGACTCCTCACCTGACCAATCGCCGCGCCTCGCCACGCCCGCCGTCCGCCGTGCACCCTTGGTCCGCGGACGTTCCGCGGATGCTCTCGCGGGAGTATAACAGAGGCCTAATAATCTGATGTTGTTTCACGCCTTCACACTCTCCTCATTGTCACAGATACTAGTGCTATAGCCTCATTTAGTCATTGACTGCGATTTTAGATTAATCTGCGCGTAAGAGAAAGTAAACAAGGTCAGCTCCGATTCGGGTCGCGGTTAGCGTTATAACGCAAATTTTCTCTGGTCCCTTCAAACGTGTTATAACGGGAGGGGACTGTAGTTACCCCGAGGCTCATCAGTGAAGGAGATAACTATTTAACTTAGCTGTTAGTGCATTATAGGACAATGCAAAGAGCACATGCTCAGCCTTAATAGAAGGCCAAGCTAACCTACGTCTGGCATAAACTTTTGTTAATGGTCTGATTCATGATGCCTGCTAAAGTCTCGAAGGCAGCTAATAAACGCTCCAGAAGCCGCAGTTCAACTCTATAGCCGTACTTCTAATTGCTATTATCTACAGACGGTTGCTCCGATCTCCAAAGCCTCTGTGCAGTCGCCTGGAGCATCAGCAGGAGGCAGTTTCGCGGTCGCAGCATTGGCGACGTCAGCCACGGCAACGACAGCCTATGAATGCATGGATATAGCATGTCTTTGTGGTTTCTTCGGAGGTAGCCTTCCCGGATTGGAACAATTGTTTGAACCAGAGGAATTCGCAAATATTTCAGGCACTGGTGGATCGAATTGCGTACTTCGAAATGGACAAAGGCTCCAGAAAGGTATTCGGAAAGAATATCGTGTGATGACGGACGCCGAGCGAAATAGGTGAGAGCTTCATCCGCAGTCATTATTAAACTTTCATTTCATTTTATTTCATTTATTGCTCAAAATGTGTGCCTTGAACAGTGAACAATGCAAGTTGAGTGCTTTAAATTATTAATAGAAATTCAGAATACACAACGTATGCAGCAGTCTGGGTTATTTTAACCCCTTCGTCCTGTCGCGAGCAGCGACTTCTCCAGCATTTTGACCGACCGTGGATATCCATACTTGCGGAGAACTCCGATGAGACACCCATCGCGCGGCCTGCTCCGCCTTCTGCGGCATCGATCCGAGGGCGAGGCGCGCGTAATCGAGCGGGGGCTCGCATCCCGCACACAGTCAGGTGTCAGTCGACGCGTGCACCGACCACGAGCGGGGACGCGCCTTTGTGGCGTAGCCCTTTTGACGCCTTCTACGCTCTGTCAAGCAGGAGCTCTCGCCCGGGGCTTAGCCACTATCTCGGACCAATGATCGACTCGGTCACCAATGATCATCGATTGCCGGTGGTTGGATCGCTCGCGGTCCTAGCAAGAAGCACCGCAGCGACTCAGGGGCGCCGCACTGCAAATTCATGGAGCGCCCATCTTCCTCTGCATTTTTGCCCTGTTGCGTCATGATTACATCCTGTGCGTCTATACTCTGTCTGGCGATAGGGGTCCAATAAAACTGCATTGACGTCGGGTGCGCATTAGGCCTATGTTATACTTCCGCGGGAGCATCCGCGGGACGTCCGCGGACGGAAGGTGCACCGCCGCGGACGGTCGTCGTCGTCTCGGGACGGCTGGCGTAGCATTGGAGCGCGTTTTCCGCGCCAAACTCCATGGGACGACAGCCTTCCGCGGTGCACTGCACCGCGGACAGCTGCCGTCCCGCGGGCGGGAAGTATAACAGCCCCCTCGTCGTCTGTCGGCGGCGATCCGCGGACGGCGGGTGTGGCGGGCCGCGACGAGTGGCCCGGGGCGGGGTCCCGGCGCGATTTCCCCCCATCCGCGGATGCTCCCGCGGGAGTATAACATAGGCCTTACAGGAGTGCGGTGAGTCAGTTGTTACATGGTTGTTCCGGTATTGCTGCCGTTGTTATTGTGGCTTGTTGGGTTGGTTCGGGATAAAGCCCTACGCGGGGTTCGCGAGGAAGTGCACAGCGCTTAGGGCAGCTGCCCTCCATGTGAACTCTCCCTGGGGCCGGATTCATCAACGACTATCCCGCGGGTATAGGGGTAGAGATACTCACGATGAAGCCTGTGTCTCTGACTCTTACGTTATCTCTACTCCTTATACCCCGCGTATCCACGGGTTTAATTGTTGATGAATCCGGATTCTGGACAATGCAAGCATGTGCCGGGACAAACACATAGTCCACGTTTTGGTGCTTGATTGGCTGCGGGCTAACGCTGATAGAACCCGATACAGGCGACAATGAAAGGAGCGAACCGAGGAAGTCTCCACTACATAAGGGTCATGAATAGAGCATGGAGCCTTTACGCCTTTTCGGGGTATGGGATTGGCAGTTTCGGATGCCCTATGGGGCAGATTGGGATCCCCGTGTCAACGGCACAGCCCCTGCACTACTTCCTCTATAAAATTTGAGCTCGTAGCCAATTCGTGGTCAGCAGTTGGAGAAAAGTGACAACGGCAGCAAACTGAAGAGCAACAAGGTTTTGAAGAAATTGTCGGAAATATCGGTTTGATGTATATACTCCTCTGCCGCTTTTAGTAAAAGGTTTGGAACTCAAATTGTCGTAAGTTGTCGTATGTCGTAAGTTTAAGAGATGCGAGGATGCTCTACGATGAGGAAAATGCACGGAAGGTTGAGATTATGCGACACGACAATCAGTATTGAATCGAAATGAGAAATTCATTGGTAGATTGAAAAGCTCTCATATTGAGGAGAGAAATCATGAAATTTGTAAATGCAAGTTTTCCTGAACTGTCGATATTTTTTCAACTATGATGCCAATGTGGTTGATATAGAGCTATAGTGACACCGGCGATTTTATTCAGATATCACTCAGCAATGTGGACCATCAAAAGGAATGGCGACTACGATCAACTCTCCCGAATACACTCGTCCTTCCAGACCTCTCCTGGCGCACATTCTGGACCGGCATTCTTGCCTTGGCATCGGGAATTCATTAAGAGGTGAAGTATCAACCGATATATAGACTTCGCTTTAAATGAGTAACTCTCTCTCAGGTTGGAAATCGCTCTCCGTCGTGTGGATCCCACTGTATCGTTGCCTTACTGGGATTCCACATTGGAATCAACCATTCCGGTCTCCACTTGGTCATCTCTGTTCACCAACGAGCTTATGGGCAGGGCGAATCCCGACGGCTCCATCGCAACTGGCGCTTTCAGAGGATGGCTGACTGTTGACGTGAGTCCGAGCTAGTCCTTCATCTCAATGGAAGGAGGTCATATTTCCTGAAGTTTTAGCAATCCCGTGTGTTTCGACGCAATCTTAGTCAAACTGGAGCTCCTCTTCAAGAGTCTGACATTACCTCCGTGTGGAATACAGGCGACTTTCGACAAGTACTCGCCAGCACGGCTCCAGACCAGGTGGGCTGCGTTCCGGATTCTGTCCTGTTCTTCTATATATGAAAGAATTAGTTCGTCTCTCTGTGTGCGATTGTCTTTGTGCCACAAGTCTGTGCCAACAGGTGAGAGGCCTCGAACGTGTGGTGACCCGTTCGTGAACGTGAAATCTGTCAAAGATTCCGTTTATACTTCGATCGCCACGCGACACAATGCCACGTATAAATGCCAAATTGATTGATCGCGTCGCTCAACGTTGACGCCACTGGCCGGAATGGCTCCAGGACCTAACTCCAACGCGACGTCGCGGCGCTGAAACGCGGACGTGCGCTCGGTGACGCATGGTTAGCCGCGGAGCACGAAATGTTCTCAGTGTTTCAGCTCCCAGACCACATTTCTAGCAAGGAACTTAAGATCCCTCAGAATGTGGTAGGCAACAGTCTGCAGTAGGACAATTGATCCGAGAATGGGTGATAGTGACATTTTTCCTTAATATAACCATAATCGCGGGTAAAAATTGACCGAAGAAGTTGTGGATGGCAAATACTGACGCTAGAAACCATTCACATGACCAGGATTCAGTATAAACTGTCGCTGATCGTCCTATTGAAACCACATTCATATATCATCTCCAAGAAACGATGAAATAAGGCAAAGGCGTGCAGCATGTCCCTGTAGGAAGCGTTTCTAGCCGTCGGAAGCATCGGACCGCGACAACTCGTCCAATTTCGTCGCGTACTGTGCGCGACGCCAGGGGGTTCGCGCGGCGTTGGAGTTATGTCTGCCCCCGGGCCGGAATGCAGCGCGTGAACCCGCGGCCAATCTCGCCGTACAGCGTCGGATCGCATCACTCTCGAAATCGGTGCAACGCGATTGAGCGCGGTGGATTGGAGCACAGTAGGAGAAACTACGAGGAAAACTGAGGAAGTCGAGGAATTTTGTTACGTGCGTACAAGTACGTAAGGCCGCGTTTATACTTCGTCGCGGCGCGATGCGATGGCCACGCAATGAGGCCAAATTGATCGATCGCGTCGCACAATCAATATGGCCACTATACGTGGCGTCGCGTCGCGCCGTGACGAAGTATAAACGGGGCCTAAGGTACGTAAATGATGCGTAATCGCGTGACCGCATTGTCGACTGAGTACTCATCGTCATCCGAGCGCGACGCGATGGCACGCATCACTCCATTCGAATCGCGTCGCCCAGCGATGGAACTATGGACCCGGTTAAAGCCATCCTCATTTGCAAACGCCAAAAATGGCAGAAATTTTTTTGAAAAATGACCACATTCGACAAGTGGATGGAAGAGTTCGGAAGGGCGGTCAATCTCGATTGATAGATTTTATCGATTTTTTGCCGGAGTTACCGGCTTTGACCCAAATTTGTTCGACTGGGTTGAGATGGATGAGCTTCACAGCAGCTGAAAGTATCTGATTGGGAGATCAATGTCGATCGACAGTAACAATTTTTTTCCCGGCGTTATCAGTTTTCGCACAGGTTTGATCCACTAGGGTGGGTTACCGGCAAATACTCCAATATGATGGCATTCGATTAGCACCCAGCAAGAGCGATCTATTTCACCAAATGTTTTGCTGGGTAATAAACCATCGTGTTCAAGGCGTTGTGTTTTCGGAGTTTTTGAAGAGAAGATCCAAACCAAACTTTTGGCAGACCCCTCAACGTCTGTTTAACAAAATACATCCTAATAGCTCAATTTCAGGGATGTCCTATTCCGGCTGGATGGACAGCGCTTGAATATTCCCACGGAAATCCGCACGTGTACATAGGAGGTTGTGAAATTTCCGTTTCCCACTCATCAGTCTTTTTTTTAGGGAATTTTCGAAAAATAACTTATTTTAGGTGATATGTTCCAACCGACCACATCCACTAACGATCCAATCTTCTGGAATCATCACTCCTTTATTGACCTCATTTGGGAGAACTGGCGTCTATCACGTCAGGTGGAGCATTCAAATCTGGTTTACCGTACTATTTATTACACAGCCAAAATCCGTGTGCTCGTTCTCACGGAATTATTTACAAATTTTTATTAACACTTGGTTATAAGCACACAGGAAAACGTGTGGAGCCCCTTCTGTTCCGAGGAGTCTCACTTTCCAGACAGACAAACTAAGTGAGTGGCACTTAGGCCTTTGTCATACCACCGCTCACCCCGAGCGACGCCTAATGATATGCTCCCATATCGATCGGGCGGCGCGATGGAATCGATATGGATGCATATCATTAGGTATCGCTCGGGGTGAGCGATGGTATGACAAAGGCCTTACAGGGCAAAAGACGCCGCCCATGTTGGAAAAGGTCGTGGCACTGACGCGACAATCCGTGTGAAAGCAATGCAACCAGAAACTGTATAAATGGAAAACCGGGGTAACAAAACTTAATGTTTTAAACCAAAATAGGATAGTTATAGAGAACCTACAATAAGAAGCACGAAATAGTTGCAGAACAAAAAAGAAGAGAAAGCAAGATCTCGCTATGAGCGAAGGGAGCGTTACAAATGAACCTGACAACTGTGTGATGCTAAAGTAGGTTATAAATCACCAGGAGTGAGAAACGATGAAGAGAATAGAAGAAGAATCAGCACCATATCTTCGTTACTGCACCACTGTCGAGCCCGAGCAGTTACTGGGCTTATCAGGGCACTCCTTCGCCACAGCGAGGCTTCTAGCGATCTTTAAACAAGCTTATGAGAAAAAGGTATTACTACTTATAACGGAATGCCGTGTTCAAAAGAATTTATCATTGATACTTACTTTACTTTGATACTTTGATGGTCCTTTTGTCGGCTGGAGGTCTTCTCAGCGGGGACCACAACTCTTCCATACCGCTCGATCTCTGGCTGCTTGTATCCAGTGAGGCAGACTCCGCTCTCTGAAGGATCTTGAGAACGAGTCTGCCCATCGCGTTGGCGGTCGTCCCAGTGGTCTCTTATGGTCTCTCGGGAGCCATTCTGTGACACGGAGACTCCATCTATCGTCCTTTCGTCGAAGCAGGTGTCCGGCCCAGCGATGTTTGGACTTCTTCATGTACTGCAGCGGATCTGCTAATTGCGACTTCTCCCGTAGCTCCGAGCTTCGTAGGCCTTCTTGCCTTTCCTGACGAAGGCTTGTCCTCAGAAGACATCTCTCCAGTGCACGATGCGTAGTTTGCATCGCTCTGGCGATTGTCTTGTTGTCGGGCCAGGTTTCCGTCGCGTAACACATCGCAGGCAGTACAGAGGTGTTGAATATCGAGGCCTTGAGGCCGGCATCCTTGACCTGATCGGTGACTTCGCGAATCGAACTGAAGGCTGCCCATGCTGCGCGTCTCCTGCGGGCGATTGCAGGAGCGAGGTCGTTATCCAAGTTTTGCTCTTTTCCCAGATAGACGTAGGAGTCGACCTGTTGTAGAGCGACTCCACTTAACCTTACGAGTCCCGTGTCACACCACTGGTTGAGCATGAATTGCGTTTTGGACATATTCATGTCCAATCCAATCTTCATACCTGCCACATTGAGCTCGTTCAGCATTTCCTCGACTTCTGCCGTGCGCTTTCCAGCGCGCTTTTGCGCCACTTTTCATCTTTTGCGCTGCTTGTGCTTGTTGGACGGAGCGGTGATTATATAATTATTTACTAGATTACTTGGTAGAGATTAGCTATGCTTTGCTGAGACTTTTTGGACACTAAAAAAACAATTGGATGGTATATTACAGTATGGCAACAAACACCTTAAAGTTACCTCTGTTATCAAAGCACCTACGATCTATGCAGTTATAGAGATATTTAAAGTTTAATGACGTTTGTTACAGTCGAGGTCCGCTCGCGAAACACAGTATCCGCAGAATATCCCATCGTGCTTCAGTCAAGCGCACTACGGTGGCAACACTATGCAGCCGTTCTTCCCGATGGTCAACACAGATGGCCTATCCAATCAATACACTGGTAAGTGGGCAGAGTTTTTTAACTGGTGAAACGATGGCTAGGGTAGTTTTATTCCACATAAATATTTCAAAACTGTAAAGCTGGAACATTCTATGTAGTTATCATATCGCTCAACAGCTTGACCGAGGACTTGAGAAAACTTTAACTTTTGGAAATATACACTATTAGACAGAAGCCGACGATGTCGGCTTAAACTTTATAACTATATTGACAGCAGAGTAGGATATCTGCAGCACCTGAGTTATGGGAGTGACGCAGTGGAAAGAACTGCAGCTTGTATTGGACTGAAACCTTCAATTAGACCGACCAATATGAACATCGCGTCTACGGAGGCCTTTACGGGACAGGTATACTATGAAAAATCAGAACAACAATGTGATTTTGCGAAACGAATGGAGTGGTATCAGTTGGCCTACAGACGAGATTGTTCAGCTGTTAACCAAGGTTGTCATCAACTTCACTACGGCTGACGTTTCAGTGTCGTCGCCTTCGCCAGAGACTGGAAAAGTCGGAGACACTTGTGGAACTATTCCACCAAATACCACTTCTCACTACAGAATACTCTTCCTAATGAAAACAGAGGCAGGATCCGATATCCGAGATACAACTAACCTTCGAAGTGGATGATGCTTGACCACCAGACATCCGTAGCTGGAGAGAATCGTAGGTGAATGACCTTTGGCTCTAGGGACCACCCGAATAAGCACCCAGGGAGTCAGATCAAAACCCACAGGGCTCTTCAAAGGGTGCCAGTTCTTGGGTAATCGCGACGCACTCTTCCTTGCGATTGACCTGCGGATTCTTCGCCGCAATTCAAAGTGCCTCTGGTCTGCTGCGTGCCCATATGACACTTTCGCCATTATCGAGACGGACACCTGAATCATCGTACCGGCCTTGGCGAAGGACCCTGTGTTCACCCTAAGGAGTGCGGACATTGGCTTTCCCAAAGCCGTTCAGATGCTTCTTGATTCTGGCACAAAAAGGTCTGTCCGTTTCCCCTATAATGCGCTCCACACTCATTGCACGACAGGAGATAAACCACACCAGAAGTCATGCAATCCTGCACGACAGGAGATAAACCACACCAGAGCATCTTAACCCTTACCATATCTTGGAGATCTGCTCTGCGTATGCGCCCACTTTGTCTGAGATGAAAGACATGCCGAAGGGTATTTTGCCTTGTTCTTCTTCTCGATTGACTAGCACTGTAGCTTGCGCCGTCCCCTCTGCCAACTTTCGGCTGGATACCCGTTACTTTCTGTTGTGTTGTATGTTGTGTGCCTTCTTTAATGAAAACAATTTCTGCTCACTGTCAGACAATACCCGATACCGTGGCAGCAGTCCGGAACATGTTTTTAATAATGCCCCTTCGGTACTGGAAGGGTGAGCAGGGCAGTAGTGAACAAGGGTTTTCTGTACCACTACATAGTTGTAGTTTCACTATGAGAAAGGTGTACCTGGACATTGAGGAAGGCGAGCCAATTTCCCGTATGTTTTTCTCTCGTAAGCTTTATAGGTTCCGACTGCTCATTCAGCAGTTCGAAACATGTGTCCACCTCATTTTGCGTGCAACGTATAATAAAGCAGTCGTCGACATGCCTACAGTAAAGTGTTGCCATTCGTTTCAGGGCAAGATTTCTTACCTTCCAACATGAACACGACTGAAAGTACAGGATCCACCCTTTACATATCAGTCTGGTTCACTTTATGCATTGTTATCATCACGACTTCCCCGCCAGTCCAACCCCAACAGCAAAGGCAGTTATTTAGACACAAATTTATCACTACCTGCTTGGACAAAACGTAGCTTATGCAGAATGGTGTCGCCATGCTGTAAGTGTAATAACTGAGCATCCTGAAATACGTTGAACAGGTTTCAGCTTAGGAACTATGGCATCACTAGAAGCACCATCACTGTGGCGACCTAAACAGCTGAAGATGTTCTTATGAAGCACATCATCACAAATAAGAATTATAATGACAACAATTTCGACTTGGGAAATGCTACCACTGTATCGCTTAGAGCATAAGCATAACAACTAGACAATGCTGTTACTATGCGCAAGCGTGCTCAGCCTGTGTTGAGCCGAAAACTTCTTACTTCATTTGTTTATTAATTTATTTGTTCGAAGCACATGATAGTACACCAACACCAAGTATTAAAATATTCGTTAGAAAGCAATACAATAAATGCCAAATTATTAGTCAAGCCGAATACTCATTAAGAAACTCAAAAAACTAACAAAGAGAAGAAAAAGAAAAGAAAAAAGCATGGTTTACGACTTGATTTTTTTAGAACCAGTAAGAAAGGGTTTCGTAAAAGGTTTTCAAACATCTTGCAAGGACTAGTATTTACTTTGCCAAAGTGTAGTCAGCATTAGTATTTAGCAAAAGCTTTAAAAAAGAACATCAACTTATAAAGAACGTTTTGCAAGCAAGACATCTTGCTCTTGAACTATAGAATGCGATAGGCCTTTCTGTTCACATAAATAGCACATGTAACGACGTTACCAAGGTAAGAAACATTTATGATATGAGCTTGCAGCATTTTTCGATTAAAATGTGGTCTGAGCATTTATTTTCTATTGTCTCAATCAATCGACACGATTAAATTCAAGGCACACTTAGCATAGCATCGAAGAAATTTATTGTTCAGATAACCTCTACGTATATGCACCTCGTCCAAGATGTTCAGCAGGTAATACGGCTGGATGTGGTTCAAGGTGAATTTCCTTGACTGATTCGTTTTCGTTGGTCTATGGCCCCGTTTAGGCCCCGTTTATACTTCGACGCCGAGCGACGCCACGCCACGTATTGCAGCCAGATTGATCGAGCGACGCGATCGATCAATTTGGCCACAATACGTGGCGTCGCGTCGCTGGGCGACGAAGTATAAACGGGCCCTTATACTCTCATTGCCGCGCGATGCGATGCCATGTATAGAGGCCAAATTGATTGATCGCGTCGCTCAGCATCGATGCCACTCGGTCGGAGTGAATCGCGTGAACCTGCGAATAATCGCGCCCTTCGACGTTAATCGCGTCGCCCTCGAAATCGGCGCTATGCGGAAATGTGTGCACAATTAGGCCTATGGTATACTCCCGCGTCGCTCCAGCGATGGGCGCGGGGCAACTGTCAACGGCGCGCCTTCGCTGCAGTGGCGGACGGCGCAGTGGGGCGCGGTTGCCGGTTGACGCGCCATCGCTCCCGCGATGCATCGCAGAGGGGTGTTATACCTCCGCGTCGCGGGAGTGAAACATACTCCCGTGCGACGGCCGTCGCAGCCCGTCGCTCGTCGCAGTGCACTGCGCTGCGACGAGCGACGGGCAGCGATGGTCGCGGAGGAGGGAGCGCTGTCGTGCCCTACTCTATGCACTTCAGCTCACTTATTTCGACACTTCATTGGTTCGATACCATGACTCACCATGACTCATGACTCATTCTGGGTTTTCTCGACGGCTTGAACGACTCGTTTTTTGAGGAGGTGTTTTTCGAGGCCGATTTTCTCACTTTTGTGCCGATAGTCGCATTTGTTTCGCCTCTGAATTTCCTCGCCGGCACCGAAATCTACATTTCTGTGCCGGACAAGCTAGACGGAGTTTCTTCTGACAAATTGAACGACTCGTTTTTTGAGGAGGTGTTTTTTGAGGCCGTTTTTTCTCACTTTTGTGCCGAAACCCTCCTGGCTAAACATCACTTTCCGGAAATTGGGCCACAACTGGGACGTTTCCGTGCTAGGCACGTCACGAGAACCCTCTCGTGTCGTGTTGAGCACAGAAACGTGGGTTTCAGTGCCTGAGGGTGGAATGAAAAACGAAAGAAATGCATGAGTGGCGGAACCCCCCCCCCCCCTAGCTGAACATGACATCGACGAAATACCGTTGGAAACCACAATCCTACAAGGGTTTACGGATCAGATGGCGATAAAACAGGAAAAACGCGAAATCACGAAAGTAACGATCGACAAAACAAAGAATCCAAGAAAAAGATGCACTGAATCAGCTGATTCGCTAAAATTCTGCAGAAGTCTCCGTCTGCAGAACTGCGTGAACTATGTCAGCCTCAGCGATGGCGATGGCTTGCGACGCGCATCGCGAGCCGTCGCGTCGCTGTGCACTCCCGCGTCGCAGCAGCGGACGGGAGTATACCATAGGCCTTAGGCCTAAGCGACGCGACGGCTCGCGATGCGCGTCGCGAGCCGTCGCCATCGCTGAGGCTGACATAGTTCACGCAGTTCTGCAGACGGAGACTTTTGCAGAATTTTAGCGAATCAGCTGATTCAGTGCATTTTCTTCTTGGATTCCTTGTTTTGTAGAACGTTACGCTCGTGATATCGTGTTTTTCCTGTTTTATCGCCATCTGATCAGTAAACCCTTGTAGGATTGAGGTTTTCAACGGTATTTCGTCGATGTCATGTTTAGCTAAGGGGAGGGGGTTCCGCCATGCCTGTGTCGACTCATGCATTTCTTTCGCTCCTGATTCCATCCACAGGCACGGAAACCCAGTAAACCCAGTATGTCAGTAGAACCTCCATATGACTTTTCCGGCACAGAAATGTAGATTTCGGTGCCGGCGAGGATATTCAGTGGCAAAAAATGCGAGGATCGGCACAAAAGTGAGAAAAAACGGCCTAGAAAATATCTTCTCAAAAAAACTAGTCGTTCAATCCGTCGAATAAAAACCTAAAAATGAATCCAGCCACGACGAAAACCCTACGAGGAGAACAACAAAGACATCGCATGACCACTCAAGATCCCCAGACGTGTGTTGAAATTGCTGTGGTATGGTCACGAACCCCACGGATCTCCCTCGATAGAGAGCTTTCGGGCTCTCTTGTTAAGAGGGATCTCGGGCCGCTTGTCGCAGGGCCACGTGGCGCGTCCCCGGGTGGTGGATAGGGGAATAAACGCGAACCAAATGCGACCGTGTACTGCCCAGAGACGCAGGTGGGATGCAGGGGATGGACTCCTTGCTCCTGCTGTGTCGGGTCGACGCATTCCTTGTGCGCGGGAGCGGCATGTTCGTGCACAGTGTGCGTGGATGTGTCCGTGACTGTGCGGATTGTAACTGTGTCGGCCCGGCCAAAAGCTTGCACTCGGTAGACTGGGAGTACATCGTAAGGCGATTCGAGGCCGCCTCAAAAGTTTCGCCCCGTCCCTGGGCAGTCTGGCTGGCTGCCCGGAGTTCTTCGCCCGCACGACAGAGCCCGACTAGCTACCCGTGTGTACTCAAGTCAAAAACAGCAGCACTAAAGGGCCTCATTCCCCTGACCCCGAAAGAGCCCCATTTCTGCAGCGATGGGAAGGACGAGTACGGAGAGGCTGCTAAAATCTCAGGGCCTAACCAGGCTGCTCAAATTGAGAAGGACTAGGATGACGATCTGTACTTACGACGCCCGCACGCTCGCATCGGAAGCATCCGTCGAGGACCTGATGATGCAAGCCAGGAAGATCAAGTACGACGTCATCGGACTGACCGAGACGAGAAGACACCACCCCCTACACGCCGCCTACGACTCCGGAGAAGAACTGTTCCTCGGAACATGCGACAGCAGGGGAGTAGGCGGCGTTGGTGTCCTCGTCAACACGCACTTGGCCATGAACATCGATTCGTACGAGTATCTGACAAGCCGAATCGGACGTCTGCGTCTGAAGCGATGTGGCTCCGTGCCAGCTTTGACTGTGTTCGTCGCGTATGCCCCAACATCCGACTACGACGACGAAGAGGTCGAAGCCTTCTACGTGGAGCTGGAAAAGTTCTATAAGGAAGATCACACCTTCTACAAGGTGATCGTCGGCGACTTCAACGCCAAGATCGGACCACGAAGGTCGACGGAAAAACTTCACATAGGACCCCACGGTTTGGAGTGGAACGAGCAAGGTGAAAGGCTGTCTGAGTTTATCATGTCGACCAAGACCATCCATGGAAACTCGCAGTTCCAGAAGCCTCCCTCCCTACGATGGACCTGGGAATCTCCCGGTGGCCAGTTCCACAACGAGATCGACCACGTCATCTTCAACCGCAAGTATTGCCTGACCGACGTCTCCGTTGTCCCCAAGTTCTACACGGGATCGGACCACCGCCTCCTTCGCGCAAGGTTCCGCTTTTCGCGTCAAGGAGAGAAGGCCGCGAAGTTCAAGAAGAGGAGTCCCAGAACGACCATCAACTGGGACCTCTACACCTCTCTTGCCGGCCTTTGGGAAGATGCCGTCATGGACAACGTCGACGAGAAATACGACCGCTTCGTGCACCATCTCCACGATAGTGCTAAGGGAGCCGAGAGCTTGAAGACCACCAAGAGACGTTTGTCTCCTGAAACTCTCGAGCTGATACGCCAGCGTGGAGCAGCACGAGCGTCAGGCAACTACCAACTGACGTCCGAGCTTGCAAAGCTATGCAGAACGGCGATAAAGGAAGATCTGAAGGAGAGAAGGGCGGAAGTGTTGGCTGAAGCAGCAGAGGCAGGGCTGAGCATCCGCAATGCCCGCCGAGACTTCGCTAACTTCAAGACCAAGGTGACCGCTCTCCGACGTCCCGACGGAGAGCGACGGTTCCGTCAGCTCTTCCAGAAGGACCATGGAGAAGGTCATCCACGACTTCTACTCCGATCTCTTCGATAGCCACGTCCACCTGCCTCCATGCCATCTTCCGCAGGATGGATACGTCGTCCCCTCTGTTCTCCCTTCTGAGATCCGACACGCCATCTCGTCGGTGAAGAAACGTACAGCACCCGGTCCCGACAGGATCACACCCGAACACCTGAAGAACCTCCCGCCAGCGCTCATCAACACCCTGGCGCGGCTCTTCACACGTTACCTGTCGGAGTGCAAGGTTCCATCTCAGTGGAAGACCAGCAGGACCGTCTTGCTGTACAAGAAGGGAGACGTGCACGACATTGGCAACTATCGCCCGATCTGCCTTCTGTCCGTAGTCTGCAAGATGTTCACTCGAGTTATCCTGAATAGGATCGGCCGAACGCTGGACGAAGGACAGCCACGCGAACAAGCAGGATTTCGGAGAGGATTCAGCACGATCGACCACATACACACCATTACGAAGCTCATCGAAGTGTAGCGAGAGTACAAGCTGCCGCTTTGCCTTACGTTCATCGACCTGAAGAAGGCATTCGACTCTGTCGAAACTGAAGCGGTCATCGAAGCCCTGCTCACTCAGGGCGTTCCTACTCAGTACATCAGAGTCCTTCGAGAGCTGTGCAGTGGATTCACGGCCAAGATCTCACCATTCTACAACGACGTCGTCGTCGACGTGAAGAGAGGGGTTCGGCAAGGGGATACCATATCCCCGAAGCTCTTCAGCGCCACTCTCGAAAACGTCATGCGCGAACTAGAATGGGAAGACATGGGAGTGAAGGTCGACGGCCGGCAACTGCACCATCTTCGCTTCGCTGACGACATCGTGCTCATAACACCGAGCATCAGTCAGGCGGAACGAATGCTGGCCGACTTCGATCGTGTATGTGGAAGCGTTGGACTGCAGCTGAATCTTACGAAGACGATGTTCATGAGGAACGGATGGGTTTCTGATGCCCCATTCTCGCTCAACGGAACGAACATCTCCGAATGCTCCAGCTATGTGTATCTGGGTTGCGAAGTCAACATGGCCAACGACCTAGCACCAGAGCTGAGCAGGAGGAAAAGAGCAGTTTGGGGAGCTTTCAAGAGCGTCGAAGAAGTCGCGAAGAAGACGAAGAACGTCCGACTCTGTGCCCACCTATTCGACTCCACTGTTCTTCCTGCCCTAACATACGCCTCAGAGACCTGGGCTATACGAAAGCAGGATGAACACGCGATCAGCGTCGCGCAGCGTGGAATCGAGAGGACGATGCTCGGAGTGACACAACTCACGCAAGTGAGAGAAGGCCTCCGGAGTTCCGAGCTTCGCCGACGTTCGAAGATCAGAGACGCTGTCGCGTGGGCCAAGTTGTCGAAAATTAGGTGGGCCGGCCACGTAATGCGCTTCGCAGACACCCGCTGGACGAGAGCCATCACCGACTGGATTCCGCGGGATGTCAAAAGAACACCAGGACGCCCACCAACGCGTTGGTCGGACTTCTTCGTTAAAGCCCTAAACGACCGATATGACGCTCTTCGGGTCCCTCGAGCGAGGAGGATCCATTGGACCACTCTGGCACCCGACAGGGACGAATGGACACGCTGCTGGCACCCGCTCGAGCAACTCGATGATCAACGGGACGACAGGTGATACAGGTGATGGTCACGAACCAAGGAAGTGTTGAAATCAGTGAGCGGAAGTGCATAGAATAGGGCACGAAAGCGCTCCCCTCTCCGCGACCATCGCTGCCCGTCGCTCGTCGCAGTGCATTGCACTGCGAGGGGACGGGCTGCGACGGCCGTCGCACGGGAGTATGTTTCACTCCCTCGACGCGGAGGTATAACACCCCTCTGCGACGCATCGCGGGAGCGATGGCGCGTCAACTGACACTGGCCCCACTGCGCCGTCAGCCACTGCAGCGAAGGCGCGCTGTTGACAGTTGCCCCGCGCCGGTCGCTGGAGCGACGCGGGAGTATACCATAGGCCTTACGTGTGCGCAAGTACGGAATTGTCTGTAATCGCGTGACCGCGTTGCCGGCTCTTCGGGGTGCTATCGCCGTCCGATACAGCAGGACGCATCGCTCCGTTTGAATCGCGTCGCCCGACGATGCAAGTATAAACGGGGCCTAAGATTATGGAAATGATATAGCTGCCGCTAGTCGAACTCCATACAACACTTGGCGGTGGCTTTAGTTTTTACGTGAATTTCGCCCTATAACCATTGAAATTCCAGATTCCTTTTCTGCGACCTGTCACACGGTGCACCGCGATGCTCTGCGAAAATCGCTGTAAGCGGTCCTTGTGGAGGATACAATAATAGTAGGTTCAGACGATGGTGAAGCAGCCGAGCTCATAAATGATGCTTTTGCTTTCAGACGAGGATCGCTGTTACCTCAGTGTTTGTTCAGGCAATCGATGTGTTGCAGTGGTACGAGGCTAGAAAACATCGACTGATATTAATTTTCACTGCATATCCGTGCCGTCTTCGAATATTGACTGTTTAGAACAATGTTCCTACCACGCAGCCACCGATCATTATCGCTCCACCAGCAGGCAACAACCAAGAGGTATGACATTTGTATGGAGCGTGAGAAAGTCTCATGAACTTTGTTCTGCCGTGCTTCATTACATAATCACGGCAAGTTTCACTATTTGAACACTGACAGCACAGAATGAATTTGCCTCGGACAAAACCGCTTATGTGGTTCTGCCATCACCAGAGGCCGGATTCATCAACGCGCATACCCACAATGTGGCATTCATGATAAACCCTACCGCCACACCGTGGGTATATCAAGGGCCTAACAAACCCGTCGATTGTCGTGGGTACATTCGCATACCCGCTAACCATTTCGCACCCAATTTATAAAAGTGTGCTAAACTGAGATCAGCTGCTCTCACGAGGTGACGAACTGGACTTTTTTACATCTTATCAGATTTTATTTGGTAAATAACATTACTTTAAATCTGTGGCTATGGTACATGCTATCGCTGAAACAAGCTTATTTGTAAGGTAAACGTTTGCATGTCCTATAGGAGAAGAAATGAGCTCTCGGTATCCCGTCCATGCTCCTTTGTAACTTGTTTTCGAAACGCCTAGGCATTCGTAAGTTTATTTATTTATTATTTAAAGATGTGGAATGTGATCACACGTGTAAAATTATCAAGAACCCAAATGAAAATAAACACGAACAAACAACTGCACTGTAATGTCTGTCTACTAAATGTAACCAAAACAGAGCAATCAGGGATAAGATCCTGGAAAAAGATGAAAAATTGATAATAACAGGTCATTTCTCTATAAGTTTACGGAAGGCCTGGACAGACAACCCCAACGACATTTTGTCATCACTTAGTAAGTTATTGAATTGATTGAAGTTTCTAGAGGTGAAGACATTTGTCCTAATCTTGGTCTTTGGGACATTAAGTCCGAGACCGAGACATTAAGCCGTAGTTTACCTCAACATAGATCTAGTCAACGACACACCGAAAAACGAAATTGGATTTATGGAGACCGTGTTAGAATTTTGAATATCATAGTGAGATAAACTTTTCTTCTTCTAGTAATCAGCGTTGGAAGGCCAAGTGCTTTTGCCCTTTCTGGGCCATTGGGCAGCTGCAATTAGTTGACATGATAACATCTCAAATATAACTTTTGGATAAAAATGTTCTGAACGCTTTCCAAGAAATCGATGTCCTCCTTTTTGTAAGGATTCCAAACAGTTATTCCGAACTCCAATATCGGTTGGACATAGGATTTATAAACCCTTAAATACACTTGAGGATCCTTAAGGCTTAAGGCAGGACGTTAAGGCCAACAACGTCTCTCAATTGCGGGGTGTACAAGGTGCGTCGTTTAGATCCGGACAAACTAAACTTCCTCTTTTCAAGCAAATTTATTTGTTTCAGAAATTTAAAACATTTTCACGACTTAATTGGTGAAACAGCAGCTGATCCACATTGAGTGAATGATGAGGAATGAGGAACTAGTATTAGAAACTCTTTTTCTACTGGAGGATTTTTTCCATGAGGACTTAGGCTCGGAAATGTCAAAGTATACCTGCGCTGGTGGACGCGACACGCCTAAAAATTTTTGGAATTACATAGAAGTACTACATCGCCACCGCGGCACCAACAACACTTTGGGTCAGTACTACTCCCTCGGAGAAAGCTCCCCCCTCCCCCTCTTGTAGAGTGTAGGTATCGTCACGGCAAGCCTCACCATTGCAACACCAACAACTACATAGTGCTGGTGTCATCACGGCAATCCTCACTAACGCAACACCAATAGCGCCGATTGAGTCAGTGCTACCCCTCGGAGAAAACCCGCCTCGTGTGAAGTGCAGATATCATCACGGCAACCCTCATCAGTGCAGCACCAACAGTAGATTTTGAGAATAAGTCAACGCTAATTCCACGCATGAGATAATAGCTAGTTCGTCCTGAGAGTAGAACACCTAGTCTGAGGAACCCCTTCCTCAACAGAGGATATCTTCTCATGACGGCTTGGACACTACCTTTAGGTTCGGAAATGCCAAAGCACACCTGCGCTAGTGGACGCGTCTCGCCTAAAAAATTTAGGAATTACATAGGAGTGCATCACTTCCTACCGCTA
This sequence comes from Heligmosomoides polygyrus bakeri, assembly GCA_947359475.1. Taxonomy (NCBI): domain Eukaryota; kingdom Metazoa; phylum Nematoda; class Chromadorea; order Rhabditida; family Heligmosomidae; genus Heligmosomoides; species Heligmosomoides polygyrus. The sequence continues at coordinate 11,811,196 of OX375867.1, forward strand.
CTGCTCAATTAACAGTCAAAATTCCACGGTCTTTTTAAAAATTAATTTTTAGACGTGTTTTAATGAACAACAATGCTGTGCGATATGGGCCAACAATGGAGAATGTCGCAGAAACCCATCGTACATGAACCTGTGGTGCAAGGCCAGCTGTGGCATCTGCCGCCCGACCACATATAACCTGAACGTCGGTGAGTCGTCTAGTATCCTTCAATTTATGGACAAGTGCTCTTAACCTATGCACATCCTACAGAATGCTCCAACCGGAGCCCACAATGCAGCGGATGGGCCTACAGAGGAGAATGCAGCAGCAACCCAGCATGGATGGCAGAGAACTGTCGCCAGTCCTGCAATCTCTGTGGCACCACCAGACAACAGGCTTGTGGTTCTGGTTCAGGTGTCGACCGTTTTGCTTCTGCACACAAGACGTACAGAAATCATAAGATTCGCCTTCTAGGTGGTCCTGGTATGCAGCCAACAACGGCACCACCCGTATCAAGTTGGTTACGGTATCCTTTTGTTTAGATATGGTTGAATTAGTAGGCTCATAAATTCAGGCACATGTTTGAACCAGCACTACTGCTGCATCGCATGGGCTAGTCGAGGATACTGCTCCTCCAACGCTGCCTACATGAGGCAGTACTGTCAGCCTTCCTGCAACTTCTGTCGCGGACCGTCTTCAAGCAGTGAGTTTGGAGCTCAGAGAGGGCAGATGCAACCCGTAACCTGTGTGAGAGCTGCTCTCTTAGCTGTACCTCCTTTAGAAGTTTCTCTTACTATTAATTGTCTTGCCACGGATCTCCCTCGATAGAGAGCCTTCGGGCTCTCTTGTTAAGAGGGATCTCGGGCCGCTTGTCGCAGGGCCACGTGGCGCGTCCCCGGGTGGTGGATAGGGGAATTAAACGCGAACCAAATGCGACCGTGTACTGCCCAGAGACGCAGGTGGGATGCAGGGGATGGACTCCTTGCTCCTGCTGTGTCCTGCTGATGCGTTCCTTGTGCGTGGGAGCGGCATGTTCGTGCACAGTGTGCGTGGATGTGTCCGTGACTGTGCGGATTGTAACTGTGTCGGCTCGGCCAAAAGCTTGCACTCGGTAGACTGGGAGTACATGTAAGGCGATTCGAGGCCGCCTTAAGTCTCGCCCCGTCCCTTCGGGCAGTCTGGCTGGCTGCCCGGAGTACCCCGCCCGCACGACAGAGCCTGACTAGCTACCCGTGTTGTATGGAAGTCAAACACAGCAGCACTAAAGGGCCTCATTCCCCTGACCCCGAAAGAGCCCCCATTTCTGCAGCGATGGGAAGGACGAGTACGGAGAGGCTGCTAAAATCTCAGGGCCTAACCAGGCTGCGCAAACTGAGAAGGACTAGGATGACGATCTGTACTTACAACGCCCGCACGCTTGCGTCGGAAGCATCCGTCGAGGACCTGATGATGCAAGCCAGGAAGATCAAGTACGACGTCATCGGACTGACCGAGACGAGAAGACACCACCCCCTACACGCCGCCTACGACTCCGGAGAAGAACTGTTCCTCGGATCATGCGACAGCAGGGGAGTAGGCGGCGTTGGTGTCCTCGTCAACACGCACTTGGCCATGAACATCGATTCGTACGAGTCTCTGACAAGCCGAATCGGACGTCTGCGACTGAGGCGATGTGGCTCCGTGCCAGCCTTGACTGTGTTCGTCGCGTATGCCCCAACATCTGACTACGACGACGAAGACGTCGAGGCCTTCTACGTGGAGCTGGAGAAGTTCTATAAGGAAGATCACACCTTCTACAAGGTGATCGTCGGCGACTTCAACGCCAAGATCGGGCCACGAAGGTCGCCGGAAGAACTTCACATCGGAACCCACGGTTTGGAGTGGAACGAGCAAGGTGAAAGGCTGTCTGAGTTTATCATGTCGACCAAGACCATCCATGGAAACTCGCAGTTCCAGAAGCCTCCCTCCCTACGATGGACCTGGGAATCCCCCGGTGGCCAGTTCCACAACGAGATCGACCACATCATCTTCAATCGCAAGTATTGCCTGACCGATGTCTCCGTTGTCCCCAAGTTTTACACGGGATCGGACCACCGCCTCCTTCGCGCGAGGTTCCGCTTTTCGCGTCAAGGAGAGAAGGCCGCGAAGTTCAAGAAGAGGAGTCCCAGAACGACCATCAACTGGGATCTCTACACCTCTCTTGTCGGCCTTTGGGAAGATGCCGTCATGGACAACGTCGACGAGGAATACGATCGCTTCGTGCACCATCTCCACGATAGTGCTAAGGGAGCCGAGAGCTTGAAGACCACCAAGAGACGCCTGTCTCTGGAAACTCTCGAGCTGATACGCCAGCGTGGAGCAGCACGAGCGTCAGGCAACTACCAACTGACGTCCGAGCTTGCAAAGCTATGCAGAACGGCGATAAAGGAAGATCTGAAGGAGAGAAGGGCGGAAGTGTTGGCTGAAGCAGCAGAGGCAGGGCTGAGCATCCGCAATGCCCGCCGGAACTTCGCCAACTTCAAGACCAAGATGACCGCTCTCCGACGTCCTGACGGAACCGTCACCTCTTCCAGAAGGACCATGGAGAAAGTCATCCACGACTTCTACTCCGATCTCTTCGATAGCCACGTCCACCTGCCCCTACGCCATCTTCCGCAGGATGGATATGTCGTTCCCTCTGTTCTCCCTTCCGAGATCCGGCACGCCATCTCGTCGGTGAAGAAACGTACAGCACCCGGTCCTGACAGGATCAGAGCTGAACACCTGAAGAACCTCCCGCCAGCGCTCATCAACACATTGGCGCGGCTCTTCACACGCTACCTGTCCGAATGCAAGGTTCCATCTGAGTGGAAGACCAGCAAGACCGTCTTGCTGTACAAGAAGGGAGACGTGCACGACATTGGCAACTATCGCCCGATCTGCCTGTTGTCCGTAGTCTACAAGCTGTTCACTCGAGTCATCCTGAATAGGATTAGTAGAACGCTGGACGAAGGACAGCCATGCGAACAAGCAGGATTTCGGAGAGGATTCAGCACGATCGACCACATACACACCATTACGAAGCTCATCGAAGTGTCGCGAGAGTACAAGTTGCCGCTGTGCCTTACGTTCATTGACCTGAAGAAGGCATTCGACTCCGTCGAGACTGAAGCGGTCATGGAAGCCCTGCTCACCCAGGGCGTTCCTACTCAGTACATCAGAGTCCTTCGAGAGCTGTACAGTGGATTCACGACCAAGATCTCACCATTCTACAACGACGTCGTCATTGACGTGAAGAGAGGGGTTCGACAAGGGGATACCATATCCCCGAAGCTCTTCAGCGCCACCCTCGAAAACGTCATGCGCGAACTAGAATGGGATGACATGGGAGTGAAGGTCGACGGCCGGCAACTGCACCATCTTCGCTTCGCTGACGACATCGTGCTCATAACACCGAGCATCAGTCAGGCGGAACGAATGCTGGCCGACTTCGATCGTGTATGTGGAAGCGTTGGACTGCAGCTGAATCTTACGAAGACGATGTTCATGAAGAACGGATGGGTTTCTGATGCCCCATTCTCGCTCAACGGAACGAACATCTCCGAATGCTCCAGCTATGTGTATCTGGGTCGCGAAGTCAACATGGCCAACGACCTAGCACCAGAGCTGAGCAGGAGGAAACGAGCGGCTTGGGGAGCTTTCAAGAGCGTCGAAGAAGTCGTGAAGAAAACGAAGAACGTCCGACTCCGTGCCCACCTATTCGACTCCACTGTTCTTCCTGCCCTAACATACGCCTCGGAGACCTGGGCTATACGAAAGCAGGATGAACACGCGATCAGCGTCGCGCAGCGTGGAATCGAGAGGATGATGCTCGGAGTGACACGACTCACGCAAGTGAGAGAAGGCCTCCGGAGTTCCGAGCTTCGTCGACGTTCGAAGATCAGAGACGCTGTCACATGGGCCAAGTCGTCGAAAATTAGGTGGGCCGGCCACGTAATGCGATTCGCAGACACCCACTGGACGAGAGCCGTCACAGACTGGATTCCGCGGGATGTCAAAACAACACCAGGGCCCCCACCAACGCGTTGGTCGGACTTCTTCGTTAAAGCCCTGAACGACCGATATGACGCTCTTCGTGTCCCTCGAGCGAGGAGGATCCATTGGACCACTCTGGCACGCGACAGGGACGAATGGAGACGCTGCTGGCGCCCGCTCGAGCAAGTCGATGATCAACGGGACGACAGGTGATACAGGTGATTAATTGTCTTGAATGTGAACTCTCGGTGGCAAATCCCTCGTGTGGTCGGTGGCTCCCCATAGAGATCTGTTGCAGTCCATACACACACAGCTCTTCATCTCCTAATCCTCCTCCTCCTTCCCATTAGGAAAGTAGGCCATACATAGCTTCTTCCCTCCCATTCTTTTGAAACTCTGGAGCTATTTTCACATTTCAGGCTGCATCAACTTCAGCAATAACTGTGCATACTGGGCACAAACAGGACAATGCAACAACAATCCCCAGTACATGAGGGAGAACTGCAAGCAGTCTTGTGGGTAAGCAAAAGAAGATTTATAGCCGTTTTCCCAAGAATCTGCTTATGAAGACAGAGCAAGGAAGAAACTTGACACTCTCTGCTTGACTTTTCGCTTAAACTAGAACAGAAATGTGTAGCCTGTGTGGACCACATACCTCTTCTCATCCGGCATGCGTTAGTGGATGGTGTTGTCTTCACGGCACGCCGCACCAAAGCGTCACCAAAAAACGACAAATCCTCATCGCATGATCGCGCACACACTAAAACCCGCCCGTTTCAGAACGTGCTACCTGCTGAACCTCTCCAGTCGGCTGTCCGCGTGTGGCTTCTCTCGACGACTTCTTCGAAACGGGAAGCCCGTCTCCGAGTTCGCTGTGAATCCGTTCCAACTGCCGTTACGACGACAGTCAGCGCTTCAGTCACTCGCTCCCGGCTCTCAACCGCAAGTCTCGCTTGCACCGGCGCCACCGCCGAAAAATCGTTCCCCAGCACAGCTGCAGCCTCCTCCGAGGTAATTTCCCTCTGTAAACCAAAAGTCATGTCAGAACTACGTTTTTTCTTCTTCAGGAATCAGCAAAGAGGACCCTCGCCACCATCAGGAGCATATGTTCAGGAGCTCACATTCGCAGCTTGAGCAAATGAAAGATGAAACCATTGACTTCCTTCCTTTTGTTAACTTATCTTAATGCTGTTACGGTTCGTGTCCTTGTGTGATAAACATTCCATTCTTCTTCTATGAAATGCACTGCTTGACGCTTGAATTTATTGAGCGTGAAGGCCCCGAAATAGTTGCACTCCCTTAAAAACATTGCCATTCAGGCTTAGACAAAGCTTCTAGTGAAGTGGGCAACATTTTCGGGAGGTACCTCTTCAACTTACAGTCTCCATTATAGGAAAGATGCAAAGGATGAATTGCGACTGTCTTTTTGGAACTCTCCTAAACTCTAATAATCTCTCCTCTTGTGTGGTTAAAATTACCAAAAGGTGATCACGCGTCCTCATCTGTTCAGACTTCACAACAGAAAGCGTCTCTATTTTTTAGTAACTTCAAACCCACGTCTTCATCGCAATGTGTCCTGCTATTGCCCACTTCTCACCGCTAAACCAATGAAGTCAAGGTTTTCCACAGCACCGGTTCAGTTACTCCTGCTATATAAAGAACTGAGACTATCCGTTTTCAAATGGATTGAACAAAACATTTTATTATATTCGGCGCAAACAATACCGCTCCTAACTCGTGTACAATCGACGCTTTGCGGCAGATTTTTCCGTCGAAGACCGTTGCAATCGCGTAACTTGATTCGTAGTGATCCTTTTTAAATTTGATTTAAACCAAAGATTTCTCGCTTTAGCACAAATCTACTGGGACGTGTGAAAGATGATTTATTAAAAGGTGACCTAGTTATTAACCATCCTTCTACTTGTAAGAGCGGTCCTTAATTTTTTAATGACCCCTCCAATAGCCGCGCTGGAGTCCCCTTATGATAGACGGCGATAGCTCGAAACTTTAAAAAAATGCATTTTTTGTCATCAAATTCGTTCCCTGCATGCTGTAGCCGTCACACTGATAGTAGGCTTTGCCACCATGTAGTGCTTCCTAATTTATAGCTAATCCAAGCGATTTTTTACCCTGTTGTCGATAGTTTGTTTCCAGAAAAGAATTAAATTTAGTGGTGTCCTAGTGATCGTGTTTTCAAAATGGAGAAATTGACTTTTGATTAGAAAATGTGGAAACAAAGAAAGCTTTGTATGACATATCAGTAGTTTCCGGAATATCGCTGTCACCACGTTGCCTCGGCGAATACGTCGTGATGCTTAGCAGCCGCATCTCGCTGACCTAGGCGGTGTCTTTTGCCGGCAACTGTATACCAACACTCTGAGGAGCCGTTTACAGTTTACACTGACACGGCAGCAGCGCGATTTCGGCGACGAATATGTCAACGAGGATTGATTGGTTTTGCGGTAAGCTACCGATCGATTTTTTGGGGACCACCTACATTCAGAAGCTGGAGGACTGTTGTACCCTGAGGAGTATGAAAGATAAAGCCTTTGAACAGCTGATAGGAATAGTTTTCGACGACGAAACACGTACGTAGCATCTGAACGGCTCTAATGATTCCGTGCAGCACCATCATCGCAGTGCGTTTGTGAGGTGTCGTCATCACGGCGTGCAGCTCTATTGCAGACTTTGCATTAGGGGTGTGATCACGGCATGCAACACCATCGCAGGCTCCACTTGAAGCATGCTGATCACGGCATACAGCACCTTCGCCGCACTAACACACCAACGGCAATAGCTTGGCTGGTTTTCTCATACCGCATCATCAAGCATCCATGTTGCCACACCAATACCGGGGAAGAAGCATTCTTCATTCAGAAGGCAAACCAAGGCGACTGGTGTTCCAGGGTTTGCACTTTTCGAGTAAAGATTATTAATTTTTGATTCAAAAAATATGAAAATGAAGAAATCATTTACAGGAAGTATCAAGTTCTTTCCGAAATTATCAAAAATAAAACCCTGATAAAATAACCGGTGTTTTGGAGATTGTATGTTTGAAATGAGGTTTTCTGATTAAAAAAATGTGGAAACGGAGAAACCTTTGTATGACACATCAGTCAGCAGTTTCCGGAATACCGCTGTCACCATGTCTCTTCGGCAAATTCGTTGCGATGCTTACCAGCCGTATCTCGCTGACCTAGGCGACAACTGTATGCCAACATCCTGAGGAGCCTTTTCCAGCTTATGCTGAAACAACAACAAGATGCTTTCAGCGATGAATATGTCAACTAGATTGATTAATTTTGCGGAAGGAGACTGATCGGTTTTTAGGAAGTTTTCTTGGTTCAAAATTTGGAGGACTGTCATTTCTTGAGGAGTATGGACAATTTAGTGCTGGAACAGCTGACAGGAATTCGATGACGGAACACATCCGTAGCATCTGAAGCGCTTTAATCACGGCGTTCAGCTCCATTGCACACCCTGCTTGAGGGGTGGTGATCACGGCATGCAGCACCTCCGCCGCACCAATGCACCATACCAGTAGCCTTGCTGAGCTTCTCATCACGGCATCCATCGGGCTTCCATCGGGCCACGCCTACGCCATGGGATGGAACACTCTTTGTTCAGAAGAACGAAGGGTCCTGTGAAGTCGTGTCCTCGTTTGCTCGCCTGTTTAACTTATCGTTAGTCCGCCTATTATCGCTGGTGATAACAGTCGTCGCCTATCCAGCGTCGCTTTTGCCCAGGGCATGTGGTGTCTCTTTCGGATCTCTGACCCAACAAGCTATCACTCGTCTCTTGATAACCCTCAACGCTGTCATCTGGCCGTCTCCCGTGGATCCAATACCGCCTAAGTGCCCTGCGTGTCCTGAACGTCTGCTGCCGAGCACCCGTGTGGGCGGCCCCGGTGAAGAGAAGAGGCGGAACAGAGCGCAACTGCGGGTCACTGCCGTCGAATCACCTTTTCACCCCTGATCCACGCCACAGTCATGTCGGACAGCGTGAAAAAGCCGAAGTCGTCGGTGTTACTGTACTTGCTGCTCGCCGTTACGGTACTTGTTTTATTGTGCGGTGCTACGATTGTCTACCTGGCCTTCGGAAACCGAAGTACTGACGAGGCACCGGCTGGAAATGCTACCAGCTCTTCCTTGTTCCTCGTTCCGAGCACTGCTGCACCATCCAGTTCTACCAGCACGACACAAAAGAGCTTTTGGACTACTACGACGCCCAGGACGAGGCCTACACATGTGGTGGCGCCTACGGTTAGATCTACAACGGCTGAGACCAGCACGCCTCCAACATCGACAGGTGAGTGTTTTGCTATTGTTGTTCACCATTTCGATGATTATCGCATTATTTAGCCGGATCTACTTCGACGTTGTCGACTACTGTAGCTGTAGAGACCTCAACGGTCCCTGAGGCTCCATCTACTACTACTACTGTTGAAGTAACTACTCCAACAACGACCACAACTTCAGCCGCGACTACCACCACCCCACAGGAAATCATTGCCCCGACGCCGTTCACCAGCGAAAATGCTGACGTAGGTCGAGCTGTCATTTTTATTCTTTTAAATTTACTTAGAAATCTCTTTAGATGATCGACAAGTGCTTGCTCATCATCGCCGAGCGTGTCACCTGTTCTAAAACGAGAGACGACGTTGTGTAAGTGCACATTTTTTGGATTATTTTTTGTGGATCCTTCCACAGTTTGAAACAAAAAAAATCGATTTATAGCTATAACCGTCATAGTCTTATAAGGAATCCAGCGCTACTTCTGATCATCGTTTTCAAGGAATCCAGCGCTGCTTCTGATCATCGTTTTCTTTTCGTTTATGTCTTTTTGTGCTTATTCACCTTATTTACCTTTAGCAATGGACCTCGAACTCTGGAGAGCACCCAACTTTGTGATACAGCCTAAGCTTTCTTTGAACCTTGAAGAGTGACCTTAATCCTTTTATAAAAAAAAAACTTCTGTTGTGATTCCCGCAACACAACTTTCGGAGTTGGTGATGCATTGGTGCGGCTCGCCGTGGCGAGTGACGAAAGTTCGTAGAAGATTTTGGTGCTGCATGCCGTGATGATACCCCAAATTGTGGGAATGACGTCTTTGCATCGGATTTTGTTAGTGACTCGCTATTCTATGTTCAGAACCGAGGTATTGCTACATATCCTCATACTTCTACGTCTCCTAGGACCGGATTCATCAACAATTAAACCCACGAGTATGCGGAGTATAAGGGTTAGAGATAAGATAAGGTGTGGAGATGAATGCTTCATCCACCTTTTATACCCCGCATGTCCGCGGGTTTAAACACCGATGAATCCGGCCCGTGGTTTGGTCAGATAAGTTTTCTTCTTTGAAAGCTAAATAAAAAGTTTCAATACAGATCTCCACTACAGAAAAACTGGCTCGTAAAGTCTCTTTCTTTGATTTGCATACAGTTATCACCCCAAAAAAATGGTCCCAAAGGTCGCGCCTATCACCCAATGGCTTCAACTTGTTCCATCTCTTCTCATTCCTGTTTCCTGCTACTTAGTTGGCGAATCCACAGTAAGAACGCAAGATCCTCTTCTCTCCTTCACCTCGTCAACCACATATGTACGTCTCCCGTGACGGAGGACATTCTGCCCAAGTCGGAGCTTCTTCCAGTGTGTAGTAGCGTATCGCATGTCGAAATCATATGTCATATGCGATGACATGTGTTGTGTGTATGCCGTAAATTCGCCCACCTCACATAGTCGACGATAAATGGGTGGAGCCGATTGTAAATCCGATGACAGCGCGCTTACGCTAGCCTAAAGCCATATGGAATGAGTTTAGCGCGGACTAGGCGGAGTACTGTAGGTGCTGTGAATGATACCATTGAAAGACCAATTCCAAAAGCTATTTCAGTTGCCTCTCATAAGATGATGTCCTAAATGTGCAAAAATAAAGGAGGGAGTTGAAAGTTGAAGCTGATCTCGACGAAAGCTGACAAGACCGCACGCCGCCTTTTCAAGTACGCATAACGAACTACACCAAGTTGGAGCCAAGCCTGTAACATCTGGCGGCGAATCTTTTTATGAACAGCGGCCGGTAAGAAACAGGTACATTGATCTGTTACACTAGCCGTAAGTGATTTTGCCCTAGATTAGCCTAAGAGTCCGGAAAAGTTGGGAAAATCGCGCATAGCGAGAATATCCTGTTTGAGGTACGCAGCTGTAAGGCGTTTCCAGACGATTTTGGGCAGCTTTCCCTCACTAATTACGGAAAGGGTTATGTGGTTATGCGTGGGTGCGGCGTGCCGTGATCGAGCGCTTAGGTGTAAAGGCATTTCGAGGACGGTTTGTGCTGCTCGCCGTGATTCCCGCAACACCAATTTCAAGAGTTGGTGATGCGGCATTGGTGCGGCGTACCGTGATCAGGACCAGATCATGCAACTAGAAGCAACTTGTGGCGGGATTGGTGAAAAATGCCGTGATGAATTCTGAAGGTGGTGATGCAAAGTGCTGTCTTAGCATCAGATTTTGTGTTTAACTCTTGCATCTATAACAATTTTAAAACCGAGGTTCAATCTCTAGAATTTTATTTCAGTAAAGTCTTCAATTGAAAAAAACTAATAAAAATTCTGGCAACCGAAAAGTTATATCCTAACCAAAGCTCAAATTCGGGAGAACTTGCCATCTGAAAATATATTCGACCTTTGAATCCATTTGTAATACCGATGACAACCTGGAGAATTTGTGGCTTCCTCAGGAAACTCTGAAATTCTCTCATTACTTATTTATTTAATGTCACGTAGTTGTTAACAACCAGTCAGCTAGAACAGTTAGAATAGGGGTAGGGGACGGTGTCAGTCAGTTTCTTTTGGAACGCGCCATGCATTCTACTTCTGCAGAACGTCGTGGAGGCAACTTGTATGCTAAAATAGTCACAGCAAAGGAATGGGCAAATCTGTTTTTGATAGATGGTGACGTGAAAACACACAAGCTTTTAAAAATTAGGCGAAAATCAACAAGTAAATGAAATTTCAGCGTACTTTCACCGTCGGCGTTCTCACCATTTCACTACGCTCTGAATCTGACCGTGCAGACCGTGATGCCCACCGTAATCGAAGGCGACCTTCAGCTCTACCTGAGAGTGAATGAGGAAGGCAAGCAGGTGGGTATCGTGAGCTAGCGTGAGAATGTCAACTTTTTGTTGAATTTTGATTAAGTTATTGATTTATAGATCACACTCGATGTGGACTCGAAGCTTCGTAACGTGGAGGACATTCACGTGGTCAACTGCGATACCGGTGAGTTCGTCGGAGCGGCATTTTATGAGCCACCATCGGGTCAAGTGGTGCTTCGAATTGAGCGGCGCAGTTGTTGAGCCGCTGGGGCCGTAGTACCTGAGTTCGTTGGGGCATGTGGTATATGGCGAAAACCACCAAGGTGGGAGAAACTCGGATCTGGATGTCCATCACCCTCCCATTCATCATCGATGTCGTTCATGCCGACTAACCGCACACTGGTGTGATGTAATTTGTCTCATCTTCGGTCTTGAAACGACTCGAATTCCACCCGGCGTGTGTCCACTGCCGGCTGTCATGTAGAAACGTCAAGGCACGAATTTGTAACCCAGAGCCGAGCCGCCGCCGAGCTGTCCTGGTGTCGGTGTGTAAAAATTGCCTCCGCCGCCTCGAGGGCCATTTTTTCTCGACTCCTTCGTTCGGATTCATCCGTCGACCTGGTCTAGCAAGACAAACACTGCAGCGAACGCCTGCTCACGTTGATTGACGGCGAACACCCGCAGCAGAAGTGGGCTGGACAGCACAGGGATCACTTAATTCTTTGTTTACTTTGTTTGTTTAGTATGTTACTGTAGAAAAGCGAAACAAACACAACCGCAGGTCGACAATAGCGCTTCATGAAGCAAGGGTTGAAGTAGGTATAAATGAGAAAAGGTAGAAAGAAATGATCTGAAATCTTATTCCGAGATGGAAAGTAAGCACCTTTACAATTTCAACTAGAAGCAGGGTGCACGGCTTACTCTAAGGAACTGAAAGGAAAGCGTATTACGATTCTAAACGAAATTTCAAGTCAATACGCTGTCGTGTTTCTTTTTTAAATAAGACATGTATAATGTAGAAATTGTAAAAACTAAGCTATCGTAATCCCGCTTCCTCACACTCCCCCCCCCCCCTTCGACGAACGTCCGAAATGCCGAGATCTTTAAGCCTGACGTTTCTGAAAAAAGGCGTCCTAATCCCCGTAAAGTAAACCAAACCAATTCCCGGCGTCTATAAACCCCTCAACGAGCCAGTATTCTCCATGTGGTCGATGTTCAGCCACCGAGAACGCGCCATAAAGTCGCTGTTCCCAGTGGATCGCGCCCCTGATTGAAAGGGCGTGGCAGAGGTGGCCAGCGCTCTCTAATGGCTCTTTGTCCCTACTTCCTGGCCAAGCTCATCGTCTCTGCGAGTAGCCCCGCCGGCCGGACGGTCGGCCAAACGAGGCGGCAGCAGTGCGGCTTGTGTTTCACAGGCGGCCCGTCGTCGTCGACACAGGGGCCAACCGGGTGAATCACCGCTCGCCGGTGCCCTCATGGCGAACAGCTGCCGCCAAGGCGGCTCCGCTTACAATATCCATATTTCAAGGATTAGAGTATCTACGAACGCAGTCGCGAAGCTACCGCAACTTCTTTCATACTAACAATCAGTTGGGTGAACATGGCGGAAAAGGCGCGAGTGGGCGGGGTTCTACACGAGGACGAGTTGTCCGAATCGTCTCCTGATGGATTCCTCTGCTGATACAAACCATGTAGATAACTGCTACCTAGCTGGGAAAATTGCTCGAAAGTAATGCATTCCGATTGTACATAGAGCACTGGTCACGTGCGGGCGGAGTTCTACATATATGACTGAATGTAGTGGACGAGTTGTCATGGCATACATTTCCAGAGCTTCACTCTTTAACTCCATATCATGACAACTGGGGCAAAAGGGTTCATAGTCTTTTTGATGGGTGGGGCTTCTTGAAGGATGAGTTTTTGCTGCACCTCCCTCCCTTCCAAAATGTTATTGAAGAAGTGATTTCAAAGATTTTATGGGCGAAGTCCTGGAAATGTAACGATTATCACGTGGCTTCTATTCCGCCTAAGTGATAGCAATAGAGATCACTAACGTATTTATGTGATCGATACATGGGACGGGATTCTGCACGTGGACGAGTTTTCATGTAGCACCTTTTTTAAACTGTACAGCTGTGACTTAGTTGAATCGTTTGGAAGTTTATCAGATGGGTGGAGGCTCTTGAATGGACGAGTTTTCCTTGCAGTAGGAAATTTTCTGCGGAAGACACGGGCAAGCGCTTGACTCTGAGGACATGAATAAATTCTGCTCCGGGTGAATCCTTTAGGGATGAAGATCATGGACGAGTTGTCTGTAACACATTGGCAGGCCGTCTATGAGGAAAAAATGTTCGCCAAATAGTTTCCAAGTCGGTCATCAGAGCCAACATGTAGGCGGAGACTGAGCTTGGACGAGTTGTCCTGCAGTAAAGCCTCCAAGCGAGCGAAGTATAGTTAGTCTTCTATTTTCCGAAAAAAAAACTGACATTTAGCGCGTATACTTTCAGACTTCCAGATCGATAACGCAAATCGATAGCATTAATTGATTCGTTTGGAAACCGCAATTTGATTCCGAGCTAATAAATCTTAAGAGTCTCCAGTCGGTGAGTCAGAGGGCTGACTCTCCAACAAACGGCAGCCGTCCGACCGCATGTGGTTCGGCCGTCTGGTCGGCTCCAATGAATAGCCATCAGCAGCTCTTCAACACTTCACATCTGTGTCAGCGGCGACTACGAGCCGATTTTTTGCAGCGTCCACCCGATTGACGTCCACTTTAACTCAAAATTCGAAGCGACTTCTTGAAATACAATTTTTTAAATTCGAAAAAGAAGGTTTCCACTTTCATTCGGTTCTAAATCTCACAAGCAGCATGCGTCGCGGTCGCGCACCGTTCACGTCCGGCGCACCCGTATGACTGCAGTTAAAACACTTCTCTTACCGTACGACGGCCAGCCCACATTTCACGGTTCACTGTAGCTCTTGAATTTTACAGCACTACATATAAGCTACTTCAGGCGCTACACTCTGTGTGGCGAAGACTGTGTTCGATCAGAGGGAACAGCTACTGTCGCTTATCCTCTCCGATACAATTCCAGCAGTAAGTTTGAAAACCACTTGTTTAAAGATTCGGTGCTTGTCGTTAATGTGGCCTGCACTGAATTGGGAGGAAGCGTCAGCTATTCACAACCAATCAGAGTAGTACCCGAGCGAATACGCGTCGACCAATCAGCTTACCGATCGACCCTTTAGGGTGATATCCCAGTTCGATGCGGCCTGATTAGACCAGTGTGCTCCCCATATAGGCCACAGGCCTTACCGACAAGCCACAGGCCTTACCGACAAGTACTAAAAATTCCGAATAAAATTATAATTTCTTGAATTTTTTTAAAATTTCATCTAGATTTGTATAATTTTTTAGTGGCAAGGCGTTGCTTTAACTACATAGTTTCTCGAAGCGCTGCGACTTCACAGTTTCTCGTTAATGACCCATATATGGGGCAGACTACTGATACAGACTACGATGTAGGTTGAGTCGTCTGAGGCTCTCTTTCATCGTTAGGTCTGAGCTACTCGAACAGTAAATCGCAATCGTACTGTAAGATTGCTACAGTATCTTTGACGGTCCATTTAGAAATTTATTTGTAAAACACGATTTTCAGGGCACCAATCTTCGAGTGGATGTGCTTAAATTCACATCGGTAGATACCAAGGACATCACCTACTCACAGGTATTTTCAAATATTTTTTCAATATTATTTTCACTTCACTTTAGAGGGCTATTTTTATAGGAATTAGGACAAATAGAAAAAAAATTTAAAAATCCTTTTAGGTGGCTCCAAGGTGGAATCGAAACGCTCCGATCATGGTTGGTACACTGCTGACACCCGGCTCGGCTAAGCGTCTTTTCCCCGGCATGGAAAATCCGGCTCTTCGGGTAATTGTTTGGCTAAATTGTTCTAGTCGGTGATGTGGCCTACATGGGAGGCCGGGAACGCAAAAGTCAGCCACGGCCGATCAAACCGTGTACACCCTCGATACCATCTGAATGGCATGATGGGCGTTCAATGCGGTCTACGTGGTTTGGTCTTCAGTTCCTGTCTCCATGTAGGCCACTTTAACTGCCAGTTCTGAATAAATTTCGGATATTCTCTTCACAACTAAAAAATCAAAAGCATTACGTTGATTGTGTCAAATAACTTTAAGGAATTCCTAATTCTTCTTTTAATCGATTCTGTGACCTGCAGCAAACTAGCTGGAATAACTATTCCAACTTGTAATCATTTTTATTCAGTAAATTACAAGAAATGTCAGCTCTATGTGTTTCTATGATCAACGCTAGATTGTTGTGTTCAATCTGGATTTTAAATCGATTATCGACTTATTGATTTTGTTGTTTTCAGACCACTATGGATCTCTGCGTACGGTACACACCGGCCGGTCACGTACGTTCAAACGCTGCTACAAAGTTTGTCGCCGGAGTCGTAACGTGCTTCGAGAGAACCGCACCGCTAGCCACTCAACAGTTTGCGTTCGCTGGCTTTGAGAAGGTGGGACTTCACACCGCCTAACCGGGTGCTTAACGTACTTATTCCCAACATGACTTTTACTGGTCGAATTTTTCAGGCCGAGACGCTCATCTATAACAGAACGGCCTTGGATGGCATTGAAATACCGGCGGTGGAGATCGTCTTCTCGCTGAACAAGAATTTCAAGCGCGAAAAGCACGCGTGGATCTATAGCGAGGCATCAAAGGTAGGCCTCTAGATTCAGCAGCATCAACTGTAACTTACAAGGAACCTTCAAATTCGAGAAATTTCTTCCAATACATAACTCACCTTGTCCTTACAGATAATCTCCCTGATGACCCAATGGACAGGGTATTCATACCCACTAGAAGCCCTGCGAATAATTTCCGCGCCCATTCGAGCTTCATCGCACTCCTCACTCGGGCTCATAACCCTGCAGGTTCGCTTAAGGCTACCTCCCATAGCTTCTAAAAACTATAGCTGCTGAACGAACCACTTTTTCAGGATCGCCTAGTCGAGCACCCGTCCTACACTTTGGCGCATGTCACTCTGATTCATTCCATTATTCAACAATGGCTTTCTGGCGTGGTCAGCTTGGCCAAGGCCGAGGAGATGTGTTTCGCGGTAGGTTCCAACAATTCTTAGTCCTGTCTGTCCTTCACCGTCGAATAGATCTTTCCGAAAGGTCGATGGGCACCAGGGTGCGGGCAAATTGTTTACGCGCGGCTCTACCACCGTGGCGGTGAGTGAGAGTGAGTGATTGTAATAAGCGCGCATATGATGCATCGGATTTCGCATAATCTCACCAACACCTCTCGACAACTGCTCCACAGCCAGCCAGCCCTAACCCGTGTCACGAAAGGGCATTGTGAATAGAGTCCGAGATTTTTCAGTGCAAACCAAAGTTACTTTTGGGGGCAGGTGTACCGTATACGTACACTGGAGAAGAACAAATTTCTTCAACAACAAAAAAAAGAAGCTTAAGACCCCCGCTGAAGGGGCAAGATATGGCAAACCAAATATTGGATCCTACGGTGATGCAAAAGTGCTGCACGCCGTGATCGGACCGTAGTCATGGGGTCCTGAAGTGATGCAAAAGTGCTGCACGTGTGATGGGACCATAGTCAGGGATCTTATGGCGGTGCTGCGTGCCGTGATAATGACCAAGGACTCTCAAAGCTTGGCAGTGCCGAGGTGCGGAACGCCGTGAACGCACTGCGTATGCCGTGATGGCCAAAACCCCTCGGGGATGGTGCTGCGTTCCGTGGTAGTGCAGAAGTGCGGAACGCCGTGAGAACATGATCTAGCGGATGATCACGGCATGCCGCACTATTATCCCACCATCAGCTCCATGGAGACCTCAGCTCCATGGAGCTCCATGGAGAGAATAAGTGATCTTGCTATACCAACCGAGTTCAAACTAATTTCCCTGCTATCCGTTGCTTATCAAGCTATGCATTACACTTTCCCTCAAGGTTATCGGGCTATTTGTGCCATGAATGTAATGTGACCCAGCTGTGCGGGACCTTCACGTTAGGTTGAGGTGTCAAGTCGCTACAATAAGCGTAGTCTAATTAAAGTAGCATCTTAAGTGTAGCATATAAAAAAACAACAAGGCTTGATCTGGCGTAGAAGCGGCATTCCGTGGTCGCGAAAAATTTATACGCAAAGAACAGTTGGTTGGTGCTTCTTCTTCTTCTTCTTCTTCTTTTTCTTCTTCTCCTTCTTCTTCTTCAGCGTTTGTCCGCGGGGTCCGCTCTTCCGGAGTCGTGACGCCACCTTTCCCGATCTTGCGCTCAATCAAAATGGACAACAGCTACTTTCATGTCCGTGTGTAATGTTGCGACCAGCGTTGCTTTGGGCTGACCATAGTGCTAATTTTGGTTGGTGCTAACGATCATATAAGTCTCAAGGTGATGAAAAGCTGCTAACAGCCGTGGTGCTGTCACTCACAGAATCTGATTCTGATTAGCGACGTAACCTGTTCGTTTTAGGCAGTCATGAAGAGATCATGACAAGTAGAACATCACATGCCGCACCTTTGTTTCAGTAGAAGTGTGACCCGCTGTGATGACTTCGTAATAGATGTTTTTGGTTTCGTAAGAATTAAGCTTTTGTCGGACGTCGTTGCTCGTTAAGAGATCTGCAGTCGCTGATGTGGCTTTTCATCCAGATCCTTTATAGCTCAGTGCCAAAACTCTGTGAAAATCCGACCGTCTGCACCATCGCCCATTTGTTAATCAGTTTAAGCATCATTTACCAATGACCTGTTCGTAACATAAGCTTTGCCTGCTAAGAGACCCTTCACAGTGTTGTCTGCTTAAGCAAACATTGCGTTGCGCATGAGCTATGGGTCCTTAAGTGATCATTGTGGCCGGAACACGTAACGACACCTAAACGCGCAACGGATTACGGTCCTTGGAGATCTAGCGCTACAAGGAATCGCCGGAAATAATCCTCCTTATCTGGCCGACTTGCGAGAGTCTCACCGACAAGTCACCGCATGGAGCTAAAGAACTTCTCAGAACTGCGGCGTTGGATGACTCTGCGTCTGTGCGGAATCAAGAACCGACCTCGCCCTCTACCTTTTGTTATGACCTTAGTCGGTCTACCCTTCTGAGTTGTTGGCACTTGCAATAAAGCCCGTAATAAGTTCGGATGAAGTGCTCCGTCTGTGGCGGCGAGTCTATGAAAGAGGTAGGCCCAGTCGTCGAGGGCCTGCTGGCGGCCGGTGTCTGGCCAGCAGCAGCCGGCGATGGCGTAACTAGTCTTTCATGCCACGGGGTGCCATAACAGATCACACAGAACTGCGAACATTTGCCACCAGCAGACCAGACCCCTCTCAGCTAACCGGCTACCGGACAGCAGGTCACGGACGGCTGCCTTGGTGTAGTGGTTGGCGACTTGAGATTTAGTGGGGTACTCGGCAAGAGTTGGTAGAGGCAAGGCTCCTTGGGTCTCACCCCTTCAAGTGCTGAAAAAATGACGTCATTTCAGGAATCTCTGACAACTTACCTGGAGTGGAAAGTGAACGAAGAGCTCAACATCGTCAACAAGACCGTGACCAATGAAATCGAGTCGATTCGCCCTCATGACTTGACTAAGGAGGGAAAGGACGATATGAGAATGCTTCGCTCTCTTGAGGTACGGTCCAGTTACTTGCAGTCATATAGGTCCATACTAAGGGCTTTTTTACAACGTCAAGGAATCAACTGCCAAAAAATAAATAGCCTACCTGCCCAAAAATGACAGCTTTCTGCCGCTGTATTATTCTGCACTCCACCTTTTTTGTATTATAATAATTCCATTTTGTTTATATATCTGAGATTTTGTGGGATGACCTTATCAATTTGAACAATATAGTAAGTTCTGATAATTTGTGAAGAAAAGGAGCTATTTTTAAATTTAAAAACGAAAGGAATAGAAATATAAACTGTAATATTATTTAGCAGAGATAGCTTCTTAACTGATGAGTCTTGGGTTCTAAATAAAATACTCGTCTTGAGTTTAAAGTTTAAACAAGAATTTATAAACTAAACGCCATCTTTGTCTTTACCTATGTGTGAAGATTTCTGAACTTCTGATGTTTTCAGATGATCCATGCTTGCCCTGAACGACTGATTTCGATTTTCTACACTATCGACGAGACGTTCGGTCGTGACACCATCAAGAGCATACTCAAATACGTAAGTCATATTCAAAGTGAATAGCGCAATCGATTACTTTTATCGATTTTTCAGATGTTCCGTAATTTCGCCTACAAAGCCACCACGATCTCTGACTGGCAACAAGCCGCTACTGAGGTTACGGGAAATGGGCACGCTGGTAAGCAATGTAAAAAATTGAAGCATTTTTGAATCTAATGGCGAAGCATGGAATTTCTAACAGTGATTTAGATTAAATTGTTTCGTTAAATGTTGTCAAAATCATATATGGAAGTATGACCATGTAGTTCGCAATCAGTCCATCCTTTTGTAAGGCTTTTCTATTTTTGCTTTATTTTAGGTCAAATGTTGGCCGAATGGTTCACGCGAAAAACGAGACCTGTTCTGCATCTTGCCGTGTCCGCAAATGATATCCAATTTGAGGTATGTTTTTTGTGAAGGTTCTTTTCGTCCATATTTTTGGAACGGGCCGAATCCCCACTTCTAAAACGGGAAGTATTGATGCTCTATCTCATACACTTCGCTCGTCGTTCAAATCACACTCCTTTTCTCTTTCATCCATTTCCATTCCAGCAAATGACCGACGATCTGTGGACAGTACCGGTAGAGATTGCCGGATCGACAGGCATTCAATTGGTCGCAGTTACGGAGAAATCCACAAAGTTGCCGTACTCCTCAAACGACTACGTGATCGCCGATCCGCGACGGAAGTCCGCTGCCATGATTGTCTATGACGTAAGTCAGCACATTTACTTAAATTAAATTAATTAAGCTCGTATTACCTGTCATTAATAGCAAAGTTTTGCCATCACGACAGACCGTACCTTCGCATCACACAGTTCATGCTGTGATCACGGCATGCAGCGCCACTGTATTAGCAAGGACAGTGAAATAGGGTGTCGGGCCATACCAGGGTTGATCACGGCGTGCCGCACTTTTGCATCACCAGAAGCGAGCGTTGGGTGTGATCTGGGTTGGGTGTGATCACGGCAGGCAGCCCCTCTGCACTACCTACCATCTATTGGAGCAGTGCAGGGTGGTGCGGCGTGTCTTTTCCATCACGGCACACCGCACCTTTCCTGCACCAATCAAGGAGTCTTGGTGTCACCCAAATTTTGCAGTATTTAAAGGCTTTAATTGTTTATTTTTATATTTACTGCATTGTATTTATTATCTCTAATTTTATTATTTATGTATTTATTTAAAAATTCTTCTTGTTTCCCTTCAACGAAAGGCATTTTCAGGCGGACTCCTATATTCGAATGATCCGATGCTGGGATGATACACGGTGTCCTGCGAATCACGACGCTCTTCGCGGTATTGTCAGAGATCTCGTGGCCGTCCTGCTGACCGACCGGATAGAGCCCCCTGTGCTTATGGATATCCCTAAATGGAAGGCTCTCTTCAAAGTGCGGCTCAAACCGGATTTTCCTTTTGACGACAAACCGTTTACCCACTCCTTTGCAGTTTTCGCGAAATAATCGCATTCTGGCTGGCGATGCGGCTTGCTGCGCTCAGTACGCGATTTCGCGAACTGCTGAGATCGCCTGCACATGGGTGGTTCGAGACACGTGCGAGAAGATTCGGCTATTCAACACGCTCGCCAACTCCGACCTTTGATGATCTTATGCGCTGCATGCCATGCCATCCCATGTACAGTATATTTCCTCTACGTCCCTAACCTGCCTCGCGAACTCCACGCTCTCCTCCCGCTCGGACAACTGTCATTTTTCGGAGTGCTCTTTGCTGTTGATGAGTCACCAGATCACTTCCTTGAAGATCCAACTCTCACTACTTCAAGCTTGTCTCCAACTAGTACCTAATATAATAGTAAGTAAGGATTAGTGTCTAGGATCTGAATAGTCGTTACAATGGAGTCGAGAGCTTTAATTCGCCTCCGAATGGTGCCATAGTCGTGCCTTCCAATACGGTTGTATATGTTTGATGATTTTTTGATTTTTAACTATGTAATAAGAATGTTTACAATGAATCGTTCCACATAAATGACCTTCCAAGCAGATTGGATTTTCTTTAAAAAGTCAGTGGCGACAGTCTAGAAGAGTTCTCAGAGTAAGTTTCAGGCAAACTCAAATTTTGCGGTTGCCTATTCAAGGAAAATTCTTTAAAAGCCTCCAATAAAATTTCTGGAATCCATGGCTTATCCCGAATTGAACCGCTTAGGACAGGGAACACGAAGCTAATGGAATAATTTCCTCATCGTGAACCCAGGATGCGCATTTAAGCTCTCACGTAAATAAAGAATTCAACACGGTATACCACCTCAAAGTTGGAGCGGTCGTTAATGCGGCCCGCCAGAGGGAAATGGGCACCGTACAAATCAGCCTGCATCAAACGGTCATGTCACGCATGTACATACGGCCCATGTCTTGATGATGTAGTTTGTGCTGGTTCAGTCGGTGTTCTGATTGGGTGTGATTGGGGGTTGTAGCCTAGCCATATAGGCCATATTAGCGACCTCCACCTCTATGTACATCATCGACTACTATGCAACCTATTGGTGTTCAAATTTTCTGAAATTCAAGTGCACTCAAGCTTTGCTGAAATCTTTACTTCCGTAATATTGACAAGCAATATAGAAAATCGAATCGAAAAATCGAATACTGGTCGAAAGCTCTGTTTAGAGGGTTCGCTTGCGGTACCCAGCGTTGGGGGAAGGTGCAGGAGGTGCCGCCTTGTATCCTCCTCCAACGACTGGCACGTCCGATCCTTTCTCCTGTCTCTGTGGGCAGGGGCAGTAGTTCGCGTCGTCGCCAAGACCTCCGTCCTTTCCAATACCTCCGGGCATTCCGGGGAAGGCGCTTGGTCCGACGTTTCCGGGTAGACCCTTCGCGCCTTCCATTCCAATGGTTCCGTCAAGTCCGTTCTCACCGGCCTTTCCGGGCAGACCCTGTGGTCCTGCCCATCCGGGCTCTCCAACCTGTCCGGGAGTTCCGGGGAACGAGGTGGTTCCTGGCATACCGTCTGGTCCAGTGGCTCCGTCAAATCCGGGCTTTCCATTCTCTCCCTGATCTCCAGGTGCTCCAACTGGTCCCATAGTGGCGTCATTACCAGGAGGCCCGATCTTGCCAGGCGATCCTCCGTATCCGGGCATACCAACACCTCCCACTGGTCCGGGGGTTCCAGGTGGACCAGGCGGGCACTTCACACAACCTAAATATTTGAAGTATAATGTAAGAAATCGATCAATTCTACGGGTAAGATAAAGTACGAACCTCCAGGAAGATCGTGGGTGACTCCAAGAATGATTCCGTTCGTACCGGGCTTTCCATCCTCACCATTACCTCCCTCTTCTCCTCGTCCTCCAGGTGGTCCGGGAGGTCCAGCCTGTCCTGCGGGGCATCCCTCGTTGTTCTCCTTGCAGTTGCACTGTCCGGGATAGACGAAACGCTTAGGCCGCATAAGGCTAGGCATGGCGTTCACGGATTGGCCGGTAGGGCTCTGCAGCACAAGCAGTCGAGTCCAGGTGTCTTCAGCGAGCAGACTGAACTCTTCCATGCTGACTTGGACCTCGTCGCGAAGGGAAGAGATGTCGCTGACGATCTGACCGACAGCGATCAGCGCGCAGAACACGCCGAGAAGGCAGACACCAGCACCAACGTAGCCGGCTGTTGACATTTCTGAAGACTTCGTTGGTTTCGGGGAACCAAAGGGCTTATATAGTCAAGGAGGTTGGGATATAGGAGCTGACTGACCGCATAGAACCGCAAAAACTGCATTGTCCGGATCGAACTCACTAGCTCTTTTCGCGGTGCGCTCGTGAACACCAAATCATATTGATAAGTGATTCATTGGAATTCGATGAGTAATTTAATAAAATAGAGAGAATTGGGTTCGACGGCGACATCGCGGCATTACACAACTTCGCAGAACCAATCTCACGGAAGAAGTGTGATCACGGCATGCCGCCGCACCTTCGCCGCACCAATCTCATGGAAGAAGTGTGATCACGGCACGCTGCACTTTTATTCTAGCGCGTCCCAAGTCGGAATAATTTCTTGAAGCAAATCTCCCATTCTTTTTCGTCAAGTGCATTTAAAAAATAAGCCGTCATCCTGGCAACTACCTGCATCATATCCTTTTTCTGAGGTAAAATCAGCCTAGATGGCAATAAGCGTGACGAGCCAAACGGCTAGATCGGGTATAGGGACTGAAATGAGGTTTTCCTAGAAGAAATTAGCCAGTTTAACGAATTATAAGGCAAGTACAACGAAACAAAACATCATCTTGGTACCGTCATTACGTTATGTACCTAATGAAACATGCTTTGGCTGTTGGCAGACTGAGTGCGGTTGAAAACAACGGTACAGATGAGTTCATATATTACGCAGAAGTCTTAGATTATACGTACCTTATTTTGGTTAGTTTAAACATATACAAAAGGAGGACACAAGGAGAAACAAAATCGAATGCCATGTTAACATTTGTATCGGCTTATTCGCAATTTAACCATGTTCTCATTAAGGCAAATAGCACCTAATCGTCTACAAACCTCTTGAATGAAAGTTTTAAGAGTTTTGTCTGCAACACTCCGCTCTTCTGCACTACTATTCCCACAATTTGATGTATCATCATGGCACCAAAGCGCTGCCGTCACAATAAGCAGCTAGCCCTAATTCGCGTCAAGCTTCTTTCTAAACTGCTCGTTCACTGCATCTCGAGCCTTTGCATTCCTTCATTTTTAGCTGTAATCACTGCAGCCACTACTAATTAGAACTACTAATTCTAAGGCGTCTACGAACAGCCTTTACCCTAAGGCGCGTCATCAAGGCATGTCTCACATCTCAGCACATCTCGGACGTCATGTACAGCAAGCAAAGGGTCACAAAATCTTCTACAAACTGTTACTATTAGGTTGAGTCATAAATTTTGAAACATTTCTGTTTTTTTCGGAACTCAAAGTAAACCAGCTGAAGTATAATACTTTGTTTAAAAGCTTGCTTCCTAGCAATCATTTTGAGTTATGAAACATTAAATTTCCTCGCGTAATTAAAAAGTTTTATTCACTGAACGATGACCACTCAAAGTGAAAAAGTGTTGATTTCATTTTCAATTACTTCAAGCTCGGCAGCAGCCCAGCGACGGGGTCAAGCACACTGAGAAAGTCAACGGCAGGTTCACTCCTAACCGAATAAATTATTGGAGATGGTATCAGCAGTTCCTTCCCGCCCAGAAGCAACAAAGACAAACCACTCCCGGGAAGTTCAACTGCTGAAAATAAAGGGGTCCCTCGCCAATGATCAAGTGGAATTCTTCTCAAACTATACTACGACTGACCGCTGATCTTCACAACTCCCAGAGAACCACCGTTCCTCGCTGCAGTAGATTGGAAGGTCGTTAAAATCGCTTTCGTCAGTGCCTCATGCTCTGACGGAAACCCAAGTAAATCGCTGTGCTTCCGACTGTCGGGAGCTCCGACACCGGTTCAAGCGAGGGGCCCGGATCGAGACTTTACCAGCGGTGAAAAGGGGATGCTGCACTACAACTGTAAAGCCGGAAAGCAGCAGCTGAAACGCAACGAGCGGGGGGTTTAACGTCAAAAGCGGTGCTCCACCGAAAGAAGGTCCTGCTGTGCGTTTGACGGATGTGTAGTAGTCCAGTGCACCGGATGCTGTTCCTCGTAGTCAAGCCATCCTTGGCGCTCGCTTTTGCCAACAACGCGACTAGTTCCAGCAAAAATTAGTGGAGAAAGAGGTCGATGGAAGCCAATGTTTCTTCCACCAGAGCAACAGCCGATCGCTTACGGCACTTCAGACGCTGGATAAATCTAAGAATTGGGCTGGACCAATCAAGCAACCACCATACATCACGGATATTGCGTTGTCTGAGTGCCATCTGCCTCGGTCAATGGATCACTCCCTCCATGGTAGGCGCTTCACAGAAGTTGATGATGTCACGGCGGTGGTACACGACTTCTTCAGGTCGAAACCGACCAAATTTAACAGAGATTTGATCCAATCAGTTCAAGAGAAGCGGAAGAAACTCATTGAGAACAACGGCAATTACTTCGCTTAAGTCAATCAATTTTCTTTTGTGGTATAATCTTATTTTTGCTGGAAGGCAAATTTTGTTGCAGAATTTATGACTCAACCTAATACAAGGATGTTTCGTTACGACCAAAACTCTCGAGTCAGGCGGGAATCGAACCAGCTTTTCGAAGAGAATGCTAGCCAATTCCATTTTCAGTACATACTTATATCCGTCATCTACATACATAACAGCGTAGCAACCTTGGAATCTCGGTGCAAAACTCGAAATAACGACGGCATTTTACGAAAACTAAGCGTGGAGAATACTGTTCTGCTCGATCACGGCATGCCGCACCTTTTCACTACCATATCGAAGGTAGTGGGTTTCATCACGGCGTGCAGCACCAACCCTACCTCCTCATCACTGCGTGCCATGCGTTTGCATCGCCTATCCCGCAAAATGTGCTATCATCACAGAATAGCGTAGGACCCGCTTCTCACTTCCATTGTGGCAACGTCATCTCACATCTGGGAATCGCCTATTTTTCACAACTTGCTGAATTATGCCGCACTTCATATCGGGTTCACTATATGAAGTCATAGATGTATTGCGCATGTGCAGCAGACTTTGTAGGTGATTTCCGACTTTAAATGGAAAGCAGTTGAAAGCGGCGTTAGGATATATGATTTCTGGAAACCTCACTTTGAAGAGTTTTATAAAATAAATAACAATAAATAAATAAATAAATAAATAAATAAATAAATAAATAAATAACGGATTTATGCCGCTCAATTGGTGCAATGACAAAAGATAAGGAAACTACCAATATTTTTTGTCGTCAACGATTTTTATACATTTTGTGCGGCACAGCACACAAATAAAAATCGTATGTTACTTGCAGTTTGGAGGTTCTGTTTGCACTAGAAGCCTGCACGTACATAGAGGAAAGAGCCCCGAATGAGTCCTTTTCCTGAATGTACCGCATTAAAGCTAGCCATTGCGGGCAAATACAGTTGCACTACAGAGGGGTACTCTCCTCCAGTGAATTCCACTCAGATAGCTCCACTCTCAGGGGTTTTGAACGCATTCATTCAGCTTTTCAATGGAAACCAATCTATGGCGCTGCGAAAAGGAACCGCATTCAGTCGGTATTCTACCGCCAGCTGGTTTGGCTGTTGGTCCTGTTCATATACTTCTCACCATCATTCCAGTCATTTGTGACGACTTCACGGCAAACAGCACTAATCCGCCTTCGAACTGCCCTTACTGTAAGCCGTCTGATCACGGCGTTCCGCACCATTGCGTTGCTTATCCCATTGTGCTGTCATCACGGCACACAGCAACAAATAACGTACACGCTGCGGTACTGTGCATGTATTTTGGTTTTTAGAGCGCATAGGCCGACTTGCGCCACTGTTAAAAAAGCGACATTTTTAATAACTTTGTTTAGTTCTCGTTGTTTTTTTTTTCTACCCTAGTTCGACCACGGCATGCTTTTTGCATCATCCCGCAACATGCAATATCGTCACGACTCTCGGCAACACCAACCAGCTAGGTGTCCATCAATACCAGCTTGGTTCTGAGGCTTCTTTTGACTGAGCTTGGTCGGCCTATCGAACGTCGACTCTATACTTTTGCGATAATCTGACACACTTAAGCCCTTCAATTTCTATGAATGCAATCATTTCGTTTCCACGTCAACCGTTCGTCGCGAACTTCTCACAATCAGAAGCAGTGGTGATTTTTGATCGAGTTGTCGCGAGTTGATGGCGGCATACATTCTCCACCAGGTGTGCATAACCAAAGTGCAGAATGTGCTGGAATGCAATTCGGGCGATGAGGGTGGATGATAACATGGTCTGCGGGAGTGATTAAGTCTGCACGCAATCTCCAAGACGCCCATTAATTTTTTATCATATTTTGGAATAGCTACCAATTTTTCATAGCAGCATTGTCGCATGCCTTCTCATATCAACGGTGTTCAAATCGTATTGTGCTCTCAGGAACTGAATTTAGGCATTTCAAGACTTTATTAGCCACTATTCTTTTACTTTTTGAACACTTCCAATGAATTATCTCCCCATCCACAATTTAGACCCACTTTACCCATAGTTAGGTTTCCTGTTAGGCGTTGATTGTAAGAACGGCAAACTCGTTGTCAGACTACAATTCCGGTGTCTCATTCCGAAGAGTACGAACTCATGATCGAGGACTGCATGAGGTGGCTGCTGTTGCCATAGAGAAATGTAATTCTCGCGGGTAAGGACTATAGGATATGGTGTGTTCGTGTTACACAACGATTCCGTTTTCCACTTCCCACGTTCCTAAACTTTTTCCTCTATGAGCTTTAAAAACCGTATTCAAAGATTTTCAAAGATCAAGTTTTTTTACTCGTTCAATAAAAACTTATTAGCCACCTAGACCTACGTTTTCTACATAGTTTTTTTTTGAGTTTTCCCAGTATTCATTTACGAAATCAACGCAGGTGAATCCCCTTATCACGGCACGCTGCATTTTTGTACGATCTATCCCACGATTTGGGTGTCATCACGGCATGCAGCACCAATCCGCCTGCGAACTGACCCGGCTGTTCACGGCATACCACACCTTTGCATCACCAAAGGCACTTCCGGCTTTACGGGTTCGATCACGGCATGTCCTACTTTAGCATCAACATTTGTCATGTATTTTGTTTTGTTTTTCTTTTAGAAGTCTTCAAATGAAGTTACTTCAGAGCAATACGTAGACTCCGCTAGGGACCTCCTACGCGCTAAAGATAAAGCTACCGTAGTTCGTCTGTGTAGGAAGTTGAAGCACATTAACCAATGGAAGGATGGATGAAAGGATCGTAGCCAGAATCACAGCTATGTAGCGGCTCCTAGGATCATTTACTTCCGCTTATTGGGCTTCACTGCCACCACCCTCACAGAAGTGATTAACTACATATGTAGCCTGATGAGAACGCGCATGTCAGCTACAAACGTCGCTAATTTGCGAATATTGTTCGCTCCACACGTGCGAACTCGCAGGCTGCATTAGGCGCCTTTTATACTTGCGCCGCCCCGCGGCGCGGCGTGATGGTCGGCATGGCTATCGATTTTTCGCGCCGCGAGGCGGCGCCGCATCGCTTCTATACTCCGCCGCCGCAAAACACCATACTTGACGGAATTTTGGGTTACGGTATTCGGCGAATCGCGCCGCTGAGGGGAAGGGCGCGGCGCGGCGCGATGAGCCGCGGCAGGCTCGGTGTAGGGTGGGAGATTTCACCTTTTCGACCAAACTTCTCCTATTGGGAAGAAGGAGGGGATATTTAGGGTGCTGATCACGAATCTGACATCGTTTTTTGAAGTTGCAGGCGATTACTAGGTTTGGATGATTAGGGAGTTTGGGCGAAATCGGTGACCATGACCTTAGCCCTTACCTTCTGTAACCTAGGAAGAGAATGGAGATCTGTAGACATTCAGGAAGCTTCATATATTATGCTAAAGATACGCTTAGTGCACAGTGACCCCAGAATGGCCATATGAGAAAGAATTTTGAGTGGTCATCCACGATGAGTACCTTCCAGCAGTTTTACTTTAGGACCCGCACATATCGCAAAATAAGGAGTGGTTTAGTGCCGTTTGCATTGCATGGGATTCGACTTAATACCACACTCATCAGTTTCAACCGTAGGTTGGGCGGACGACTTCGACTCCAGGCGGATGGGCTCCATGGGCTAAGGAGAGGATTTGTCGCTGGCCATAGGAATCCCACGACAAACATTGACAAGATGCATTGCGCTGATCAGCCAGACGAATCCTTTCTGTTTTGCTCCCTCAATGACTCATGGACCGCTTCCGAAGCTCGGGCCGTAGTGCGCAGAAGATCATGGCCGCGCGTCGCTGACGCTCCCCTTTCTAACTGCAATCGCGCAGCGGCGCGTCAAATTCGGGGCGCGGCGCGACTGGCCGCGCCGCTACCCAAATTGACGCGCCGCGCCGCGGCGGGTGTATAAAAGGCGCCTTAGGCGCCTTTTATACTTGCGCCGCCTCGCGGCGCGGCGTGATGGTCGGCATGGCTATCGATTTTTCGCGCCGCTAGGCGGCGCCGCATCGCTTCTATACTCCGCCGCCGCAAAACACCACACTTGACGGAATTTTGGGTTACGGTATTCTGCGAATCGCGCCGCCGAGGGGAAGGTGTTCGACTGCAGCAGTTTTTAGCAGGACACACAGGTACAGCACCTCAATTCAGGCTTGATTTGGACCACTAGAGCCACTAGAGAAGGGGAACAATGGCTCTAGGCAAACCGCGTCGACTCAAACAGTTTCTCTTCCTTTCTTGAATGCCTAAGAGGGCGAAGAACTGGAGGTGAGGATGCGGTGATCTGCGGTGACGGCGTAAATCTACACGAGTCTCCTCGTGTCGCTCCCAGTCAGTTTTGCCTTGAGCGCAAAGTTATAGTGCGAGGTAGAAAAAAGGTGCTAAAAAACAAAATGGAATTTGTCTTCGATTTGCTTGTTGGATGAGAATCCAAAGTGGGCCTTTCAGATGGCGCCGATATTAAAAATATTAGGTTGACCGAAAAGTGTTGCAACACTTTACGCAACTGCCTGTCAAATTTGTTAAAGCTCTTACAGTATTCATCTTGTGTGGTGACATCACAGTACATTCTCGAAGCTTCCTCAAGCATACTATATGAGGCCTCGTCGAGTAGGAATATAGCAACAGTGTCAACGATAAGCAGCAGCATCCTACGACCTATCGTCTACTACGAATTTCTGCAAGGCCATCCCGCAAGGACTGCATCCCCCAACATCTGCGCTGCATTCAAGGGGGAAGTCATTCACTATTCCACAGTGGTCCGTTCGTATCAGCGCTTCAGGGCTGAAGAGATCTCTCTCGAAGATCGGCCTCGTTCCGGACGCCTCTATGTTGTGGAAGAAGACAGCTTGCGCGAAGCGTTCAAGGTGAACCCAAATTCAACCATTCGCGAATTGGCAGGGACACTTGGATGTACGCAAAGCACGTCGTGAGGCAGCTGAAGATCCTTGGGTACCGCAAACTTTTGTCGTCTTGGGTACTACATGAGCTGCGGGATTCTGACAAAGCATGCCGAATCAGTGTTGCTGAGCCGCTGCTTCTTCGCCCGCACGCTACCCAGCTCCAGAGCTTGGCCGACGCCATGCGCCAAAAACGTCCAGAACGGGAAAATGTCTACCTGCTGCACGACAACGCGCGTCCTCATGTCGCAAAAGTGTGTCGCGAGAAAATCCAGGAGTTAGGCTGGGAAGGTCTGCCCCATCCACTGTACTCTCCAAACCTCGCTCCTTCTCACTACCACTTGTTCAGAGCTCTCAAGCAGCATATTCGAATGATCGACGTCAACTGGAAATGGAGGTTTCTGGATTCTTTTCCTCACAGCCGTCGGAATTCTGGCGGAAAGGAATTGAAAGGCTGCCTGAAAGATGGGACAGGCTCTTAGACTTGGATGAGGAATATATCGTGGACTGAGTTTTTGTACTGTATTATACTGTATTGCATTGCAATATTGTTGTACTAGTATTGCAAGACTTTCCGACAAACAACGGAACAACCCATTAATATTTCACCAGGCGTTCAACGGCCTGCCGGCCGCCAAACGTTTGGTTGGGGCTTCGCCCCAAACCCGGAGAATAGAACACCCCGAACGTCTTCTTTTCCTCTTTAGACCTTCACTCATTCATTACAGTAGAAAACTGGTTTTGCTATAAAGAATGGTATAGCGGAATAGGGCAAAACAGGTCCATCACTTTCACTGGACCACCCTTAACTGATCTCTTATCACTGGTTCCCCTTTGTTGTCAGCCCTTTTCTGGTTCACCCTTCACTGGTCCCCCCCCCCCTTCGTCGGTCCCTACTACTGCTCCCACCTTCACTGGATCTCCCCTTACTGGTCCCCTATTTGCTGGTCATCCTATCCTTCACCGATCCCCATCACTGGTCCCACCCTCACTCGTCCCCCTTTTATTCATCATCTCCACTGGACCCCTTCCCCCCATTCACCGGTCCCCATTACTGGTACCTTCCTCACCGGTACCCCTTCACCTGGTTCCATCTTTCACTGGTTAACCTTCTATCGGTCCCTCCTTCACTGGACCACTCCCCCCCCCCTACCCTTCACCGGTCTCCATTACTGGTCCCTTCCTCACCGGTCCCATCTTCACTGGACCCCTCCCCCCTCATTCACCGGTCCCCCTTCACTGGACCCCTCTCCCCTCCTTCACCGGTTTCCCTTCACTGGATCCCCCTCACCGGTCCCCCTTACTGGAACCCCATCCTTCACCGGACCCCACTACTGGTCCCCCCTTCACTGGTAACACGTCGTCTAAATCCGGAGCCCTCGCGCGACATCGGTGACACCTCTTCTGAACGCCTGTTGAACAACGTCGGCGACATGTGTTCTCAACCTGAACGTGCTTTGCGCGACATCGTTAACACATTGTGAGAATCCGGGACCCTGGCGCGACATCGGTGACACGTTGTCTGAGTCTGGAAGGCCTTTCGCGATATTGGTGACACCTCTTCTGAATCCAGGCACCTGATGAACGACGTCGGTGGCATGTCTTCTCAAGTCGGGCCTGCTTTGCGCGACATCAGTCACACGTCGTCTGAATCCGAACACCCCTTGCGGGACATCGGTGACACCTCTTCTCAACCTTAACGTCCTTTGCGCGACATTGGTGACATGTCGTCTGAACATGGACGCCTGTCGACAACTACAGCAGTTGACAACTGTTGACAACTACAACCCCTTCTCCCCCCCCCCCCCTTCCCTATACTTCCTCCCAACACACTCCTTCAGCACTTCTGTGCAAACAAACACACCCACAAACACACGCACTCACCCACAGACAAACGGCCGTTCTCGCTTATATAGAGTAGGATTCTGCCCACCTACGTTGGTGGTAACAAGTAGACAAAATATGCAATGGAAAGGTATCTGTAGAAATGTACAGTAGAAAAGCTGGGCACCAGTGGGCGAAAGTCCTTTTACCTACCATAAGAAATGCCTACGTGCCAAGGCATGAACTAGCTTAAGGCCAAGGCCATACTTCCATCCCCGCGATGCCATCGCGGTGCTCAGTTCATGGCCATTCCGCCGAACGCGGTCGAATAGTCAAAGGAGACTTCGCCGCGGCCGCCGCAACAATGGCGGTCGGAATGCGCGATGGCTTCCCGAAGAACGGATACGGAATCATCATTCAAGGTAACGGTACTCAGTGGGCTGATGCCCGCATCACACCGGCAAGGCATCTTAAAATGCGCGATCAGGCAGACCCCGGATTTCCCTCTCTTAGTTCTTTGCGAAACCGTTCTGTATTCTATGAGCATATACAATCTCGATGCGGGTACAAACGCACTAAGTACAGAAAGAATTAATATACATACAACTGAAAGCCTATCAGTAGAATGTTAGCACGTTGTCGAACAGACGATTTTCGCATGCCTTTTGCGCGGAACCAATCAATTTTTTGCAACGCCGGGATCGTGACACGACATCGTGTCACACGGTCTCACACTGTCGAAAGGGTGTGACACGTCGTCAACATGCTAACGTTCAGAAAAAGTAACTCACCAAATTTTTTAATTAGCATTTTTCTAAAATCGTTAAAAAACGTCCAACGGCCGAAAAGTTCTCTCCTCTCGACTGTTCCTGGTGTCGAGCAAAGTGATCTGGATAATGTTTTAACAGATTTGTTGAAGCCTGAGCAGCTAATAAGAGGCTACATGCTGTTGCAGGATGTTTTGTTGCGATCAAAACTATTATGCCAGGCGGGACTCGAACCCGCACCTTATGCTTTCTGGATAGCGATGCTAAGCTTTACACCAACGGCGCAGATTGACCGCACGTAACATACGCGATATCCTCGAAGCGCATCAGCACTCACCCGTCACATTGTTTCTAGTAAGGCCTTAGCTTTACCGGCTCCATACTGATATCAGCTGCCGGCTCATCCCGATATCACGATGAGAGCTGAAAAGCAGAAAGCAGAAGGTGCGGGTTCGAGTCCCGCCTGGCGCAACAGCTTTGATCGCAACAAACAGCATATTCTAAGATAAGTAACGCCAAGTGAGGATAGGCATATCTTACGAAGAGGTTAGACTTTGGGAATCCGTTGACATGCTTTGGGGCTCGACGAAGAAATTTCTGGTCCCAAAATGCGGTATTTCCACAAGTTCAAATGCACCATAAAAACATGTGATTAACAAGAAAACCTGAAAATGTTCTTTCTGATTTCAATAGTTTTTCAGGATCTGTCCTAATCGGGAGGATGAGGCATGCGACAATAGTGAGGACTAAGGGTGAAAGTGATAAACTCACTGAGAAGAAAGACCTTTAAAAATTCCGTTAAATTTCTAAAAATTTCCGTTAAGTCGTCAAGCCAGATTTTAACGAAAAATGCCGTTAAATCGTTTAATTCGTTAAATCGTTAACCGTTAAACCCCTGATCGGGAAGCCATCCCGATGGGGCGGGAAGCCATCGGGAAGCATACTTTTTCGCGCCGAGCGCGGTGTTTAGCGTTGGTCCTAGATGGATCGCCGTCGCGCTCTCGTGCAGAGCAGTGAGCGATGCGACGAGCACGGGGAAGTTCAAACTCTTTCGCGTCGCTCTACAGAAGTCATCGCTGCGATTCCATCGCGGCGACGGGAAGTATGCACAAGGCCTAAAAGATCTCATGGCGAGTAGCCTGACGTTTGCATCACATGCCTCCTCCTCTGCTGAACTGAAGGTTATCCACATGACACGCTACATTCCCGCAGCGTGTAGTGCATTAAAACATGAGCTAAAGCTTGTCACAGCATGCCACACTTCCGGATCACCTATGTTCATTAACATCCAGGTTTTCATCACGCCACGTCTCACTTCCGGATCACTTAGAGTGATCCGGAAGTGATGAGCTGAAGAGTATCTTCGTGCCATGACACTCTTGCATCACTTACCAGAAATAGCGCATGAAATGTGCGCTCATTGCGGTATGCCAGAGTTTCGCATCACCATTCTACATCAAAACATGGGTTGCGTCACTTAATCGTGGCAGGTCTCCCTTCTTCGTAAAACTAGAACGTGTCGCGGTCAACTGGAGGATCTTTAGAATGGTACGCTGCATTTCTACCTTAAATTCAGAATAGTTTTTTTGTCTGAACCTCTGTGTCATCACGGCGCACAACACTTTCGCATCTTCTCCGAGCTCTACGGGCAAGAACTGATGCATCCCATCGAGGCAGGGCTCACTACTGCATCAATCTAGCACACCACTAAATATTGCCTTCGCGGGATACCGCATTCTTTCATCACGTGCTGCACCAAAATGCAAGCTGAAACACCTCATCACTGTGTACAGTCTTTGGTATTATTATAGAGCGTCCTTCGGTGGGGTAAATGGTATCTTCACGGCACGCCGCACCTCCGCATCACCAATGCGCACCATGGCGTGAATCGGCGGAGTTCATCACGGCACGCCGCACCAATTCCTCACCAAATTTGGGGTCATGCTTAGTGGTATAGCTATCAAGAGAAGCTCTCTTCTGCAATGCGTATCAAGATGATGAGAAGTTCTCTTCGGCAATGCGAAGTCGTCATAATTAGAATAGGTTGGGCTGAGTCGTGATGTCAACACGGTTCCCGCACAAAATCATAATGTAGAACTTCGTTACCGCATGCCGCACATATTCTGGAATTGTGCTTAGTAATGTAGCTACCAGGAGGACAAGTCTTGTCATACTCAGAAAAGGTTCAGCTGAAGCGCTGTTTCATCGCTGTGCACTACATCTCTGCACCACCTCCGCGCACCAGAGACATGATCTGAGAAAACTCGTCGCGACAATACTCCCTTCTCCATCACACTAGAACCCTACATGTTTTATATTAAGAACATATTCGCAGCATACCGTACCGTATTACCATCACTTACCACATTAAAACCTGCTAAACTATTTCATCACGGCACGCTGCAACTTTGCAGCACCTATGTTCATCGTGAAGGGGATTAAAATATTTAATCACACATTAATTAATTCCGCACCATTGCGACATTAAAGTGCGTCGCCACACCTCCGCATTACCAAAATGTACCGTTCCATCACGGCATGCCGCACCTCCGCAGCACCTATCGGATCTACCTAGTCGGGGAGTCCACAAAATTAAAAATTAACAAATGGCCCTAAGGGCCTCTACAGAGTTTCGCGGCAGCACCCCGAGAACTCGTCCATATCGCTCCCGCCGCAGTGGGACCCACGCTGCCACTGTGGTGGAAGCCGCGGCGCGGACGAGTTGTCGCGGAGCCGCCGCACGCAAAGGTCCCCGGGGGCTGCCGCAGTTCACGGCGGCTCTCACCCGCAGCGCCAGGAGCTGCGGATGAGACCCGCCGGAGGGCGTGATAGATGGGTGTCCATTATGGTTAATCTATTCTAAACATTTTTTAAACGAATCTACATGCTAGGGATATAGGAGGTTAGTGGATAATTTCTGTCCATAAAGGAGCTTGACAACCAACAATATAATCACCGGTAGTGTCGACAAATGGAGGCGTATGGAATCCTCGACGTAACGCAAAGAAACCTTAACACGATATTAGGTAACCTTAATTGCACTGAAAATCTCCGTAGCCTTCCAGTCACAAGTTAGTCGTCTGAGGTTTAGGGAAAACCTTTGAACAGAAATGCAACAACAAAGCAGACTTTTAGTATGAGTTATAATTGCATCGGACAGATCTCCCAGACTCAACAAGGCATCGGAGGGAATGCTTTCATCACAAGGGCTACCACATTATCTTCCGAGTTGCTTGTCAAGCAAGGAACTTTTAGTGGAGGTAGATCGACAAAAGTGAGAGCAAACGCAAAATGGCACAGAACTGTTGAGTTATGAAAAGTGTTCTATTAGATTTCGGAGCTTAGATTCAAGAACTCCTAACTTGACTTAGAAAACGTTCTTCACAAGAAAAAAAGCGTTTTGCTTACTGCATCTTTGACATTCCTAGAGGTCGCAACTGCCGGCAAAAGTACGCAGTGTTGCGCAGAGTAACCCTCGCAGCGCCGCACCACCCGCCGTTGTCATGGCGGGTCCGCGGCACCCGCAAGACTCTGCTGCCGGCCTAAAGGCCCCCACAGAGTTCTGCGGCAGCGCCGCGGCCCTATGCTTAACCATGGGGCAGAGACGCAGAGCTCACCGCCGGCGGCGTCCCTGCCCTATCCTTAACCATTGCGGCGAGCGGCGTTGCCGCAGAACTCTGTGGGGGCCTTAAGACTTAAGGCCCCCGCAGAGATCTGCGGCAATGCCGCTCGCCGCTATGGTTTGGGATAGGGCAGGGACACCGCCGGCAGCGAGCTCTGCGTCTCTGCCCTATGGTTAAGCATAGGGCCGCGGCGCTGCCGCAGAGCTCTGTGGGGGCCTTTACCGAGCGACTCCTACAGAACAAGATAGGACCTAAACCTGAAAAATTCACAAAGAAAAACGAAAAAATTACATTTGTTTTCGCCGCGGTTGCAAGCAGGCGAAGTTATGTGCCCTCCTCACCATGTTAGATCCTGGTAGTAACATGTCAGGCGGTGATCA
Organism: Heligmosomoides polygyrus bakeri; assembly: GCA_947359475.1. NCBI lineage: Eukaryota > Metazoa > Nematoda > Chromadorea > Rhabditida > Heligmosomidae > Heligmosomoides > Heligmosomoides polygyrus. Next base: position 11,848,043 of record OX375867.1, read on the forward strand.
GCAAGCGGCATGCCTCCATTGCGTCGCTTTTTGACTGGCGAGACTGCTGTAAAACCGCGGCGATTTTATTTTTTTTTATTTGGCCGTTCGTTTTTTGCTTGTTTTAGGGCCTATCGTGTTCTCTAGGAGCCGTTTGAAAAGTCCCAAGTCAACTTGTTCCATAATTTTTCATTCTTTGGACGCCCCGATTAGGATAGATCCCACCTTTCCTTATCAAAGGATGAGCAGAAACATTTCATCACTTCATGCCTCACCTCCGCATCACCTAATGCATTGTTCCATCACGGCACGCCGCATCTCAGCATCTTCTACATCATTTTCAAAGGGTGAGCAGCGGCCAGATTCATCAACAATTAAACCCGTGGGAATGCGGGGTATAAGGGGTAGAGATAAGATAAGAATCAGGTAGAGATAAGGTAAGAGTCATAGCCGCAGGCTTCATCGTGGGTATCTCCACCCCTACACCCGCGGGTTAGTCGTTGATGAATCCGGCCCCAGAAACATTTCATCACGGCACGCCACAACTTTGCACCATTGAGGCATGTCTTTTAATGTGCTAAATAGTGCCTTCACACTATCCACGTACACGCAGGGATATAATACACCGTCACGGCATGCCGCACCAATGCGTTACCATAGTGCAGTTAAGTTTGTGGTTAGTATTAATGATGTACTTTTAGAGAAGGTAAGAAATTTTCTTCTGCAAGATGGTCTTATAGTGTAGTAACAAATCTCCCTTTCCGTGCTGTCGACTTTTCTGACCTGACCCAGCCATAAATTGGGAGTCATTTGTTTTAATACTCAGTGATATGATTGTCCAAACAAAGTATCTTTTATGAAGCTCTCGAAAAATTGAAATTGGGTGGACTAGCTCAAAAGCTAACAAATCCCTACCTTACCACGAAATCAGTCAGGTTCATACTGTTGTATTATGCTGTTATGAATATCGGAACAACGGTTGCTAGGTGCAAAAGTACAGCTGAAAGTCGCCGTGATTGAAAAGCTAACGTGATTGAATTGTGTGTGAGGGTGGAGTACATGTCGTAGCTAAAAAACGTTAATGTGAAGGGTTCAGATTCAGGTCCACCGTAATCCATTAGCATGGCTTACCAGGATACTATCTCAACGGTAGGTCGGAACGGCGCAAGTGTTGTATATGGGCAGAACCGCCTCTCTCTGGGTAGTAACAAACTGCAGGTATCTCGACCCCAATACAACTCTGCGCAGAGTTAGGGGCGACGGAAGTCGCGGGTTGGCGCCCTGTTGATTCACGTGCTCCACAGCTGACGGGCGCGCGCGGGATGAGGGCTCGTATCGCGGCTAAGCGCAGTGCCCAGGTGGCGTAGTCGGGAAGAGCTCGGGCTCCTAAACGCGGGGTCGGGGGTTTGGATCCTGCAAACTGCGTTCGTTTTCCACTTTTGCAAAATCCATGTTTATCATATAGGTAAACCACCTAGGGGTATTATAGATGTGTTATAGAGCACGTTTGCATATACATATGCTTCAAACTACAGATTAGCTAAAATGTTCACTTCTGTGTGTCACTTATTTTAAGCCTATTTTGTGTGAAGCTATAGTTATGTAACGATAGATATTTGGTGGCACTAGTAAAAAGTTCCGACTCCACCGACAAGACTTCGGTCAAAAAAAAAATTTTCGCTGAAACTTTGTCTAGGGGGGGGGGGGTTATTTGGGGAGCTGATCACGAATCTGACATCCGTTTTTCACGATGCGGTCGGAGGCCACCAATACCGTTAACAAGGGTGGTCCAGGCAGGGTCACCGATTTCGCTGAAACTTTGTCTAGGGGGTTATTTGGTGTGCTGATCACGAATCTGACATCCGTTTTTCACGATTCGGCTGAATAATATAGATAAAGGAAGGCACAGGATTACATTCTTAAAGTTTCTGCCGATGACGGCAGGTAGAGACAGAATCGTGAAAAATGGGTGTCAGATTCGTGATCAGCACCCCAAATAACCCCCTAAACAACGTTTCAGCGAAATCGGTGACCCTGCCTGGACCAGCCTTGTTAACTGTAAGGGTGGTATGTTATATGTAAACATGCTCTATAACACACTATAGTACCCCTAGGTGGATTACTTATATGATAAACATGGATTTTGCAAAAGTGCAAAGCAAACGCAGTCTGCAGGATCCAATCCCCGACCCTGCGTTTACGAGTCCGAGCTCTTCCCTACTACGCCACCTGAGCACTGCGCTTAGCCGCGATACGAGCCCTCATCCCGCGCGCCCCCGTCAGCTGTGGAGCACGTGAATCAACAGGGCGCCAACCCGCGACTTCCGTCGCCCCTAACTCTGCGCAGAGTTGTATTGGGGTCGAGATACCTGCAGTTTGTTACTATCCAGAGAGAGGCGGTTCTGCCCATATACAACATTTGCGCCGTTCCGACCTACCGTTGAGATAGTATCCTGGTTAGTCATTTCATTTCTGTGCGTGCAATGGTATTACTTCGCCTAAGGCTGACTTCTATCAGTTGCATCCGTAGACTCCTTCACTAAAACTATAAACAGTTCAAATCAGTTTCTTTAAGCCTCAATTGGCTGGTATCGAGGTTGTAGCTGTCACAACGATGTCTTGTTGCGATCAAAACTTCTAGCGCCAGGCGGGACTCGAACCCGCACCTCTCTCTGACCGGGCGGGAATGCTCTACGCCATCACACCACCGGCGCCGTTTGATCGAACGTAACAGCCACACCTCGTGGGACCGATCAGCACCCACCCGTATCCGGGATGAGCTGGCCGCTGATTTGAATTGTTTCTATCAAGACCGTCAGCTTAACTGGCCCCATGCTGATATCAGCGGCCAGCTCATCCCGGATACGGGTGGGTGCTGATCGGTCCCACGAGGTGTGGCTGTTGCGTTCGATCAAACGGCGCCGGTGGTGTAATGGCGTAGAGCATTCCCGCCCGGTCAGAGGGAGGTGCGGGTTCGAGTCCCGCCTGGCGCTAGAAGTTTTGATCGCAACAAGACATCGTTGCGACAACTATAAACAGTCTTTATAAAAATTTCGCAGCAAAAATTTCAGTTACCCTCACATAGATAAATGGAAATATTTAGCTTTCTAAACAACACAACTCGAAAAACGGTCGTGGTTCGAATCTGGTCGGCTGGTTATGAACGTTTTAGTGTGAAGCAAACAATGGTGAATGTGTCACCAGCAGATTGTTTGCAAGTCGGAGACAGGGAAACTAATTACGTGAGAGAAAAGCCGAGCCGAGCGCCACCGCCGTGATCACCTGCCGATTGCGCCGTGAGCTCGCCTCGCCGCGGTTATCGATAGGACACTGTGATGAATTCTGTAGAAGACAGCTTCTGAAGGCAACCAGTGACAGTTTTTTTTGGGTTTACGATCAATTTTGAGTAAAACTTCGAATACTATAAGCTCTACCTACCCACAAGGTCATGCAAAAATGCATAGCGTAGCCTTTCACGGAGGGATATCCTAACATCTATCGTTTAAAAACTAAATTTATACCTATTTACCATTGCACAATAAAACGGAATTTTTTAAAATACTCATTTTTAAATTTTTAATAGCAAACCCTTTACAAGTAGTTCTCGAGGATCATCTGCTTTTTGAGGCTCTGGGTATTTTGGACTTCTCTGCAAGGCAGTCCAGCGACATTTCGTCCCAGAAGCGACACTCCATTCACCCCCGCTCTATTCAGCTTCGACGATCTCTGGTCGTCCAACCAGCCAGACGAACCCGACGACGAGTGTCTGAATTCGCTCCGAAGGTTGTGGTGGTGGCGACGGCGACGGCTACGGCAGGGGCACCGCCGGTTGCCAATGCTACCGGGCGCCGCCCCCACTCCACTTCCACCAACAACGGGGCTTTTCCGCTGAATAACGACTGAGCTAGTTCCACTACTGAATCAACATCGACACCTAGCCTAGCCGACACCGGGACTCATCCGCTCCGTCCGTTCGCTACAGCTCGTCTCTAATTGGCCGAGCATCGTCTGTATTTCCGTCGAAGAAGCGCCTATTGGCTGTTCTACACGATGTTTTCAGAGCAGTACGGACGAAAGGGGAACGACACCGAAGAGATGAGTCGGGTTAGTAGATCACTACGTTTCACAACCAAATTAATGGCCTTAGAAATTCACTCTGAAAATGACAATAGGTATTTTCTTTGAAAAAAACTATTTTTCATTTTAATTTGAGCCTCAGAAATGTCCGCGTAAACGACACTAATTTTGATAGAGATCAATTTTGACTTTGCAAAACATCGGGAGAGGAGGGCTTCAGCCAATCAAAATTCAAGCCTAGATGAACCGTCTCGAATGTGGTTACAGTATCCAGGGTAAAATAGTCGCTTAGCTAGTTGCTTGAAAATATAGGCTTGAAGTGTGAGAAGGTTCGGCAGCCTTTCCAAAACGCCTAGGAGACACTTCCACACCCTAAACCCTGTCTCCATTACTCTATTACTTCTTTTCTCTATCTAAGACAGTTTTCTATTACTTTCATTAACTTTTCCTCCTGCAGTCATCCTCGCATCAGCTATTCCTCTTCCGCTGTAAAAAAAGGCGAAATTTAAACCATTCAACATTCAATGTTCGACATTGTTGAAATCAAACTGAACTTCTTCCAAATCAAAATTAGTTTTCCCAGATAAAAGAATCTCTACAAAAAGCACAGACTAGTTGTCTTGCTACAAGAAAATTTAGCATAATAAATTTTGCATTTCATCGAAACCTTTTTATTCATCTGTCACAAAAGGAGGCGCAGGCGTCTTAATCGTACTTGGATGACAACTGGAATGTCTGCCGGTATCGACAAAAGGTTTCTCAGAGATCTCAGGTTGGATAACCCGAGTTGTCCAGTTTTTTACAGCTTATTAAAAACGCACAAGCTCTCCCAAGAGGATATGCATTCCACGTATTTTCACCGGCCACTTATAAAATAAGACCTATAATCAGTTGTGTTGGCGGACCAACCGATCGGATTTCCTGGCTCCTCAATAGCATTGTGAGCCAGTTGTTGACCAAAGTTTCTGCTCATTTGACCAACACAAGCAAATTTCTTGAAATACTACACAACTCTAGCTTCGGTGAGAGCTGTGTAATAGAGTCATTTGATGTGACGTCACTTTAGCCAACGTCCACAACGATGAGGCCCTACAGGCTCTATCTGAAATGTTGGATTTGCATGTGGGGAACATAAACACCTTTGGATTGTCGAAAGCGCACATCATGATTCTAGTCGAAGAACACTTGCATTGCAATGTCTTCAAATGGTCAGATTCGTATTATTCCCAAGTAAGGGATTGGCTATGGGTCATCGATTAGCGCCGGTCCTTGCCGTATGATTTATGAGTGGGATAGAGCAGCCGGTGCTTGACCGCTCACCGCTAATGTACTGTAGATACATCGATGATTGCTGTATCGTTACATCGACACAATCCGAAATGGATGAGTGTTTCAAGTTAATGAACGAGCAATCTCAGTACATTAGACCTACCAGAGAAACTCCGAATAATGGTTGGCTCGCTTATCTAAACACGCAAGTGAAGGTGTCCGGTGAGGGAATAGTTAGCGTGAAATGGTACCGGAAACCAAGCTCGGAAAACATCTTGATTCACGCAAGGTCAGCACACCCCACCGCTGTGAAGAGGGCTGTTGTCAGCAACATGTTCCGAACAGCAGTTGGTATGTGTACGGGCCCCAACGAACGTCAAGAATCTTTACGATTGGCTTCAAGCGGCTATAGGGTTTCAAGTGGCCATAGAAGATCTCACGCTAACTGCCATGATAGATCCTGAGTAGACAAGATTCCTCTCGTCCTACCGTACATCTCCGATAGAGTCACTGCTGAACTTCAAAGAGCTATTGTAAGGGCACAACTGCAGGACGACGTCGTTTTAGTGAACATTCCTAGCGACAACACTAAGCGGCAGTTAGTTCGGAATAGACTCTACGATCAGCAGTGTCTTTCTGGAAATCGCGTTATTTGCCCAAGTGGAAGATTAGGCGATTGCTCAAAGATTGGAGCAATTTATCGGATCGAGTGCTTGGCATGTAACGCCAAGTACATCGGAGAAACGAGAAAAGCTCTCGCAGTACGTGTAAGGGAACATCTAACAAGTAAACGACGTGGATTGCTAACCAGCCCACTTGGAAAGCATAGGATTGATGCGCATAACGGTAATGACTTTGAGGTGAAATGTACCATCTTGGCCGTTGTAGGAGACATTTCGGCAAGGAGAGCGTTAGAGGCATTCTGGATTTTCACAAGAAATCCAGTGATGAACAACCGGAATGAGTGTCTTTCTGTTACGAGTGGCTTTCTGCCGTTTGTGTCTCATTGTGAACTATAGAAGGACCGGTCGGCGACAGCGGTGTGCAGTATGCCCCATCCGTCCCTACTGGCTTACTGACGTGGGCGAACATCAGCCCTTGCGGTGGATCCAATTGGTGAGTTCGTTTCTCCCACTTGGTCCCTCCCTTGTGTTCGTGGGGAAAGTCCGAAATGCTAGGGTAGCCAAGGCGCTTGGTGGGGAAGAGCGCAAATGAAGACTTATGCACTACATTCAGGCCTCTGAAGACGACGAGAAGTCGAAACGTCAGGCCCTGCTAAATAAAGATCCACCTAAAACCTCGTGTTGGCACAAAAAAGTTAAACTGACAAAAGGGAGCGTAATATTTGGTGTTTTACAAAATATTCTAAAAGGGAAAATCATAGTCCAAAGTTTATTTTAAAGTACAGAAAGGCTGCATTTTTTGTACTGAAAGAAGAAAAAGAACGCCATGTACATGTCCAGGACGTCGGGGTTTTTATCCCACAGCGAACATTCTGCTTGCGTATAGTTACAGTCACTTATAAAAACTGCAATAACCAAAGCAAATGATAAATGATAAAAACACATATCGATCCACTTTTTTTGAGCAAGCGGCATCAACAATACCAATTAAATGAAAATCGTAAAGATCTTGGTGAGTGCATAGCGTGTCCTCTTCTTTTAGTTCTTTGCCAAAAATTGCTGTTTTTTTTTTGTATTTTATAAGAAACGTTGAGCTATTGTTTATCCTTGAAAAATAGAATATTTATTAAACTGAACACTCACCTATTGGTGCAGGTGAATAAAAAAATTCAAAAAAAAAGTTGTACCAAATTTTCCTTAAACAAAAAATTATTCTAACCTTCTTGGAGAATTCTAGTGGAAGCTGGAAGACGTTCAGATTTGGAAAAATTTTTGTTTGCTTTCAAAAGCGTCAATATTGCTTAAAAAAGTGCAATTTGCTTGAAAAGCGTTTAGTTTTACGTCAAAATTATATACATTTCGTTCACACCGAATCATAGCGTTGCGAAAACTGCAATATCGATTGTCTTCGCCGCCTAATCGATATTGACAGCTTTGATAACGTCGTGTCGCCACGCGACTGAAGTATGAATCCCGTCATACTTCAGGTCCAAGATGGTGCTCTGCATCTCTCTCTCTGTCGATTTGTGATTCTCTACGCTCTGCCTCTACCCTTTTTCACTCCTCCCTCCTCTATTTTTTCCTCATTTTACACACTCTCCACCCTGAATTTTTACCTCTGTCGCCTATCTCTACGCTAATCTCTTTTTCGCTATTTGTAGCTGCTCTCTATTCTCATATCCTTTTCCCTTATTTTACATTTCTCTCTATGCTAATTTTCAAAAAACTCTTTTTCTTTGATTCTTTAATTATCTACCATATTCGCACTTGTACTTCTATAGTTTTGTATCCGCCGCGTGTCAGCAGCAACACATACATTTGTCCATGTCGCGTGCCAGACTTGCCCAGCTGGCGGTTGCCGCTCAAAGGACAAGGAAAACGTCTTACATGTTGGTCAGAAATATGACGATTAAGTCCGCAAAGATGAACTCAGAACTAGAGATAGGATTTTAAGGTTCGAGATTATTAAGCAGAATGTGAAAGAGTATTGTCAGCCACAGTTCTTCTTGCAATTTTGTTGAGACTTAACAGACTTCAACCTCAGGTGGATTTCGTTTTATAATTTGAGCAGGCAAAACAGTAACGGCAAAAATTTCACAAGACGCATGGCAAGCCTTTCCCTCAAAGATCATCAAATTAGATTTGTTTTACAAGCCTTTTTACAAGGGTAGTCAACTCTTTTCTGAGATGACCGTGCCTTACACGTCTCCTGAACCCTGGTCGGTGACGAAACGATACACGTCGTGAAGTCGCACAGCAAAGGGTGCGGGAACGTGCAACGGAGAGAGAATCCGCCTTAGCTCCTAGCTTGGTAGTCACAGCAAGCACTCACGTGCTCTGTGCGGCTGACCCGGTACCTGATTGGCTGGCGCGGTTACGGTAGGAAGAACGGCGCGTTCCCGCACCCTTGCGGTGCGTATTAGCGGCAGGTACCAATGAAACATTATTTCCACAACATGTGGAAATTATGTCTCTAAAATAGTTTTAGCACACGAAATAAGAGGAATCTGAAGATTTCATTGAACTAGATATCAAGACGATATTAACATAATATCCGAAATAAATCATGGAAAATTTCGCTTAAATTATGAGCTATTGCTTTAATTATTTATTTGATGCAGAAGAATAACTTGTCTGAGACACCAAAGAAGAATCAGGTAGCAAAAAACAAGTTGGAATTACTGCAAGTTTCTACGGTACCGCCCAACGCAGGAGCAGTGGTAAACGAAAAACGCAACGAACTCCTTGGAAGCCACTTTTTTCCTCCCTTCCCTGCCCTTGTAAGAACTACCTGCGGGTCCTTTCCACTTGTTTCCTCTATTCAGCGTTAGCAGGTCTTTCTAAGTACTCTGTCTATACACGACCTAACCAGTAAATACATACTTGCCCGTATTGTATTCCCTTGGGTTGCCACTTCTGTACATATCCAGGAATAGCACCTGCATTCTGTCTAGACTAAGCAGCTATAAATGACAAATCTACGTAGCAGATCGTAGGGCGTTTTTTCAAAGTTCATCCTGGTACGGCCTATAGTTGTGCTCTCGCAAAATTTTCGATTATTCGAAAGGTTTCGAATACCCGCAATTTTCGAGCATTCGAATTTCGAATACATTCGAAAAACGCGATTTTTTGAACATTCGAATTCGAATACATTCGAAAAACGCGATTTTTTGAACACTCGAATTCGAATACATTCGAAAAACGCGATTTTTTGAATAATCGAATTCGAATATTCAAATTCGAATGAAAATCATTCGAAAACCTATTCGAATAGGTCATTCGAGCACAACTACAGTACGGCCTCGTTTCCAAAGCTCGCTCCTTCGGAATAACAGCTAGTGGACTCCTGACTACGGTAGAAAAACTTACAGTGCAATGTGTTCAGGTGGTCGGGTGAGTATTTCAAACAGGTTAGGGGCCTTGCCATGGGTCAAAGACTGGTCCCGTTATGGCAGTGGCGTTCATGTCTAAAGTAGAAGCGCCGGTACTCCATCGGATGCCTACACTTTAGTCGTTACATAGACGACTGTTTTGTCGTCTGTCCAACTCAGCATGACATGGACACTTGCTTTGAACTCTTAAACCAGCAATCGGAGCATCTTTCCTTCACGCGTGAAAAGCCTACAAACAACTGGCTTGCATTCCTTAACGTCCACATCCAACTTTTCGAGGGTGGTTACAAAACTAGGTGGTATCGTAAGCCTACATCCAAAAACATCATTGTGCTGCAGAACATGTTTCGTACAGCGTGCACAGTTTCATCTGGCACCGCCGAAAAAGCCTTCTCGAAAAATAAAGCTCGCCTTATAGCTCAGCAAAACGGTTATCCCTATAAAGAGCGAGAAAACAGGCGTAGTCGACGAACTAAGGGTGGAGGGAGCCCCGCGGAAGAACAAACGAAAGTTGCATTCTGCGTGCCGTTCATCTCGGATGCCATAAGCTCTGCAATACGTGCATGTGTTCGAAAGGCCGACCTTCACGAAATGGTTAGGGTGGTGGAAATACCACCTATGAATTTAAAGGGTCAGCTCGTACGCAACCGTTTGTACGATTGCATATGCACTACACCATCGTGCACTATTTGTCCCTACGAAAAACCGGGAGATTGTATGCTTACGGGTGTTGTGTATCTCATTAAGTGCCTCGCATGCGAGCAGGAGTACATTGGGGAAACCTCCCGGCCATTATGTGTCAGGATTGGCTTGATTGGCTAAAAAGATCCAACGCCGCCACCCCCTGGGCGACCATAGGGCGCGATTGCTCGCAAACAGCTGTTTCGGGGTCGCAGTCACCGTCCTGGCGCGTGAACCCGACATCTCGGCGCGGCGAACCCTAGAAGCGCTTTGGATTGCGGCCAGGTCACCTGGAATCAATAGGAAGAATGAGTGTGTAGCAGTGACGCAGGAGCTGGCACCATTCGTGGACATCTGTGGGTTTTGCCCTACAAGGTCATGACCCAAGAGGTCCACCAGGCGGGTAGTTCCTGGAGCTTTAGTACGGGGTCATGACCCTAGAGGTCGTCAAGGCGGGTAGTCCCGGGGGCTCTAGCTTCAGTCACCCTCGTCAGACTTCCAGCTGCGGGTGCCCGGTGGACGTCACTAGTCCACTTGCTAAAGGTTAGCCATCCTGGTCTCTGTTCACCGTTTCTTTGGTCTAGTGGTCTCTCAAACAAGTTCCGTAAAATGAAATGGCGTTTGGGGGGATAGTTTCTCAGATTGATTTCGTCTCATTCCAGGCTCTGAAGAAGGCGAGAACGCCGAAACGTTAACCTGAGTGCTGTCTGTGTTACCAATCTTGAAGTGGCTTGAGATAAATATTACTTCTCAACATCGTGACGTAAAGTGTCAAACACCAGCAAAGCTAGTAGAAATCGCGTCATATCAGCAACTATTCACATTAATGGTCGTCTTGAGAAATACCTGGAGCCCAAATAAAAGGCCCTTTGGTTTCAAAAAGAAAGATGCATGGCGCGACCCCAGATGGGACGCTTTGGAATCTCTACCCAAACCGCGAGTTTTCAGAAGAAATGTCAGAAGACGAAAGGCGACGAGAAGACGATGACGTTCGATCGACTGGAGGATAAGCTGAACGAGCAGTTCACGGCAATGACCACCAAGGACAGGGAGAAAGGCAAGGACACAAAGCCCGAAATGAGTAAGTCCTACAACAAATCGATAAATCGATGGAGAGTACTGTAGCTGCTTAGCCGAAAACGATTTGTTTCAGAGTACTCATCGGCGGTTCAGACGGAGGTGAGTAGGTTTCTTAATAAATAATAAGCAAACGACCACGCTAAACAACGTCCCACTCAATGCGGACCAGTGCCTACTGACTAAACGCCCTATCCATTACGCCATCGGAACCTCACCATTATAACCATTAAAGGGCTTCTTCAGCCCTATTTTGTTCCTTCTTTACTGATTTTTGACCGTTTTTTATTCCACAGCAGGCTCACAATCTTACCCCAGTAATTAATAACAATCGAGAAATATTTTTACATTCAGCTTGTTTTGCTCATCTGATATAGCATCCATGTTGTTTCCACTTCAAGGCCTAACTCTGGACACAAATCGAAAAAATCGATAGGTGTCGATCGGTTAATGGAGGGTTTTTACTTGCTGTCAGCGCCCAACGTACTCTAAACCATTCTCACCTTTCCTATTCAACCTGATGCAAAATCAATAATCTTGATCGATAGTCGATCAATAATGTTTACTTCCTGTGAAGACTGTCCACATACACACAATTACTGCCTCTAGCGCTCAATTCTGGCACGACATCATCGTGACTTCTGTGAGGTCTGTCCATCGACCATCACACTTACGTCATTTCTGCGTCAGACTCTCAAATGTGAAGAAAATCAATAAGATCGGTCGATACTGAATGATTAATCAATCGATGTTGCGAAATCTATCCATTGAGTGTCATTGTCGCGCAATACACATCCACCACCAATGATCGTCCCAAAGAAAAGAACGATATGATCGACGAGGTTGTCGTGAGGATCGTCGAAGCAAATATATTTAGAAGATTTTTATTTTGCATTTTATTTTTTCCGCTTTTAGCAGTCGGATTTCTAAACTTGAAAACCTATGAAAAAGAAAAATTTTGTATTCACGATACTTGCTACGTTCAAGTTAACGTAATGTGCAAAAGCGCGGTGAGGCATGATCTACCGATTTGCGCGCGCGACATACTCTGCGTCTCTACCCCATAGTGCAGAGAAATGGCAGCTGCTGTATTGCTGTAAAATTCTGCAGGGTCCGTGTCCATGGACGAGATCTCTTGTTCTCGTCGTAAAGACCGCATAAAGATTTGAATGAGGGCCCGGCATCCACAACCGCATGCGCTATTGATACCTATCGATCTTTTTGGCGCCCACCTCAAATTCAAAATCACCCTTGGCGCCTACTTCAAATTCAAAATCACCCATGGCGCCAACGCGGGAACCGCAAGTCCATAAATAGCGCCTGGCAGCGGGCACTGACTCATTCTCTCTCATTTTTCGTGTTTTGCTCTCGTTCGCGCATCCTCCTGTTCTCGTTACCTGGATGAACGGTTAAAGACTAGTGTGCTCGTGTCTTTGTAGGCGTGCACACCCGCCTTGGTACCTCGAGGAGACAGTATACATGCGCTCACAATTGCTATTACATAGATGTAAAGTATATGGCTCATCCATCCCAAAACGATATGCCGACAAAGATTGTGACCAGCCACCATTTTCTCTTCAGTGGCGTCTTCTAATTTAGCGAGTGAAAGCCCTGTCACGAGGGAAGACGAAATCGGCGACCGCCATCGTGCAGAAGGAGAAGCATCTAATGGCCGAGCACCGTAGCAACAGTCTCGAAAAGCAAGAGCAAGGTGACTCTGTGAGTCACGGACTCTTCGATGCGGCGAACGTCATGTGCAACATAGGTGCGGAACTCTAAAATTGATTTAAATGGATTGAATTGACTTCATCAAAACCAAATAATAGAAATTTCAGTCGACATTTCAAAGGACAGCACGATGCGACGACGACGCAGTCAAGAGTCCTACACTGCCACACAACAACCAAAACCCACGAAATCATCGAGTAAATGTGAGCCTCTTAAGTTGTGGTTGCTGTGTTCACTTGCGTCCGCTGGAGTGCGCCTCCCTGTGCAGGGAGGCAGCCATAACTCGTTAATCAGAAAGAGGGCAGAAGCCGAATGTGACCACGTAGCCGGTGTAGAGAAGACGCCAGAAGACGAAGTAGGAGAATAGGAAGTCGTAGGACGAACTTTTCTTGCATGTGATACATGCAAGAAGAAATCGAAAACGAGAGTGTGAGAACGTCCGAATTGAAAATGATATCTCAGAGAAAAGGGTGAAATACGTGCAGAAATAGCAAACTGAACAGTAGAAAACGAGCATGACAGCATGGTTTGCGACGGATTAATCCGTCGCAAACCGTAGCATGCTCATAAGGTGATCGCATTAGGACATTTGAACCGATTCGGTCCATTTGGCGAGTAATCTCCATCATCTGCCAACTTGTTTTAAGCGCAGCCATAGATCACTTAAATTTTGTGTGCCCTCCATGGCCGCATAAATAAATAAATAAATAAGTCCCCTAGCTTTAGGGTTTTCGAGAAAAGGTTGGCACCGCTCGATTCGTCTCCTCGAGCTCTACAAAAAGGTGTTTACACTTTTAGACCACCGCATTTTCGCCGTGTAGCCAAAAAATGACTGGAGCAGGCATTTTCCGATGGGAGCAGCTTATTTCCCAGGACGTACATGTATTCGGAGTATCTCAAGCATGGTGTACGTTGCCAATGCTCCGTTATCGGCATTTTTCCCACTATAATGCTGCATCAACCGAAAAAACATCGTAAGGGGAGAGTTTATCCCCGGAACTAAGGATTTGTGCCATTATATATATATTTTAAAGTGGAAGGCGGGAATCTGCGAAATTCGATGGTACCGGCAAACTCCGCATCTCTACCCTACGGAACATCAAGAACAATGCTAGAGCAAAACCCAAATTCGAGCGGTAACGAACTAATTATACAAAAGGAAACAACCGAATGTGCCTTCTATATAAATCCAGCAAATCACATCAGTTTTTCTAAGCACTATCTGGCTGTACTGGCCTTGTGAATATCACTTCTACTAAAATAGTGTATAATTCTACAGAATAGAAGTCTTTTGAGAAGCACAGTGAAGAAACCCTCCTTTGAGTTGTTCTTATACATATAGGGTGTCCCATAATTTTCTGGGCTATCATAGCATTTGAATTTTAAAAAAAATTCCAACAAGATAATGGCAGAGGGTAGCCAATCGATATATTCTCCATCTGTGGCCACAGCATTTCTCCAACGATTGGGCAAAGAGTTGATTGCATTCTCCCAGAAAAAAGCTGGCCTGCTGCCGATCCATTCGTCGATTGCGCACTGAACTTCTTGACGTTGCTAGCATCGTTTGATCGTGAAAGAGCGTGTAACACTTCTGAATGCTGCAAAGTGACACGGGTGATGTCTGCTGAATACGCAGGATGCGCCACAATTTCGATAGACTCCTTCCTATCGTCTCCTGCTTTCTTCTCGCTCGGTGCGGTCGTGCATTATCCATTATCACACAAATAGTACCGAATCTCGGGTACTTCTCAAGCAGTTTACGCTTCATTTCCAGCATATTCCGGATGGACAGACGATTACAGCAACAATTCTGCTGTAATCGTCTGTCCATCCGGTGAGCGCGAGTAGTGCACGACTCCGGTCCGATCGCTCTTCCAGTATGCTTCTTGTCCGCAATACTGTACATTTCCTTCGGTTACGGTACGGTTACGGTTGAACCATGTTTTGACCGTTGACTTGCTGCAGGCGTCTGGACCTAACAAAGCAACGCTAGCTTCGTAAGCAACGTACGCAGACAGTTCAGAACGAAGGTAATGAAGAAGCAAGTCGCGATATCGGCAGTCGGCAAATTCATTCTCAAGAAATTGCCCAAAGTGCGGGTAGTAGGCCGATAGAGGTAATCGGTATGCTACTGCGAAACATATTCCAATCGCTTGTTGTTCCAGGAGAACACGCCGTTTAGATATTGTATAGAGAAGTTGTAACGCGCCAAGAGTTACCATGAGATACAACTCATGAGTTACTATGAGTTGTAACTCATGGTTAAAATAGCCCAGAAAATTATTGGACGCCCTAGAATCTCTGTTCCAGGATATTAAACAGTAAATTGAAAACGCACTCAATTTTAATAATGAAATAAAGGATATCATGGTAATGAAATGGATAGAGGAGGTCAACCTAGGCAACGCAACTAACCGAAGTTATTCCGGGGCGGGCCGAAGCAGGCGCCTGTGCGATAATGCTGCCATGTTGCTGTAAAATTTCTTGAAGGTCTTGAAGTGAACTGTATATCACTTGGCTGCAAAAGCCTACGAACAATGTGATGTACAGCGCATAAAAAACAGATGTTTCAGCCAGCATATCGTCGGTGTCTTCACAAAGCGGCCCATTTGCGTCGTTGAAGGAAAGCGAGAGGAAGAAGAAGAAAAGCTTCGACGACGACGATTGATGACCACCTGTGATTGATTCTTAAGAACAGGCTTTACACTTTGAAAGGCTTTAATAGATGCCATTATCGATATCTAAAAAATGTGTAGCAATAAAGATACATCCTTTTTTGAAGGCGTAGAATCTTGTGAACGCCTTAAATGCTGCATTCCGTTTCATACAAAGATATCGAATTAGATTTGCTCTTCGGTTTCCTTTTCTCTTTTCTTGATTTCTCTCTTTCTTTTTTATTAAAACTAAATCAAGCGTGGATTTACCACCACATGGGCGCTAGTGTATAATATATCGAAGCAATGGAATGATTTTGTCCACCAAAAATTTAGTATTACATATAGTAGGGTTTAAGGCGGGAGCTTAGGTTCTTTAAAATAATTTTCGGTATGCTGAGGCAGCGACACATTCTAACTAAAGCGGCATCTTAGGTGCTGCAACGGTTCGAGATGCCGTGATGACATCTTAGGTGCTGCAAAGGTGAGGGGTGCCGTGATGACACCTTAGGCGTTAAAAAGGTGAGGGTGCCGTGATGACACCTTAGGCGTTAAAAAGGTGAGGGTGCCGTGATGACACCTTAGGCGTTGCAAAGGTGAGGGGTGCCGTGATGACACCTTAGGCGTTGCAAAGGTGGGGGGTGCCGTGATGACACCTTAGGCGTTGCAAAGGTGAGGGGTGCCGTGATGACATCTCAGGTGTTTCAAAGGTGCGGGATGCCGTGATGACAAAACAACCTCTCCAAAGTGATCCTACGGTGCCGCTGAAATATGCAATGGTGAGGTGGAAGTGCTGCGTGCCGTGATACTCCCAGACTCCGGCCAAGTTTGTGACGGTGTGGCGTACTTCCCCCGTCCTTTAAACAGAGACGTTGCAAATGTCTGCGTCTCCACTATCTCGTAAGACAGCCACTGAACTCTCGAGCAAGCACAGGGGGTTGTGGGGGATGGTGGGCGGGTCAGTTGGACGAGGGTTAGAACGCTCGTCCCCCGCCAGGTCTACGTCCTACAGGATACATCGGAAATATGCGTACAATTTTCATCCATGCTAAATGTGTTAGAGTCCAAAACTGAGCATGAGCATCAACCTTACACCAACAGTTTGCCGATACTACGATGCTATGTCATCACAAAATGAGTGGTTATGCTTCAAGGTACCCTATTCTGGTTTAAACAGGCGGCTTTAGATGCGGTCTGCTCTGGCGTACGTCTACTCCTGAAGCAGCTTCTGCCTACGTAATTCAGCCGTGCTACTTAATATGTCGTCTTGGCGGCATTCTTTAGAGCAAGACTTGTCCTATGACTTGGCTATACAATGAAATTTTTTTATAAAACTCAGAGACACAGCAGAGCTAGCAATTAATCACTGGTGGAGAATCTCTTTGGCAACTTCGGCGTAAAAATCACTGTTACACCATGTCGGAAAGCAAACTATTTCTTCGAAGTGCGGTGCTCTACACTCGGTTTCTTGGGGTTCTGCAGTACAGTGTCCACATTTATATCTGGTTTGACCCTAGTTTAACTGCAGCTTTTGATAAAAAAGCAAAGGAGCCTAGGATTTTCATCTATTCAAGAATTCATCTACTCAAAAGCTTCAGCAGGTACTTTCCAATGTCCACTGCTACTTCGCGCGCTGAAAGTCTCTTCGGCTGTAGACAGCATTTCGTCAAAGAAAACAAAATGATGTCGACTCGCCAGCACATCTTTTCTTTTTTTTTTTTGGAACACATTGGTCTTTTTGTGTTTACTTTTCATATAGAGCAGCAGCAAAACATGTGCGAATGTTGAATGCCCTGATACTCTTTATTGGTCCTGTTCCTTATTATGTGATAATAAACAATATTACTTGGCGCGCGTAGCGCAATCGGAGGAGTGCCGGCTGTCAAGTGCAGCTGATATCAGACCCCTGTATTGGATTTCCCACCCAGACCAACCATGTTTTCCAACCCTCCGGGGTCAGTGAATTGGTACCAGACTTGCTTGGGAAGGGTAAAAGCACTGCCCTGTTCATCGCCGGCCACCACAAGTCATTGCATGGCTAAACGCGCATTCAAATCTCCATAACATCCCGTAGAAGTAAAATGCGTGGCGCATCGTGGTTTGTGTAACGCCGTCATTTATCCTTTATCCTTATAGGCAGTCAGAAAAGTAAAAAAGAATAGATGACATTGACAACTGCATTTGGATGAAAATTTCATTAATTTAAGACACGTGATAGCGCGGGCGGTCTCGTGCACCCTTGATTATATGTTCTTGGTTTGGATTTCCAGCCCAACCAGGCCTTCTATCTCTTCGGCATCGCTGAATTGGTACCATGTAGCACTATCTTGAATAACGCCGTCCTTTACCTTTTATCATTATTACGTTTTCGTGACGTTTATTCCCTGAAAACATCGTGTTGCACTCGTTACATTTTAAATATCATCTACACCGTTGTGCTGACTAATATCATTTTCTGATGCGACGTCAACGATACAAATATAGCAGATTCAATTTTCTCGAAAGTTGGTCTGTTAGAAAAGACTGCACATTATTATATTAACAATTTGTTTAGTTGATACAAAACTGCGTAATACCGTGATGGTAACGTAACAACATTAAATGAACCTTACGGAAGCTGGGTGCCGTGAACACCTCATTATTTCATTTCATTTATTACGCTGTTTAAGACAGACGTTATACAGAACCCAAACCACATCAACACAACCAGAACAACAATAGGATAATAGAGCGTCTGTAGACATGGAGGATCAATAGGATAGTAAATGGTTGGATGACTGGAAACGTGGAGAACGCACCACCGGATTTCCTATTTTGCACTGAATATAGTCGCTTTTGCCATACGTTTGAACGAAGGAAGAGAAGTCGGCACAGTCCTCGTCTTACTCCATTTGAGATACCTCAAACCAGCTCTAACCGTAAAGAAGGTGGCTCTTAGTGAGGTTTTAGGTGATTTAAAAAACAGCTTATCGGTTCCACCCCTAGTGACTGAGGGTCGTAGGGTGTAAAATTTTGTGCAGGAAACTGGGATCAGGTGGTTGATTAGTTTATAGACCATAACTATATCGAAGTAGTATCTCCTTGACTTGAGTGACGGAATACCCAGATAAGCATTCCTAATGCTAGCTCTAGGGATTCTGCCATACAGAAATCCACCATTTCGCAATAGAATCTTCCTGGTGAAATTGTTCTGAATCTTCTCTATCATCAGAACATCTTTCTGTTTAGCAGGGGAGAACACGGAACATGAACTCTCGACGAGCGGTCTCACGTACACCTTGTAAGCTTTAAGAAGTACTTCTTTATCCCTAGTCGTCAATGCCTTAAATATATGGAAGATTCTAACGCTAGCCTTTCTGCAAATGGCTTTTATATGAGGACTGAAGTCTAGCTTCTCCGTATAAGAAAAGCCTAAGTCCTTAATCTCATTCACTCTAGAGATTGGCTGACCAGATACTGAGTATGAACAAGGCAGCTCAGAGGAGCCAATTCGTAAATGATACGTTTTCTGTAGAGCAAGTGGTAACTGCCAAGTAACGGAAAACATGTAAAGCTTGTCAATGGCAGATTGAATAGCATCAGTGTCCCGAGCAGAAGAAACTTCTCTGTAAATCTTCAAGTCATCGGCATATTGCACGGAGGTTACGCCTTCTTTCAAGAAAAGATCCTCAAGTTCTGCGACGTAAATGTTGAATAGAGTAGGTGAAAGGACGCCACCTTGGGGAACACCGCTATGGAGGCTATAAACATTAGAAAAGGTTCCGTTTACACACACTTGATATGTTCTACCTGATAAGAACTCACGTACCCAGCTGACAACTTTATCATGTATTCCGAGAGCTTTCAGGCGGTGAATCAGTTTGGGATGGCTAACCCTATCGAATGCCATAGCAAAGTCAAAATACACCACGTCTATGGTTTTATTATTATCTATAGCCGCAGTCCAGTCATTTAGGCATTCCAGCATATTAGTTTCGATAGATTTACCGCTTACAAACCCATGTTGAGACGCAGGAAAGATTCTGTTGGAATTCAGGTGCTCCAAGATATGCTTATTCAATATCTTTTCGAACAACCTGCAAAATATTGAGGTAATACTCACTGGTCTATAATTTGAAGGATCAGAAACAGGCTCTTTTTTCAAAATGGGAGTAACGTAGGAATGCTTCCACAAAGACGGGACTTCTGAGAAGGTGATGGACTGGTTGAAGAGATAGGCCAAGGGGAAGGCAATTGCATGTGTTATATTCCTAATAAAGGTGAAAGGAATTTCGTCAGGAGTAACAGAGTTTGAAGCTGGCCATCTAGAGAGGTGCTCATAGATGGTAGTAGCGTCGAAATAAGGGTAATCCGTCATTTTATTTTGAATGGAAAAGCTAATAGGAGGAAGGGTTCCATCATCTTTAGAAAAAACTTTGGCAAATTCGTCTGCAAGCGCATTAGCTTTGTCGAAATCTGTGGGAAAGTACCGTCCATCCACCTTAAGACCAGACAGGTGCTGCCTTTCAGATAATTTGCTTTTTAGGTACCGGAAGAAGGCACCTTTCTGTTTTGAATTCGTTATCCTTTTTTCCAGGTTTTTATTATACTTATCTAATTCTCTATTGAACCGAGTGGAAAATACTTTGTAACCAGACCAATCCCCGCTTTGTTTTGCGTAATTGCAAAGATAATCCCTGTGCCTGGACATATTCTGCAAGTGACGAGGCAAAAAGGATCGAGTTGGATATACCAGTGACCACGGAACGAACATATCTACAGTATGGTGCAAAATCGATAGAAACATGCGATACTTCTCATCTACTCCTTTTACCGACTCAAATGAGTCAATCCACAGGACACTGTACAGATAACTAGTAACCTCAGCGTAGTCGCACTTGGAAAAGAGTCTACGAATTATTGGACGCTGTTCAATTAACCCGGTATGGATGCCAAACACTATGCTCATGTGGTCACTATTACCTAGTGGAGGCTGAAGAGTAAGATCAGCTATCAATTGCAAATTGTTCGTACAAATCAAGTCCAGTACATGGTTTTCCCTTGTGGGCTCTTTTACAAGTTGTTGGAAGTCATGCGAGATAAGCATTTCAATGAAACTATTGCTCTCGTCTAGATCCGGGAACATTGTCCAGTTCTGATCAGGCATATTAAAGTCCCCTGCAATAACAGTAGGTAAGGGAGTGCACGAAAGGTCACTGAGTACTTGAGCTAGCTGCTCAGTCAAGTAAGATTCCGAAGATGGTGGTCTATAAACTAATACCAACCTGAACGCACAGTTGTCATAGGAAATGTCGGCTGCAAGGATTTCATACCCATTGTGAATTGACTCCGATAAGACAAGCAAGTAAGAAATGTTCTTCCTTAAAAGCATAGCCACACCCCCGCCCGCTTTTTTGTTACGGTCACATCGTAAAATCGAATAATCTGCGATCCAATTCCCAGTCATCGTTTGCAAAGAGTGATGACTTTTCAACCACGTTTCCGTAAAGAGGTACACGTCATAATGAGAGCCGTATACGAAATTAAGAAATCGAGAATTCTTTGACAACGAACGAACATTAGAGTAGTAACATTTAAGAGATAGAGTGTAACAAGAGTCAGCATTCCTTGACATGTGGCACCACGGATGACCTATTCGTTTCCCTGATGAGGTGTACCCGCCAATGAAGTTTGAGAGGACTGCAACACATTAAGAGAACATTCTTGAGATAGAACGGGCACAGATAATACATTGTCGGCGACATTATTATGAGCATATGAGGACATTCTTGCATTCCTAATACGGTCTCTTTCCGATTTGGTAAGAGAGGGTCTTACATAGATTCCTTTAAGAGAGAAAGTCCTCAACCTGGGAGCTCTGCGTATGACAAGATTAGCATAAAACGAAGACGGTAGGACCACCTTAAGTAGGCGAGGTCTGCCCGCGATAATGCGGCCCATGCGGAAAACACTGACAGGATAGGAATCAATTTGAAGAAAATCAAACATTTCTCGAACAATACCAAAATCATGTACTACTCTTAAAGACGGAACAGCTGCGAAGCTTTCGGGGGCACCAGAGACAACAATGGACCTTTTGCGCTCAATCTCATCATAGGATAAATTAGGCGAGGCAACGTCAAGAGATTTGGCGGAAGCACTATCCTTAGACGACAACTGAGACTTAAGAGCAACAATCTCAGAATGGAGGTTGGAGTTTTCTTTCTGCAGTTCCTCATTTCTGAGTCGAACCATTTTCATCTCCTCCACTAGGTCTTGATTACGACTTAGAATACTCGTATATTCCTTCTTCATTTCTAACAAATGGCAAACCACGACCCTTAGATGGGGAGGTAAGCTGGCATCGTTCACGAGAAGGTCGACGGCCGAGTCGATATCAGTAGTCGGAGACGGCGACTGTGTCGAAGCCTTTACCCTCTTCGAACGGCGGTTCTGAATCGAAGTAGGGACAGAAGAGCTCGCCATATGAGAATCAAGACAGTGATCGAACACAATAAACCTAAGAGGGCGGCTTGGATCAGATATTTTGGAAGTTAGTCCCAGCCGCTAGGACAGACGCAATCGAATTGACCAGCTATTGATCACCAAAAGGCCGCGGACGAGGCCCGTGCACGAAGAAAAATGAAAAATAGACCTTTTTCGGTGGCCGAATCTAGCAGTAGAAGCCACACCTCGCCACTAAGGTGTTCCTGTATCCAAATCGCGGAGCAGGAAGAGAATTGGTCCGTAGTAAGGCTGAGTACAGCTTCAGGAGTCGACTGAATAGCAGTGCGCCAGAGAACCGACCGCTCGGTGGCCTGCCCGCCGCGATTATGTATAATACTTGGTACTGTTGAATCTGGTGGAGTGGTGCGGCATGCCGTGATGACGCACATCCCCTTAAGTGAGGTAAAGGTGTTGAATGCCGTGATCGAACCCCGTCAACTAATGCAGCGTCCCATGTACAGGGTGCGCAAAAATTACCCGCACAAAGATATCACAGCGTAACTTCAACACAAATACGGATTTGACAACGAAACTTGATACATAACTTCTTTATTCTCTTGCTAACAGAAGCAAATCAGAGTCATTCGAAATGGCCGCCTTTCGTACGAACACAAGTCCTCAGACGAGTAACGGACGCATCACACGTGGCACGGAGGTAATCTTCGCTCATTTCGTTCCATGCTTCAGTCAGCGAAGCTTTCAGAGAAGCTAAACTTGCGTGTCGAGCAGAGCAAACTTTGCTCTCAATAACTGACCAGACAGAGAAATCGAGAGGATCCAAATCTAGTAAATTCGAAGGCCAGTCTCCGTGCGCAATAAAATCCGGGAGCTCACCTTTGCACCACCGCTGCGATGTCTTCGCCTTGTGTGCTGGCGCAGAATCCTGCTGGAAGCACCATCTGTCATTACCGAAGTGTGCATAAGCACACGGCTTCAACGCTACAAATCGTTTTCTGGTACTCGTCCATGTTACATAATTTTGACGCCGGATTCGACAAAAACTAATGGGGACTTGTCGTTTGAAGTAATCGCACCCCAAACCATAATTGAAGCCGGATGTGCCGTTCTAGAGACCAGCCTCCCGTCGCGGATAGCAGCTCCAATATTCTGTGAAAGAATGCGATCGTTTTGACGATTCACCTTGGGTTCCAGGATGAGGACTTTCCATCAGAAAAAACGATCCATTCGCGAACCGCTTCAGCAAGTTCATTCATCTTCCTAGGCGCTGAGCTTTCATACTCTCAGTTGGCATGTGAACACGTTGAATACAATATGGATACATCTTGAGCTTGTTCCTGACGATGGCCCTAACAATGCTTGCAGAAATATTGAGTTCTTGAGTCACTTTTCGCATCGAACGGCGAGAATTAACGCGAATCCGCTCGCGAACCTTTTTTTCTCGTTTCCGGAGTGATAGTAGTTAATTTTCTACCTCGACCAGTCTTGACAAATAAAGTACCAAGCTCCTTGTATTGTTTTGTGGCATCATACACCGTCGTCGAGGAACATTGAAGACATTGGCGATAAAAATAGCGCTGCGACGAGAAAGGTGCAGGCTGATGATGGCCGATCGTTTCGGATTTCGCTTTGCCATTACCGCTCTGTAAGCATCCGTAAGCTCAAACATGAAACGCATTTGCCTGTGGTATAAGTGTATAACATATTTTAATATGGAGCCCGGAATCCAGTTCTGCTAGTACAGGGTGCGTAAAAAGTATTGACGCGCTAAACGTAAACGTTAGAAATAACAACACATTGTAAAATTTAATAAACATTAAAAAACAAGTTTACATACAAAATGTTAACAATGATCTAGCGAACAGAATAGCATCACTTGTGTTTGATATGGTCTTCTTTCCTGCGAATGCAGGGGCGAAGACGACGAGGAAAGGCATCGACGGCGCGCCGCAAGTAGTCTACGTCGATTTCGTTCCATGCTTTGACCAGATCATCCTTCACTGACTTCATACTTTTGTGGGAAGTAGCACAAGCCTTCTTCTCCAAAACTTCCCATGTAGAGTAATTCAGCGGATTCAAATCCGGTGTATACAGAGGTCATTCCTCTGCCGAAATGAGGTCCTTCAAGTTGGCGCGGAACCAGTCCTGAACAATCCTCAACTCTGCGCAGGAGTCTAATCCTGCTGGAAGACATACGGCTTACTCTCGAGGTGAGATTCGAGCCAAGGAACCAGTTTCTTTCTTAGGACATCAATACAGATAGTTCTACTGATTTATCTTCACTCCTGTATCCACGAAAACGAGAGACACTTGTGATGAATGCACAAACCATGATACTGGCCGGATGCGCCTCCCTTGCAGCGAGCCTTCCGCCAGGATTACACTTTGGAGGTCCTTGAAGAGTATGTAAGTTGAATGGACAAAAGTATCGAGTCACTGAAGGTTAAAGCATGGAACCAAATCGACGTGGACTACTTGCGGCGCACTGTCGATGCCTTTCCTCGTCCTCTTCGCCCCTGCATTCGCAGCAAAGAAGACCATATAAAATACAGGTGATGCCATTCTGTTCGCCTGATCACTCTTGACATTTTGTATATAAACTTGTTAAATTTTATGATGTGTTGTTATTTCTAACGCTTACTTTTAGTGCGTCAATACTTTTTACGCACCCTGTAGTTATGGACTGCGTCGTACCCTATGCGGGTAATTTTTCCGCACCCTGCAGAGCAAAGGTGCGGCATGCCGTGATGCCAAAGTCGCCTCACTAATGTGAACATGGTGCGGCGAAAGTGTGGCGTGCCGTGATGACACCCCGGAGTCACCACGTACTGTAGAATGCTTGGAGTTCCAGAGATGTGCCACGCCGTGATCGCACAAGGGAAAATGCACTGTTTTTACTTTATTATGGAAATTGGGGGAATTTAAGCAAAGGGATGTTAGTGGATGTTTGTGGATCCTTCTGATGTTGATGTTAATGGATCCATCTCACTCAAAATCGCCATCTACGCAGTAGGAACACAAAGTTCGAGAGGTCTGGAGCTGGAACCTTATATCTCAATTAGATCGCAAAGTAACAGCGTTAGGAGTGCGCTGCGTGCGCTCGATCATTTTCAGTCTATGATCGCAGCTCTCTGCATGAAGTTTGCTCCAGCTAATTCGTTACCTGCTATAAGAGCTATAGAAGTTTACCAGTCGTTTGTAACATTAACCTAATTCTTGCCGGGTTATGAGACTACGAGCCGCACAACTGCATTCTTTTCGAAGAAAAAACAAGGTCACTTCGCGGCTACGGTGGATGGAAAGATGGAATCTGTCGGTCGGCCGCGATCGCTCGGTCCGAAATCTACGCTGGGTCTCGATGATGTCTCGGGCGGGGTCTGCCTACCACACACTTCGACGATCGCTGTCCCCCAAACCACGATTGTCGCCGTTTCACACCGTGTGCAGCTGAAACGAGTTCGTCGCCCCGCGCTTTCCGCCACAAGCTTCCGCTGTTCATCAACGGCTTCTCGTCGTCGTTAATAATCGATACCTTTCATCGATATTCATCGACTATTCGCCCTATCGATTAGCGATGAGTATCGACACCTCCATTATCGATTCGCTACTGCTCTCGATGGCCTACCAGCCGACGACAATGTTCGAACGGGAAGCTGCTGCTGTTGCGGTGCCGGAAGATGCTAACCAGTCGATGTCGGCTGTTGCAGAGGAATCCACAAGGTTGGGCGAGTCTTCAAGCTCTTCATTTTTTTCTGCTTTTTCTCACTTTATTGGATTTTTGCTAACGTTTCTTGCTGTTTTCGATGAAACTGATGTTTTGATAGGTTTTTCCGCGCCTTCTATGTAGATGATGCTGCTGTCGGGGGACTAGAGGAAGGAGATGGAGAAAATGCTAAAAAATATATGAATTAACAGGCCGAAAAATATGGTAGAGACTAGCACTAGTCGCTAATGTAGCCTACATGAGAAGAAAAGAACGTCAGATTTGATTGAAGGTAAAAGGCGCTATGATTTTGCCTAGAAATTAAAATACTGTAGAGCTCTATAGCTTTAAAGGTCGGATTCAAATTTCTGCGGCAGCGTCAAGAAAGGAAATTTCGGTACAAGTCGTTAATGTGGCCTACATAGGAGAGCCGACGCACCAGACCAATCAGGCCGAAACGAAAGCGCGTACCATCTGGAAGTGGCGTCTCTGGTCGGCGACTTATTGGCTAGTGCGAATTCGGTTGGCGCTGTTATGGAATATGATTGGTTCCCATCTCCCCATGTAGGTCACACTAGCGTATAGTACCGAAAGCCTTTCTTCTTGCATAGGTCTCCACCTGGTCTCTCTCTCTTCTGTCCTACAAATTCTTGAATCTCCTCAGCAGGTTTTGATTCTGAAGTCTCCTTACTATTTATTTCATTTAATTTATTAACAAAACAATACTAGTCGCTAATGTCGCCAGCATGTAGAGGTGGGAACGCGCCAGCCAATCAGGGCCATACTGAGCACACAGGTCCGCCTGAATGACACGTTCATTCAAATCTGCTTTATTGGTCTGCTACGTTCTTTCCTCTCATGTAGGCCACATTAACGACCAGTATCGCATTGTTTATATTTGCTATATTCACAAAAATTTAACGTCCTCTTCCAAGGGTACAACTTTCTATCGATCCAGAGCTGTGCTAAACAGCGCGCTCAACGGCTAAAAGTGTGAACGGTCCTGTAGCGCGCGCAGAGCTTCAGTTATCGATTAGTGACCAAATCTCTGTTTGATCTTAACATAATTGAGTCACATTCGAAGCCGGCGCTTATCACAGCACTTGGAGAGTTTGATGTGACCTTTAGCGGCTCATAAGGGGAGGCGACCCCATGGTAGGTCAGTATTCGTGGCAAAAGTCCGACTCCATTTCAAGGTCCACCAAGGTGACCATACACCAAACGGTGACTGATTTTTGAGACGCTGAGGCAGTGGCGGTCGGTGTCACATGTCTAGGTCTCCTCTGTCGCCCCGGGACAACTGACAAATGGGTCGCGGCACCTGAAGTCAGCTGTCAGACCTCCTGCTCGTCTCGCTGGCCAAGTCAAAAACCCACCGAAACTGCGCGCGAGCTCGTTGCTGTCCGGCCAGTTCCAGCTCGGCTTTCACGCTTAGATACGATCCTCTATAGAACTTCTTTGGCGTTGTTGACGGTTGTTCTTTCGGTGGACGAAGTCTCACTTAAGACTGGTTCTCCTTCTAGTTGGCGTCGTCGTTTACACTGACGACAACCATGAACTCTGTACCCGCCTACCGCCGGCGTTTATCAGGCCACCAATCAGCGATTTTAAAAAGGCGGGCGAATTTTCATAGGGAAAATCTCATGGTTTCGCAGCCGATTTCGCTGATGCTTCGTGGCTGCTGCTTGTGGAATAGGTAGATCCTTCTAGAATTTATTTAAAATTCAGAGAAAAGTAGGGCTCTGGAAACACTTTTGGCACGTGTCGTTAATATGGCCTACATGGGAGGACGACGCATCAGACAATCGAATGAACTTGCGATCTATAGAGGCCGTGTGCAGTCGGTGCTCTGATTGGCTGGTACGTGGTTCGTCGACGTTCTCATTGGTTGTGACTAGCTGACGGCCTCCTGCCTTCCCAACGGTGGACCACATGAGCGACTAGAACTCCACTCTCTACTGTTTTGTTCAAAAATGCAGTTATATAGAGCGTTCTATAGAGCGATTATTGTTCAAAAATGCAGTTATATAGAGCGTTCTATAGAGCGATTACCCATTTAAATGACTCGGCGAAATCTCGTAGAAGTTGGATGCATGGCGCAACCAAGAAAGGGCCAATATTTATCCAACTGACATACTGTAACTCAGAATGTGAACATCAGGGCCTATGCGACCCAGCCGCCCGCTCGAGACCGCAACGCGTGGCCACCTTTCTCACAGGTGTTTGGAGGGATTTATACCTCAGAGTCGTGTGGCGCGGCGACATGAATTGTACCCGCATCGATTTTGCCGCCCAAAGGATCGATACTGATGACTTTCATGAAGCCGCGCCGCTCAGTGACGGTAGTATAAATTCATCTTTAAGAAACACCAGCAGCGGCATTGGCTGGAGTTTAGCTCCAAAATTCCGAAAGTAATTGATCAGTACTGATCGATAAATTGATAACATAAATGTACTGAATTTAATTGGACATCTTCTTTTTGCAAAATTGGTCCGGCATCCGCTTCTTTAGCTCAAAGATTAATCAATATCGATCGATATTGAGAAGTCGATCGATATTGTCAATTTTGAGGTCAATCCAAGACCACTATATTCGGGATCTGACTATCGAGCGGATAATATCGATATTAATTGCTCTTTTGGTATTGGTCGACAATTTGGCCCGCATGATGTAGTGAGAACGTACCAACGAATCAGAGCGGACCAGCGGACCTTGTTGACTAGTGCCGCTCTTTCACATGTTTCCGAGAAAATAAACAGAATTTTTTATCAAATTCACATCCTACTTTGAGGCTGTCTCCGACTGGTTGGTTCCCAAAATATTGTTGAGCCATCTTTCTTATATTTTTTCGATTTTTTTTTTGCATTTTTTCTGCGTTTCAACTTTATTTTATAAATCTAGGGGCACTCGCAGTTGCAGTGCAACCTGTCTACGCGCTTGCGTTGTAATATTGCTAAGAAAATGGTTCCGTAGCGGTGCGCGCCGTGCACTTCAACTGCTCTAGGATTTGTACATGTGACTTTCAAACAGTGCGTGAAAACAGAACGCACGGCGCATCCCAGAAGCGTCGATTAAAGGGCGGTCAATGTACTGTAAGTGGAGTCTTTGGGAGTAAGGAGTCGTCGCACCACTGAATGTGATCCTCAGATATACATTTTCTATCGATCGATATTGGCCACCTCACAGCCGTTAAAAACACTAGCGCTACTGTCTGGGGCTTTGCCCTACATTTCAGTAGAATTAATAATCGATCCGCATTGATCTATAGGCTGATGATATCCTTTTATCGTGTAATCACTCCATCAGCCACTATTTGAGACGTCCGCTGGACTCTGACAGGCAATATCGATCGATAATGATTATCCGATCAATATTGTTCACTTGTCCTGTGAGGCCGATGTAACGACTATCATGTTTTGATCAACTGATTACATTTTTATCGTGCAGCCACTCCTTCAGCCACTTTTTTGAGACGTCAGCTAAACCAGAAGGAGAATATCGATCGATATTGATTATTCGTTCGATAGTGTTTACTTGTCGTTGCGAGGCCCATCGTTAGCGGCTGTCATGTTCTGATCAACTGATATTGACGGTGTGGCTGCCTCCCACTGTCTACGCTGCGTCTCCTGTCGAACGGTCATTAATTTTGCGCGGACGGACGGACGAACTGGCTCTGCATAGGGGAAACGGTGAATTAGCTCTTTCTGAGAAATTATGTAGAATTTTCTTGTTAAATTTACATCTATGTTTTGAAATTGGTTCATATTGGCTCTTAAAATAGCCCGTTGTTGATATTTTTTCATTTCTTTTTTTTTTGTTATTTTTCTATGTTTCAACTAAAATTTATAATCCCAACACGGAGCTGCACTCGTTCATTTCCTTCGTTTCTAGACACGTCGCGACGAAGATGAGAGGTTCTATAAGGGTCCGTTTATACTTCGTCGCGCCGCGACGCCACGTATAGTGGCCATATTGATTGTGCGACGCGATCGATCAGTTTGGCCTCATTGCGTGGCCATCGCGTCGCGACGAAGTATAAACGGGGCCTAAGGGTGGACACATTATTCTTCATCGACAGGATGGATCCGCTTTTAGGGGCCTAGGTGAGGCCTATGGGCCTTAAGCAGGGGGCTTAATGGATAAATCTGAACTTCGATTTCCGCCGTTCTTCCGCTCTTTAAGTAAAATATTTCACCGGACGCCTTTTTTCCGTTAGAAATCCGGACATTCCGGCTGCTCCATTAAGCTGACGCGAAAATAATAGCCAATCTCTAACGACGTCAATTGTTTTTGGAAAAAAGACCACTAGTGGTTCACACGGTCTCCAGTTCGGATTCAATTTTTTGTGCGAAATGTGGTTGAATTATCGTTTGAAATCATTTTTTCCGCCTTTCAAAAGGACAACACAGGAAAACAGCCTTCATTGTAATCGATCCCGTCTTCAAGTGTTTTCCGCGGCGAACAGAAGTTGGTGAGCGGCTCGCATCACTCAACCCGTCCAGATCGGCCTCCAGAACCCTCCAAGCCCTCAAAGAGGACTTCTAGACACCTCCGGATGGTCGGCAAAATGTGAAATGCACGGCGCACTCTGTAGAAGAACTACTAGATATTGCCCATTTCTCTGTCTGTCTACAGTTTAAACATGCTAATCTAAAAGGCACGCTTTTGTCGCTTTCGTGAGCCGAAATTTGAGAAATTCCCGGTCATGTCGTTAATGTGGCCTACATGAGGGAGGTAGGAACGCGTCAGCCAATCACGGCACCGGCCGTTCACGCGCTAGCCAATCAAGGCACCGATCACAGACATATTTACTCCGTGTGGGATACCCTATCCGCTGGCTGCGACCTGATTGGTCTAATGCGTTTCTGCCTGTTCCCTCCCGTGTAGGCCATATTAACGACTTGTACCGAAATTCCTTCTGGATCAACCGCTCAAAATTCAATCGGATATCCCGATTTTCAGATGTTACACAGCTTTCTACTGTCTTTATCTTTGGGCAGAACATGGCGAATCCTTCCTCTTTTTAAAAAATTCTGAAAATTGCCACCAAATCGCGTGTAGCCTCGCCCATTCACCGGAAACGGTGGCGATAAGCCGACGTCGATCGGCACTCCGCCCAGCTTTCGCCACCCGCCACTAATTGCACTCGGACATGTTGATGAGGTCACCCGGCCGGTCCCCGCCCCGTGTCCGCTTTTGGCAGCGAGCCAGCGTCGCCGTATCGATCGATTTTTCCCTCAATGGCGTCAGGCTCTGGCGCCAAAACAACCGACACGTGAATGGACACCCGTCACATGGGATCCTTACCATACAGGCCTTATTGATTGATCGCTTGTCGCTTTATTGATTTCCGAAGGTGTTCGTTTCCTGTGCATTTTGCTGCAGCGTCGCCAAGTTTTCTTCAGATTTTGCTGTTTCGTTTTGGTTTCCAACTTTTCCTCCGATCTTCTTATACTTAGTTTGTAAAATAAATTACTAAAATAAGTGCATAAATTATAATGGGAGTAGTGTGTGCTGTCTGTAATTACACACGAGACATCAGATCGCACGCATTTTTCTCCTTTTGGTTGAAAATTTGAATATATTTCGCCGCTTTTTTGCATAATGTGACTTCTGTTGCCATTATCCGCCACTCAGGGCTCAATTAGGTGTCATTTGTCACTAACAATATGTTAGAGACGTGTTCAATGCTAGTAAGCTGGACTACAGTCGTGCAACTGTTGCAGTGAAGTATGTCGTCTGTGGATTTTTGCTCAGATTTTTGCTTTTTGCCCATTTTAGTGAATCAGAAATGCCTTTTAGAGTAAGAATAGGCACCAGTTTCTGGTTAAAATTCAGAAACTCCACTTCAAAAGCGTCTATAGTGTCTTCCGTGTAATTACACCACAGGCATGATATCTCACGCGCGTTTTCTCACTCATTCGCGGCTTTTATTTCATTTTTCGTTTTTTTCTCTGTTTTGTTTTTATATTTCTCGTTTTTGAGCGTTAATATATGCCTATAAACCTTGATCGACAGTGTTATGGCGGAAGTCTCTTTGTTTTGATGATCCGTGGTCATAAATTACCTTCAGCTCGCTGGTCATAGTTTTTGGCCTCGTGGTATTAATTGACAGGGAATTGTGTTTTTGGACGTTTTTGATAGCTATTTTTGCCTTTTAATTCCCTTGTTAGAACAGCTGAACTCAGAAATAGCAGTAGTTTAATAGGTGGAGTTGAAAACTATGAAAGGAGTTGCAATAACGTCTATCTCTATGGCATTGAGGTGCTATTTTTCGACATACACCGTTCTCCGTGTCTTAACTCACTCACAAGTTCGTCAGAAGATGTAGCAGAATTAGTAGAGTGTCAGACATACCCTTTACGGAACTGCGACGTTTTCCTAATTCGGCGGGACCGGTCCGAATGTGTGCAATATTTCGTGTCGTCGGCGTCTGCAGATTTACGTGGTACTTCACGCGTTTATTTAAACATCAGGCGTGCCCATGGTTCCCTTTTAGTTTTTGGATGACGAAATTTAATGGTAGTTCTATTGCTTCTGCTTTTTCACAATTGTCGTTGAATACCTTGAGGGCAAACCCAAAGACGGGGGGGGGGGGGGCTCCTTATAGCGGGATTTGCGTCCTGGGAAGCCCCAACAGTAAAAACAAACATTACAATGGAATCAAAAACAGACAAAAAACACTTCCCAAGCGCCCCGGGGTCACCTCTACGTATCACCCCACGGTGAATCAGCCGACGCACACGCATTCGCTAGCGCGGGAATTTAAATGGGGATTTATCGCTGGAGCGTTTATATTTCTTATAACTAAATTTTTCCACTCTTTCAGCTATGCGACGGCCTGTTCCTACTGTAGGGGATCAGATAAGCATTATTATATATTATGTTGTATGTTTCACTTCATATACTAACAGCTGACTATGGAGTGCCCCCCCCCCTTGGATTGCAGCTACCACGGGTATATGCCTGGGTTTGCAGAATTACCTTTTTTGCCTGCTCAGACTTTACCAAGGTACAACAATAAAACATCGTAGACTACCCCGATTTGCCTTCATTTTTCTCAAAAAACATACGTAAGTGGGCACTAAACAGTTAAACGGGCGCATTCCTAGTTGGGTGGGGGTAAATATACAGTGCGTGCAGCGTGGCGTTGTATAGTAACTTTGCTTGGTAGGGATTGTTTACTCCTTTCCATCTTTTAATCACATCAATAATACCACTTCTATTATTTTATGTTCTCATAAATGCACGTATTCACTGTGATCACTGGGAACTAATGGTAAGACAGCGTAACCGAATGATAAGGCATTGTGAAGGTTACGTACTAGGCGGGATTTAACTTCGGTCGAGAGGCGGCGCGATGTTATGAAATCTACCAATCGATATCTGTTAGGCAGCGCAGACGATCGATACTGGTAGCTTTTATAGCGTAACCCGGCGACACAAGTATAAACCACCTGTCTGGCATCATTTAATAAAAATACCTCTCATCACTGAGCGACCGCTCTAAAGATGTGTTTATACTCGCGAGAGAAGAATCGCTGTGACACAATTATAAACGGTGGATATCAGGACCGGCTCACCGTAACCGTGCGGGTCGTGTCGAGTCTTTTGCTGTCTGCGCCCTCCTAGATTAGACAGCGCGTCGGCGTCCACGTTGACATTCGGTTGATTTCTTGCCAGCCCGCGATGGCCCCCTCGCCAAGCGGGTCGTGGTGCAGTGGGTAGTGGGGTTGCTTCGTACGAGCGATGTCGGGGGTTCGGTTCTCTTGCGTTGTGGCACTCTTGCATTTCAACTGACTATCTGAGATCTGCAAGGTTTCGACGTTTGCACAACATTGAGGGGTTTTTTGCACATTGTTTCAGCGCAGTATGCGTTTCGCAGCTGGAAGAGCGCAGAACCCATCCGTGGACTCCGCACGAAGAGCGGAGTATCCAGCTGCGGACTCCCCTGAGCGACGAAAGCAGTTTCCGTACGAGCAGCTTGTATGGCACACACCTTGGATTCCCTTCCTGAGCATGGTTCTGCGATTCCACAAAGAACAC
Organism: Heligmosomoides polygyrus bakeri; assembly: GCA_947359475.1. Taxonomy (NCBI): domain Eukaryota; kingdom Metazoa; phylum Nematoda; class Chromadorea; order Rhabditida; family Heligmosomidae; genus Heligmosomoides; species Heligmosomoides polygyrus. The sequence continues at coordinate 11,881,717 of OX375867.1, forward strand.
CTCACTTGACGCCTAAGGTTACGGTGAGCCGGTCCTGACATCCGCCGTTTATAATCGTGTATCCCGATGCGCTGCAAGTAAATCGGTTAACTAGCCCATACTAATTGTGTGAGGCGAACTCCAGTTCACTTCTGCTGAATTTACTTTAGAACCGCAGAACTTTGCTTTTGCTGCATTCCTAGTTGAAGAGGGGGCTGATCTTTTTCAAATTTTGCGCGATAATGCACACATTCCGACTGCCTCCCCCCCCCCCAACCCCCCAACAAGGAAAGTACACCCGAGTGAAAAGCCTTCGAGAAGGCTACGTCTGACTGACATCTAATAGTAGAGTACTCTTTCACTGTTGGATGTCTACCCCATACCTCGCAAGTGACAAAATCGCCGTTCTTTCCATGCTAATCGATTAACACTGCGCGATTGATCGATATGTATGAACTGCATGGGCGACTGTCGTACTCCCCAGGAAGTATAGATAGACCCTAAAATCTATTCAGAAAGAGCCGCTTCTAAGGGCGTATTGCGATTTCTGGCGGAGCTTTTTCCCTTGAGAATGTGGAATTTATGGGCGATTAAAAGTGCGCTTTCCACGGGATGCTCGGTTTACACAGCAAACTCTGCGAGGTGCAGTTCGCGCTTCTGAAGTTGGCGCGGTTCGGATGGATTTTTGGTTTGATTCAGACATGCTTTAACCTGAAGAAGGGATTCTGGAGCATTTGGCAGGGCCTTCTACAAAATGTCGGCCATTATCCGCTCATAGGCGATCTGCTGAAGCTTAAGAAGCCCCGAAGTCCGGCTTGAAGTCGCTCTTTTTTGCACGGTGGCTAGACAGGGCATTGTGGACGCGCACGCGCTGAGTCAACAGTGACTCTGGAGAGGAATGCTGAGCGATGGGTGTTTTGGCGTTCCGGACGCCGTGGCTCTTTGTAGACGTCCTGCCTTTGTGCTCACGTCTCAGGCGGTTTTCGGCCAAATCGATGTTGTCCTATTGAGCTGATAGCCAAAGTTGTTATCACATTTATTCGACTCGGCTTACGTTTCGGCGACCTCGCCTTCGTCAGAGCCTGAATGATGATTCAGAGCCTGATTTTAGCTCGAGAGAGTGATATATCGGCGCGCAAGACCCTTGAGGCGCTGTGGATCACGGCTAGGAATCCCCAGGTCAACCGGAAGGAAGAGTGTCTGGCGGTAACCCAAGAACTGGCACCCTTCGTCGAGCTCTGCGGGTTCTGATCTATCTGGTCTGACCCCCAGGGTATTTAAGTCGGGTTGTCCGCGGGGTAGACTCATTCACCCACGTTCTAGTCCAGCTTCGGGTGACTGGTGGTCCGTCTCGGCATCCACCGATAAGGTCAGTCGTTCCTTCATAACTGTCCTGTTGGATCTTGTCGCTATCTCTCCTCAAGATTAGTACTCTGTAGGATGAAATGGTGTTTGGGAGGACAGTTTCATAAGTGTTTTTCGACTTTTTCAGGCTCTGACGAAGGCGAGGTCGCCGAAACGTAAGCCGAGTCGAATAAATGTGATAACAACTTTGGCTATCAGCTCAATAAGACAACATCGATCTGAAGTCAGCATGCCAAGGTTTATTGAAAGTCGAACTTGGACGGTTTTCGGCCATTTTTTTGCAACGATGTTGTGGGCCAGACCTGCATCCCATTCGGTCATCCTCCTAACCTGTCAAGTAAATTCTGACTAAGGGTCAATTTGACGAGATTTTCAAGTCTCACGGAGCATTCACGTCCCTCATTCCGTGCAGTTTGATTAATTTTCACTTTAGTTACTGTTCTTGGGCTGCTCAGCGTAGCCATAACCACCTCTATGGACGCTTGGAACGTCGGCAACCCCCTTCTCCCATCAAGATCGTTTTGTATGTAGTGATTATATTCCGTCTGTGTGTCTGTCCGTGCGTCCTAGTGTGACCAGTTTCGCTCAGTAGCACCGGGGCTGGCCTGCGCGTGAACATTAGCGGCGTAGCGGCCCTAAATGTAATGTAGCTAATCCGTCTGTGCGTCTGTCCATGCGTCCTGTATGACCACATTCGATCGATAATACGGAGGCTAGCCTGCGTATGAGTGCTAGCGACACAGCGGCTGGATAAACTTAACAACTGTTAAGCAAAAGCAATAAACCCATCAGAAATCGAAACTATTGATCTGTTGGTGGACCTTGTATTTTTTACCAGACAAAGTGATTTATAGTGCAGCGAGGTGGGATGCTGCACACATCAGGATCTGACCCACCCAACTAGGAAGGCGACGAAAACGAACATCACTGAGCGATGGATCGACGCTAGCGGATTCGGTGGCCATTATTTTTGCGTCATCGATCCATGAACGTTCTTCTGTAGGTGATTGAGTTAACCTGTCGGTGCGTCTGTCCGTGCATCCTAGCGTGACCAGTTATGATCGATAATATCGATGCCTGTCCATGACTGATCGCGCTTGTCCGTGACTCAGACGTCGTAGCCACCAGGTGGATTTGTCAGCAGTTAATCACCCGGCAAGACAATCACTCAATCAATAGTATCGATTTTTGAAGGGCTCATTCCTTCCATGTGCTTGTTGTCAAGTCCAGTCCATCTGGCAGCTTTTTTTTTCTGCGTAAGTATTGACAGACGCACAGGCAATCCATTACGTATAGAAGAAGGATGTCCTTGAAAGCCTTGTCGACGCAGAAATAATGGCCGGCACATCTGATTGGCGGTCAAAATTGATCATTCGGCCGGTGATGTTGACTCTAGCTGATTCCCAGTTGGATGGACTCGTTCTCGATGTATATCGCACACCTCCAGCCTTGATATCGCTTCGTCTGATAAAAGATTTAAAATCGATCAACCGATAGTCGGTCTAGTCCGGCCTCTTTTTACGCTTTCTCTAGCGTATAACCACAACCAATCCGGCTGTCTGATAGATCTCAACGACGATCACAAAAGAATTAGAACTGGGAGCAATATTTATCAGAAACGAGATTATTCACAAAGGGGAATGAGGAGAGCAAATTAGACGAAGACCACACCAAGTGGTCACAAGTGAGTTGAGTGTGGATCAGATGACTCTCCAGGAGAGTCGATGGTGACACGCCTACATGCGCTGCTACGGTATCTCCCCCGGATACCAGTTTACGACCCTGGGTCAGCCGGCTCCGTATCCGCCGGTCACAGCTCCTTGTGAAGGATTCAAAAGGGATATGGAGCTGGATTGCACGAGATACATATACACTACATGGGGGTCCCCTAAAGAAAAGAGCGCTTCCACTGCGCTACTGGATTTCTCTCAGAAGTGTTGACGTCGGTTTCCGGTCTTGCCGCGCCATGAATTTCTGGGGAACTCTGGGCGCACGTATGGGTCCGAAGATCGGGGACCTGATACCGATCTGCCCTTCTGGATTCCGCTGCCTCCGCTTCGTCCGCGGTTTATGTTGCATTCGTTCGGTTGCCTCTGCCGCAACGGGGAGCGTCTATGCAATTCTCCGCACCCTCGGTATTTAGCAACGCCTCCGTGCTTGTGCTCCGTGAATTTAGCTACGACTCCACGCTTGTACTCCGTGACGCGGCAAAATTCTGGGAGCTTGAGGACAGCGTTGTGGTGACGGAGGTTCGCTGTCCAGAACCTTTTGGCTGCGCTCTGCGTGAAGTGGCGACCTGTGACCAGGTTAATTTTATCTGCCAGTATCTTGAATGGCGCGTCAACCACGGCCAGTTGGGATCTCGTAGGTAGAAGGCATCGAATCCGTTGGGCTAGACTTGGACGTTGTGCAATTGTTTCCTCAGCCAGATCCCTAAGGTTATCGATCGATTTGCCCCAATCGATGTCATCCTGCGGTCCAGGGAGGAGAATGAGCTCGGCGCCTTTGGCCACCGCCTGCATGAGCAGGAACCAAGCGCCTTTCCACCGAGCCGCCTCAACATGATTAGCGTGGGTGAACATCACCACTGCAGACCACTCCTCAATGAACCACTCCGGCTCCAGTTCTTCTGGGTTTTTGACCACCTTAGCCGTCATCGTTGCAGACTCAAACCCCATGCGCACATTACCGAATCCTTCGGGCAGCAGCAGCAATGTGCGACGGGGTTGCACCAACTTCCAGCTGGTTGGTGTCCATGGATGTCCGTTGGCGTATCTCACTGCATCATCGTGCATCCTTGGCAAGTTGTGCAAGTCCGCCAAGGTCCGCGGAGGATGACCTGGAGTTATTGTGCCTGCGTCCTCGACACTAGCGATCGTCACATGGATGCAGTGACTTCGAAAGAAAGCTAGGGCGAGGCCAAGAGAACTACACGTGATTATATCATATGAATGGTCGAGCATGCGCGCGAGGCGAAAATGCTCTGGCACATGAGATTGGGTGAGGACAGACAAAACTCTTGCGAGCTCATACGGGGAACGAAATGCACACGATGTCAGGGGTGTCTTCAGGAGAAGGTTGCTGATCGGGACGTTGGCAGAGCACGACAGGCGTTGCTGGTTGACCTCGATTTCACCAGGGCACATCCAGTCGATATGTCTAGCGTTGTCCGAGGATGACATCGTGCTACTAAAATAGGTGGTATTTGATGGAGTGTCGGCGTTTGAAGCTGCCTCAATAGCAGCAACCCTTTTCCTGCCACGTTTCCCGCGACTGGTTACTCCCGTTACCGGAGAATCATCTAATTTCTTTGGGGACTCTTACGAGATGGTCAAACTGTACTCTACAGGGTTCCGTATTCTCTCCTATTAGTGTGATCAGGGCTGAATTACTGCTGGCTTCAATTACTCGAAATGGACCTGACCAATCTATCGTAAGTTTCGGATGCCGCGATTTTCCTTTTTCCGCGGGCAACTTCATATACACGCGATCACCTGCCCGAAAACTATCATGTTTCTCGGTTTTCCACCTATTATTATAGGTCAGCTGCATCTTCCGCCGATATTGCTCAGCATTTTCGTTGATGCATTCCCTTGCCAACTTCAGCCCACAAAACAGTTCCGTTTTGTAGTTGTCATAATCCACTACATATGGTGATAGCTCGTTTGACGGTATCACTGCTGATGGATATTTTGGGTCGTTCCCGTACAAAAGGAAGTGGGGACTTTCTCCAGTGGCTCTGTGCGGAGAGGCATTATACGCATATACTACCGTTGGGAGAATCCTGTCCCATTCTGCGGGTAGAACGGTCTTCTTTTTAAGCATGCGTGCAATGGTACCATTAGCACGCTCCGTCAGCCCATTTTCTCGGGGACAGTAGCCCTTGGTGAACTTCTGCTCAATCCTCATAAACTTACAAAGTGCTGCGAATATCTCGTTTTCAAACTCGCTTCCTCTATCCGAGAGAAGCATTTCAGGCCACCTACCTGTACCGCATATCCAATTGCTGAAAATTATTTCAGCAATGGTTTCCGCCCTCTTATCCGCAACTGGGTACGCACCTAGGTATTTGGTGAAGTGGTCTATTATAGTTACGATGTAACGATTTCCGCGTGTGGTTAGTCCCATTTCTAGAAGATCAACTCCTACGACTTGCAGTGGTCTATTGACCTCAATAGGGCGAAGAGGTGGAATGTTTTCCGTTCTATGATTTGTCAGAAAGCACTGTTTGCAACCCCGACACCAACAAATAAGATCCTGGTACATTCCGGGCCAAAAAATTGTCTTTTTCATCTGCACGAACATTTTATGGGCGCAGAAGTGTCCTCCCAAGATACCGGAATGTGCCTCATCAAATATTTCTTTCCTACGTGACCGTGGGACTACTAAAGCAAGTGATCCGTCCTCGTTTATTAGATGTAATTTTTCATTATTAATAATGAAATCTGCTGTACTGAGCATCTTTAAGTGTCTAGGAAGTTTTATTTCCTCCGTCAGACCTTGCTCAACTGCGGATATTACTGTTGAAAAATCCGGGTCTTGGCGCAATTCCGCCAGCCATTCGTGTTCCTGAATAGCGCAAACTACACGCTCATTTTCCGCATACCCAGTAGCAACACCGGAATGGGGCAGGCCACGAGAGAGCGCATCCGCGACTACATTAGCGGTCCCTTTCACGTATTCGATGGTGAGATCGTACCGTTGGACTTCGAGAGCCCATCGCAAAACACGGGGAGAAATGTTGGTTCGTTTAAAAAGCGAGGTGAGTGCCGAGTGGTCAGTCCTTACTATGGTTTTAACGCCATATATAAAATAGTGAAACTTTTTAAGGCTGTAAACTAGAGCTAGGGCCTCTTGATCAGTCACATGGTAGTTCTTTTCGGCCGCGGACAAGTGTTTTGATGTGAAAAACACAGGGTGTAGCATGGCGTCATCCCCTTCCTGTGCTAAAACCGCACCTACTCCGATCCTACTGGCATCTGTGTAGATGATGAAGGGACGAGATCCGTCTCTTGCTTTAACAATATTGGGCTGAGCAAGCACAGGAGCCCCTGTGAGAGCTGTTTTAAGTGACTGAAAAGCATTCTCTTGCTGCGAGGTCCAGTGAAACTTGTTCTTTGGGCTAGTAAGCTCATAAAGTGGCTTGGAAATCTGAGAGAATTTCAAGACAAATTTGCGATAATATCCCGCCATACCCAGAAAAGTTCTCAGCTGTGCTATATTCAGAGGTCGAGCATAATCCTCAATCCGAGCGATTTTATCCGGGTCTGCTCTCACTCCACTGGCATCTACGACGTGTCCCAAAAACTCAATGCTGGCTTCCATTATCCGGCATTTTTGAGGTTTGACCTTAAGCTGCGCTAAGCGAAAAGCTCCTAGCACGTTCTTAAGCACTTCCATATGACGTTCGACTGTATCTGTGGCTATCAAGATATCATCGATGTATACCGAAACCTCGGTTCCTAGCAGGCCGCCAAGAACTTTATCCATCAATCTTTGGAACTTTGCGGGTGCCGTAGTAAGCCCAAAAGGCAGTACTCGGAACTGAAAAAGCCCCGAGGTGGTGGTAAAAGCGCTTATTTCCTTCGCCCTTTCGGTCAGTGGTACTTGCCAGTATCCACTGGCTAAATCTAGTGAGGTAAACCACCTCTTCCCCTCAAGATTTTGCAGGGTAATATCAATAGGTGGCAGAGGATAGCTGTCCTTTTTAGTGACCTTATTGACTTCTCTATAGTCTACACATAACCGTATAGTTCCATCCTTCTTGGCAACAAGAACAATAGGGGAAGCCCACGGTGATTGACTGTCCTCAATCAATTTTCTCTCCTTAAGGTCACACAGCATTGTGTCCACCTCTTTACGTATTCCGTAGGGCACAGGTCTTGTTTTCTGCTTAATAGGAGAGTTACCACCTATATCTATGTCATGACTGACGAGGTTGGTTTGGGTTAGTTCCGAATCCGAAATGGCGAATACGTCACGATGCTCCGTAATCACCTCGCATATGGCTTCAGACATTGGTCCAGCCTTCCTGTTTCGATTCAAAATAGCTATCAGCTCGTCGAGCCGTTCAGCGTCCTGCAGCGCAGTAGGCTTATGTAAAGTCATCATATCGCTAGGTAGGTCAGCTACCTTTGGATCTACCCAAGTCTCTGTTGACCAAATTCCCAAGTCTTCTCCTTGGCTAATTACCCAGGATTCGTCTCCGCGATTCACAACCGCTATTTCGGCCTTTCCACCTTTAATTTGGCACACCCCAGACTCTATTCTAGGATTTCTAGACCAAAACAGGCAAGGCCCTTCTCCCCTAGCTCCTCCTAATTGCACGGTAGCAATTCCGCCTGCCGCAATTATGATTCTGTTGTCTGCGTAGGCTGATGGAGTACAGTCTTCGCGTTCTAGACTGCTGTCCGCAGACTGGTCTCCCGATGCATCTAATTGTGGTGACAAATTTAGGGTTATTCCAAGTTCTTGCAAAGCATTTGTCCCTAATAGTAGGGTACTATCCTTGCTTTGCTGCACATGAAGGTGTACGGCAGCCGTACCAGCTTTCTGAACAATTACCTCTGTCACAATTTCCGACAGAAAACTCATCCGGTTACCCGAAGCATCGAAGAGCTTCCGCTGCATTCCGTTGCCTACCACCCTTGCTTCAGTATCGAGGTCAGCACCTCCATCTCGGGCTTGTTTCAGCAGCCCTACCGGAATAATTGAGACCACCGACCCGGTGTCCACTAATGCTTTTGTTAAAACACCAAAGATTTTCACGTCCACTGTGCACGGTTTTCCCACTGCCTGAGGTTGGTCTGCTTCACGGTTCCGTTTTCGGTGTACTGCCTTGCACCAACCGTCGAGGTCCGCTGAAAGCGAAATTCCTCCTACCCCACTTCTGTTGCCACGATTAGCAACCGTTCCACTACCTCGTTCCTCTGGGTCATGGCGTTGCAGTGGCCGCTTACTCTTCTTGCAATTAAGTGCTACGTGACCTGGTTTTCCGCAGCTGTAACACTTCACTGGTGGTCGGCTTCCTGTCGGACCACTGAGACTTGGGAGCGCACTATTCCGTGTTGGATTGATCGTTTTCCGATCGATATAACCTCCTCTGGTGTAATCTCTTTGACTACTGAACATCCGTGGACTATCAGCTCGCAACTTCTCTAGCCGAGTTGCTACGCGCTTTACTTCTTCGTAAATCTGACCCTCCGGAGCATCTAGGGCTGCCAGCATGTGGTAGGAGTTCTGCCAGTGTTCGAGGCACGAATAGAGTTTCGATCCTCTTAAGAAGTCCCATTCGTTACTTGGATGTAATCTCCTGGACAAGTCTTCTATTCTACAGCAGAAGTCCGCTATGGTCTCACCTGAGCGTTTGGAGAGTTGTTCCCAATCTCTAACAATTTTTAGCCGCTCACAAGGATTTTTACGCGCCATCCTTAACGCTTCGACTACGCCCTTATAAGTCCCTTCCCGAACTTTTGTAGGGAATCCCTTAAAAATCGATAGGGCTGTCCCGTCTAGGTGGTTTACCAGGATATCACGCCTATCGGATTCTCTCCATACCGAAGAGGGGAATTTCACCTCTAATGCACGCAAAAATTCGGTTAGAGAGCTCTTTCCGTTGTATTTAACAACATCCGCCACACTCTGGGCCTTGAAAACCTCTCGAAAAATGGTAAACATATCACCTACGCCGTCCGTAGGGCATGGACCATTTCCGGTACCGTAACTTGCAGCAGAAGTCGACTCACCAATGGTCGATTCTAGCAAAGACGTTTGAGAGGATGCTCGTGACAGCGCGACTGACGGAGCCGTCCGGCTCGGCTGTTGCCCAACGTTCGTGTCGTGCAACTCGCTTGAGCTCTGAACATTGCCTTGTAGAGCGACTAAATGGTTGCGGACCGCACACCAATTATCACCTCCATCATTTGTCCCACCGTGAGGTGTTGGAGCCAACCGCTCGTTGACGAGCGAGCCACTCTCTGGCGCTCCTGACAGGCGTCTCACTTGTTCCTGTAATTGTTTGACCTGATTGACAAGGTGTTCCACCTCTGAATCCTTTTTTCTGATGTCTTCTGCACTCTTTTCCTGCAGTTCTGTCAACTTGTTCCGCAGTTCTAGGATTGTGTCACACTTGGAATTGACTATTTCAGAAACCTCGTTAACCGCGCAACCAAGGTTTGATGCTACTTGAGACAGCATCCGACTCTGTTGCGTTACGACCGGTAACAGTTTGCGCAGCTCATCTTGACTCATTTGCAACTCATCAAAAATTGATGGTGTCCTCGCATCCGGGACCACGCTCAAATGTTCCACTACTTTCAAAAGTGTGCGCTGAACTGCTCCCTGAGCTGACTCCATAATAGCGCACTTCTTCTTCTGCGCTAGATTACGGATTTCCTCTTCCAAACTAGACTCAAGCTGAGTAAGTATTTCTGCGAAAGAGGCGCTCAATTCATCGTAAGGACAACTCACTCCGAGCTGAGTCCAGCTGTAGAGTGGATCAGCAACGTGATCGCCGTTGTCCTCGGTGGTCGTTTGTTCCATGGCTACAGTTTCAGTAACTACCGACATAGTCTTCGTTCTGAAATAGTCAAAATTTCCAAGTCACTGGCTTGGCCCCCAAGTCGGTCTAGTCCGGCCTCTTTTTACGCTTTCTCTAGCGTATAACCACAACCAATCCGGCTGTCTGATAGATCTCAACGACGATCACAAAAGAATTAGAACTGGGAGCAATATTTATCAGAAACGAGATTATTCACAAAGGGGAATGAGGAGAGCAAATTAGACGAAGACCACACCAAGTGGTCACAAGTGAGTTGAGTGTGGATCAGATGACTCTCCAGGAGAGTCGATGGTGACACGCCTACATGCGCTGCTACGGTATCTCCCCCGGATACCAGTTTACGACCCTGGGTCAGCCGGCTCCGTATCCGCCGGTCACAGCTCCTTGTGAAGGATTCAAAAGGGATATGGAGCTGGATTGCACGAGATACATATATACTACACGATCAATAATATCGATTCTGAAGGTGTTGTGTTCGCTCTTGTGTTCTTGTTGTCACGTTCATCTAGTGGCTACTATGCCTGCATCTGTAGTCAAGCATGGATATTATCGATCAAAAGTGGTCACACTCGGAAGCACGGACAGTTAACTGAATCGCACACGTAAGTCTAGTCGGCTCAGCTTCGTTCTGTCGTCTTGTGCTGTTGTTGCAAACAGCTTCGAGTGCAATCTTGATGGATTGAGCTCGAACTCACTGACCTGACCATTAGTCAGGGCTGCTGAGAGGTATTTTCTCGGCGTTTTTTGCTCACGAGGTTGGACTTTTCGCTTTAAAGCGCGCGCCGGTGCGTTTGTTTGTATCTGAGAGCTCTCTATCCGCAAGGGATTCACTATCGTTTCCCCATGAGCGGCGTTATCTTTTCGCGAGGAAGAAGTCGACGTCGTTGTGTCAATATGTCAGCGTGGATCCGTTGCGCTTCCGCTGCGAGCAGCTCGGGCGCTCGCCAGCTTTCTTCAGCAGATGGATGGGTCTGATTAAGCGAAACAGATGACGGACACGGAGAGCCGAGTTCTTCATCGGTGTCGTGACGACGAAAACGCTCCTCTCCGGCTTTTTATGATGACGGCGGCGTGTGAGGGCTTTCGGGAGCGACAAGGCTCTGCTATTGTTGAGAAGTGGATACTACGCGTCCTACTTCTCTGGTCCTCGAAAAATCGTCGAAAGAACGTCACACGATTGTCTGCTCTGCGGAGCAGAGTTGAAGGATTGGAGACATCACGCAGGAAGAAGCGGGAATGTACCCCATTTTCGCGTCAAACTGGACACCTTTCAAGCCAAATTGGACCGTTTTCAAACCAAGCTGGACGGTTTCTAAATCAAATTGAACACTTTTTAAACCAAACTGAACGCTATCCAAATTAAACTGGACACTTCTCAATCCAAATTGGATGGTCTCAAACCAACTGAACATTTTTTTAAACCTGCTTGGACATTTCAAACCAAATTAAACACTTTTTATACCAAACTGAACACTACGCATCAAATTGGACGGTTTTCCAACCAAATTGATCATTTTTCGAATAAAATTGGACACTTTTCAAACGAAATCGAACGCTTCTCAAACCAAATTGGACACTTTTGAAATCAAGCTGAACAATTTCAAATCAAATTGGACGGTTATGGAATCAAAATTCTCTCTTGCTAAGCATGCTTGACGACTCTAAAATCAAACTCAACATCTTTCAAGTAAAAAAGAGCTTCAATGGAAGCTTTTCGAGAAAGCTGGAATAAGTTCTGCCCAAGAAAATTGTAGCATAGTACTTTTTTTGTTGAAATTTTGCCCCAGTAAGTGAATGCGCTGTTTGAAATCTTATCAATTTTCTTTTTTTTCAAGAAAAACCAATTAACTAAAATTTGTTTTCAAGCGTAGAAAGATAGTAGTCATTTAGTATATTAAAACAGGAGGTCGCGCCACGCACTCGTTCGGAGCGTGGCGATTTTTATCCGATTGATAGTGTAAATGCTGCTTAGTTGAGACATCGATGCGGAGATGTGTGTGGATTTCAGAATTGTTCTTGTTGCACTCTTTACATTTGTGTTACTTTATGCAATCAGAATTTTTGCTATCAACCAATTAGAGATCGCGATAATCCGATCGAGTGCATGGCGCGATCTCCGCTTTTAATACACAAAATAATTGTTGCCTTTCTGCGCCTTGAAACAAATTTAAGTTCGTTTTTTTTCTAAGGTTTTTAATATTATTTCAAAGTGTGTGAACCAATGGGGGCAGATGAATTAAAGAAAGAAGTCGTACTAAATTTTTATTTTTCTTCTTCTTGAGAAATTATTCTAACCACCTTGGAAGTATCTATTTCAATATGGAAAAAGCTCGTTTTGATCTGAAAAGTGTGCAATTTTACGTGAAGATGGTGTAACAGGGAAGGTGGAGTGTGAGCAGCATCATCTTTATCCTGTCTATGCTTGGTTCGATTAATATAGCCCCATCCATCCCTGCGACGTGCCAAAGTAGCTCAGTGGAACTACTAGGACGGAGGACAATGCAAGAAGAGCGTTGAATTCGTTGGAGCCATGCTTGTTCGAACATACATGTCCTCACATCACTAAGCATCACTTGCACTATCAGTCAAATAGAAATCGTCACGACCGAGTTCAGTGCATGGCGCGATCTCTTTTTGAAGCATTCAATGATAACTGCCTTTGCTCCCTTCGAACAAATTATAAATCACTATTTTCCCTTAAAGAGAGATTGAAATTAATAAATTTTCAAACGGCCTGTGCACTTATTGGGGCAGGTGAATGGGAAATTTAATGAAAGTTCGTAGTGTTCTTGGACAAAGGTCATTCCAAAAGTCAAAAGTTTTCTTGGAGTCTCTATTTTAATGGAAGAAGCTCGTTTTGACTTAGAAGATGTTCGACTCCATTTCAAAAGTGCTTAGAAGAGCGTCCATTTTGACTCGAAAATGAAGATCTGATGTGAAAATGGTATGAAACCGGCTTATGGCTCCGCAAATCCCAGATTAGAGCCAGGAATGCAGAACTGTCGTTCATTCACTGCACGTGCTAGCGGTGCGGTCATCTAGCGAGTGTGTGCGGGAAAGCTCTGAGTGACACAGCGAATGCAGCTGGCGACATGATAGCAGTGAATATTTGCTGATTACGGCGAACTGAGGGTGAGCTGCGCTGGCTGGACCGCACAGCATTGCTCAGTCTACGCCCGAAGATTTCGGTGGAGCAGCGATTTTCTTCTGAATTTCTGTTCTGCTCTTCTCCGCCTAGTTCTTCTCAATGGACTGTCTGTTGTCTGTAGATATTCCAGACAGTTTTATGAGTCGCAGGCCAAGATTGTTCCAGGCCTTATTTCGGCTGATGTTTCGGCGTCTTCTCCTTCTTCGGAGTCTGAAAAAATCGCGACTATTTATGAAGCTGCTCTCTCAAACTCCATTTCATCATACAGGATACAATTTTCGAAGAAAAGAGAAACGGAACCCGGTGTCCCAGGTACAACGCAAAGACTAATCTTCAAGGTGGTTGGCCGACGAAGACCACCAGTCACCCTTGGATGGAAAGAAACGTGGCCGAGTGAGTACAGTCCTAGACACTACTCTGTTCCAAGTATCCTGGAGGTCAGACCATGTTAGGAGCCCAAGAACTTGCGCACTTCGTCGAGCTCTGTGGGTTCTGATCAACATGGTCTGATCCCCAGGATATTTGAACCAGGCGGTGTCTGAGGCTGTACTCATTCGCCCACGTTTCTCTCTATCTGTGGGTGACTGGTGGTCGTCGTCGGCAACTACCTGGAAGGTTATTCCGTGCGTCGTACCTGGGACACCCTGTCTCGTTTCTATTTTCCTCGAGAGCTGTACCCTGTAGGAGGAAATGGCGTTTGAGGGAATAGCTTCGTAAATGGCCTCGACTTTTTCAGGTTCTGAAGAATGTGAAAACGCTGAAACGTCTGCCGAGATGAAGCCTGGAACAATCTTGGCCTACAGCTCATAGAACTACGCTAGAATATCTGTATCCAACAGGCCAAATTCAACGATAGTCGAGCTTGGACGAGTCTAGACGACCTGTTGTCTGTCGTCCATGAAGGTTTAAGAACCGTTCTGCGTCAGAATGCGGTAAATCTCTGCGTCCTCCCCCCACTATTTGCGATGAATTCGCGTCGTAATCCCTCTGCCCGTCATATCGAATATCCGCTTAGTGTCCCAAATTAGCCTAGGCGGGTGCCCTACATCGTCATCGGCACCGTTCCGTTGGGTGGTCTATCGATCCGCCACCTCTCTTCTCTGAAGTTCTTCTAAGGCTGACTCCTTCTGAATCACTTAAGGAGGTCAAAGGTCCAATTTCAACTCAAGTCAGATTCTTTTAAGGCTGAAGTGGCTGGTATTGAGGTTGTAAGCTGTTTCAACTATGTTCTATTGTTATTCAAACTCTAGCGCCAGGCGGAATTTGAACTCGCACCTCCTGCTGACCACGCCGGAATGCTCTACGCCATTACACCACCGTTTCTGCGTTCGATCGAACAGTACCGGAGGGGTGTGATGGGGTAGAGCATTCCCGCCCAGTCAGCAGGAGGTGCTGGTTCGAGCCCCGCCTGGCGCTAGAGTTTTGATCGCAGCAAAGCATCGTTGTGCCAGAGTTTCAATTTGTCTCGAACCTTGTCGGAAACGCCAAGGCCGCTGGTTCGAGCCCCGTTTGCGGCCAGATCTGTGTTCAGTGGCGCATAAAGGTTAAACAGACCCATGGAGGGCCACGAATACCCCATGTTTGGGTTTGGAGCAAGTTGCCGCGCCGAAACAACCGGTCCATGTGTGTTGGAGGAGCGAGAGTTCATCGATCGCGTCGGAAAAACGAAGGCGTGAATTTTCGGGCGATGTTTTCGAAACGCGCAACAGATGTTTTCGTCTGGAAGGAGTCGCATGTGTGCTCATTGGACTACGCGAGCGTGTAGTCGCTGTTTCACTTCCTAGAACGAGTTCTTGAAGGTAGTCTTCTACTTCAACCTCATGGTGGAAGACAGATTATCGGTGTAGATGATGTTCTCCAACAGCTGATAAGCTTCGAGTACCTCGAGCACCTACAACACTATCAACCTGACGCTGGAGTTCAACTCGGCTCCTCAGTAACAGTTCTTGCATTCGTTAGGCGTCTTCTGGAGTGCGCCATGTACGTATAGTAGCTCCAAAATTGTGGAAAGGCTGAGACTATAGAGCGTTTCCACGATTTTGGAGCCACTACACGTACATGACACACTTCAGAAGACGTCTAAAGAACACGAGAACCTACTGAGCACCAAGTTGAACACCAGCGTCAGGTTGTTGGTGTCGTAGGCACTGGAGGTGTTCACGGCTTATCAGCTGTTGGCCAACGTCATCTGCACCGGTATGTTGTCACCCGCCATGCTGCTGTACAGTAGTCCTTGGCTACGTAGCATTTTCTCATTTTGATCGTTTATTTGCCGTTATGGGCCGTGCTAGCGCAGTCGGAGAAGCCGTCTGCTGTCGTGCACACTTCCAATTGAGCATTCTTGGTTCGAGTCCCGCCCAATCTAACCAAGCCCTCCTTCCATTCTGTTGGTTAATCGGTACCAAACTTGTCTAGGAAGGGGGAAGCATTGATTTCTCCATCGATTGGCCAACATATATTATTCTGCAAGCCAAAACGAATTTATATCGCCTCCGCGACATCCCGTTGATGTAGAATGCATGGCGCATTCCAAGCTCTGTCCTTTATCATTTTGTTGGCCATTGTTAGCCTTTACGGTTGCGTTTTATGATTTGAGAAGGATTAACTTGAGCAACCACACGTTTGCTGCTACTTTGAATCGAGACGGCTGGATGAGTTATACTTGCGTCCCAATGCGGCCGCTCTGGATCCAAACGTCTGGACGAGTTGTCTCGAACATGGTAGTTGTGAATGGAGAAGTATGGGCCAGTTGCCATAGATGCAATTGCCTTCAGCGCTAAAGATCCAAGCGTCTGGACGAGTTTTCTGAAGGGTGGCTTCTTAGTTGGCATTGGATCATGTCTTGTGGAAGACTTGTCCTAGGCGTGGCCGATATGAATCAGGATCTTACATGTTCTGGGCAATGAGCGTTTGCTCGAGCTATTATATATTCCTATCGCTGTGAGCTATTATATATTCCTATCGCTGTGCAAACGTCTAGGCGAGTTACCTAGGGACTGGATCCTTTATTGACTGTGCACTGACGCTTCTGGAAGAGTACTCCAAGGCGCTGATTTGAGACGCTGGATGTTCTAAGCCATAATTCGAAGCCCGTAGAGCTATTCCTGAGCAGTTGCTATGAATCGTGGTCTCTGGACGAGTTGTCATGGCGCGGCCACCCTGAATACGAACGCCTGGACGAGTTGTCTTGACATAATAGCTGCGAATGGAGAAGCATGAGCCAGTTGCTATGGATGCAATCGCCTTCAGCTGTGGCTGTTCAATAGTTCCATTGACGCCCAATTAGCTACTGGTATTCCCAGTGTCTCTTCGAAGTGGAGACTGGCCGTTGGCTATTCCGCGGTACGAGGAACACAACTTAGATAGCAAGTTTATGGTGAACACAAAATCAATGGTAAGGCAAACAGTGGAGCTGCTGGAGCCGTGTCTGACCAGGAAACTATCTCAACGGTAGGTCGGAACGGCCCAAGTGTTGTATATGGGCAGAATCGCCTCTCTCTGGGAAACAAGAAAATGCAAATATCTCGACCCCAATACAACTCTGCGCAGAGTTAGGGGCAACAGAAGTTGGGCCGCTGGCGGTGTTAGCCCTATGCCTGCACGCGGAGGGCGAGCTCAAGTTGCCTGGAAACAGTGGTTATGAGGATTACGCCGCCCCTCTAGGCACTGCCCCACCATCACTCGCTCGTCATCGTTGTTTCCAGGCAACTTGAGTTCGCCCTTCGTGTGCAGGCGTAGAGCTAACACCGCCAACGGCCCAACTTCTGTCGCCCCTAACTCTGCGCAGAGTTGTATTGGGGTCGAGATATTTGCATTTTCTTGTTTCCCAGAGAGAGGCGATTCTGCCCATATACAACACTTGGGCCGTTCCGACCTACCGTTGAGATAGTTTCCTGGTGAGATGCTTGTCGCTCGAATCTGCTCCTTATATGCACATCCGTTCATCAGGGCGTGGCTAAATTCAAATAGAAGAGTGGAAGACGGTGGGGCAGGCGATGACCTCTCCCGACAGTGGTGTATCCGCCGGTCATTCCACCGTGGGCACCGTCAACAGCATGGATTACGGTAGGGAAGTGAGCCCAACCCAACACAGCTGCTATAAGTCCAAGCGTCTGGACGAGTTGTCTGGAGGGTGGCAGAGTTGAGTTGGCAATGGATCAAATCTTCTGGAAGAGTTGCCGGTGTGAATCGAGACGTTGGATGTCCTAAGTCATAAGTTGAAGCTGGACGAGCTATTCCTGTGCAGATGCTACGAATTGTGGCTTCAGGACGAGTTGTCTTGGTGTGGCCACTGTGAATCAAGATATCCGGACGAGTACACTTAACATTTATGTGGATGGGGAAATCTGGAGGAGTTGTCGTGTCAGTTGTCGTGCAGTTGCCTTTGGTGTCTATAAATCCATTCGTCTGGAGGATGACTCCTCAGTTAGCAATGGATCAAATCTCATGGAAGACTTGTCCTGGGCGTGGCCGATATGAATCGGGACCGTGCACGATCTGAGCAATAAGCTGAAACGTTCGGTCGAGCTATTTCTGCACAGCCGCTACGACTCGTGGCTCCCCGACGAGTTGTCTTAGCGTGGCCACTGTGAATCCAAACGTCCGGACGAGTTGTCTTGACTTGGCGAATCAAAGCGTCTGGATGAGTTGTTGCTTTTAGTGCAGTCAGGCCGGGTTACACTAGATACGGACGTGTTGAACTGCTATAAATCAAGCGTCTGGACGAGTTGCATTTAGTCTGGATCCTTCGTCAACTGTGGATTGAGCCTTCCAGACGAGTTGTCATGGTCGTGATCGTCGTTGGTCGAGACATCTGGACGAGTTGTCCAGACCATTGAGCGAAGTCCAGCGAGTCGCTCAACCATGTCGTCAGCCGTGGCCTTTGCGAAGAGGAAAATGGGAAATTGACTACTATTCGTCGTGAATTGCCACTTTAAAGCTTTCGTGCCATTTGGCGCCACCCATTCCCGTAATAATGGCGGATGGTTGAATTGCCTGTGTCCAATTGCCCCTGAAAAATCTGGGCACTGTTCAAATGGGAACAAAATTCTTCCCTGCTGAGCTAAGGAAAAGTTCTTGGGATTATTTTGAAGTACAAAAAGCGAAATTTCATGGTGTTATTAATTTGTGGTGACTGAAGCATTTCTGGACATCTAAGAGTAGATCCCTAGAAGCGGCCACTTTTTCCGCAACAGTCAAACGAGCCTCCTTATCAACTTCATGAATAACAGCGCACTGGTGCTCAGGACGAACATGGGAGCAACAGATCCTTCAGCCGCCACTACAGCTGAGAACAGCGGTGCTCATCTATTGTCCCCATTCAACGGACCGTGACGTAGCTGTACGTCAGTGAACTCCACATCCATTCAACGCATCGATTGTTCCTGTAAATTTTCCACCAAAACTAGTTGTGATCCACAATTTGTCGCCGATCCTGTCCTTTCCAGCTGACTCGTACAGGGTGCTCTTTAAAAGATTGATTCTGTTGGATCGGACATAAAATCCTCACCGATTTCGCGAAGGAAAAGTCCTTTGGCTTATTTGAAAGCCAAAATAGAAAAAATTTCCTCTACGTTACACAATTGCTGGGATTGCGCCGTGCACCTGTCCAATATGTCGCGATGCCCACCCGATTCGTCGTGTAAGTGCCACTTAGATGCAGTCGTGAAGAATCAGGAGGATGCACTGCGAAATATTGGACGGTGCATGGCGCAATCTGTGCGAATGTGTAACGCAACAGATTTTTTCTGTATTTTGCGCTCTAAAGTAGGTCAAAGAGCTCTTCCTTCGCAATCGGTGAGGATTTTATGCCCGTTCCTACAGAATCAATATTTTAAAGGCCACCCTGTACGAGTCAGCTGTAAAGGGCAGGATTAGCGGCAAATTGCGGATCACAACCAGTTTCGGCGGAAAATTCGTGGGATCAATCGATGCGTCCGTGAATGGATGTGGAGTTCGCTGACGTACAGCTACGTCACGGTCCGTTGAATGGGGACAAATCGTGGCATCGCTGTCCTTTGCTGCAGTGTCGGCCGAAAGATCTGTTGCTCCCACGGAAACTTCTTAGGAACTTCTCCACACCTTGATCGACATATCGGCCTCTATAGGGTCTCGGTTAAGCATCACTCGAATGTGTTTTCGTTGACGCTCAAAGGCTCAAATTGTTGACTAAACGAAAGAATGCAGAAATCCGCTGTTGTCGTCAAATTGAAGATGGAGTCCGTAGTGATGTCAAGCTGGCTACTATTTAATTTACGGTAGAAAGTCTACTGTGGACTTGCTTCGTTACTCTGAATTTTGAGTTTTTTCAGTGCGTTGGCGATTTTTTTTTTTGGTAAAATCGCACATTGAGGCTTCTTCGAAGCTTATTACAGCGCCGAAGAGCCGCGCAAGAGGCGGAGCTCCGGCAAGATGTCTGGTTTTCATTGGCTCGCAGTGTTCACTGATGACTGTTTGCTAGGTCTTTCCTCCGTTGTAGCGCTGAGATGGCCAGTGTTTTCTTTTTTCTGCCCGAGTCCGAACAATCTAAGATCGTTCAGTGCCTAAAAACTCAAATTGGGAGGTTTTTCTGCATGTTTTTCCATCATGACCGGCGTATCCTTCGAGATTTGTCAATTTCTTTCGCTTATACCCCGATTCTTTGTTTTCCGTACTGATTCGCCATCCAATTTCAGCACTGTGAGCTCGTTACGCGCAGCATTGAGTGCAGCGGGCTGGGCGTTTTGGCGGGCGCTGATCGGTCCGACGGCCGAGGAGGAGGAAGCAGCCCGCCTGGAGGCCATTCGGCGACAGGAGCGAGAGTTTCACGAGTTTGTCCGACAGCAGATTGTGAGTTCCAATCGCGGTTCGCTGTCAGTGCTGTTTCTTTTTGTTTATTTTTCCGTTTTTGGCCGTTTTCGGTTTTTTTGTTTTGTTTTTGTTTGCATTGTTATGGGCCTCATTGACTTTCCTTCACCTCCTCAAGCGGTGATCTGAATTCTCTTCGCATGTTCTTTGCTTCTGATGAATTTGAGTTGATGAATAGTTCCGGTGTTATTCAGTTATCAAAGACCGCACCATGTACTGTAACTTTTGTGCGATATCATGAGCTAAAGGACCGTCCGACGGATAAGTCTGTGGTCTGTTCGTCTTCAGCGGCCAAGTTGTGGATTGGAACTCGAGGGGTTTTCGCCTTCATCCTCTTCCTCCGGCTGACTGCGTCTTATAGTTGAGTTGTTAGTTGCTTTAAGAGAACCTCTTCTTCTTTTTCTTCTTCTCCTGGGAGTTTAGTCCCGTGCAGTCGCAGGGTCCGCTGTTCTTGTGATCTGTCGCCACCTCATCCTATCAAGGGCGTCATCTGCCGTGGCGCCGACTTCGGCGAGATCTCTCTTGATGACGTCCTTCCACCTTTTCCTTGGGGATCCTCTCGGACGCTTTCCGGGTGCCTCGAAATCTAGGGCCAACCTTGTGGGGTGATCCTCTGGTCTTCTGAGGACGTGTCCATACCACCTCAGGCGCTGCTCCCTCATCTTCAGCTGGATCGGAGCTGTCTTCATCACTGCCCTAACATCCTCGTTTCGCACCCTGTCCCGACGGGTCCATCCACATGCCCACCTCAGCATCCTCATCTCCGCCGCGTGCAGTTGCCGCTCCTGCGCCTTACCCAGGGCCCAGCACTCACTGCCGTAGAGGGGGGCTGGTCTCACAACTGTTCTATAGAGCTTGCCTTTGAGCGTCCTGGAGCATCTACGGTCGCAGAGGATCCCTGTGGACTCCCTCCACTTGAGCCAGGCTGCGTTTATCCGTCCCCTGACCGCCTGGTCCACACTTCCTTCCTCGGATAGGTCACTTCCGAGGTAGCGGAATTCTTCCACCTTTTCGATCATCTCCCCATGGCAGTCTAGGATCGGTTCGGTGCACTGCTCGGAGCTGATGAACTTCGTCTTCCTCACGTTCAGCCGCAGGCCGTTGTCTGCGAGGGCTCCTTGCCACAAATGCACCTTCTCTTCCAGCTTTAAGAGAGCCTAACGATTCAATATTTTCACTCAGATGCGATTTTAGTGGTCCTGGGGGTTTTATTTTTCGAATGAACTTTTTTGACATCGGTACGTCGTGAAATGGGACAGAATAATGAAAATCTATTCCAACGAGGGTGAAGTGTGCAGTTTCGGGTCGTTATTTATGGAGTTCTCGAGAGAAAAAAAAACGAATTCAGAATGGATAGTTCACAGATCAAAACGGAAGGAGACCCTTTGAGCTATCTATGTTCGGCTTCAATGGCAAGACCTTTAGTATTGCCGAATCTTCTTGAGGTTAGATGATAGAAACATTTGGAAGCTTTCCCACATTCCAATTTATACTATATTCACTATTAATTTGGTCACTTTTCATTTGCATCGACTCGAGACCTACCGACCAGCTCCTGCAGAAGAAGATAGGACTTAAACGAAACAAAAAAAAAACGAACAGACAAACAAAAAATAAAATCGCCGCGGTCGGCGGGCAAAGAGCAACGCAATAGAGGCTTGCGGCGAGCTACCACCGTTTGACATGTTATGACCAGGGGCTAACATGGTGAGGAGGGCGCATAAAGCCGCATGCCTTGTGCAGACCGCCGCCTGACATGTTATAACCACGATCTAACATTGTGAGGAGGGCAAATAACTTTGCCTGCTTACAATTGCGAGGAAAAAATGTATTTTTTTTTCGTTTTTTCTTTTTGAATTTTTCTAGTTTAGGTCCTATTTTGTTCTGCAGGGGCCGCTCGGTAAGCCTCAAGTCGATTTACAACATACTTTCTAGTTAAAGTATGCCCCTCCCCCATACTAGTATAGATCTTATTTTCTTTTTAAGCCGGGCGCTTTTTAATTTGGAACTAGACACCTATAAAAATAAAGTGGATAGTTTCCATACATAGTCAGACGTATCTAAACTTTGAATAGGAATTATATAACATGGTTAAAATTACCTTTTTACAGAAATTTCTTATTTGTGAGGTCGTTGCATATGAAGTGGCCGATTTTTACTGAAAATATTGACAGATCGTAACTTTGCTTGGAAGCGATTTTATTAATCGAAATAAGCACCATTACAATTAATACTTTTTTCTCAACGCGAAAATAGCTTAGGTATTTCATATTTCTAAAAATCAGAACTGTGAGAATTAGTAAAACATGATAAGTCATTTTCGACATCGTCTCGGCTGCTGAATTTTTTGTCCTTCACATGGCGATCTAAATGCTTGGAAAAAAGGTAATCGATAGGGGACAGTTCCTGTGCATATGCTGGATGTGGCAGAGTTTCGTGTCCAATTCATCCTGTTTCTAGACAACAATTTTTGGAACGTCTTGCAGTAGGGTTGGGCCTTTTCAATTGACCAAAGCCGGTTGTTTTTCGATCAACTTTCGGCACAGCACTTTTCCACCGTGAGAGTCTCTCCAGTCTTCAAGAACTTGTAATGGACTATACCAGCCACTGTCCACCATACGGTCACCATGGCGTTTTTTGGATGGAGACTGGGTTCCGGCA
Organism: Heligmosomoides polygyrus bakeri; assembly: GCA_947359475.1. Lineage (NCBI taxonomy): Eukaryota > Metazoa > Nematoda > Chromadorea > Rhabditida > Heligmosomidae > Heligmosomoides > Heligmosomoides polygyrus. The sequence continues at coordinate 11,904,276 of OX375867.1, forward strand.
TCTCCTTGGGACTCTCATTGTGCAGAGCGACGACGATGGTCATAGAGGATCCATTTTTCGTCGCATGTCACGATCCTGCCCAAGAAAGACTCCCTTAGATTGCGTAGCCTTAACGGAACACCGGTGTCGCGGCGCTTCAGCATCTGCCCGGTTGTCAGTTCGTGCGGGATCCGTTCATCCAAGTTCTTTACTTTTCCGATCGCATTCAAGCGGCAACTGATAGCGCTGTCGTCAACGCCGGAATGTTGTGCTTGCTCTCTCGCAGTTTGATTCGGATCCGCTATCGCCATCCATCTCCTTGGGTTGGTCGTCGTTAAGGAGTGATGGCGGCGTACCTCGGTCATCATCTTCGAGACCTTCATCTCCAGATCGAAACCTTTCGAAACAGTGGTTATTTATGCGTTCCTTAGCGAAATCCTCCCCAAATGCAGCGTTGACGAGCTGCGGCCGCGGCGTTGTGTCCTCCGTTCCACTCATATAAGTAGAACACCCGACTATCTCGATGATTCCTACTGTAAAAACGACGTCAAAAACTCGACAAGAGGCAATTATGTCAGAAATGCTGTAAACGGTAAGAAAGCGGGAGATCCTACTTAAACGGGAGCATTCGTAGCCTCGAAAAATCGACCAGTAGCTGAGGTAGCGAAATCGGCCATTTCATATGCAACGACCCAATACAAAACCGTTGTCTATAAATCGAATATGTATTTTGGCCTTTTTTCTTTCCAGTTTTCCCCTTTGTTGTAGAGATGGTACGTTGTCGTAGGATTCGAGAACGCATTGCTAGATGCAAATTTACAGCCGCTAAAATACTCCCGAGGGTTTCAGATCTGTCTCATCATCTTCATTTCGCTGTATCTGCTCTCGTACTGGATCATATCGTTGTTCAAATCGAAATCCGATAACGACTCGCTGTACGCTGGCGACGAGGATTATTTTGTATATAGAATTAGGTGGGTCATTTGTTCGCTTAAATTCGTCACGGTTGCTAACTAAAGCTCGTTAAGGCTTGACTATCTTTTCCACATAGATTCCCACATGATTCTATTGGTAACCTAGCTCGTTTCAGTGTTTGGATGTGTTCGGCTTCGCTGGCCGTGTCCATCGGATCCATAGCGTTGTTACCGTTCTCGGTGGTTAGCTCAGAATTGCTTCAGCGGTATCCGGACAACTACTATCTGCAGGTGAGCGCGTTGTTGTGAAAATGATGGCCGGTTTGTTGATTCTTCGGCACTTATCCTTGATTTGGCCTACACGGTGAAGGTTTGAACACGCCAAGCAATCACAGAACCGACCGAACACGCCGCCATCGGAGGCCTGCCCATTTCTTTATTTGTCTGGTGCTCCAATCCTTCCTTCCATGTAGGCCATATTAACGACCAGTACCCTATATGACGTCATTGCTGCTTCAGTGGATGTCGTGGTCGTTGATCAACAGCCTCTGGAATTATGTGTTCGCGCTTTCGAATCTCAGTCTCTTCGTCCTGCTGCCGTTCAGCTATTTCTTCATCGAATCTCAGGGCTTCAGTAAGAACAAGAATGTGAGTTCCTTAGTCTCCTAGCCGGGATTTTACCGGAAGTATTCCCCGACCTCGTTCAGGGTATCATGCAGCGAGTCTACGAGACGCTGGCCGTGTGCGCGCTGCTGATCGTGGTCGTCCTCTGCCTCGGCGACGTTGTTCTGACGTTGATATCGTCATCGGTTGGTCACCTTTTCCCTAACTTTCTTCAATTTTCACTAGAGTTTAGTTGATTTTTCTTCAGGTTTCCCTGATTAGTATAACGTCTGTGAACCTTCCACTGATCTACTCGTTCGTGTCGTTTGCCGGTGTGATGTTGTTGCTGATGTCGACTCCGATCGGATTCGCGAAGATGTTCGGCATCGTCGGCGAGATGACCATGGTCAGTGCGTAGTTTATACTTATGTCGCACAGCGTGGCAGCGATATCGATTAGGCAGCAGTCGATATTTATCGTTTTTTATTTGTTCCTGCGGCGCGCCACCTCTGAGGTCCCAAAGCCATTAGACTTTGAGCTTGTTCATAATCCGAAACGAGAGCAGGGGGTCTTAGCCCTAGTTTATACTTGCGTCGTTGCGCGGCGTGGCACCATGGTCGGGATAGGTATCGACCGGTCGGCGCGAAAAATCGATATCTATGGCGATAGTGGTGCCGCGCCGCGCGTCGGCGCAAGTATAAACTATGGCTTAGTAGCTGATTCAAAGTGTACTAATCGATTAATCAATACCGAGCGATCGCCTAACAAGGAAAAGTTCCCAACTCATGGTGAGCTTTTGCGATGCTATTTTGACAGGATGTAGGGCCCTGTGAGCGGAGTCCATGACCACACTTAGTTTCATTTGAACGTTTTTTTAAAGACCGGAAAAAGAGGTTAAAATCGTGTGCGCAACAATCATCAATCCCTGTGACAACCCAGAAGACGTGCCTCGGTGGAGCAGTCGGTAGGAGTGTCTCCCCATAGAAGCACACCGACGCGTTCGAGTCCACGAATTGACAGTATTTTTGCACATACTAATTTGTCCTATTACGTTTTCTCTTGATCACAGGAGTCATACCATCAGTGCTTAAAGCAAACTATAGCTGTTGATTAGAAGAGAAGAGCAATAAGACTTTTCATTTCCAGAGAAACGATATGGTGCAGATACGCATCGTTGAAAAACTAGCACATATGAGGGCGCAAATAAAAAGCCTTGGTTTCGTGTAAGCATTGTTGGTCTAAAATTGACTCCTGTGATCATGAGAAAGCGAAATAATAACAAACTGATATGTGCAAAAACATGGGCAGTACATGGACTCAAACTCAAAAGCCAGCCAGTGTGCTTCTGTGAGGCGGCACTCCTACCCACTGCGCCAACGAGGTACATCTTATGAGGCGTCATAGGGGGTTGATGAGTGTTGCATACGTTTTGACATCTCTTTTCAAGTCGTTGAAAAGCGTTCAGCAAAAACTGACCGTATTTCTGGACTCCGCTTACACGGCCCTACATCCCGTCAGAATAGCACCGCAAAAGCTCACCATGAGTTGAGAATCTCTCCTTGTAAGGAAAATTAATATGTATGATTTGCACGGGCAACCTGTGGCTTCGATCGCGGAGTATGAACGAGCCTTTAGCTTATATCGACTTGTAGATCGACTGTGGAACGTCATTTTGGCCAGAAAAGGATATACGGTTGTAGTATTGTCGCATAGGGTAGCGCTTAAGCTCAGTGTGTTTCCATATTTCACCTCATGTTAGTTCTGGTTCAAGGTTTTACTTAAAATTTTCAGTTTTTTTTTGTTCAAAACGAATGTTCTGAATTTAATTTTTGAAAACTTTTGAAAACAACACAGATGTTCTGCAGAGTTTGGTGCAGAAAAACGTTCATTTTTAGCTGCGAAGTTTCATTTAGAGCACTTACATTACCAACACTATGTAATTGCATGGCGCGATCCCAGCTACTTGATTTTTCGTAGAACCTCTCTTGAGGATTTCGCTTTACTCCTCTTCAAAATAAGCTCGAAAGCTTCGCAGATTAGCAATGGCAATGTTTTTTTAGACACTATTTGTATTGTGAAAAGTAAAAAACGTTCCTTCCCCAGCTATGAGTCGGTCTAGGCTATTCACTCTCGTTCGATTGCTTAGAGCACTGTTCGTTTGCGTTTGCATTTCAATAATTTTCTTCGCCAATCTATTAAAGAGTGGGTTCAAGTCGGCTAAACGTGCCTATTTTCACCCGTTGTGTTTCAGAATTCGCTGTCGATTCCCGATCAAGATGACATTCTTGTGGATCGTCTGGAGAAGTACTGTGAGGCGAGGAAAGCGAACCGATACGGTATGAATAACAACATTCGGAACGGTAGTTTCGGTGGGTTTCTGATGGAATTTGTCATTGAAATAAGGGAATGGGATGGCTTGAATGTAGGGTTTGGAGCGCGTTGCAGTATGGTATAAGGGATCGTGGGTGGTGAATAAATCTGCAGGTTTCAAAAAATTGATTACGCCTATGTTTCTAAGCAATTCTTGGAGTCCCCAATAGTGGATGTGAGAGCTGTGTAACAGGTTCTGCAGTTTTCTAGTAAAGGGAGGTCATTTGAAAGCTCAATTCCTCGTCTTTCTACCATGACTGTCAGAACCTTATCAGTTTGCTTTCCCTTCAGTTTCTGGCGCTCTCTTCTCCTCGTTGTGTTTTCGTCGTTCATCTTTTGTTCTGGTTGTTCTTCTAAGATATTGACAGCCGCACGTGCTGCTATATATCTCCTCTTTCTCTTTTTTATCAACAAAGTCTGTTCTCCCTCTTTTTGATAGGTTCTCGATACGAAGCGCTACAAGACCGACTCACTTATTTTCGACAACGTGTCCCAAACGAACGACGGCATTTCTGATCTCGCTGAAGCTCGAAACTCCCAAGAGCTTTTCCCACTTGCATGAAATCTGCTACTCCATGTATTTGTCTTCCGATTTCTCGCACGATGAGACTGCTAATTTGGCCATGCCGCTCTCATGGGATCAAAGTTTCTGAATCGACAACTTCTGCTGGAAGAACAGTAGCGGCGGGAAATAGACTGCCGGACTTTTCTTTTCATATACGCTAAAGAAAAAGTGTCTTCTGACCTTTTTTAAGTAGCGTATTGAAAAGAAAAATCCGACAGCCCACTTTCCGCCCTTACTGTTCTTCCTGCAGAAATTATCGCTTCAGAAACCTTGATCCTATGACAGCGGAGTGGACAGATTGACAGTGTTGTCCTACGAGAAGTCTTGAGACAAATTCACGCAGTAACACGTTTCATACTAGCGAGAAAAGCTCTTCGGAGTTTTGAGCTTTGCCGAGGTCAGAAACGCTGTTGTTCGTTTGGGTCGTGTTGTCTAAAATAAGGTGGGCCGGTCAGATTATGTTCTCGCAGGCATATTGGGTATAGAGAACCAGTCAAACGCACGCTACAAAAAGAGGGAGATCAGACTTTGTCGACAAAAAGGACAAAGAGGTGACATATAGCAGCAGGTGTGGCTGTAATGCGCTCGCAGGCACAGGACTGACTTGATTCAGTGGGATGTAAAAAGTCCACGAGGACGTGCAACGGCGTCTTGGTCAGACTTCCTCTTGAACATGCTTGATTTCACTCGAGTTGCTGGACCAAGAGGCCCGTTTGGCTACGCCAGCAGCCGACAGGAACGACTGGAGACGCTAAGCAACCAGTCTGTGTCTATGCTCGCTCCTGTCGACTGTCGGCGTAGCCAAGTGTGCCCCTCCGCCGCATGACGTGGATGAAATCAAGTATCTTGTTCAAGGATTCCACGAAGAAGTCCGACCACGCCCTGGTGTTCTTTTGACATCTCGCGGAATCCAGTCGGTTACGGATGTCCGCCAGCATATGACTGCGGAACACATTACATGACAGGCCCACCTAATTTTTGACGGCTTCATCCTAATGGCAGTGTCTCCGGCCGGAGGCCTTCTGTCGCTTGCATGAAGCACGTTGCTGCCTTGAGGTGGATTGCCCTCTCGAGTCGTGGAAGGCGGGATCTCTACTTCCATTCATAGCGATTGGTATTGACTTCAGAGCGCCAAGGCGTTATGAATGCTACCAATATCGATCGTCGGCCCTAATCGATACGGGTAGATTCCATAACGCCGCGCCGCCCGCCGTCTGAAGTATGAAATTACTAACGCTAATCACAAGTTCATTCGCTCGCGTCTAAATCACTAAGGGTAGTGACGAGTTATCCATCAAGAACTGGACGAGTTGTCTCACAATACTCAGACGGTCGTTGCGGGACCAGTCGCTCCGTTAGCTTGTCAATCGATAGGAGGTGCACGGTGTTGGGACAGTCGGTGGAATTTTAGTTCTTCTTCATGTTTTTTTTCTCTTCGAGCCGTTCTACTTTGTTCATTTTCTGTTTCTTTCGTACATCCGTGTTTCTCGTGCAAGATGTACACATCTTTTTTGTTCCTTTGCCGTTTTTTCGCGTATCACCGCTATAAAGAAAGAGGATTTACGGCGTAAAGGTAATTCAAAAACGTTAAGAAAAAATGTAGCGAACGAAAGGCGAAAAACGACGAACGCGAAAAAAAGCCCGGCATGAAATATGAAGCTGTGCGAAGCGGCATAGGAAACGCGGAAAATGGCGGAGCAACAAAAGGATGTTACACCTAGCACGAGATACACGGATATACGAAAAAAGAAGCAGAAAATGAACACGATAGAACGGCTTAAACTGAAAAAAACGACAAACTAAAATTCCACCGACGGTCCCAACACTAAGCCTACCCTGTCGATTAACGAGCTGACTGAGCAAGTGGTCCCGCAACGACCGTCTGGCTACTGTGAGACAACTCGTCCAATTCTTGACGGAGCCTCGTCTCTTTCGTCTCGTCGCTGCCCTGGCGATTTGGTCGCGAGTAGTCCATGTAAGCAGGGGCCAGATTCATCAACGACTTACAGCAACTTAACGGAGAAAATACAGCCGGAATCCCTGACAGCGCGGCTTATCAAACGATACGGTGAAACATTTCACCATGATAAACCGCGCTGCCAGGGATTTCGGCTGTATTTTCTCCGTTAAATTGCTGTAAGTCGTTAATGAATCTGGCCCCTGCTTACATGGAGTCCTACTTTCTGAGGCGTTCGTTAGCTAGGAATAGAAGAGGATTTTTCTTTCTTCCTCTCTCACTTAACTGATTTCATTACCTTCCCGTTTCGTTGTACTCTTTAATTTTTCGTCTACTTCGAGTTATTTTGACTTTCAGACTTCCTTCTTAGGTATTTTTCCATTTCATTCGATTTTTCGCACGTGATTTGCTCTTCCTTAGGTTTCCGCCAACTGTGAAGTTGGTTTAGAGCCTGTTCATACTTTGCGACAAGAGCGACTCGTCACCCATGCAAAACATGAATATCGATTGAAACTGAGCGCGCGCCGCCGAAAAGTGTTCATATTCGAGCGCCAACGCTGTCGCTCCAGTCGCTGCTGTCGCGAAGTATGAACAGGCCCTTAGGTCCTTCTTGACAAGTGATTCAATTTCTGGACGGGCGCAACCTTAGGGGTTACGTAGCGAACTTAGTTCAACTCGTTTTACGCAGCATTTTTAAAATTAGTTTTTTAGAAGCCATTTCCCCGTTCTACTCACCGGCATCACATGGCTATTCACCGCTGCGTATGAGGTCGTTCCGAGTGACGCCGAATGGTGAGTCCCTACCGCATCTGACCACCGTAGGCGACATCAGGCTCTAAATGCTGTTGGTTCAGGCATCAGCCCCAGCTCGAACTGCAGCGAGTCGTGCTACCTGTTCTCGTCGTCCGTCTTCGACTACACGTCGGAGTCGAACACATCCACCACCTCGTCGACGGAGCTGAACGGCAGCGGCAAGTCGAACGGGATGCGCCCGATCAGCTTCGGACGAGGCATGGCACCGCTGCGATCGCCTCTGGTGAGCAGTCAGGTAACCACCACGCGTCTTCTGATTTCTTCCCTACGTGTTCTAGAAGCTGCCGCTTCAGATCCTCAGCCCGCTGCAGAAAGCGATGCGCTGGTGTCAGCAGTTTACCCGGATCGTCAAGTATCCGGCGATGGTGATCAGTCTGCTGGCGTTGACGGTAGGTGCTGCGCAGGTATTCCCCTCTAGAGATCGGTTTGATTAACTGAGGTCTTCTTCAGGGCATATCGCTTCTGATGGTGGTGATCAACTCACTGAAGCTGGTCTTCGGCTTCCGAAGTCTGCCGGTCTACGCGCAGTACATGGAGGTCCACACGCGGCATTCGCTGGGAATCGCCGGCGTCATCATCGAGAGCATCACCATCATGTGGGTCCTTTGGTATCAGCGATCGGGTGGTACTAGTCGTTAATGTGGCCTACACGGGGAGGCCAGAAATGACAAGACCGATGATGCCACCTTGAGAGGAGTCTACGGTCCTGATCGGTCTGGCGCTTTCTGTCCTCCCCAGGTGGCCATGTTAACAACCAGCACTATCGATCGGTATCGATTGGCTGATTACTGCTGTTTACTTGATATGAAATCTGTTTGTCAGATGTTGTTTTCGTGTGATGATCTACTCAAACGGTCGATTATCGATCTTCTTCTGGTCGTTAATGTGGCCTACATGGGAGGCAGGAACGCACTAGACCCAGCATACCTTATTCAATAATCGCGCCACCTAGAGATGTGCACGGTCTTAATCCGCGTTCCCGCCTCCTCATGTAGGCCACATTATCGACAAGTGCAATCGATCGATATTGAATGGACGAATAATGCTGTTTACCTATGTTATATCTATTAGACATTTCCTTGTAATGTTCACCGCAAGCGATCGATTATCGATCAGGTATTGGCCTACATGAGGAGGCAGGAACGCATCAGACCGACCATGCCGTATTGAAAACACGCGCCATTTAACGACTAGCACGATCGATCGATATTGATTGGGCGACTACTGCTATTTATTTGCTATAAAGTCTGTATGTCAGACGTTGTTTTCGTGTGATGATCTACGCAAATGGTCAGTTATCGATGTTCTACTGGTCGTAAATGTGGCCTACATGAGAAGGCAGAAACGCACCAGACCGAGAATACCTTGTTGAAAAATCGCGCCATCTATGTGTGTGGTCCTGATCGGTCTGGCGCGTTCCTGCCTCCCGCATGTAGGCCGCATTAACGACTAGTGCCATCGGCCGATATTGATTGGCCAATTACCACTTCTTACTTGTTCTGTAGGTACTTCTGTGAGCTATTCGAGTAATCAATCTTCGAAACGGCAATTTTCGAGTGAAAATCGATGGGATTGATTGATATTGATTAGCCAATTACTCTGTTTACTCGTTATTTACCAGTTATGAAGTCTGTCCACTGGACATTATGATCACCCCAAACGGTTGATTGTTGAGCAAAGATCGATAACGTTAACTAAGCTGTTGTGGAAGCTTTCGAGGCGCAACTAATTTCGCGCGGACAGATGCACAGACTGACGTACGGATTGGAACTTTGCGCATATCAGGACGCAATGTTTCCGAAATTCACTACCCTATTAATTCTATACTATTAACCTACAGAAAGCATTCATAAGTTGTTTGAAAAGGCAGTAAAGGGAGAGTTCAATGGTGACTGATGTGTTAAGCGCAGAGATTGTGTCGTGTACTTGTTCAGCACTCTTCGGTGTTCATCTGATTGTTGGTGTGAATGTCGTTTACATGAAGTTTCGCACCAGAAGGACGGGCATTGCTTTTTTCTTGCAGATGACCTTGATCGTTTGAGTAGTTTTGATCGTAACAAAATATCGTTATGGGAGTTTTTTTTTGTTGCAAATTTTTGTTTGACGGGCCCTGTTTTCATTGTCAAGAGCGTGAAGATGGTATGCCCTCTGAAGGCAATTTTCTTCCGCAAGGCACTTAGAACGGAAATTGAATAACGTTCGGGCGCGATGAGTGATTAGCGCAGCGCTGTGTCGTGTCGGCGAACCGTGTTACGTGTAATTCACTCTGACATGTGTCGAATTAGCGCGATTGCGTTGACTGGCTATGGTGTGGCTTTCGTGATTAGGTGGTCGCGAGGAAATTCGGGGATTTGAACGTTCCGGAAGTGAGGTGTTCTTTTTCCAAGGGCAGTCCAGCTCTGCAGCTCAGAGCCGCTTTCTGTCCTCATCAGCTTCGGTGCTAATTGGTGAGCAGTGTCTTGTCCCTCAGGTGGAAGCCTAGAACTAACCAGTGGACCTCATACGAGAGGATGAATTGACAGGCCTTGCTGCTGAACCGAACCTATGGCCAGTTGAAAGGAGCAGCGCATCTCTTACTCCTGGCTGCGTCAGCGACTGGGGACGGAGTCTAGGACTGCATCAAAACATGGACTTTTCGTTCACTGCTTCAAATTCTATTCAAAATATCAGCAAATGAACGAAAAAGGCACAAAGCTCGATGTTTTCAAGATCGTTCTCTGCCTTTTCTTCGCCCATTTGTTGATATTCGTGGTAGAATTTTAAGCAGTGAACGAAAATACGATGGTTTAATGCAGTCCTAGACTTTATCTCCAGTCTCTGACACAGCCAGGAGTAGGAGATGCGCTGCGCTTTTGAGCTGGCCATAGGTTCGGTTCCGCAGTAAGGCCTGCCAATTCATCCGCTCATATGAGATCCGCTGATTAGTTCTAGGATTCCACCGGAGGAGCAAGGCACCGACCACTAGATAGCGCCGAAGCTGAAGATGATGGAAAGCGGAACTACAGTGCTAGCCTACTGTTGGAAAAGCGTCATATCCACACTTCACCCGCATGCCGCTGGTAATAATGTGGGCGAAATACCCGCTCATCTTTCCTCCCACGAAATCACGGATAGAGTGGAGTGCATGGCGCAGTCCAAACGGCTTCCTCGACCCCTCTGTTTAGTATTTTCAGTCCGTCGCCTGACGCCCCAGTGAAATCAGCCATGCTCCTTTCAGGTACGTGATGGCGACGTCGCTCACAGGCCTGTACTCGATGCCGTTCGTGCGAGCGTTACGACCACAAAGAGCGCGAACTTCTCTCACGGTCATCATCATCAACTGCAGTCTGGTGCTGGTGCTCAGCTCGGCGCTTCCAGTGCTCGCCAATACGCTTGGTGAGCGTTTATTGTTGTTATGACGCTGTTTCGCTCTTTAGAGTTTGTTTGAAAGAGGCTTTGGTCAGGTTTATACTTCGTTTCCCGGTGCAAAACCACCTTATCGAGCGCTGGCGCTGTCTAATCGATATGGTGGTTTTGCAGCGATATGCGGCGGTATGAGTATAAACCGTGCCTTAGTGGTGCTCAATTGGGAGGGAGGTGTGGCGCCTCTAATCTGGCATGGTTTACGCTAAAGTCTGCGCTCGGGGCAGCTCTGTGACATCTGCCGATATCGATTAGTCAGGAAGAGTAATCGATATCAAGAGGAAATGACAGATTTCTTGTTCCTGTCTTCCCAAATGTTCAGTGAATTCCAGGAATCACGTCTTTCGATCTGCTGGGTGCCTACTCGTCGCTGAAATGGCTGAGCAACTTCAAGCTGGTGCTGGCGTACAATGTGCTGTTCGCGGCAGCGACGATCGTCTGCGTCTTCTCGCAGATCACCAGCCCCGTGAGGAATCAGATACTGAAAAAGTGAGCGCTTGAAGTCATTGTCACGCTCTCCGAGAGTGAAAAAGAAGTATTCATTCTCACAGCGAGCGAAAAGAGTATGCGCGTAGGGGCCACGCAGTTTCAACAGCTTCAACACTATCAGTGTTGAGCGATGCCGTCCATCGCGCCAGTCGCTCGAAGTATGAACAGGCCCTAATACCTAACGATAGGGTCTGCCGTCCCCTGCCATTTTATCCAGTACTTCTTTCAGGCTGCAACAGCTGCGGTGTCGGCGAGCAGTAGAGGACGATACGATCACGGAGAAAGTGGAGTAGCCTGTTCTGTTCTGTACATTCTCTAGAGTCTAGGCGCAGTAGTAATAAGCGTGCAAGTACGTCGCTAGGGCCAGTGAGTCTCGTGACTTCCGCTAGTGTTTCGAGGAGATCTTCCTTTTCACCCGTGTGTGTATAGGAGAAGCGGCCGCCTTTGGTCGCTCAGCCGCTTCTCGTCGATGTTCTTCCATTCCATTCCATTCCTTTCTGGCGCCGTGTTATTGTTAGTCACGCCAAAGCTTTATACGACTTTCAGCATAAGCTGTGACCTCCTTGTCCGTGAGTTCTAGTTGTCAGCGTCACTTTCCTTCCTTCCTTCCTTCCTTCCTTTCCAATGATGTCGATGTTGAAATACCCTGTCACTGCTTAATGAGACGTAATAATGGTCAAATGTACGGGATTAATGAGTGAGTTACACCAAATAGTGCCTAGACGGCAAGCGGCTGGACGAGTTGTCCTGCCTTCGTCTGTTAGGAGTTGCCCAAACGCGACCGACCACATCGCATCCAGCTGCTTCATAGTTTTTTAGTATATATGCAGCGATTCCCGGCAGCGGCTGAACGAGTTACCGCCAGGCGTCCATTAAAACTCGCACGAAATGATCACGCCCATGACAACTCGTCCAGACCCCTGTGACGGCGGCTGACTTTGTGCATCAAATTGTGACTACTTAGAAATCGACAAAGAGTTGTTCGGAGTTTCAGTTCGTTGGCCCGACAATGATGATGATGATGATCTTCTGTGCTATGAATGATGTATGTGTTTACTTGTGGTGCATCTGTACGATACATGCGTTTTTGGTGCAATAGTGCGTCTGTTACAAAGCAGGTATTTTCTGATGTTCCGTGTGTTTTCTCGATAAAGTTGATGTTCTGTACGTTAATGCTCCGAAACGTCGATTGAAGTGGTGAAGTGGTCAATACCCGACTAGGTCTACAGCTCTTTCATTCTTAGTCCGTCGCAGCTGTGTTACGGTTAGAGGACTGAGAATATCTATGTGAGCCGACTCAGAGCTTTGCTGATGCAAGTTGTGTTGCACTCAGACACTGGGAGAGTTTGCAGGTGAGTATGACGTATTTTGACGTCGCAGGTGACCTGTAGGAGCTATTTTAGGGCGGAGTTTCAGTGAGCGCTCTACTACCGGTCATTTAGCGGCTCGCGTGATACGCTGCGCATGCAATTGTAGGCCTGGAGAGCTCATGTAGCGCGGTAGGTCTCATCTGCGCGGACGGTAGGACGAGTACATGGGTATCCGGATAGTTGCTGTAGTGTTTTGACTTAAACTGCTTACTCAGTCCATTTAGGATAACATAAGGACCAAACAAGACTTTAGAAATGATGTTCAGGTGTGGAAGTGATGAAGCTGCCAAGATTAGTAAAGTATCTTATGAAATGTTTAAAAGCATATTTTATTAGATGAACACACTGAACTCTCCTCTCCTCACGATGGTGGGTACCTCACACCAAGTTAGTAGAATTTTGACTTTTTAAGGTTCCAGCCTGCTGAATGAAAAAAATTTCATAACCACCTAGTCGACTTTTAGTAGATTACTTATGATCACAGGAGAAGTAGGTGATTATCGGAATACCTAATTGGTACACCATAGGTTAACGTATGCAGTACTATAGAAACTTACATTTATTTATTTATTCCGACATGTGACACAACACATGTAAAGCCACGTGAGCGAGCTCACCATCGCAACCAATGAACACAGTAACGTAACTTTAAAACAGTGGAACTAAAAAATCAGCTATGTTTAAAAACAGCTTAAGGCCTATGGTATACTCCCGCGTCGCTCCAGCGATGGGCGCGGGGCAACTGTCAACGGCGCCCCTCGCTGCAGTGGCGGACGGCGCAGTGGGACGCGGTTGTCAGCCGACGCGCCATCGCTCCCGCGATGAGTCGCAGAGGGGTGTTATACCTCCGCGTCGCGGGAGTGAAACATACTCCCGTGCGACGGGCTGCGATGGTCGCGGAGGGGGGAGCGCTTGTCATGCCCTATTCTATGCACTTCCACTCACTTATTTCGACACTTCCTTGGTTCGTGACCATACCACAGCAATTTCAACACACGTCTGGTGATGTTGGGTGGTCATGTGATGTCTCTGTTGTTCTTCTCGTAGGGATTTCGTCGTGGCTAGAGTCATTTTGGGTTTTTTCGACGGCTTGAACGGCTGCTTTTCGGATGAGATGTTTTTCTAGGCCGTTTTCCCCCTCTTTTGTGCCGATTCTCGCATTTATTTCGCCTGTGAACCTCCTCGACGGCACACATTTCTGTGCCGGACAAGTCACAGGGAGGTTCTGCTGACATGTCCGGCACAGAAATGTGCCAAATGTCATGTCGAGCACAGAAACGTGGGTTTCCGTGCCTGTGGATTGAATGAGGAACAAAAGAAATGCATGAATCGACACAGGCATGGCGGAAACCCCCCTTGTAAAACACGACATCCACGAAATACCATTGAAAGCAACAACTCTACGACGGCATACGGATCAGAAGGAGATAAAACGGGAAAAAACACGAAATCACGAACGAAAAGGCTGAGAAAACAAGGAATCCGGGAAAAAATGCACTGAATCAGCTGATTCGCCAAAATTCTGCAAAAGTCTCCGTCTGCAGAACTGCGTGAACTATGTCAGCTTCAGCGACGGCGACGGCTCGCGACGCGCATCGCGAGCCATCGCGTCGCTGTGCACTCCCGCGTCGCGGCAGCGGACGGGAGTATACCATAGGCCTAACAACGGTTGGCCGATCGACGACTCCGCCCGACAGGGTAGCCACAAAAAAGAAGCAAAACCGTCAACAATGGCTAAGCGTGGTTCCTCAATAACATTTTGAAGGCCGCGATTCTTGGAGGAATCTGGATGCGCTTACTCAATTTGACATACTCAGCGCCCGCTCGGCATACGAAGAAATTGGAACGGACCGAGCTCCTGGCCCGCGGGAACCGAAGCTTGACTGTAGTACCCCTAGTAATGGAATTACTGGATATGAAAAGAGTGCGACCGCCCAGATGGACAAGACCATGTATTATTCTGTACAGCATAAGAAGATCAAAATTTCCTCCTACGGGAGTACTGATTCCAGACCCAGTTGTGCATTCCGTTCAGAGGTTGATGGGACTGTAGAAACCCAGATTTTCTCGATCTAAGGAAAAGTTTCCTCGTGAAGCTGTTTTTGACCTTTTCGAGGACATCGATATTTTTCACATTTGTAGGACCAAAAACAGGAGTGCAATATTCAAGAAGCGGACGAACGTTCATTTTGTGTGCTCGAAGGAATGTTTGTTCTTCATTCGTGCTCAAGCTTCTGAAGAGATTGCACACTCTACGTGAGGCCTTTGCTGCTACATCATTGCAATGGTTATCAAATTCTAGATTTTCGGTGATGAGAAAGCCAAGATCTTTCACCTCTTTAGCCTGTACAATTTGTTGACCTTCTATGAAATAAGAAGCTTTCTTGTTGTTCCTGCCTATATGCAGCACTTTAGTTTTACCTCCCTAAAGGTAGCTGATGGGACTTGGCCCATCCAACTACTTCTGAGATTGCTGCTTGAATTTTATCCACCGCAGTAGGATCAGAGACATAGCTATAGACATTGAGGTCGTCAGCGAACATCTGGCAAATTACCCGGGTATTGTTAACAAGCGAGGGAATTTCTCTTGTGTACACGTTAAAGAGAATTGGAGAGAGATTTCCTTTGCGGAAAGAAGCATTACTGTTTATATACACCAATCTAGTAATTCAGAAAAGGCATTCGGAAGTGGACGTACAATTCTGAAGTAATCCAGGTTATACGTAAAAGACACGAATCTTTCACTATCAGACTTGGCGATGAGCGAAAACATTCGAAAAATTGGTCTACGAAACGTCTAGTGGCATGCCTGCTCAGACACTGGGTGAGTTCACCTGCAGGTGAAAATGACATACTTTGACGTCACAGGTGAACTGTAGGAGCGAGTCTGGGGCGGAGTTTCAGTGAGCGGTCTACTACCGGTTGTTTCACCTCTCGCATGATACGCAACGCGATATGTAGGTGAACTATAGCTGAAGTAGGATTCATTCTCACCTCTTGAACTGAGAGGAGAGGTCGGATTATTTGGGAGCGGAGTTTCAGTGAGCGGTCTACTACCGGTTATTTCGCCGTTAAGGTGATAAGCTGCGCAAGTAATTGCAGGTCTGAAGAGGTCATTTAGCGCGGTAGGTCTCATTTGCACGGTCGGTAGGACAACGTACATGGGCATAATCCGGTTGGTTTCTGTAGACCTTTTGATTTAAACTACTAATGCAGTCTATTTAGAGAATCGTAGGAGCCAGACAAGACCTTACAAATGATGCTCAGGTGCGGAGAGGATGACGTTCCCGAGAGTAGTAAAATATTTTATGAAATGTACAAAACCACCATATCTTATTAGGTGAATCCGCCGATATCTGCTTTCATCAAACGGTGGGTACCTCGTGCCGAGTTAGTGGAATTTCTAATTTTTAAAGTTTTGCCAGCTGGTTGCGTTCGAATGCACAGTTTTCAAATCTATCCAGTCATTCTTAGATTACTTGTGTTCACAGGAGAAGTATGAAAATATCGAAATATTGCTTTGCAAGACCTAATAGGTGCACCTTAGGTGGATATGTTCAGAGGTGATCCCTACATAAATATGTAATTATACTTTAATTGCGGAAATAATCATTATTCTTTATATACATCAATCTAATAATTCAGAAAAAGGGATTCGGGCTCCAGTATACTATTGTGAAATAATCCAAGTTATAAGTTAAAGATATTCACTACCAGACTTAGCGAATGATCGAAAAACCGCTCTACGAAGGTCTATGTGGCATGCTTCAAAGAAAGCACAGTAAGCTTATTTCTGATGTTGCGATGGTGTTAGTACATGGAGCATTACAACAGGTTGGATTTTATTGCTTAGGAGTCTCAGAAAGCTCAAAATACTAACTTTAATGGGACATTAATGGCTCCGGTTACTGCGCCTCAGGAGAGTTGGAATACACTTCTAACATATTTTCTTTTTTGAATGTATAATACAAATGTTACAATGTGTTTGTTGTCGCTATTGCTTGAGTAACAAATATCTATGAGCTATCTATGAGTTTTTATAGATTTAGAGCAATATGTAATTAGGTCACCTACCAGCGCAAGGTTAGTTCACCCATTTTGCACCTGCAGATGACCTCTTCCAGTGTCTGAGCATAGAAGTCTGCTAGACGCCGTTCATATTAGGTTGTAAAGAACGTTTTGCGCCAATCAGTTTGGCGTTTTGCCAAGTTTTTGAAAGGTGTTTTGGAACCTCCTCCCAATAACGCATGTATAGGCTGACCTATGACCTAGATTTTCACTATTTTCGTCATCTTCCGATACGACTCTGGCAGAGAAAATCGTTCTCGACTGCAGGCAAGTTCAACTACGTCTGCTTTACGAGTGAAATGATGGGTCCCATCACCGTCTTCTTCGACACAGCAAAAGTGTGGTTTCGGGAGCTCACGAACGGAGACTTTTGCTCGGAAGACCAACCTGTCGCGAAACGCAACAAATCTATTAGGTTGGCAACTAATTTCGGGGACTCTCAAGCGTCTTCAACAAAAGTGTTCATAAACAAATAACAAATAACAGTTTTCAACCAAAGTAAGATCTGTTGGAACGCGGGACTGCTTCCCATTTATCAGCTACCTGGCCCATCCCACAGCTGTAGAATTCTTGTGCTTTTGAAGCCAAGAATCCTTGGAGGTGCATTTTGACATGGTCCACATTAATAAATCGCCTTCCAACCAACAAGTGCTGCAGCGTGCTATAAAGGTGCTACTCACTTGGCGCACAACCTGGGCTGTGAGGTGGATAAGTGAGACGCTCCCAGCCAAGGTCTTCGGTTTTATGGAGCGTCCCATTCGCGACGTCTGATCTAGCGTTATCGTGTTGAAAGATAATCCACTCCTGTACAGCTGTCTGAAACGATTCTAGCAGAGTTCAGCCTGCGCGCGGCCAGGTTGAGAAGAGTATGTTTATGCATTAATGCTGGAACCGCTCTTGATGAGCTCCCAGAAGTCAATACCTTCTTGACATCACCAAACGGAGAGAACGTAGCTAACCGGACGCCTCAAAAAATAGAAGACCTTGACTGGGAGCGTCAAACTGATCCACCTTACAGCCCAGACCTTGCGCCGAGTGACTACCACATTTTTAGTTCGGTGCAGTACTTCTTGGTTGGAAGGCAATTTAATAATGTGGACCGGGTCAAAATGCACCTCCAAAGATTCTTGGCCTTAAAAGCACAATAACTCTATGGCCGTGGGATAGACCAGCTACCTGATATATGGGAAGCACTTCTGCATTCCGAAGGATCTTATTTTGATTAAAGATTGTCATTAGTTATTTGTTAATAAATACTTTTGCTGAAGATTCTTGAGAGTCCACGAAATTAGTTGCCAACCTAATACATAGCGGTCAGAAAAGATTTCATTCTATACGATTTGGTTTTGCTTAAGTTATCTGCTTGCTGATCAGACGTTTTGTTTACAGATTATGCTGACTTTCCTTCTCTCGAGCTCGTCGCAAAACCGTATGAAAGCACAGCAGGAAGCCGAGATGACACTTCTTTCGATTCAAGTCGCCTGGACTCGTCTCCTCCAGCCTCAGTACTGCTGCTGAGGAAAAAAGAAAGACTGCTGCCAGTCTTCGACCGACGACATCAAGAGGACGCCGGACTCAATACCATCAAGAAGATCTCCTGGCGTACCGAAGCCCTCTGACTCCAGCCAACTCTCACGAAGCCGCGTCCACCTGCCTCTCGACGTCTCGGAATCAAGAAGAAGAAGAAGTCAGCGATGTCAAACTATTAATTCGCAGCAGATTTGGGAAATAAATATTTAATTATTTTTGGGTCTTCCACCACGGGGCGCGTGTAGCGCAGTCGGAGGAGGCGCGACTATCGCGTGCACCCGATACCAGGTTCCTGGTTCGGATTTCCCGCCCAGGCCAACCAAGCCCTCCATCCCTCCGGGGTCGGTGAATTGGTACCAGACTTGTCTGGGAAGGATAGAGCGCTGACTTGTTCATCGGCTGGCCACCGCAAGTCATTGCATGGCCAAATACGCATTCATGTCGCCTCCACGACATCCCGTAGAAGTAGAATGCGCTGGCGCATCCCAAAAGGGATTGAGTAACGCCGTCCTTTATCCTTTATCCTTTATTCCACCACGTGGATAGTCGACAGAGCACCGCTAGGCGAGTTAACAACAATTACACAACCACTGTCTGGAAGCCAGTTGCAGTGAATGAGAAGCGCCTCCTGGAGCTAGTTTAAGAAGGTCCACGACGTTGCATACGTTAGATGGCAGAGGAACTCGAGTGCAGTCACACCACCACAGCTCCACGCCTGCGTGGCCTTAGGAAGACATGCAGATATGGTGCGTGGAGACTGCATGAATTTTGCGGCCACCAGCTGCAAATGCGCCAGAATGTGTGCATAAACTTCTTGACTTCACGGGAGAATTCTTCTTGGCTCGAGAATCAACCTGGTCACTGGCGACGAAAGGGGGGTAGTCTTCGTTAATCACCCGCAGGAGCGTCAGTGGCCCAGTCGCGGCGAAGCAGGAATTCCCACGCCAAGGCCGGAACTTCACCCAGAGAAGGTGATGCTCAGTGTCTGGTGGAATTGGAAATGAGTCGTTCACTGGGAGCTGCCACCTGCAAACACTGCTGTCACTAGCGATGTTTACTGCAGGCAGTTGGATCGGTTAGAAGCAGCTCTTCGTGGGAAACAGGGCAAGATCTTGCTTCACGAGAACGCGTTGCAAGGGAAACAACTCCAGTGCTCCGGATGGTATGTTCTGGCCCACCCACCATATTCCCCGTACCTTACTCCAACGGAATACTATCCGTTTCTTTCGTGTCGAAGCATTTGCAGGAGAAAAAACGTGACGACAAGGAGCAACTTGAAAGGTCTCGTTGTGTTTTTTTTTTCTCGTCAAAACCCAGGATTTCTATGGAAGCGGGATCTGCAAATTTTCCTTACAGCCTAATGTTTAGCGGAAATTCGAATTTTGAGCAGCTCCGCAAAGGTGTCGCGCTTCCTCCAAAGTGCGAGAAAGCTGGGATATGTACCATTTTCGCGTCGAATTGGACACTTCGAATCGAACTGGACACTTCTAAGATAGCTTAAGACTTTTGAAATCAAAGCAAACTCTTTCAAATCAAAGCGAACTTTTTCTACAATAAACTAAGTGCTATTCAAGATGGTTAGAATAGTTTTCTGTTCGAGGAAATATAGTATAAAACACATGAAATTTTTCATTTCAGCTGCCCGAGTGAGTGTTATAATTTTTTTACAATTTTTATTTTTTGAGAAAAAATAATAAATGGAAATTCGTTTCAAAGCTCAACAAAGCAGCAATCAAATAGCGCACTAAAAGACCAGATTGCGCCACGCTCTCGAAAAGTTAGTCGCGATTTTTGTCTGACTGATAGTGTAAATGCTGCCTACATAAATCGTCAAAGTAAGGATATGAGTGTTTTTTAGAATTGTTTATGTTGTATCGTTTGTAAATGTGAAGCTTCAGGAAAACCGAAATTTTGCTATCAATCGAATAAAAATCACCACGTCATCGACGAGAGCGTGGAGCATTCTCTTCTTTGACGCTAAAATATTGTCGCCCTCCTGTCCTTCAAAGCAAGCTGTAATCCTTTTTTTCCACAAAAAAATGAGAATTTTATCAAAATTTCAAACAAAGTGTTCACTTATTGGATATGTGAAATAAAAGTTTAAGGAAACCATAGTAAAAAGTTCCCTCGAGCAAAAAATTATTCTAACCTTTTGGAGAGTATTACGTGCGGTCAAACAGCACCGGTGGTGTAAGGCGAACATCGCTGCCCGGAAAGCAGAAGATGCGGGTTCGAGTCCCGCCTGGCGCAAGAGTTTTGATCGCAGCAAAACATCCTGTAACAACTTTTGTAGAGTATTCAGTTTAGTGTAGAAGAAGTTCTTTCCGATTTGGAAGAGCTTGCTTTGATTTCAACAGTCTTAGGCTAATTTAGAAGTGTCCAATTTGCCGTGAAAAGTGTCCAATTCGTCGTGAAAATGGTATAAAAGTGCACCCCAATCCAGTGGAGTCAGTCCTTTCTCTACCATTGCCCTATCGCTCGTTGTTTGCCTGGTATTTTCGCTCTTCCTGTCTTCATGTGGCGTATTCGTGACGAAGATGTACAACCACGCCTTCATAGTCGTACCGGACCCGACCGGCCTAATCCGGCTACTACTTGACGGGGAGTCTAAACCGGCCAGCGCCCGGCACACCTGCGGATCGTCTGACCCCCGGTGTTGGTTCAGCATCTGTGTAGCTGTGCCCACGGACGTGTCATCGCCGCCCGCCACTTCCCACCGCCTCGCATTGTTTGAGCAGCGCGCTCTGTAAGAGCAAAAACTACCCGCGACCGCATCCAAGCGCATTGTTGTCGCCCGTCGATGGGCTGAAAAAGCTGAACCGGTTCCTGCTTAGCTGTGCTACGACTTTGTTATGTGGGTAGGCGGAGCACTTGGATACCGTACCGCGCATGGCGATGTATTCTGTAAGTATCGGAGGACGGTCAGGAGGTGCAAAATATGGCCACGCCCCTCGCCGGGGCATGCGACATCCTCTCATCCCTCTGCTCACCCACACCCAACCCCTAGGGTAAACCGAAGGTTTAACAGCTGCCCTAGAAAACCTTTGAGACGCAAAGCAAAATTTCCCGGTCAGCGGAAGGACGGGAGTACCTACAGTCGCCACGCCCCCAGCAAGAGGCGGGAATCTCATGTAAATTCCGACCACCAATCCAGTTTGAATTGCGCGCGTGTGACCGTGACGCGCGCAATTTAAGCTCGGCGTTCGATTAGAGCGCGTTAACCCCAAGGCGCTCCACTAACTACGGGATCGTGCTGAAGCTCTACGGTATTTGCGGCAGTTCGACTACGGAGGGGAGTTCTTAGCGGGACTGCCGATCATGGCGGGAGTTGACTGGTTGATGGTGGGTGTGTGTCATCCAAGCTGCTCGTGTGAAAACTGTTTTCGTCGTCCAGGGGAAGTCCGCAGCAGGGCTCTGCGCTCTTCGAGCGGCGAACGCACGCACACGGCTGGAAAATGCTCAAAAAGCAACCCAAAGTTGTCTAGACGTCGAAACCCCTCAAATCTCAGATAATCATTTAAAATGAAGGAATGCCATACTGCAGAAGAACCGAGCCCCCGACCTCCTTCGCATGAAGCAACGCCACTATCCACTGCGCCACGATCCGGAAGTGCCATCGCGGGCGTACAAGACATCGCAACTCCTGAGTAAGTGGAGCACCTTGGGGAGCACCGCGCTCTAATCGAAGGCCGGGTTTGAATTACGCGCGTCGCGGTCACACACGTGTGCAATTCAAATTGGATTGGTGGCCGGAATTTACACAAGATCGGGGGCGGGTGTCGCGCCGCCGTAAGCATCTAGGCCGCCATCTTGCAACTGTGAACGCGTCTGAAGTGACATTTGCTCCATATCTAGAGGTGGAATAAATTCCGCGTCAAATGTACAAAGAACATCGCCCATCGCACCCAAACAGCGGTGTTTGCACAGGTTCGCCCACGTGGTGTTCGGATACAGACGTCGACCAGAGCTCGACTTCTGGAACACTCTCTCCGGCTGACGGAAGGTTGTTCGACTTGATTCCAAAATTTGGAAATTTCGGCAACCTCGCCTTTTTTGGAGTTAAGTGAAGTTACTCGCCGAAACACCATTTCAAACTACAAAGTGATTTTCTTAAGAAGAACAGAAAGAGGACCAGTGATAGCAGCTGCAAAGGACCACTGACCTCACTGCTGGTTGCCGTAGAAGGCCACCGCTCAACCGTGGCTGGAAGTAACGAAGGTGAATGATCTTCAGCCCGTCAATACCCGACTTCTATACTCCCGTAGGTCAGCTCAAATAGATCTCTGTAGGTTCTGATCTGTCTACGCGGGTATATAAGTCGGGTGGTCCAGGGTTGAAGCTCATCCGCCACGTTACTTCCAGTTATGTACAGTGCACAGTGCTGCTCTACGGCAACCGCCTGTCAGGTCAGTGGTCCTTTTGCAACTCCTATCACTGATACTGTCTATATCTCCTTAAGAAACTACCTGGTGATTAGAAATCGTGTTTGGGCGAGTAGCGTTGTGAATGCTCCCGACTTTTACATCTTTTACAGTTCTGAAACGTGACCCGGAATAAAGTCGTTAAAAACCTTGGTGAACGGCTTATTTAACTACGTCGTAGTTGAACGTCAGGCCAGGGTTTCTGGAAGCTCGAACCAGGGTAGCACTCAGAGCCTTTTGGCCCGTCTATACCTCGACGGCGAGTGGTAGCCACGCATTGAGGCCGAATTGATTGGTCGCGTCGCCCCGTGTCGACGCCAACCGACTGGGGTGAATCGCGTGAACTCGCGCCCAACCGCTTCGTTCAGCGTCGGATCGCGTCGCTCTCGCAATCGATGCGATTGACCGGGTGAAATTGGGTACGGTATAACTGCCCACTGAAGAAGCCGAGGCCAATCCGGAAATCTGTGCACAATTACGTGTGTACATTTGCGCATAATCACGTCGCCGGGTGGGGGTCGTTTAGAGTGCGAGCGATGGGATGTGATGCAAGTGTAGTGGCCAAATCGATCGAGCGCCGCGATTGATCAATTCGGCCACCACACATGGCAACGCGTCGCGCGCACACTAAACGACCCCTTAAAGGCCCATGCACACTTCTGCGACATCGCGGCGCGGCAAGTGGGACGACGGCTACCTCCAGGAAATCCGGCGGTCGCAGCGCGGTTGCATTAGAGCACCTTTTTGGGCAACGGGACCGACGTCCCCGTGGATGCCGCGGCGCCAGGAATGGTTTGAACCACTCCAGCCTGCGACACTCAGCGCGGCGCCGCCTGCGATAGCCGCCGCGACAGTCGCAAGAGTGTGCATGCCCCCTCCCTGCGGCACGTGTCGCAGCGTCGCACTGCGGCCGTCGCGGCACTATGCTTCATCATGACCGCGTCGCGCTGTCGCAGAAGTGTGCATGGGCCTTAAGGCCTCCACACACTTCTGCGCCGCTATGGTTAAGGATAAAGGCCCCCACAGAGTTCTGCGGCGGCGCCGCGGCCCTATGCTTAACCATAGGGCAGAGACGCAGAGCTCCCCGCCGGCGGCGTCCCTGCCCTATCCTTAACCATTGCGGCGAGCGGCGTTGCCGCAGAAGTGTGTGGGGGCCTTAAGCCCCTTTCATACTCGTCCCAGGGGCGGCGGCGGCGGCGGCGGCCCAATGGTTTAGCATAGGAAGGCGGCGGCGATGACGTGCCCGAGCGGCGGCCACGGCGGTGGAGGGGTTTTCATACTGGCAGCGGCGACGTCGCCGCGGCCACGCCCCGCCACGCCCCTGGCGGCGCCGCCGCCGGGGCCGCTGCCCGAGATGGCTGGGGCCATTTCGGGCGGCGGCCACGAGGGGCAGCGAGAGCGGCGGCACATCGAGACGTGGAGTGTGCTGTCCTGTGTGCGCGCTGCGGACAACGCTCAGCCTCCACGTCAGCGGCGAGAACGGACACCGCCCCTCCACCTGCCGCTGAAGCGGCGGCGGCCGCCGCCGCCGCCCCTCGGACGAGTATGAAAGGGGCTTTAGGTCCGTTTATACTTCGACGCCGAGCGACGCGACGCCACGTATGGTGGTCATATTGATTGAGCGACGCGAGCGATCAATTTGGCCGCTTCACACGCCGTCGCGTCGCTCGGCGTCGGAAGTATAAGGCCTTGTTTAGTGTGCACACGGCGGGCGATGCGATGCATGCGTAGTGGCCAAATTGATCGAGCGACGCGATTGATCAATTCGGCCACTACACATGGCATCGCGTCGCGCGCACGCTAAACAAGGCCTTAAGATAACTCATCAAACCAAAACAGCGCGACGCAATAGGACGCATCGCAAAGTTCGAATCGCATCACCCGGCGATGGAAGTATAAGGCCCGTGTATACTTCCATCGCCGGGGATGCGATTCGAACGGAGCGAAGCGCTCCATCACGTCGCGCTGCTTCGTGCCACGATAGGTACTTCGAATAGCCGATGACGCGGTCACACGATTACGCATAATTGCGTACTTGCACTAAAAAGCGACGCGATCCGACGCTTAGTGGCGCGATCAATCAATTTGGCCTCAATGAGTGGCCATCACGTCGCCCGGCGATGGAAGTATAAATGGCGCTTTTCTGTTTCCTCCACTGTCGACCAAACAACTCCAACTTTATTGAAGCCTAGAAGAATTCCACGTTCCCATCTTTCGGCGGCGTTTCGCTCCTATCTCACTCGAACACACCAGGATATGTCTGCGTTGGGCAGCGAAATATATACTATGAAATGCAGCTCTCAATACAGGAACAAACGATACAAATACATGACCATCAATAGAAAATCTCTTTGAAATGAACCAGCTGTATACATCACGACCAATAATAAAGCTCGGCTTACAACACTACCATCTCAACTCGTCCTACAACTCAGTACGGTACATAGAAAACGAACAAAGGACGCACCTAAACACGCGCGCGCAACGTCGAAAGATCGGGAAACATCAATCAATAACTATAGAATGCGTGTGCAAAAGACTTTGGCTTCAAGCAGCTACGACGGCGACGACGACGATGGATAGCTTAGGCTCTCGCGTCGACTTCGGCCAGATTGGTCTCAGCTC
Organism: Heligmosomoides polygyrus bakeri; assembly: GCA_947359475.1. Classification (NCBI taxonomy): domain Eukaryota; kingdom Metazoa; phylum Nematoda; class Chromadorea; order Rhabditida; family Heligmosomidae; genus Heligmosomoides; species Heligmosomoides polygyrus. The sequence continues at coordinate 11,929,382 of OX375867.1, forward strand.
CTGGCTCCTCGGCGGTCGGCTGGACCAGCAGCGTCATGGACGACGGGGCTTCTACAGCCACAGCGATCGAGCCGGGCAGCGACTTCTCGTCCGCCTGCAAGGGCGAATGACTTCGTAGCAAAATGGGATCCTCTAACGAGTCCAGCCGAGTGTATACTTCAACGCCGCCTGGCAACTCGAGTATAAACCCTGTTGAAGATCTTGTGCAACCTACCCTTGTCGTCCTCGATCGCAGCCTCTTCACGGCCATATGGACAGCCGCTCCAAGAAGCAGTGGACCTGGCGTGAAGCACGCGCAGATCACCGGAATCACGGCTCCTATATCCGCATCCGGCTGGGAGAATGACGCCTGGAAATGGGAACTTTGGAACTTCCCGTGGGAATCGCACAGCCTAGAGGTTTACGGGAGTTGGAAGCGCTTGTCAAGCTTCTGTCCGAGATGGGAGCTTTATTATTGATTTATGTGTATGTAGAGCAACCATATACAAAGTATGCAACCGGGAAGACTGCCAACATTCCAAAACCAACTAGGGCGTGGCTTACAGCGTGGTGGCCACTATACCGTGACACGCTCCAGCTCACTGGACAAACCTAAGGCAACTGTAGGAATTAAAGCGTCGTGAGTACGACACAATCTGCAATCACGGCGTGACCCATATGTGGGTCACGCCATTAGAGCATCGGCGGCACGCTTGTTTTTGAGGACTAAAATCCAAATTTTCGTATCAAGACGCATAGGAAGCACGGCTACTGGATTAGCGGAGATATTCTACGCCAAATTGGACACTTTTGAAATCACGTTAGACATTCTTTCAAATGGCTTGACGCTTTTAAAACCAAAATAAACGTTCTCCAAACCAAAATGAGTCTCCTTCACGTTACACTGGAGACTCATCGAGGAATTTGGAGTTTTTTTTTTGTTCAATGAAAATTTAGTACGACTTTTTTTTAAATTTAGCACAAATGTTCTAATAATTGAATACACTATCTCAAATTTTATATAATTTTTATTTTTCGAAGGAAATAATGATTTAATTTCTGCTTTATGCCCGTGCGAAACGGATACCAAAACTCACTTCCTTCGATTACTCCTCGTATCCTCTCAGTTTATTAAAGCGCAGAAAGGCAGCAACCATTAAGTGTATTAATGGAAGATATCGCGCCATGCACTCGACTAGATCAGATCGAAGCAATTTTTATTGAATCGTAGTGTAAATGGTGCCACTTGAAACAGTGATCTGAGGATTTGTTTTTTAGTTTACATCTGTGTTTCTCCGCGGAAACAGAATTTTTCCTATCAATCAGATAAAAATCGCGGTGATCTAGTCGAGTGCATGGCGCGACCTCTTCTATTAATATACTCAATGGTTGCTGTCTTTCTGCGCTTTAATAAACTGAAAGGATAAGAGGAAGAATCAAAGGAAGTGAGGTTCGCTCTCCGTTTCGCAAGGGCATAAAGCAAAAGTTAATTCACTATTTCCCTCAAAAAATAAAAATCTTATGAAATATGAAACAGTAAAGACATTTGAAACAAAAATTTGATTCATTACGTTTCCTTAGAAAATAAAAATTTTAGAAAATTTCAAATAGTGTCTTTACTTAGTGGGACATTTGAAGTACGAAATTTCAAAGAAAGTCATTCTAAATTTTCCTTGAATAAAACAATATTCAAGCCGTTTCGGAGAGTCTCCATTTTAACGTGTGGAAAGTTCGTTTTGCTTTGGAAATCTTTTGGTTGGATTTCAAAGCTTGTTTAGAAGAGTGCCAAATCTTGAAAACTGTGCAATTTAACGTGAAAATGGTGTAAGTAAAGGTATCTCCATGGTTTTTACATATGAGGTAGAGTGGAGTGGCGCACCCTAAGGGGAATGATCTACCGTGGTCTTGCTCCTTTAACCAATGACCGCTTTTTGGGGTATTAGACACTGCTCCAAAGCTGTCTTTACGTGTAAAGATAGCCCTGGAGCAATGGCTTACGTCCTTAAAATGCCGCCACGGACTCGAAAAACGCCGTTACGGACAATTTAGTACGCGCCACGCACTCCGATTCTTATTTAGCATCGTGGAGATCCCGTATGCTGCCATGGCCTCTTAAGACGCCTGTGCTTTAGTCTTCCAGACTGACCATAAGTACGTTGCCCATTCTCTGACTCCCTGGCATGGAAGGCTACCACGCCTGCGACGCGACCCATATGTGGCTCACGCTGCCTTTAGCTCAAAACCTCTCTAATTCATAAAGTTGCAGCCGAAAGTCACTCTACAGGGTGGCTGAAAAGTTCGGGCAATTTTTCAAAGTATTTCAGCAGTACGAAAAAACTACATAAACGCCAAAGATTTACAAACAAAAATAACAGAAACTTCATTAGATCAACAACAACATAATACAACAGGAAAATTCACAACAAGTGCTCAAAATTTCCTCCTTTGGCTTCAATACATTTTCGCAGTCGTTTTGGGAAGTCGCTGATGATGGTCGCACACTGCTCCGCTGTAATCTCGTCCCAGGATCTCAACAACGCCGATTTCAGCTGCTCAACGGTGGCGTATCTTGTAGTGGAGATCTTCTGCTCCATGATCGACCACACAGAATAGTCCATCGGGTTGAGATCAGGCGAGTTGGATGGCCAGATGTCCCTGCTCCAAAACCCTGGGAAGAGCTCCTCGCAAACGGCGATCGTGGACACCATCACCGAGGCTGGAAAATGGCGGCGGCTGATGGTCCTTGCGGCCGACGTCTTCTGCTGACCCTTCTTAACCAGCTGCCGGCGATTCTGATGGTTGTGAACCGGCTGGACCGTGAAGATCTTCTCGTCGGTGAACAGCACCTTCGACAAGCGACCATCGCCGACCAGCTGACGCATTCGCCTGCATTTCCTCAACCTCTCAGCTTTCATCGCGTCGTTGAGGAAGTGAATACGAGCTACTTTGTAGCTGCGTAATCCCAGCTTCCTCCTGGCAATATGCTGGACTCGTTCCCTACTGATCCCGAGATCCGTAGCCATCTTGTTCATCGACACCTCAGGATTACGGCGAATGCGACAACGAACCTTGTTGATGTTCTCCGGTGTTGTCGCAGTGGTGGGACGGCCGCTGCGGGGACGGTCCGAGGTCCCGCCAGTCTCCTTGTAGCGTCTTACAATCTTGTAGACGGTCCTTTGTTTGAAGCCGGTTGTTCGAACTATGTCCGCGGTCCTCATTCCCGTCTTGTGCAGCTCGACGACGGTGATACGCTCACTTTCACGAGACATAACGCAAGCACAACTGAAAACGAGAAAACTGGAGCAACAGATTCTAGATCAAAATTGCGCGAGGAATACAACGGAAACAACAGAATTAACAAAAAACCTCAATTTCAAGGCCAAAAGTAGCGCCGCAAGAAATTGCCCGAACTTTTCAGCCACCCTGTAGTTGTGTAGAGAGCCTGAAACTTCTGTAATGCTCCAAGGGACTCGTTACTCTGAAAATTCGTGGAATTCTTCCGGACTAAACCCATTGCAGAGGAAACATTTCAAAATCCCCAGGGACCAAATAGACGCCTGCTTCTTGCCAGACATGCATGTCTCCGGGTCCCACGACACTACAACGTCATTGTCCCCGTCCCCGTCTGTCGTCTGGGCAACATGAAGAGCGGAGAACAGTCGGAGAACATCAAAGCCCTTCTGCGGTTCTGTTCTCCGCTCTTTCGGACGGTGCGGTGACGTTGAAGTGTAGTGTGGGCCGGGCACATGCATGTCGGACAGCAAACAGACGTCTATTTGGTCCTGGTGGCTCCGTAATGTTTTCTTCTGCAAATGGATTTAGTCCCGAGAATTCCACAAGGAGCTTTTCCTTGGAGCTTTTCAGAGGTTTCAGGCTCTCTACACAGAGAGTGACGAAAACGAACCCAGGTTGTTCCCTTAACTATTTCGTCGTTGAGAACAGCTCGGCAACTCTTTCATGGCCACTGCTTTGGCCTCTCAGATCCCTTTTCCACACCTACAGGAGCCCCCAATCCCTCCCTGATTGATAGAGAAGACGTCTGGTCTTTCATCGGAGCATCTTAATCAACGGCACGCAACGGTTGCGCCTGCCTGCTGGAAACTACTGCAAAGACCACATATTATGAAGTTTCTGCCAAGGGTCAATCTAGCTGTGCAGAGATCCTGCAACTTCTGAAAAGCTCCAAGGAACTAATTACTCTGAAGATTCGTCGAAGTATTCTGGACTTCCCCGTTTACAGAGGAAAACTTACGAAATCCCCAGGCACCAAATAGACGTCTGCTTCTTGCCAGACGTGCATGTCTCCGGGTCCCACGACACTACATCGTCACCGTCCCCGTCTGTCGTCTGGGCAACATGAAGAGCGAAGAACAGTCAGGGGAACACCTCCCGTTAAGGAACTGTTCCCCGCTCTTCCGGACGATGTCGTGACGTCGAAGTGTCAGTGTGGGAGCCGGGCACATGCATGTCCGGCAAGAGGCAGATGACTGCTTGGTCTCTGGTGATTTCGTGATGTTTTCCTCTTCAAATGGATCTAGTCCACGAGAATTCCACGAATCTTCAGAGTAATGAGTCCCTTAGAGCTTTACAGAGGTTGCAGGCTCCCTACACAAAGAGGGTGGCGGACACGAACCCTGGTTGGTCAGGTCAGCAGTGCTAGGCCACCGCCCAAGCACCCTCCGATCCCTTTTCACGCCGCCAATGGTCCCCGGCTTCCTGTGACTCTAGAGGAACTCTGGTCTTTCATCGGAGCACCTTAATCAACGGCAAGCAGCGCTTGTCGCCTGCCTACCGGAAATTACTCCAAAGACCACACGGTCTTCAGACCCCGTCGCATCTCCCACTGGACCCGATAATCCATCTCTCATCCCTGGAAATAGCAGCCATTAATCCCCGCCATCATCCGATGAAAAAATCCACGACGAATCGCGTGATCCATTAACGCTTCCGCGTAATTCTTCTCCGTCATCTCATCAAGTAGGCTTAGGAAAGCCACGTAGGCGCTTACTACCGCCCAGGCGACCTAATTAGGTACCCCACGCGAGCGAAATTAATATTTCACCGGGCCATATCACTTGACACCGTCATCAGGTTTGCAACGAACTTAGCCATTCAGATGGAACGCACACGCTATACTTCCGCCTCGATCCATTATGGAGGTTGACGTTAATGAAGGTTCTCGTGTTTGCCACATTCACGGATATCATGGGTACGAATTGCAGGAGTCAATCTAAGGAGAAGGAATCTCCCAAGGAAACCTTGCTCAATCAGTCCCATCGCGGAATCAACGCTGCCTGGAAGTGGAAGTAACTCTCTTTCCGCTGCGTCATAGGGCAAAGATAGAGCTTTGCAAGTATCTTTCAGATGACTGCCATGACTTATGTACGTAACGGCTTCTCTTCTGCAAGAGTGGGAAATTCTGGACTGGTCTGGTTGCGGCATCAATCCCTAACCCCTAATGGTGTCAGCATGCTGTGTCAGATGAGGTTTTTAGATGGATCTTTATCGCGGCCTGACGTTCCGACTTTACCGTCGTCTTCAGAGGCCTACAAGCGGAGCACAGGTTTACATTTGCGCTCCACTCCTCCAAAGCCTTAACCACTCTAGCATTTTCGACCCATCCCCGAAATCACAACAGAAAACCCGAATGAAAGAGACGAACTCAGGCATAGGATCCTCCGTAAGGGCTGATACTCGCCCAAGTAGACCACTAGAGGCTAATGAGACCAATTCAGTGGAGTTGTTGCCAACCGGTCACTTCACAGATCACAATGAGAAACAAGGAAAGAAGCCGATCGTGACAAAGAAAGAAAAGAAAGAAAGAAGTACCTCCTAGCAGACAGACACTCACTTCGATTGTTCATTACAGGATTTCTACTTGAAATCCAGAACGCCTCTAACGCCTTCCTTGCTGAGATCTCATGCCGCGACAAACTGTAGCATTTTGGTCGTTGATTTCGGCAAGGTAGGGGTAGAAGCGCTCCGGATTTTAGTAGAAATCTTGTAATGAACAACTGAAATGAGTGCCAGTCTGTTACGAGTGAGTTCTTTCCTCCTTTTCTTTCTCTGTTACAAGTAACTTCTTTCCTTGTGTCTCATTGTGAACTGTAAGTGGCCGGTCGGCAACAACCTCACTGAGTGAGTCTCATTCGCCTCTACTGGCATACTGGCTTGCCAGCCCTTGCGGTGGATCCTGTGCGTGAGTTCGTTTCCTTCATTCGGGCTCTCTATAGTAACTTCGAGAGTGGGTTGAAAGTGCCAGGGTGGCTAAGGCCCTTAGCGGAGTAGAGCGCAAGTATAAACCTGCGCTTCACTATTAGGCCTCTGAAGACGACGGTGAAGTCGAAACGTCAGGGGCGATAATAGAGATCCACCCAAAAACCTTGTCTGGCCCGCATACTGACAACATACTATCTCATCATGCTGAGATTTGAAGAAGAGATAAGTTGGAAACTCCTAAGCCTAATTATTTATGCACGAAATCAGCACTTTCTCCCTCTTAGTCAGCTACCTCGCCATTTCCGCGTAGTAAATAGCTGTGACGCCCACACTCCTCCTACCTTGAGCACGAGTATGGCGATGCCGGTGTTCTGAATACCGGTTTCTATGGCGATCGCCGTCACATCCGGCGGCGTACGACGTGTGATAATCGACGCAAAGCAGCCGAACATGAAGCCACACCACGGCAGCAGAAGTCCTCTGAAATAGAACGAGCTCAGTCTCACTGAAACTCTTGAACAACTCGACGAACGAAGGTTTTGTGCACTCACCCCAGCAGCGCCGGCACCGTCATCATTCGGAACATGTACATATTGGACAGCGCGCCGAAGACGACCACGAAGATAAGCACGAATATGATGAACGGGCGCATAATCTGAACGAACGAAGAAGCGATATGAGGCGTATTAAGATGTCACAGTGTGCAAGCAAAATATTGCCCCGGTCGGGACTCGAACCCGCACCTCTTTTTTAGCGGGCTAGGCTGCTGTCCACTAAGCCAAAGGGAATTTTACAAAAAATGCGCAAAAATGTTGCTGGTGCCATCACAGCACTATTCTTCACACCAATTCCCGTAGCTTGGTTGCAATAATTTCCAGAAGCTTGCAAAGTATTTCCGCAAAATTCCCATTTATAGTCCCTGCATTGCACGCCGTGGTCGCAACACGTACATCGCGCTCCGCAATGATCCACTAAAACCAGTCCTTTGAACGAAAATTGACAAGCCTTCAACCTCTCTACCTCAGCGCCTGTTCATAGTTCGTGACCGAAGCGATTCGGCACTCGCACGAAATATGCATATCGATTCTTGCTAGACGATCGCTCGGTATTAATCGATACGTGTGCTTTGCACTAGCGACTCATCCGCTTCTGTCGCTCCAGTCGCGGACTATGAGCACCAACCATATTAATGGCCATACTATACCGCGATAGCGCCAGAAATTTAAGAGCCAGCACAAAAACCATCGATATAGATTCTTCGCGCTGACTAGTCGATATCGTGATTACTAAATACCCGTTCATACTTCGCAGGCGAAGTGATACGTCGGCGAACAGTGTACGCAAATCGATCGACCGTGCAAGGAATCGATTCGTATCAGAGCGTAGTTCACGAAGTATAAACGAGCTTTTAATCGTTGAGACACACGCGCAATAGAACCTTAATTACATATATCGATTGAGCGGCTCGAAGAATCAATATCGCTGGCTTTCATGCTGGCTCGGAACATTCTGACATTATCCCAATTTGGTGTGGCCACCAGCTATGTGGAGCTATGTGGATAAGTAAAGAAGCGCCGAACGGTTCGCGTGCGGTCGTGACGCGTCCGTACCCATCTGCCACATTCCAATAGCGGGAAGTTTCACAGAACGCTATAAAATCACCGATATCCATTCTTCGATAAAAAATCGATACTGGCGACTCTCGTTGTCTCGTTCACATCACGCGACCGTGAGAACATCTCATAGTTCGCAAACGAAATCACACGTCGCGAGCCAGTACACATGAATCGATTGATACCGAGCATGAAATCGATTCGTATTCTCATCGAGTAGTGCGCATAGTATAAACGGATTCTGATTTGTCATGAAATACACACGACAGTGCTTGAACCACGAATATCGATTTGGCAGGTCGATAATTTGATATCGGTGGCTTTGGCGCCGGCTTTGAAAAAACTCCCAAGTTGGTGGCCACACCAAATTGGGACTGCTGTCCCAATTTGGTGTGGCCACCAACTTTGTGTAGCAGCTGGACGCGCGCGCCGAACAGTGGTGAATACGGTCGTCCATTGACGCTTAGCGTTCGGCATCTTCAGCAATTCCTTGCAAGCCCCTTTTGGCTGAAAAGCAAGGCTGAACCTCCCTAACGTTTACAAAACGGCGCGCGCGTTCCCGTCGCGGTCATCCTGACTAAAAATCAGTATTTGAACCCCCTCTTTTCTACGAGGCCTCCTCCCTCCCACATCAGTCATCACCCCGACGAGTCCAACAACACCGGAACAAAGCAGCAGCAGCAGAGCTGCCCGCCCCAGTCGGTGCCCGTGTCTGAACAGCCGCGTGGGAACAGATAACAACAGGAACGCTGGCTGGAGACATTTTTGGTGCATTTTTCGGATTACAACTTTCTCGGGAGCCGCCAGCCTCGAACGATGCGGATTTCTTGCGGCCCAATGCACGTCACGGTGACCTTTCCCCTCACGCAAACTACAATGCGAAGACTAATCACGAGGTTACCTTGCGTGACTTCGCTGCCCATTCCGGTTTCCACTTCTTGATGCCGACGCCGGCGAGCAGCGGCAAGACGAGAGAGACCAAAGAACGGGTTATCTTCGCTGAAACACCGAACAGTACGCTCACAACCGCCTCGATCTGGCGGAGCCTGACCATCAGAAGAAAGAGCGCACCATAGGGAATGTTAATCTTCGACCCGGTTGAGAATCCTTGCAGGAACTCCTGGCCGCAGAACGAGATCCACAGCGGCATCATCACTGCAAATACACGTGCATTTGTTGCCGATTGAGCTCAACAGGGCTGGCTACCGCTTACCTAACGAGGCCAACGTCGAGATGAACGTCATCGTCACCGATAGGTTCACGTTTCCGTCCATCAGAAGGGTCCAGAAGTTGGACGCACCACCACCTGGCGAACATCCAGTGATGAATAGACCGAGCGCCATGGAGAACAGCCCCCGCGAGACGAACACCGTCTTCGCAATGCCGTAGGCGAGCTGAAAAAAGAAGCATTCGGAAGTGAGAACCTTCACAGATCGCACTCGGAGTATTGAAGCACTAAGCATGGAAGGATCTCCGGCGTATGTCTGAACGGCGAAAACGAATTCCGCTGCTTTATGTATGCAAACACGTACGTAGAGCTGTTTCTAACGACCAAAAACGGTCATTTATTTTGCAATGTTGAGGCGTGATGTCAGTAAGCGGCTGCGACGACTAGTAGAGCTTGATCATTTCTTAGGCATATGGCCTACTTACCAGAAAAGAGTTCAGGCGTATGTCTGAACGGTGAAGATGAACACCGCTTCGAGAATCTAAACCCTTCAAATAACAGAAAAATATGTTCAATTTTTACAAAGTCCTTGAACACACCGAGTTGTAAGGTTTCAAGGTTTACTATGGAATCGAACAGTCGCACAACGCAGAAAAAAGCAAAAATACTGCAAGGTAAGGATTGAGCACCTGACCCCGCGCCTACGAAGCAGTAATTTTGCTTTTTTTCGCAGATTCGATGTTTGGAAACAATTAGTTTACGCGACCGTGCGGTTCCACTGTAAACTTCCATTCCCTTACTCGGTTTATTAAAGGCATTTGCAAAAGTAGAACATATATTTCTACTACTTGAAGGGTGGAGATTGAAGACTCTCACAGCGCTGTTCATTTTCGCCGTTCGAAGCACGCCTGGGCCCTTTCCTGGTAAGTAGATCATATGTCAAATAAATGATCGTTGTACTAGATGTCGCAGCCACTTACTGACGTCAAGCCTCAATATTCTAAAATAAATGACCGTTTTTGGTTGTTATAAAACGCTCCAAGTGCTCGTTCGCTTCTGTGGGCAGTGTTTATACTTCAGCTTCGACGCCAGGCAGCAGTGTGAAAGCTAGTGATATCGATTTGACAGGGCAAATAATCGATATCGATCGTTTTCATACTGCCGGGGCGCTGGAGAGAACCCCGTGACACATTAGGTTATAGATCGGCTGACTCCCGTAAGGTACTGCTTAGGCCAAGCACATCTTCAAATGATCTCCTGTCTGAATTAGAATGCTGGCAATCCCAAAATAATGACTAACTCCAATGGCGGCATTGCCCTGTTGGTGTGGTTTACCCTTATTGGTGGCATCCTTCTGCGCAAATATATGCCTAATCTAATCTGTCCGTGCGTCTGTGTGTGTTCCCGTCATGAAACGATTGAAGAGTAAACGAGCAAATTTATGAATGGATGAAGAAGGACTTCCTTGTGACGCACTTTAGAGCATTTATATCGAAAACCTTATTATTTCTGTTTCTGGTTCATTCGTCTGTCGCTGAGTCCACACATTTGCGAACAGCTCCTATCGATAGTATCGATTTTTGCCAATAGATGGTCTTTAGAGGTAGCCCCTTCACCTAAGGTAGGCGGATTCGACAAGTCGATCAATATTGATTGATAATGTAAATTTTACTTACAGTTAACCATTCAATATGGTAAAAACACCAATGTAGTGGCCGAGAGGTCTCAGCGGTACGCACTCACCACAGGCATAATGATGAACTGGGCGAAGAATCCTATCGCTGGCGCTATCGGCCGCCTCACTGTGTCCAGCACCGCGTTCGTGTCCAGCTGAAACACGTCTTATTGATCTCGTAACGCCTCGTTTATACTTCATTCGCGGCGCGGGCTATATCGATCAGATGGCGCAGATAACAAATATGGATGGCTTTCGTGTTGCCGCAACAAGTGGCCTTGACTGCTAAAGTATACGCTCACGCTGACATCTCAATGGGGGAGGGAGAGGCAAATACATCGCATTGCTGTCTAGCGCTTGGTTTATAGTTCATTCGTCGAGCTAGCGGTATCGATTAGGTGACGCCGATAATCAATATGGCTGGTTTTCGTACAGTCGAGAAGCGTGACATTCGTTGTTGAAGTATAAATACCCCTTAAGATAGTAAAAACGACAGCGATGAGTATAAAGAACCACATGGATGATGTGGATGCGCTTTCCTAATGGAGGGGGGGGGTTTGCAGTAGGCGACAGAGCAAAAAGGAACACCAGACTATGACAAACGACGTCTATATGATTCTCTTTCAAACCGCAGATACTGCTCTTTCATTCATTAACAATGTACCCCTCCCAATTAGGAAACTAGGCGTGGGCTCCGTGCCGCTGGCCTAGGTGCAGTTCCCTTAAATTTCCATTACAATCAATATTTTATGGTTTATTCGTTCATTTTGAGTATTTATACGAAGTATAAACACCAGTGAAGTGACTCTTTAGAAACACATTTGGTAGACGCCCATGCATCTTCTTCTGGATTAGCGTTCATACTTTCAACAGCTTCTATACTTCTACCGCTGCGCTGTGCGATGCGGCATAACAAATATCGATCGAAGAGCGGTGGATCGATTCGATTAGCGTCGCACTGACGCGCCCAAAGTATGAACTACGCACCTCGCAACCCATCAACACATTGCCGACGGTGATCAGAATCACCACCGACGCGACGAAGATGCGCGTCAGACGCTCCGACTCCGGACCCCTCTTCACCCACACATCCAACAGCGTGTGCCGACTGTCCTCCAACTTCTCCGGCACCTAAATCGAGGACAATTAGTGTGGGACTCAGCAACGGGGAAAAAACGCCGCGCTGCCCTGCTACCTTCCACGAGTCGTCGACGTCGTTCCAGTCCTCGGCACGCACGAGGCGCATGCGCAGACCGGTCTTGCCCAGCGAGCCGCCGTGCACAACGACTTCAGTCTGAAGCTCTGACTCGATCACAATGCGGCCGGCGACGATGACCTTGACGGCTTCGGTGGAGGACTCACGTTCATTGTGTAGAAGTCGGTCGTGTTGTCGTAGACGAACGAGGATTTCTTCACGGGCGCATGGCTGGGCGAGGCGGCGATTTCCGGATGGAACGATCTGAACGTGAAGGCGGTGACAATCGCAAACACTGCAGCATAGTTGCGCTTTCGAGAAATTTTATCGAACGAATAAATGAACAGAGTAAATTTCGAGCGGATGAACGAATTTCTTCGTTCATCAGTTTTTTTTTCTCTCGAACGATTGAAAACCGAAAAAAACCCCATTTTTCTTTTAATCGAATATTCGAATAGTCGAATAACTTGATCGAATCAATTTCTGCGCTTGATGATTTAAAGTTTATTCGATATTCGCATGAAATTATCCGATTTTCGAATCGTATTCGAATATGGCTAACTTTCGATGTTCGAGTTCCAACGAATATTCGACTTTTCAAAACCATCGAAGTTCTAGATCGAACGAATATTCGAAAATCCAGAAATACAGAATACTTGACTATTCGTACATTCAAATAGTTATTCGAATATATTCGTCCGAGCACAACTATACACTACAGAGGCTTTATTCAGCTGTCGACTATAGTTTTGCTCGAAAGAATATATTCGGATAATTATTCGAATAATAATCGAATACTCGAATATTCGATATTTCTAGAATATGTTCGAATTCGAACAAAAAGGGAGCCATATTCGAATAAAATTCGAAAATCAACAAAAAAAATCATCCGAATAACGAATAAATTTTAAATCTTCAAGCACAGAAATTGATTCGATCAAGTCATTCGACTATTCGAATAATCGAATAAGTGAAAATGGGGCTTATTCGATTTTCAGTCATTCGAAAAAACTGATGAGCGAATAAATTCGTTCGTTCATTCGCTCGAAATTTTTCGACATCGAATTTATTCACGCATTCATTTGTTCGATAAAATTTCTCAAAAACACAACTAAACTGTTGACTAAGATTGGCAGCAGCTTTACTGGGACTAACTTTTCGATGTCTTTGCCTCCTTGGAACCTGGAAAAGCCGAAATCATTTAAGACACTACTTCCTGAAGCACCATTTCACCTTACAGAATACTTTTCTGGAGGAGACTAGATATACAAGATCCGAGTCGAAGCTAGTCACCTCCAGAAAAGCATTCTGTAAGATGAAATGGTGTTTGAGGATGTAGTGACTTAAATGATTTCCATTTTTCCAGGCTCTGAAGAAGGCGAAGACGCCGAAACATTGGCCTCAATAAAGCCGGATCACAGCTGAATGAGGTAATAATAGACAAATTCGTCATGCCAAGATTCACTTTTTTTATGTCGAAAATGAACTATTGTAAACACCTTTAGGATTATCCGAAGGCCAGAAACGACGCCAGATTCTATTATAAATTTTTTGCTATTATTTTTACTTATTTATTCTCGACGTGGGCCGAGGCCACACGTAAAAATACATGGTTAGAATAGAATACCAACGAACTCGATCAAAAGCAAAAAAGAATACAACTGAAGGCACTCATTCCACACGTAAAAGTAGTTTCTTGAAAGCATGCAATGAAACGAAATGCCCCTGATATACTCCAAACCCCGTTAAGGCCATCGTTTTGCTCCATAAAATGCTATAACTATAGGCAATCGCTGTTTTTCACTACAACACCCACGCTACGAAACCCATTCTAGCGCTATTTTTAGCAGCGCAGAATTCAACGAACAGCTGTCGTAAAAATAACCCCAAAAGGGTCTCATGCCATTCGGACAGTGTGGTTGTTGCTCTGCATTTATTGAGCGAAACGGTTTCATTGGGCTTTACATAGAATGTGCGAACTTACAAATTGGCAGATGACTCAAACGTCGCGAAGCGAAGGGTGTCATTCATGTAAACGTAAAATTCACTGAGAGTTTAGTATTTTGGGGCTCTCCGAGAGGTCCACTCACCATCATCACGTCCAGAGAATCTTCTGGACGTTTCTTAATCGAAACTACCGAGTTCGATTCATGAACACGTAAAGGGCAACACTCCGTCCAAAATAGCAAATTAAAAGGAGACGGTCCCAAAAAATGCCTACTCTACGAACAGCCAGAAAATTGTTACCCGTTCAGATACCCTTCCGTACTTCGGAACATTTTGAAGTGAGAAGCATCGAAAATCTTCCGGCATTCACTTGGTCAGCAACGCCACTTTACTAGAGCGTCGTCGATGTTCACTCGACTGGCACGCATTGCAAATCACCATTTACGTGGGGATTTGCTGTGGAATACTGTACGCTGTTTCCCATCCAAGCTTACTGAACTATAATGAGCAAACATTTCGACTACTTACGAGGGAATACGAAACCTTTAGCCAGGAATAGTGCCTCGAGTTGGGCCTAAAATTCAGAAATGACACTATTTTCCAAAAAAAAACTTATTTTTATTTTATTCTAATACACGCGAAGGTGCGCATCACAAGAAAGGATTGAAAAAAACTCAGAAACCCGGTGCAGTTGAAAAAATTCTAAATTGTAATTAACTATAACTTAACTTTTTGGATTAAGCAGCATTACATTTTTTATTTGCCACCGTGAAGAGTGGTAAATTACGTTGCGGTCTGTGAGCTGTCGGCATATCCACCGCCTATCGCGATTATGGCGCCTAAAACGCGATCCTTGCTTGATGTGCGAAGGAACGGCCGACCATGGCTTAACCTATGACCCTTCACTCAGTGTGGTAGAAAGTTTTCAAAGCTGTTTGATCAAAAAGCTCTACTTTTGTTCGAAAATAACGTAGCAGCTGAATTTTTCAGACCTTCTCGAAGCTCTAGTTCTGACTCAAAGTTTCAATGGTCATCTTAGCTAATCGAAATAGCTGCGCAATGTGAGGGCTCAGAAGAGCTGAACGAAAACATCGTACATTCTTCCAGCGCAAATCTTCATGTAGGTGGAGTTTATAATCACATAAACGTAGAGAGGTACTGGGCAAATGCATGGCGCAACTTGAGCGTCAAAGTACCGGAAGGCTTTCCATGTTTCTTTTTAAAGAACCTGACGTTCGTAAGTATAGCCGATCATTATACGCCGACATTTTGCGTTTAAGATCATTTTGGGTGGACACACCATCCATTCACCTTATTCGTTGCTTGGTGAAGGTATTTTATCTCGCATTCTTATCGTACGGTTGGTTTCGGGGCTCAGTTACTGAAAAATGACCACGTTCTAACCCTTTCGTTCCTCTGAAAGTCTCACTCACAGCCGTCAGCCCCATCATTAGTCCTTGCTCGCAGAGTAACTCTACTGCTACCGTTAAGAATGCACAATACGTGCGGATCCAGAACAACGCCGCTCTTTAAACTCATCGCGTCGACACAGAAAAATGATGATCGAGCGAGTACAGCCACTCAACCGTCTCACCACGTCAAGGACGTCGAGCAGAAAAAGCTAATCTCAACGACGCGAAGCCATTCTTCTGAAAAAACGTACCCTATGCTGAGAAGATACGTCTCGTCCGAAGGCATCGAGGCGTAGTTGTGGCTGGGAATGTCCAGCGACAGTGACACGGTGCGATTGGCGCCTTCGACCAGGTCGTGTATCATCGGCGGCTCGAACGTGATCACCGCCGACTTGGCCAGCTCATTCAGGCCATTCGCCGCCGACAGCCAGATCTGGAAGGAAGGGGTTCGAACTAGGACGAGAGAAAGAGACCGAAAGAATGTGCGGAGTGGCTAGAAAAATAGGCCAAATCCTATAAAAGAGGAAAATCTCCACGGAAACCCTGTACCTGAAGAAATGAATCGTGGCGTGTCAAATACTCAACAAATACGTTAGGTACTAAACCCACAAAAAGAGGAGCGTTCTACATAGCAAAGTATGCCCCATACTGGCCACGACCTGACTGAAATCGAGAAGACTCAGAATCAGGTCGCCTTCTCACTCTTTACCACTTGAAAATCGCTGGCGAACGGACTATACCTAAGGACACGAGGCAAAAGCTGTTAAAACGATGCTTTCTTGTGGAGATCAATTCCTTTCCAAGAGCTATAAAACTTCGTAGACGGAAGCAGCAGCAGAACGAAAGAACGTCGATTTTGATGGGAGCTTTCGCGTTGATTAGGGTCATCTTTCAAGCTTCAAGCGCCTGTTACTGAGGTTGTAAGCTGCAATCACGACGTTTTGTTGCGATCAAAACTCTAGCGCCAGACGGGACTCGAACCCACACCTCTGCTTGCCGGGCAGGATGCTGTACGCCATTACATTAACGGTGCTGTTGGATCAAAAGCAACATTCATCTCAAGGGACAAATCAGCACTCATCCGTATATCGGGATGAGCCGGTCGCTAACACCAGCATTAAACCAGTTGAGCCGAAGGCTTTGGTAGAAATGATTCGTCATTTTTAAGCCTCACGTGGCTGTTATTGAGGTTGGAGGTTGCTGTATAGCGATGTTTTGTAGCGCGCTACAGCAACTTACAACCTCAATAACAGTCACTTGAGGCTTAAAAAGGACGTGTCATTTCTACCAAAGCCTTCGTCCTAACCGGTTTTGCGCTGGTGTCAGCTACAGGCTCATCCCGATATACGGCTGAGTTCTATGTCGTGTCAGGAGGTGTGGATGTTGCGCTCGACCAAGGATCGCTGGTGATGTAATGGCGTAGGGCATCCTGTCTGGTAAGCAAGGGGTGCGGGTTCGAGTACCGCCTGATGCTAGAGTTTTGATCGATTTGATCAACAAAACAACTTGATAACAGCTTACAACCTCAGCAATAGCCGCATGAGGCTTAAAAATGGCTTGAATCGAGGCGAAAACTCCCATCAAAATGGCTGAAATATTTTGTTTTGCTGCTCCTCCCGTTTACGAAGTCTATAGTCATCGCAAAAGAGATTATTTCCGGGAGCGGTACAATGCTCCAACACCTTTAAGGCTCTAAAAGCGAAGTTCGCGCAAAGTGCAATCATTTTTTGCCATTTTCCAGCCACTTGCAGACACCGCGCCCATAAAGCACTGATAAGCTCCTTTATCAGCAAGCTGCTATCTGCAGCGCTTCATGCAAATGTATACACAAGAAGAGCTGATAAGAAAAAGCAAACAAGAAGCAGCACTTAGTCTCATAAACTCAGCAAGACCTAGCGATAAAGCGTCAAAGTCTGACGGCAGATAACAGTCAACAATGAGATTGATTTCGGTCTACAAGGGTTCAACACACCTAATTTTGCCATAGAACAGTGGTGGAAGCGGTCATCAGGTGTTGAACCAAGAGTGTGTCGCTGCAGACCCTGCACTACACCTCAGAAATTTAGATCTTATTAGTAAAAAAGTGCTCTTTTTATGAAATGAGCCCCACGTGGAGCACCAGGCATGCGCCATGGAATTCATTTTGTGATTTGAGCACGCTTTCACTGATAAGACCTAAAAATTTGTGCAGATTCTGAGACGGCATACATGCGGTCCATCAGCTGATGGCTTCCACCTCTGTACTATTGCAAAATTAGATGTGTTGAACCCTCACGATGAGCAATCAACTTTGTTCTTGACTGTTATCTACCGTCAGATTTTGACGCTTCGTTAGGTCTTGCTGAGTTTATGAAACTAAATGCTGCTTCTAGATCGCCTTTTTTATCAGCTCTTCCTGTGTAAACATTTGCATTAAGCGCTGCAGAATAGCAGTCACCTGCTGGTGAAGGAGCTATCAACACTTTATGTGCGCAGTGTCTGCAACTGGCTGGAAAATGGTAATAGGATTTCGATGTCAGAGCCGTAAAAGGCGCTGACCTATCGCGGCAAGTGTCCTTTGCCGTTTTCTTTGGTACGAGTCAATTAAGGCTCTTGCGATCCTATATGGAAGGGAAATGCGTGGATTGTCTCTTAAATTATGATAAAACAAATGATGAGGCTTTCGGCAAAAGAACCTTTGAAGTACATCCATTTACCGCATAGCTACCGTATCCAAATGCTGGCGCAAAATAAAACGTTCGTGGTGAAGTCTCACACCCTCTTGCACTACAGTATGCCTATATTCAGTTTAGGCTCTAAGTTAAGCTTGTAGTATGTGCTTGCTTCTCGCATTTAAGTTGACGTTTCAGTTTTCTTTGGTAACAGGTTTTCAACTCATTTTTTGAGCGCTTTGAACATTAATTACGTTTTCCCCATAAAAGCTCATTCCGAGCTGCAGGAAATCACTAGGAAATCACTAGTGCTCTCAGGCAATGTTGGGTGGGAATAATGAGGCCAAGACACTTTTACAAGCCGATTCCACGTCACGGATATGCGAAGTTGAAACCAAATTCCAGCACCGACAAACCGTATTTCAGAATGTAAGAAAGCTAACCTTCTCACCAGGAAAGGGACTCAGCGTATGTCTGGACGATGAAAATGAGTACCACTGCCAGAATCTCCACCCTTCAAATAGTAGAAAAATATGTTCCATTTTCGCAGAATTCTTGAACCTTCGCAGTTAGGCGCCCTGATAGTTTGCTAAGAAATCGCACAGTCGCACAAGGTAACACATACTAAACATCTAATATGGAAAGAAAAATACAAAACACCGTAGCCCAGAGAGTCCAACATCTGACACCGAGCTTATAAAGCAGCATTTTGGCATTTTTTCTGCATATTCTATGTTTGCAAGGTGCTGCTTTATGCGACTATGGCCTGCTGTCCGTAGTCTACAAGCTGTTCACTCGAGTCATCCTGAATAGGATCAGAAGAACGCTGGACGAAGGACAGCCATGCGAACAAGCAGGATTTCAGAGAGGATTCAGCACGATCGACCACATACACACCATTACGAAGCTCATCGAAGTGTCGCGAGAGTACAAGCTGCCGCTGTGCCTTACGTTCATCGACCTGAAGAAGGCATTCGACTCCGTCGAAACTGAAGAGTTCATCGACGTCCTGCTCACTCAGGGTGTTCCTACTCAGTACATCAGAGCCCTTCGAGAGCTGTACAGTGGATTCACGACCAAGATCTCACCATTCTACAACGACGTCCTCATCGACGTAAAGAGAGGGGTTCGGCAGGGGGTACCATATCCCCGAAGCTCTTCAGCGCCACTCTCGAAAACGTCATGCGCGAACTAGAATGGGAAGACATGGGAGTGAAGGTCGACGGTCGGCAACTACATCATCTTCGCTTCGCTGACGACATCGTGCTCATAACACCGAGCATCAGCCAGGCGGAGCGAATGCTGGCCGACTTCGATCGTGTATGTGGAAACGTTGGACTGCAGCTGAATCTTACGAAGACGATGTTCATGAGGAACGGACAAGTTTCTGATGCCCCATTCTCGCTCAACGGAACGAACATCTCCGAATGCTCCAGCTACGTCTATCTGGGTCGCGAAGTCAATATGGCCAACGACCTAGCGCCAGAGCTGAGCAGGAGGAAACGAGCGGCTTGGGGAGCTTTCAAGAGCGTCGAAGAAGTCGCGAAGAAGACGAAGAACGTCCGACTCCGTTTTCCATTCCATAGTAAAGTATCCTAGCTCCTAACTCGATATGTTCAAGGACTTTGCAAAAATAGAACATACTTCTCCACTATTTAAAGAGTGGAGATCCTCGCAGTGGTATCCGTTTTCGCCGTTCAGAGATATGCGTGAGACTCTTCTCCGGTCAGTAGGTTTTCAAGAGTCTTCCGCAACATGACGATAGATACAGCATGTGTTCTGTTTGAAGCACCCAAGGAAACAACGGTCCTATCTTAGTGGGGAAGGGAGGGGCAATCCGCATGCTCTTTGACAACGGCGCAAAACTGGAAGGAAAACAGTTTGGCCTATAGAGGATCTTTCTGTGCTATTTCCAAGCCAGGATAGGGCACACTGTTTGCATTTGTTTCACTTTTCTAGCGATGTTCCACCGATTAGGGGCCGGATTCATCAACGACTTAAGTAACCTTAACGGAGAAAGCGAAAAGCTCAGATAACGCGGCTTATCAAGCGATATATTGAGCGATAAGCCGCGTTACCTGAGCTATTCGCCGCGTTATCTAAGCTTTTCGCTTACAATTCTCCGTTAAAGTTACGTAAGTCGTTGATGAATCCGGCCCTAGGATCGTGAAAACTACAGCGCTGCAAATGTTTCAGCTCGGGCACCAGAGGCATAAACTTAGAGCAGAGACTGAATTGAATATTGGCGTACTGTAGTGCAATAACGAGTGAGACTGCACCGCAAACGTTTCATTTCACGTCTGGATCTGTGTACGGTGGTTATGCGGTAAATGACGCGGTAAGACTCTTGCGTCTTAGACTGGTATCTCGCTGTCTTTTGAGAAACTCTGATTCCTTCAACTTAACGAAATAGACCCATCTCAGACCTGTTTTCTTCGAGAACCCAATGCGCAACCCCTACTAGTCCCTATTTCTATGGAGATGGTTTTTTTAAAATCGTCAAAAAATGCAAAGATAAACGACGCACCTGTAGCAAGAAGTTGAGCAATAGCAGCAGAGGACAGCCCCGTCGGCTGACCACAATTCCACGGCCCATTCCAGGCTGTAGGTGACCCGAAGCGCTCTGAAAACTCGGCGGATCGATCGGTGTCGGAGACGAAGATGCGACTGCGCTGCAGAAACAAGGCCGCCACGAAACAGGACACGCTGAAACGCCCGCGGGGACGGGAGGATAATTCGCGACAAAAAACACGATCGCCGCCCGTCTGACAGCCGTGAGAACTTCAAGGACGCACGTCGGCTACCGTAAGACTGGCCATGGAGCGCGCAAGTTACGCCCCCGGGGCGCCGCTGGCACGCGATCACCTAGACATTTGCAGTGATAATTCCCGCTCCACTGAATGATTCATGGATGACACACGAGATGGAGAGCATCAGCGCACGATTCGGAGCAGAACTAATTGCAGACAGGTAGCCTTGCCGGCAATGCTTAGCATAGGATGGGAAAGCTACCGTAATTTCCTGGCGTGGGTTAAGCTGTTTTGACCGGTCGCAATTGCGTAACCTCTTCAATCATGATCATGTTTTCTGAATTTTCGCCATATTTCATTACTGGTAACATGCGGCAGCAGCC
The DNA here is from genome assembly GCA_947359475.1 of Heligmosomoides polygyrus bakeri. NCBI lineage: Eukaryota > Metazoa > Nematoda > Chromadorea > Rhabditida > Heligmosomidae > Heligmosomoides > Heligmosomoides polygyrus. The sequence goes on from OX375867.1 coordinate 11,950,374, forward strand.
GAGAATCACCAAACAAGATCGAAAACACTTCTTATGCGGCTGATCAAGTGCATTGGACCAGTGGAATTGAAATTACTCAGCCGAATACAGCAGAAATTCAGGAAAAATCTGTCGACCTTGTAATTTTAGACTAATCCTAGATAGAGCCTGTTAGCCCAAAGGTGTGCAAAATTACGTAAAACTACAAACAATGTTCACGATGCTTCACGACATCCACGAGATGTAGTACGCCACTGTATAATTTAAAACTGAAATTACCTATACTAGGTAGTCTTGCAGAAGAAATTCAGGAGAGCACTGAGAGCTACAGTAATTTTCAGGCGTGAGCTAAATTGTCATTAACAGCCGCAACTACGTAACCTCTCCCATATGACGGTGTTTTTTGTTGCATTTTGACTATTTTGCAGTTCATTTCCGTTACTATTACAATAGCAAATGTTGATCACTTCGGCATAGTTTGTCACAGACATGGGATTGTGCTGAATCCTTTTTTCCACAACAAAAAAAACATGAATTTACTTTGCCTTCCTAGTTGGGGAAGGATGCTGTAGCGCGAAATGTGTGCAAAATTGCGAAGGTGAGGGAAAATACGCCTAATGATCCCATGGCGAGTATGCAGTTTTACGCACATAGACATTCAGAATAGTCACTTCGAAACTAGTAAAGCACTCTGAAGGAGTAGAATAGACGTAAAATGCAGCTGACCAAATATTTAACAAATTATTGCAATGCAAAAAAATAAAACGTGAAAAAGCATGTATTCGATTAAAATCTGAGCGTGCTGCGGGAAAATGATGGTGAAGTACGTAATTGCAGACTGTAGCAATTCAATCTACGCAATGAAAATACGGTCAAGCAAACAGAAATGTCCTGATAAGTCCAGCGGGGAGAGTGCGCGCCGCAAATGTATTCGGGTGCTGATCTGGCGTTTGTTCCAGTTTGGGCACTGGGTGATTCATCCGAAAAAGTGCACTGCAGTGGAATTTCAGCAGGGGACCATTCTGTTACCGTAATTTCCTGGTGTGGATGAAAATGTCTGTCATTGCCGGAATTACATAACCACACATAATGGTTTATTTAATTATTTTTTTATATTTTAGTCTTGTTAGTTGCATTATTAATCCAATGCTTGATAGGTAAGAGTTGCCTATATAAAGTGAATAACTAGAAAAGTTATAAATTGCAGCAGCTATAAATAAATAGGAAATTGCGTCGCCTTAAAGATGCAAAAATAAACACAAGCAAAAAAAAATCCGGCAATTCAGCGGTCCAAGACGTAATTGCGGGCGAAACAATTAAATTTGTGTCAAAGTTACAGTAAGTAGATGTTTCTCCGTTATGTACGCGTTCTCCTCCGCTTTAGCCCGCTTCACTGATACGTGCGACGAAAACATGTGGGCGCCACAAATGCCGTCGGCTCTAATCGGGTATTAGTTCCACTCTGCCCACTCGTCTGTTGGTCAGGCCTGCACCCGGTACCATATGATTACGCGTCGGGATAATTGCGGCGTGTGCAGTATACTTATGGCTAGACATCATGAGAGATTGCACTTTACTTGGTAATTATCAGAATTCGTGCAGATCACACATTTAGGCGGCATGAGTCGCTTTATAGCCGAGTGTTTCGCGGAAGGCTAGCCGCGCATACTTACTTGAGAGACTAGAGCGACTATAAACGCTGGAAGACCGGCAATAGTTATTTCCTTGAGTTGTGATAGAAAGTTGAGTACAGGATGCAGTCTGTGCCCTAAACAGCTTCAGCTAATTAATGTATCCAATTAATGTCCCGGCGAATACTGGCGCGTTGCGCAGCTGCACAACAAACAATTCGTTTCTCGCCCGGTATACTGTAGCTGTTTTTCGGTCTGTTGTCCACGTAGCCGGTTCGAGATTACGTCGCGTTCTTTTGAAAACGGAAGCTTTTTGCCTGATTGGGGCGATCAATGGGCATACGTCTGAAATTCGCTACGTTCTGGCAGCTAGGCCAGTCCTAGGAACGGCTTCATAACTCGTTTTGAGGCTGGGCGAGGCCTAATATCAGCCTAAACCAGGAGCCTTCTGACATTCAATGTCTTGAAATAGAACAAATTTTCCAGGTGAATTCCTAACTCATATAAGGAGAGGATTCTTTTTTCAACCGAAGGTCGTTTTCTCACTGAATTATAGACCTCAACCGGAATTTCCTGCCACCGTAATCCGGCGCGCGATTCGGGCGCGCCCCGTCCTTTAAACTGCCGACCGCGCTGTCGCGCGACCCGACCACGAGGCCCGCAGAGGATCCTCGCCAGGTTTCAGAACCATTTCAAGTACTGTATGCCACTCTATTAGCTATTATTATCTGTATTCACTAGATTCTCGAGAATTTCGCTAATGCGACCACGCTTATGGAAGCTAGGGTAAGACATTTGACAACGTTATGCCAGCATCCGGGTTTTTGGTCAATAGGTTGCTCTTTGTGGGCACTACAGCTGCCACCTCCCTTACTCCTGCAACTTCTCCACACGACCACATCTCCACACGACCACATTTTCCCCTCTTTTGAGTTCTCCTCCAATCTTCAGTCACCTTTCCTGTTGGAGTACATCTGATTCCCACACTAATGTGAGTTATGGGATCTCGTGTACTCTTATAGGTGATTTAGGTGAGTGGCCACTGGAACATCATTCTTCCTTCTAAAAGGCAGAGAATAAGTGTTTTACGAACTTTTATAACGGCACGGCACGCGATTGCTTATTAAGATGACATTAGATCGATTACAACGGCGTCTCATCATGGGGCAAAACTTAGAGCCATGCGGGCACGCAGTGTGCATCCAGCCTTCACATAAGCAGCACTGGTTCCAGCCAATGTAATTGGAACCATCTTCTTCATCCGGTTGTATGCGAAACAGACTAGACAGTATGGAATCTTCTTCATCCGGTTGTATGCGAAACAGACTAGACAGTATGGAGTGTCGTCCTTCCGGAATTTTGGGAGATTTGGAGGATCTGGAGGATTTTGTGTGGTTGATAGTATCCCCGTCCTGGCTTCCTCAAATTTCTCGTGCTGATTCATTTGAAAGCGCCAATGTCTTCAAATCCGTCTTCACTATCTTCAAATTTCCCGTACTACTTCATATGGTAGTTCTAGCACCCCTAAATTCCGGGTGGATGCAAATGCTCACGATTTTGGGGGCGGGGACAACGGCGGCGGCTGCCGTTTCGGGCGAGTTGCTAGCCATTGCGGGAGAACGCGGGAGGACGGTTTTTGTCGCGTTCTCTCGCGCCCTCCGCACCACCGTGCTCTCTGCACGCAGCTCGCTCTCTGACGCACTCACCGCCAACGTTTAGTACCACGCCACTCTAATCGACAGGCCCCTCTCTCAGATATGTGCTCTCTCAGGGCGGCAAATGAATGATAACAAATGACTGAAAAACTGAGGAATTCAACCGATTCCTGAGAAACCTACTACTAAAACATATCATATTTGATTATGAGCCTTGAACTTGACCCACAGTAGACAAAAAAGGTTGAACCTCACGTTTTCGTTGTGTTTTAAAGAGTCGCCAGCACTTTGATGTTAGTTGTTAGTGGACATGCTTTCCAATGAAAACTAAATCTGATACACATCGTTTCAGTGATTCTAGCATGTGTATTGCTTCAGCACAGTTCTTTTGAATTTGTGTGATGGAGAACACTTCTGGCGCGCACTGTTACAATGCTGTGTAACTACTGAACAGAATATAGGTTCCCAGTTCTGATCCTTTCATAATAGAACCGATAGCGCCTTAAAATTGTGGAAGCCCATGTGTTCACCCTGATTTCTTTAAAATTTGCCAATTGGCATACAATTGCACGTAATGAAATGCGGTCAGGAAGAATGAATGTCGTTCTTATGCACGTATCAGACCAAGCACTCTGTGCAACATACTCCAATCCTTTACTAATAATTAATTACATTGGTATATGCGACACCACACGAGGCATAGTGAGTGCGAATATCCCGGGATTAGGAGTTGTTTCTTTATTGCCTATGTATGCACATTTGTCAAAACGACGAGACCAATAAGATGCAGCGGTCTTTTCGGCTAAGAGGTCAGATTGAAAGTAATCTAAACCTAAATGTGTTCACATAGGAGTAATTTCACCAAAAAACATGCAAAAGAAACAAAAATCCAACCCAATGCGTCCCACAATCATAATAATCAACACCTTTCAAAACTTTCATTCTGTGTTAGTAAGCTCCATGTTCTATTCCAACAAAACGCTTTCGGGTGAAATTAGGCAGTGATTGCGCCTTGTAACGATCAGAGACATTTCCAGTTACATCGGCTGGCAATAGTAGACAACGAAATTATGCGTACCGCTACAAATACCAGCATATTAGAAACCTAAACCTACTATCATTGTCTTAAAACCTATCCCACAACTCACATAAAGTCATCAACCTACGAAAACTGCAATGAAAACAACACCGTAACCGTAACCAGCGCTCCCGAAAACCCTAACGCACCTACTTCTACCTTGGGAACCACCTCTCTTATGCGTGAGACAGGCCTCGATCCTCTTGACTCAATCACCCAGCACGCTGGAATCACGTGAACAGCTGCCGCGACAGCTCGCCCTCGCGAGACTCCAGCGCTGGAGACTCCGCCCCCAAAGTCGTGAGCATTCGTGCGCACCCCTAAATTCCCCTTCGACATGCCTGTTGATAAGAGATGTTAGTTGAAAACAGTGTTAGGCATAATAATATCCACCGCTCATCCTTTCTATTAAAGTACATAGGATGCCACAACATCATATTTGTGCGGATTAAAATGTGGGTTCTAGTCAGTATCGAAGTGCATTGCAAGTCCGACGAGGATCCGCTGCGGGCCTCGCGGTCGGGTCGCGCGGCAGCGCGGTCGGCAGTTTAAAGGACGGCGCGCCCGAATCGCGCGCCGGATTACGGTGGCAGGAAATTCCGGTTGAGGTCTATAATTCTGTTTTTCTCTACTTAAAAAATTTATTTTTTTAATCTAAAAAATTTAATAATTCAATAAAAACTTATAAATAATAACTTAAATGATATGCGTTTCCTTTGAAATTCCTCATAAATATTCTCAAATTTGTCTTTTAACTTACAAAGTTTTTAGACATTTTAAAAATATTTTATTTTGATTTTTTAATTTTGGTTTTTAGCATCTGAGACTACCCAATGGAGGTGTTTAGTTTGACTAAAAAATATGATTAATTTGCAATTTTTTAAAATCATTAATTTTTAAACAATAGTTTTAATTTGATTTTTTTAATTTTGGTTCTTAGCATCTGAAACTACCTAATGGAAGTGTTTAGTTTGATTAAAAATTGTGACTCATTTAAGAACACAGCGATGAAAATAAAAATAGCGCTTAAACTACTTAACAAAAAATGTTTTCCATATTTTATTATAATCAACTTTATTTTTCTATTTCTCGTATTTTAAAATAGGATTTCGTAGCTGAAGAAACGTTGGTGTAATGTTTTTTTTAATGAATCTATCGTAAACACCGTTTTTAGATTCAATTATGTAAAAGCTAAATACTGGTTCTCTAGAGGAATTTTTAATTAAAAAATTAGGAAAATATGGAAAAACAGTATATTCTTATTAGTTTATTGCATGAAAAGATTACTCATTAAATAAAGCATCCGCATTGCAATCTATTTATTTTTCTTCTCTATTTGTTAAATTTCGATTTATTGTTGTCCACGAGAATTTGGCCAATCCTCTAATTTTTCGAGTTAGTATCAATATCATTTAATTCTTATTTATTTATTCTTTGCTTTTTTTACGTTTTTATTTATGAAACTTCATTTTTTGGATAACAGCAAAGCCATACATAAAAAAAGAGAATTTTTTACTGTAAATTTTTATTTGTATTTTTATTTTTTTTGTATTTTTTCGCTCTCGTAGTGCAATGCTAATTATTGTATTTACATTTAAATTTTTTACGTTAGCTACTTTCGCAGTCGGCTGATTGAGTTAAATTTATTTTATTTATTCTTTTGCAGGTGTTCGAATATTTGAAAGTGTTCTTAATATAACATTATAAATATTTACTTCATGTTCGTTAACGCTTTCAAATATTAAAAAATAAAACTGCCTTTATAAAACTTCATTTTTGGACAACAGCAAAGCTATAAAAAAGTGAATTTTTTACAATAAATTTTTATTTGTATTTTTTTACTTTTTGCATTTTTCCGCTATATATTATTTTACAACGACAACAAAATTATCGTCAGCACATAAAGTATGCCTAAAATAGACTAAACGAAAAAAAATAATAGCATTATCTGCTTAACTTTATGGTGATTTATTTATTTATCAATTTTTTAATTTTTAATTTTTAATTTATTCATTCGATTAATTTAATTTTTAATCCTTGTTATATAACCGCCATCGTATTCTGTAATTGTTCTGAATGTTTTCTAGTTTTATTTTCTACACGTGGCTCGTCCACGTCCTTAAATAAATAAAATGAATAAAAAAGAAAAATAATTTTTAACTTGTAAAAGCTTAGTCCGCTCTAAATTTAGTTATTCTATAGCTAAATGGAGTTTTGCGTTTTATTTTCGATCCATGTATGCTGCAATACATGTATACATGTCATAAAATATTTTTTAAAATTTTTTAAAAATGTAGGATTTTTTATTTTTATGTTTCATCGAGAGCCAGAGAAGAAGAGAAATGTTGAAATAGTGTGCTAGACAAGCGAAACAGACAGGAAGTCTGCCCGGGCGAGTGGAAGAGACGCGCAGCGGTAGATCACAAAGGGTGTGATAAACATCCGGAGGCCTCTCCCTAACCTCAGCTGCAGCTCATCAGACTTCTGATGGCGTCTACGGGTAAAGGCCGCTCCGATCGAGAACACTACTCGAAAAGCCGCAGTAAAAGGCTGGCTGACTGCGGTCGCTGGCGCCGGCGAGTGCCGTCGTCGGCGCGGCCCCACGTTCGTCTGGAGGTGGGCGGGGCGGGGCGAGACGTGACGTCACCGGCCGGCGGCTACGGGCGCCCGCGACGCCGATTCGTCGCCGTGACGGGCAACAAGGAGTGCAACCCGAGGGCTGCCAGCCATTATGGAGGGGAAAAGCGCGCTATTCTGGGCTTCTGAAGGAAACAGCGTGAGGTTTCTTCTTTCAGGAGACGTTCGAGGAGCCCTAGAAGGTCGTCGGAATCGGAGAAACGCGATGCCGCTTATCTAATCGTCGATGACCCACCGCTGACCCGTTATTGCCCCGTGGTCGCCGATTCTTTGATAGTAATCGCAGCGAGGCCCAACTCGATCGCTTTACGCTTCGAAGACTCGATCAATGAGCATAGAAGGGGTTGAGGGCCACTAAAATCCTTCCCGGCGCTGTCTCACATGATTGGAACTATCAGTCAGCTCGACGTCTTAAACGCCATCAAGACAGGCGCATGGCCCAACCCCTGTATCTAGCCAGCGCCTCTGTACACTTCACGGCTACCGCCTGAAAAAGGCTTCTACCAGCTCCTTTATACTCTGCGACGGAGGCGACAGGGCCACAGAGCAAAGCGTAGATATCGATTTTTTCAGGTGTTAGCTCTGCGCTAATCGATACGCCTGCTTTGCCCTGTCGCATTCGTCGCTGCCTTCGCGGAGTATGAACAGACTCTACAGGTAGATCTCGTCCAGGAAGAGTTCCTGTAGCAAAAAGTGGCATATATCCTAGTCGGTGGGGGAGGCAGCCGCTAGAAAACTGGAAGGAACAACGTGTAGTCCCTCCCGGGTTCGAAATTGCGAAGAAAACTCCGATCGCTGATCTAGGTTTTGAAAAAGGTTCATTTGAAAATTTGTAGCAGTTGTCAAAGTGATAGAGGGAAGTGTTCGTCTCTCACAAGGATATATCCCAAAATTGCTTTATTAGCAGAGAATTTTGATACTTGTCGTTGGTGTGGCCTACATGGGGGACGCGCGAGATCAATGAGACTGCATGGAGTTGGTGTGTGCCACGGTCAGTCCCCTGATTGGCTGGGCGCGTCCGGTTGGCGGTCTGAATGGCGGTAGTCGGCTGGAAGCGCTCCCGCCTCCTCATGTGGGCCACATTGACGACAAGTACAAAAACTTCCCTAACGATAAGTAAAAAATCGTCGAGGATATTTTTCTCTCGAGTATATTCTACTCGTCTCGCATGAAACGATTTTAAAACTATCTACGACGCTGACCAATAGCAGATGATGACCGCGTCGCGAACACGCTCGCTCGCCAAGCCGTGTCTGCGCTTTTAGAGCTGAACGCTTCATGGTGTCTGCTGGCCCATCTTCGCACAACCGAATTCGTATGGAACAAGCAGCTAAGAGGATTCGAGTCGACATACGTAGCGCAGGCTTTTTGACGTATTCTAAGGGCTTCTTTATGAAAAAAAGGAAAAAAGACAAAAGGAAGAAAGACCTACTGAAATTTCCACACGGTGGTAGTTGTTGTGCGAGCAATACCTTATTTTCGGCGCTATTTTTGAATTCATTACCTACAATGATCTCAAAGCTCTTCAACCACGTCCATTAGATCTCCATTACCGTAACACGAGCTGATTTAACACAAGCCGTCGGATAGGAAGCCTGCGGAAAAAACACGTGATTCGACGGCGCGTTAATTTTTTTTCGTGCTAAATTTAAATCTCGTCCGGTTTTTAAAGTTTTAATTGCGGTATTTCGTTGTTTTGGAAGTTTCTTTGAAGCAGTGCTGTTAGAGGAATGTAGTCTGCTACTCAAATGGAAAGATATTTGCGTGAATTTTGTTGCTGGGTCCTATAGATTTACCGATTTCGACTGGAGTGTTATGTTCATTCATTAAAATTCCCCACTTTGATGGTTTCCTCGAGTTTATTCAACAAATCCATTTTTAGGTAATAGTGAAGAATGGGTGACGAAGACCCGGGTTCGCAGAAACCGACCAAATCGTTGGTGAGTTCTTAAAATTTCGATAGATTTTGGCTCAAGTTTAGGTAGAATTGTCCGATTTCTATGTCGTTAACCAGTTTGTTGTATATATCGCATTCTAGTTATCTACCGCTCCGACATTGTACACGTAAATTTCATAGTAAAACTTTTGAAAAGAGCTGAAAAATGAAGGAAAACGAACACAAATGGGTACTTGTTGGGTTATTGCCCCATGCGCGTATATATGGCGTTTTGGTTGGGCTTTTGTGCTCGCTTACGTGCTAGTGAGAGCATTAGATTTAAACGGAATAAGTCTGCAAAAAAATCACCAGCCGGGTGTGGTCAATTTTGGCACTTTGTGCGTTACATAGGCCACATTTGAGATCATTTTGGACGGGCACGGGGAAAATTTCCATTACGTTCCATTGGAAGTTGTGCTTTCTGTTGAACAATGATCGCCAGGTGGTTTATATATTTGTTTCTCTCCTTTCGAAGCTTGAGTCAGCCATCAAAGTGGTCCAATCATTCATTGCAATTGCTCCAAGCAGCTGGCCGAGTTGTCCCGTTGATAACCATGAAAACTCGTCCATTTAGAGCAGTCACTGAATGTTCTGTTCAATTTGTTTCGATAATCTACTCATTGTACTACAGGGACCATTTAATCAACGCCGCTGGCATGAAAGGAGTTGTTTTCCCAGAAGCTCCATGTCGAGGTTTTAGTAGCGGCTCCATCCAGGACAACTCGTCCAGATGCTTGGGAAATTTTGACGAAGTGGGACCTCTTTGTCTCCTAGTGGTCAAGGGTGCGAATTGCATTCCATTTTAAAGTTGAAGTATGCTGAATGAATGGTGTGCATTGAGCTCCTTGGAATGGGCCATGCTTTCTCTTTCTTCGTGGTATGGCGTAGACATCCTGGCGCCGTATTCATCAACGACTTCCAGCAATTTAACGGGAAAACCGCAGCCGAAATCCTTCATAGCGCAGCTTATCAAGCGATATTGTGGGCGATAAGCTGCGTCATCTGAGTTTTCCGCTGTGAATTCTCCGTTAAACTTTTGTAAGTCGTTGATGAATCCGACCCCTGAATCCCTGCCAGTATTACTTTCCGAGGTGATCGCAGAGGGAAATCAGTGTATTTTCCTATCCAGACAAATGCGCCTCGTGGAGACTTCGTAGAGACCATCCGGCTTGGTGCCAAATTGATCCAAAACACTATTTGGCGTTGTTCGCTTTAAAAATGATATTTTCAGCCTTTCATAAGCTCCACGGACTTTCCTAAAAGAATTTTCCAGACGGAGCTCGGACAGTTGGCCGCCGATACCGTTATCACCGCTATAAACGATCCGGCTGCTCAGTGGGATGTGCTGACGGAAGAGGAGATCAGCTCAATCAAGAGAAAGTGCGAAGAACTGCTCGAGTAAGTTCTTGCTGGTTCCTCAAATTTTTCATTTTTTCTTTGTAGCGCGACATCGATAGGTATTGATAAGTTGGCGCCGCTACACCATCCTGCTAAGAGAGAGAAGGACTAATAATGCTGTACGGAAGCAATCTCACGAAACATGCTAGCCTATTCAACAACATAGCAGCTGTCGGTACCGTTCTTGCCGTAAGAACATCCTGTTAGCTAAAAAACTGCAGCGAAATATCAGGAGCGAGCGGCAGCGAGATCAGGGTGGATGGCAATGGCATCATCTGCGGTTTTTGGCGTTCTTCTTTGCCTAGGGATATCTGATCGTAGATGTCAAAGACCCTTTCTGGGCTGTAATGTCGTCACATACATCATTCCTGGCCAAGAATACTGAAAAACTGCTGAAAATGCTATTTCTACGTGGCGTTGGCCTAAATGAAAACGAAAAAATGAAAAATAGCTTCTTAGATGTTGCATGACTATTTCCTCTTTTGTGAAAATTCGGAAAATTGAAAAAAAATCAAAACGAGCACTTTTGAATCAAATTGGGCCCTCTGTGCAAGCTTGATGCTTTTCAAAATCAAACTGAGTATCTTTCAAATTAAAGTGACCCCATTTAAGATTAGACTGAAGACTCCCAGAATGTTGAAATAATTTTTTGCCCATGAACGTTTGGAATGACTTCCTTTGAAATTTTTTGAATGATCAACTTTAATGAGAGAACACACTGCTTGAAATGTTTCAGTACTTCTGTGAAACGCAGATTTGATATGTTAGAAAATATTTATTTCGGCCTGAACAATTTTTTTTTAACGATTTCGTCGTTTTCAAAGGCCTGAAAGAGGTTCGAAGCCTAAGATCAAGCACTCACCTCGGCAAAGACTTAGGCTTCCAACTCAGCGAATTCCTAAGAGTGCAAGGTGACTCCCACTGAAGCAAACCGAACTCACCGTTGTTCCGCCAGCACTGAGTTAAAGCTCAGTTATTGGAGCTCCATAGAGCAAATGAGACCTAGCAAGTACAAGTCTGTAGTGACGTTAAGCTATAGAAGTACCTGGTCTTGGTCTATCGAAATGCACTCGTTTCGGTTGTTCATCGTTGTTCGTTCTCGAATCCAAAAAGCCTCTAGAGTCCTTCTGGCTCCAATCTCGCTTTCACATGCCAACACAGTGTACTTTACACTAAAATCGTCTCCACCGTGGGCTTCTTCTCGATGTTTACCGAGTGGGGTTAGTAGGCTCCGCTTTTGCTTACCAGCTAGATGTTCTCAGATGCGAACACGTAGTGCCTCACTTGGGAGGTCTCATTTGCTCTATGGAAGTCCAATAACTGAGCTTTCACTCAGTGTTGGTGGAACAACGGTGAGTTCGGTTTGCTTAGGTGGGATTCACCTTGGCACTCTTAGAAATTCGCTGAAACTGGCTGAGTTGGAAACCTTGGTCTTTGCCGAGATGAGTGCCTGATCTTAAGCTTCGAACCTCTTTCAGCCCTTTGAAAACGACAAAATTGTCGAAACGTCATGCCAAATAAACGATCCGTCCTATCAAACCTGCGTGCCGCAGAAGTATTGAAACAATTCAGACATGCCAGGTTTCATGACAGTCGAACATGGAGAACACTGCTTGAAATTCTATGAAACTACTCTTTTCAAAGTGAAATTATTGAACATCTTTTAAATTAAAATGTTTCCGACTAAAGGCTTGCCGGTAATGTTGAAATATTATTTTATCCAACGAAGATTTAGAACGACTTTGCTTGAGATTTTTTATTGACCAGTTCTCGTAGATGAACAAAGTGCTCGAAATTTTATTGAAAATCTTATTATTGCTATTAAAAGAGGAGATTGCATCATGCACTCGTCCACGTCGTCGCCATTTTTCTTTTGATTGACAGCAAAGTTTCTTCTGGGTGCATTTACAGACTTTTGAACGATGCAAAAAAAAAACAATTCTGGAAAAATACACACATCTTCACTTTACGTTTTCAGATAGCAGCATTTACGCTGTCAATCGAGTGAAAATCGCGACGGAGTAGATGAGTGCATGGCGCGATGGTCGCTTCCTTCAATAGCGCAAAAAACGCTGTCTTTTCTGCACTTCAAAATAAGCCCCGAAATTTTTTTTTGAAAAATGAAAATATTAAGATTTCAAGCAGTGTGCTCACTTACTGGACCATGTGAATGGAAAGATTTTAGAGAAACTCACTATAAATTTTGTTCGAAGAAAAAATTATTCTACCCGTCTCGGGTTTCTGGCTAAACCTGGAAAATTCACGTTTTGATCTGCAGGATGTTCGGTTTGCTTTCCAAAAGGTCAACCTTGTTTGGTGTCCGTTTTTGCTGTAAAGTTGTGTCCAATTTGACGAGAGGATTGTATATTTTGTTTTGACCAACGATGACCCCGTGTGACGGTGTTCTTGTCAGTTTTACTTCACCGTTCATCCGTGACCACAACATACTGGGATGGCGCAAAAGATTTTTAAAGATTATGAGGAGTTTGTGATCGAGCGCTTTTTGGGCGACAGTTTAGGTCCTCACTCCGAATACTGGGTTTATACCTCAGTTGCTAGGACCGTGGCGTTGTGAAAACTATCAACATCGATTGTCCGCAGCATCTAATCGATATTGTTCGCCTTCGTAGCCCACGAATGAGGTATAAACTCCGCCTTAGGTCCTTTGAGCATGAAGATTCTTCCTTGTCAAAGCTTCAAGCAGCTTCAGAAGCCCGGCGCTAGGCTTCTTCTTCGAGTTGCACTTGGCTCTAATGGTATTTTTCAGTTGGTTCACCTACTTGGACGTGTGCGACCTCACCAACTATGCGGTGGTGATTCCACAGGACTATCTGAAACGGGTAAGTTTTACTGGGTAATCGCTTCGCGCCTGAGATTAGTCATAGCACTAGTTCAGCGCCAGACCAAGCCCTGCTTCGATCCGCATCAGATGAGGCCGATCGCCGAGCGATTCGAGGAGAAAGGCGCCGCTGACTTCGAGGCCGAGTTCGGCATGACCCGCGAGCAGTTGATTCTGGCCATTCTTTGTGCCATCATGGAAGGTATCTCGCGGCCGACTCGTCCTCAGCGACACTTTCGCCTTCAAAATGGCCTTTTTCAGACAGCAACAGTCGAAATGTGAGGTTCGAACTGCTCTGCCAAGCGCTGCAACTGGACAAAGGCGCCTACCACATGGTGAAGAGGTTCCTGGTCGGCGCTGACGACGACGAGAAGACGCCGAAGCGTCTGATTCTGGTAAGGCGCTCCTCGTCCTCTGGCATGACGTGTTGATTCGACTGACACTTACATTTTCAGGAGACGCTCTGCAGTCCGATAGACTGCTGTCTGGCGATTACTATGGCCTATTGTGAGGTTAGTAGACGATCCATGTGGCCTGAGTTCTTGGTCTTCTGAAGATTTACCTGCTCAGGTGAGCGGCTGGCCGTTCTCATGTGACTGGAGCGCGATCACCTGCGAGAGCAGCGAGTGGACCGAGGAGAATCAGAGCGAGTTCGAGAATCTCATCAAGACCGAGGCCAAGCGGCAGTGGGACGCCACGAAGGCGTTCGTCATGGACCCGTCCGCGTCCTCGTCCTTCCAGCCTTCAGAACATATGAAGTGAGTGAGATCTGGGCAAACTCGGACTTCTGATTGTTCATTTTTTAAAAATTTACTTGATTTGGACAGAAATAAGATTTTGAATGCCTTGGTCCTTATTTTTTCTAATGTCTTACCGCTAGACAAATCCATATGCTCCACATATTGGATTTACTGCTTAAAACGACCAGTAACTTCTGGAACAAGCGAAATTCTTTAAGAATTCTTCAATCGGACCAGGAAGGGTCCTCAGGCGTATGTCTGAACGGCCAAGATGAATATCTCTGCGAGAAACTCCACACATCAACAATAGAAAAGTATGCTCCGTTTTGCAAAGTCTTTCGACCCACTGAGTTAGGGTTCCTAACAGTTTACTATGGAATCGCCCAGTCGCATAAGAAAATGCCTTCCAAACATCAATTGTGCAAAAAAGTGCAAAAATACTGCTTCATAGGGAGTCAGGTGTTCGAATACTTGCCCTGCAGTATTTTTTGCATTTTTGCATTCACCTGACTCCCTATGAAGCAGTATTTTTGCACTTTTTTGCACAATTGATGTTTGGAAGGCATTTTCTTGTTCGACTGTGCGATTCCGTAGTAAACTGATAGGGACCCTAACTCAGTAGGTTCAAGAACCTTGCCGAAAACGGAACAAACTTTTCTACTGCTGATGCGGAGTTTCTCGCAGAGATATTCATCTTGGCCGTTCAGTCATGCACCTGAGACCCTTTTCTGGTCAGATTTGATAGCGAATTTCGCTTATTCAAGGTAGTTCTAGGCGTAAATCTAGCACGTAGGGCATAAGAACCTGTGTAATGGTAAGATGTAGGAGAAAAATAGGATCGAGGCATTCAAAATCACAAGGCAATGCCTTCAAAACATCGAATTTGCAGAAAAACTGCAAAAATACTGCTTCATAGGAACGGAGTCGGGTGTTCGAATATTGCCCTGCAGTATTTTTTGCATTTTTCTGCATGTTCGATGTTTGAAGGGCATTTTCTTGTGCGACTGTGCGATTCCATAGTAAATTGATAGGGACCCTAACTCGATAGGTTCAAGGACCTTGCCAAAAATGGATACACTTTTCTGTTGTTAATGTGTGGAGCTTCTGGCAGTGTTACTCATCCCGTCCGTTCAAACCTAAGCCTGAAACCTTTCCCTGATGAGATTCCGCCTCGCGACTTCCGCTTTGTGCAAATGGTGCTAAGAAACGGCCTAAGTTTTGCATCTTCTTTAACTGAATTATTGCCTTTGTCGAATTTTTGTTCTTTTCGTGCCGACTAAGACCTGAGAGCTGCTTACAAGCTTTGTATTACAAACTTGTGACTGGAATTTGTGTTCGTTTTGAGTCTTTTGACATCAGTTTCGATTTAGTTTTCTTTTTTCCTATCGAGAAGATCGAAATTCCAGGCAATCCGCAGTGATTGAGAATCAGCTGAAAGCCATGCTGACCACAGCCGACAAGGTGCAGGCCGAAATGCAGGAGCTGATCACTGCGATGAGTAAGAATGCGATGGTAAGCTACTAGTGGTCATTATTAATTTTTCTTTATGCGCCGCAGTTTTCTGAGGTCCAGTATGGTACGGTTTTCAGACGGAGAAGCACGAGGCTGTGGTGAATGAGCGTCGTGAAGCGATCAATGACATCGTACCTCAGACCGTACGCGATCGTCCCTCGTTGACAGAGGAGGACTTGGCGAAGGTTGGTTCGCTCATCTCCACAGAAATCCTGACGGGTATCACGCCGGAATTGATGAGCCCACCCAGACTCGCGTTTAGACACTGGGAGTTGCAGTTCCCCGCTCTTTGTAGCTCTACGCCCACTTTTCTAGGAGGCTAGACCAGCGGATTTGTTGCAGCTCATTTGTTCTATGGGACGAAGGGATTCTGGTGCGGTTGGGGCAAAAAAATTCTTTGGAAAGCTCGTCTATTTCTGAGTAACGGCTATGAGTCTGATGCCACACGAGAATGACTTTCGTGTGCCGTTTATTTTTTTTCGAAATATTATCGAAACTTGGGCACTTTTTGGCTGCGATGGTTCGGGATTCGCTAGAGTTTTCAAAATTCTTCCCATTTTGTGGTTCTGCACCCTCCTTTGAACGGTCTGCAGCCCGTTACTCACATTTCTTCGTGAAGTAATTGACGTTCGCTTCGGAGAAAGGCGGTTGCTCGGTGAAGTCGTCTCATGGGAGGCGGCCATGAGAGTAAAAGTGCCTTAAAGGTAAGGGTTTTAAGTTTCCTTTGACTTTCTCATTTTTTTGTTGATGAAGATCCAGAGAGACTCTAGTTCCACGCCCCTTGTGTGGTTCTTCGCCTATTTTTGGGCGGGTTCAAGAGGCGGATGTGGTATCAGCTCAGTCCTATGGTTACGCTAAGCAGCCTTGGATTGTAACAAGGAAAGCCAACTCCCAACATATAGTGAGCTTTCGCGATGCTATTTTGACAGGAAGTCGGGAAGGGCCGTGTGGACGCAGTCCAGAGTTACGGTTCGTTTTTGCTGAGCGCTTTTTCAAAGAGCTTAGAAAGTGGTTAAAAACTGTGCGCAACAATCATCAACCTCTATGACACCCCACCATATGTGCCTTGGTGGCGCAGTCGGTGGGGATGCCGCCTTATAGGAGCACATCGTCGGGTTTTGGAGTTGTTCGAGCCCGCGCACTGCCAATATTTTTGCATTAGTTTGTTGTTATTACGCGTTGTCATGATCAAATAAGTCAATTATAGACCACCAATGCTTTTCTAGTCAATTTTCCATGCCCTGGTTGACGGCTTCCAAAGCCTGTTCTCGTAGAAGAGCCGAAAGCCTCTTGAATCCTTGCTTCTTCGCTTTTCTTATGCAAACTATGGAGATGAAATAACCACTGCAAGATGTAAAGCTGCTTACTTGGGGAGAACGACATTTTTAGTGCAATTATGTACCGATATGGCTTACGGCTTCATAATATTCAACCGTAAGGTATGCGTATTTGTGTGCAGTTGCGGTCTCATTGGTAATATGGTACGGTATGGTGACGGTGCAGATATGCATCGTTGAGAAACTAGCACATATGAAGGCGCGCCTTGGTTTGTTGTAAGCATTGATGGTCTAAAATTGACTCCTGTGATCAGGGTAAAGCGTAATAACAACAAATCGATATGTGCAAAAGTATTGGCAGAACGTGGACTCGAACTCAAAACCCCGCCGGTGTGCTACAATGAGGCGGCACTCCTACCGAATGCGCCACCGAGGCACATCTTTTGGGGTGTCATAGGGGTTGATGAGTGTTGCGCACACGTTTTTACACTCCTTTTTCCGGTCTTTAAAAAAGCGTTCAGCAAAAGCTAACTGTAATTCCGGACTCCGCCCACACGGCCCTATATCCGGCCAAAATAGCATCGCAAAAGCCCCCATGAATTAAGAACCTTTCCTTGTAAGCTCTAAAATTCTGTTACAACGATGCTTGATTGCGATCAAAACTCCAGCGCTAGGCGGGACTCGAACCCGCACCTCCTGCTAACCGGGCGGGTGTGCTGTACGCCATTACTCCACCGTCGCCGTTTGATCGAACGCTTTAAAATTCGCTTTCGTACTCTGGAAAACCTCCATTTCTCTTCCCATTTTGTAACTACCTGCTGCCATTTGGAGAAGTTTGATGCAGGTTAGCATTCGCATCCTAAAAGGGTTATGTTTGGGAAAACTCGATCTTTTCGGAGCGACCATGAAAATAGTGGTACGTCTTCCGAGGTTTTGTGAGTCTTGTTTGATCTTTGGATTTTTTTGTCTAAGGAATTCTCAATTTACATCGAGGTTCAGAGACACCTTACAAGTCCACGCTCCTTTTGTTGTTGTCCGCCTCCTTTTGGACGAGTTCAAGTAAGTAGACTGTAGGCCTTTGTTTGCTAGGAAGGTTGCTTGTGCCTAAACGAAGCCGATTCCCCGTCTTAATTGAAGGGTTTCTTGCATCTGTTGAGGACAGTTGTTCGTTTTCTGGAGCAAGGGGCGTGATTCTGTCGCTTTTGTATGTTTTTCTCAATAACGGCAAATGGGCGTGGCGTGAAGGTCTAGAAATGTCTATATCCTCCTTTAAAGGAGATTCTTGCTTATTTCTTCGCCCCATTTGTAGGTCTCTCCCATCTGTGGACGAGTTCAGGGTCAGATTCATCAACCGCTTACCTCCCATCAACCGTTTACCGTCCCTAAAGGTAAAAATTCCGCCAAATCCCCTGTATGTCATTCACCAGCATCAGGTTTGGCGGTATTTGGACCGTTAGAGGGCGGTAAGGGGTTGACAAATCTCGCCCCTGGTGGTTAGTTCAGTGTATCGCTAGCAAACGAGGAATTTGTGCCCAAATGAAGCGGGTTGGGTGTACTTATTGGAAGGTGTACTGCACCTGTTAGGAAAATTCGTTCGTATTCTCGTGGCAATAGGTGCGGTGGGTGTCAGTGTTTTTGTTATTGTCTTTGTTAATTTCAGTTGTAAAACAGGCATTCATTGAGCGAGGCGTTGCTCTTTTTCGTCATCTCTGTAGCTCTCCACCAACTTTTTTCACTATTTTTCACTCTTGGTCGGTGAGGCGGTCCATTTCTTCCACCTGTGTACGTTTTTGTGCGAGTTTAAGTGAGTAGATGAGTATTCGCTCTTTTCTGCCCTATTTTTGCCTTTTGTGAAGAAGTTTGACGTTCTTTCGGCGATTTATCCTCTTTTTTGGAAAAGTTAAGGCGCTATTTGGGTAATTTTCATACCGAGCTGCGTTCCTGATGAAGCCCTGAATGCTACCCGAGGAGGGCTAACCTTGCGTTTTCCAGTTGGATCGTGAGATAGATGAGATACGTGCCCGTATCCTGACGGTGAAGAAGCCGAGCGAATGGCCAGCACCTCCTCCGGAGGGCTTGGCGAGCAAGTTGGTCAAATTTCTAAGGTTCTCCGAGATCCGCCGTATTGGGTTATTTGTTCAGGCTGGCGCTGTCGATCGGCGAGTATTGCTTGGCTCGAACGGACGACATCCCGATCCTCACTACAGCTGAGGTCATACAGAAGGTGAGCACTTCAGAAGCTAGAATACCTTGAGATGCATCTCTCATCAACGCTTTCAGGTGTCCGGCACGATGTATCAGGTGAAATTCGTGGATACCGGCCATATAGACGAGGTGGAAACCGGTGACATTGCCGTCGCCACGGTGCCGATGTACGACCCGGACATCAAGAGGACCAACTACATCGGTAACCTGATGAACTCTATGCTTCTGATTCATTAGGCGTCTTGAAAATCAGGCCACAAGTCTTTCGCGGAGGAATGTGGACGTTTCTTCCACTCTGATCTCTAAATTGTGTATATTGGATAGCACATAGAGGTGGACAGCGTGGCGCATACTAGCGACGTTGACCAACATCGATATCCGGCCTGTAACACTGAGGAAGCGACTGGAGCTATGATATCCGGCAAAAACTAAGGACACGTTTCACTTAAGGCTTGTTCATACTTCGCGACGGGGAGCGACGAGAGCGATTGGGCGCCAGACAAATCATACGTATCGATTTTTCCTGGGCGATCGCTCGGTAAAAATAGATATGTATTATTTGCCTGGCCGACCAATCGCTCCTATCGCGAAGTGTTAACGGACCCTTAGCGTCATGAAGCCGTGTGAATCGATTAATAACGCGTGATAAATCGGTTCGCAGGGAGTCCAGGACAGGCCTTTGTATCTCCCGCGAATGTAGACTGTAGTTGTTTCACCACAGAGCAAAGATATCCTCTTAGTCGCGTTTATACTCCTATAGTGACCAATGTCGTGTATCCATTTGAATCGATTAATGACTCGCGATCAATCGATATGCATGGATTGAACATCGCCTTGTTATGCTGCTTGCAAGCTGCAGCTGTGGCGTAAATTTATAGAACAAAGATTGCAACTAAATGAATGTCCTAGAGCAAGGGCTGTTTCTTACGATTCGTTCATATTCGTCTACCTTCGCTACGCGTGCCGTGCGAATCGATAAATGACGCGCGATCAATCGATTATCGTGGAGTGCACGGCAGGCTGTTGCGTCATCGGCGAATGCGATCTGAAATTAGACTGAAACCATGCAAAAAATGTCCACGTAGTCGTGTTTATACTTACTTCGACGAGGTACCAACGCCTCGCATATGTGCCTTGTGGATCGATTAATGACGCGCGATCAACCGATTCGCCTGGAGTGCGCAGCGGACTGTTGAATCATTCATTGATAGAAGATGCGATAAAAATATTTGAAAACAAGTAATATTCCTAAAGGCCCGCTCATAGTTGGCTTTTTACAATTATGCCGTGCAAATCGATAAATGTCACGCGATCAATCGATTCTCACGGACCATACTTTGGCCTGTTGTATTATTAGCGAGGTTTGATTGTAGCCAAAATTTGAAGAACAAGAATTGCATTTAACAGTAAAGGCGCGTAATTACTTGGCTAAAGACGTGGCAGCTACCTGGTCAGTCTATGCGAATTGATCAATGAGCGCAATCGATCGATTCGTGATGCACCGCGGCATTTAAGAGAGCGACCCGCGTTTAGTATCAAATGGATTTCCTTCAAAAGGTCTTATAACACAAGAAAGTGCATGAAAATTCATTGGGACATTGACCGGTTTTCAAAAAAGATTATATTTTGTTTCAAATTTCATGGCGGTGGAGGTCGTCCTCGTTTTATGCTCCGTTTATACTTCCGACGCCGAGCGACACGATGGCATGTAAAGTGGCCCAATTGACCGCGTCACACAATCAATGTGGCCACCTTATGTGGCGTCACATCGCTTGGCGTCGAAGTATAAACGAGGCCTTAGAGAGGGGTGCTTTAATCTTGTATAGCTCAGCTTTAAAATCTGCTGGATATCGATTATCCGCGCCAGACAATCGATACGAATTGTTCTCACACGGTGACGTCTCGTGATAACCCAACCATAAATCCTGCGTTAGTCATAGCTGTAGGTGAACGCTCGGTTCATGGCCGTCGAGTTCGTTCGTTGATGGCTGTATTAGTCCCTGTTCATGGTCCGCGTCGAAGCTGCCAGTGCATGTGACTGCGAATCGATTTTTGATGAGAGGTTGCTTGGCAAATATCGATTTGCACTGACCAGTAGCCACTCCTCGCGGAGTATGAATACGCCATTATATGTCGTGCGCTGCAATAGTGCGACGATGCCCGTTATCGATTAGACGAGCGAAAAATCGATAGCGTGTGGAAACGACACCGGCGGCAGAAGTATAAATACCTCCTCTACGTGATAAAAAGCTGCTCCACGCGTCAACATACAACATGGGTTCAGACAAAGAAACCCGTCAGCCTTACAGACTTTTTTCAGGATTACGAGTTGCTGCACTGGTTACGAGTCCGTACTTCTATAACCAGATGGTTTGGAGCACAGGGACGATAGGCACGCTGCCGAACACGGCCCATAACAAGGAGTTTCTGGTGAGCTAAACCTCAGTGGCCTTAGATTAACCTCGTTAACCCAATGTTTTACCGCATGCAGATCTTCTTCGACGATGGCTTCGAGCAGTACGTGCAGGCGGCGTTCGACTCGTGTGACACCGATGCGATTAGGGCGACAGCGGTCCGTTTACACTTAGATCGTCAGCGATTTCGAGAACCGCTTTGTTGCGTTCCAGATGTCCGGAGATGTGCAGCAGTTCCACGAGCGAATTCGTCTGCTGAAGATTCTTCCATTATCCAGACAGTCGATTGCGACGAATGGCCTCGATGTGAGTCACTCGCACGTTGCTTTATACTTAGGCCGCTGAGCGACGCGCGCCGTTTAACTAATCGATATTGACTGAACAGCGCGGAAGATCAATATCGCTAGATTTCGCGCCGTCGACCGAAGTATAAATTCTGCTTTTGAGGAACGAGATTGCGGTGAAAATCGCGTTAGATTTCTTCACAGTTTTTCCTTCAGATCGACAAGGGCGGTGTGTATCAGCTGATCAGGCAGAATCCGGAGCGCCGTCGGTTCATCCAGAAGTACTTCGAGAAGTATCCAGACTGGCCGTTGGTCCGTATGAAGAAGCCGTGTCTCCCGGAGAGACCCGCTCAGGCTGTTGTGGTACGTTGAGCTGTCCTTAGCCACGTTTATACTAGACTCGCTCGCGGCTGTATCGATTAGGGGGCGTGGTAGATCTATATCGCTTCAATCCGCGCCACAGGTGGCTGAAGTATATGCCCATCCTAAGTTCATTGTAAGGTTTCAACCTATATAACAGGTTTATACTTGAGTCGTTCTTCGGTGCAGCACGACTGTCTATGAACCACCAGTATCGAATAAGAGCGGTTGGTGACCGCTCTTAATCGATACTGGTGGCGTATAGGGCATACTATCGAGGAACCTGCAATATCGATAGGAAATGGTAATCGATATCGATTGATTTAGGACAGTCTCGGTGGGAGAAGCACAAGTACGGATCGAGCATCAGATGATCTGTACTTCAACAGACTATCAGGCTTTCATGCACACAACAAGTTTATAGTTCAGTAGCAGCTCGACCGGCGCTATAAACACCAATATCGATTAGGAATCGCCGGCGATCGATAATGAACGGTTGCGTACATCTTCACGTCGCCAGCGACTGAAGTATAAACTCAGTCAAAGGTCATACATGATGTTCCTAACGAAAGACTGCCACGCATAGGCTTGGTTTACACTTGAGTCGCGGCGCTGAGGCTGCTCAGACCATCGCGATCGATAGGAGGCCGTAGGTAATCAAATCAATTTATATCGATTATCAAGTGTAGGAGATCGATATCAATTGCTTTAGCACAGCCTATAGTTGAAGTAGCAGAAGTAGAAATCCTGTCTTAAGGCCTGTTTATGCGCAATCGTTGCACGGCGCGTCACTATAAGATTTACCAACATTGATTAGGCCGCGTGGACTGATCGATATTCATAATTATTTTTGTGATGCGCCGCACTGCGATTGGAGTATAAACGAGCGTTTAGCACCTTACTGGGCTGGTAGGCATCCAGGCATACAGCAGGTTTTAGCGCGTTACGCGATAAACGCCAATATCGATTAGGAAGCGCGGATGATCGATATTGGCTGACTTTCGTGCCAATTCAGACCGCGAGCTATTCAGCTATAAACTCACTCGAAAGTCATCGATGCTGTCGATCTAACGACCCTAAAAACGAATGACTTCCAGGCGTACAACAGCAGTCAGGACCGTGTCACGGCGTATGTGGTGGCGACCGACAGAGCTCTCTGTGTCCTCCGATTCCCAAACCGCGGTGGCTCGTTCGGGAACAATTGCTTCGAGTACCCGTGCAAGACGCCCGGCCACGTCCACATCGACGAGACGATCTTCAGAGGGTCGTCGAGGATCCATGCGGTGGTGAGTGGCCTTCAGAAGCCACTGATCCGCCCGCTACCACCCGCTTGTTCTAGAATCTGGAGCACTTCGGCAGCAACAACATGTCGGCAAGACGAATGGCGAAGAATCGCTCACAGTTCGACGTCGTTCAGCCGGGACCGTGTCCAGATAAGCTGAAGACCTCGTCGACTACGGTACGTTGCGGACCGACGCTGCGGGCGCGAAAATAGTGGCCAGTAACGGTGTTTCCCTTCTTGAAGGCGAGGAAGTCGTCGTTGCCGGTGAGATCCGACGGAGGCCCGGAAGAAGCGCTCAGCTACGAGATGGATCCGCAGACGTTAGCGACGCGACTGAAGAAAGAAGCGCAGGTTTGTATTGCCTTCAGTCTCAGCGCATCTGTGAAAGGCTACCGTAAGCCCCGATTTCAGTTCGAGATCGTCCCGTGCAGCCTGACGCTGCCGCAGGTCAGCTGGCAGTACCACACCGAGTGCTCGCCGGTGTGTCTCGGCGGACTGGAACGCGATCCGGCCGACCCGCAGTTCTACAGCTGCTCACCGCTGCATATTCCTGTGCTGTGCGGTTGGCGGCGAGTGGTACGTTCTGCACCCGGTTGGATTGGTGCATTATGGAAGCGATACGGTATTTTGTTTAGTTGTATATGCACGAGAGCTCACTTCGACGAGTCAGCGATGGTCGGATTCTCTACCGTGCGCCATGTGGACGTTCGCTGAGCTCGAAGAAATGCGTCGCCACGTATCTTAAGGTGAGCGGAAGGATTTGTGTGTATTTTATTAATAAAACAGGCAACCCTATGTTTTTTCGTGTTTCATCTTATTTTAATCAAAGACGACTTCATGTGGCGGTAGTCACGGCCGTTTCTCCCTTTTCTTCTCAGCTACCAGAGGGGACGTGCAGATTGGCAGACGCGCATTAGGTGGGCGGTGCCATGTAGGCCACATCAGCGACTGGTACCCAAGTAAATCGCTCGGTGACGTCATTCTGGCCCGACAAAGTGCAGCTCGCGCTTCTTAGCTTCCCGATCAAATGATCTGTTTTGTACTTTTTAAGACGCGGGTAGTCAGTCGATCTAACTGAGCTTCGCTTCGCTTCTGAAGTTCACGGCAATCGATCGATGTTGACAGGTAGATCAGTAGAGCGCACTTATGGTAAATTTTCTACGAGCGATTTCCTTCTCAAACGTTGAAATTTGGCCGAAGCTGGACAGTATCGATCAATATGATTTAATGCTATGAGTCCTATCCACCAGATATCGAATTTGAGATTCCTACCCAAATTGTCATTTATTTTGCGCGCAAATTAATAAAGAAATCAACAAATCGATATTGATTAGCAGGTCAACATTGGTTTTCTTGTTGTAAAGTTGCTCCATCGTCTATCGCACATGATCGGTTGGCTGTTTCTATATACGGTGTAAATCCTGTACGAAGGCCAATAATTTTGCGCGAACGGACAAACTGACGCTCTCATTGTTTTATTCGTTATAGGACAAGGTCCCGTAGCTTCTATATCATATTTCGGTAGCTTCCACTTTTTGGCTAGTCAGTAGTCACCTAGCCTAATAGATGGTCTGATTACTGGCTGGCCTCTGCTTTAAAAATCGATAATGTTCAATCAATATTAATTAGTTGGTAAAACTGCCCACCTTCTATGTGCGATTCTCATCTAAAGCATTGAAAAATCGATAATGCCATTCGATTTTATTTGTTGATGTGAGGGCTATCCATAGCTTTTGCATGGTTCCTCCTGCTTCACGCTGCCGAGCGAACCAATAAAATCGATCGATAGTGTAAAAATGGAGCAATGCTGTTTTTCTCGTTGTTAGATCTGCCTAGCTCTATCTATTTGCTTGGCGTTCAGTTAATTATTTCTGCATACGGTGTGAGTCCCTCGTAGTCGCAGCGGCCTTTAATTTTGCGCGGACGGACAAGCAGACACACTAATCCAATGTTTTTTCGGTTTTCTTATTTTTATTCTAATTGATATTATTCTGATGTTCTAGGAAGTAGGCAGTGAACTCACAATCGATCTTTTCTGCTTCGATCCATCCATAGAGACAAGGACATTCTTGCAGGTGGGTTTCGCACTATTTTAAAGTTATTTTTATACGGATTACGGTCGATTTCTTCATTTTTTAAGCTGTTCGCTATTAAGGTGTCTGAGTCTTTCGTAAAAACGCCAGATTTCACTAAAGGGCTGGAGAATCTGCCAATACCGGCGGTGAACACAATTGATGACGATGACCCGCCGAAGGTATGTAGATCAGTTTGAGATGGTCCCTTTAACCGTTCCACTTCAGTTCACTTTTGTTTCTCAGATATCATACTGTGCTCGACGATTCCCCTACAATCACCAAGTGGACGTGAAGACGATATCGAGAGACTACTGCTCAGGATGTTCATGCACTGGTAGGGTTTTCTCCCATTTTTGGCTTGGATTTACCGTTGAAAAGGTGTCACGAGGCGGTGACAGCGATTAATATCGATCAGTTGCGCTGAAGTATAACCTCTGCTCAATGATAGCGGGGGCTTTTAAGTTTGAATTTTCCCGTCGTCTGAGGAAACCTACCGTCACGAACGTTCAGATGACTGCTCCGATCCGCTAAAGTGCGAGTGCCAACAGCTG
The DNA here is from genome assembly GCA_947359475.1 of Heligmosomoides polygyrus bakeri. NCBI lineage: Eukaryota > Metazoa > Nematoda > Chromadorea > Rhabditida > Heligmosomidae > Heligmosomoides > Heligmosomoides polygyrus. The sequence goes on from OX375867.1 coordinate 11,976,227, forward strand.
ACGGTCTCCAATGTACAACGGCTGGCGAAGAGTTTCCGACCAGCTGCCGGCGAATATGGGTACGTTCCTTCCATAGAGCCAGCTTGAAGCCTTCTGATATTGATTGGTGTTCATTTGAGATAGCGAGATTTTTTGTAGGTATAGCTACCGTACTCTTCTTGGCAAGACCATCACTGGTGTGTTTGAGTGCAACGACAATTGCGGCTGCCAGCAGAAACGGTGCTATAATCGAGTGGTACAACAGCCAATAAAGTATCCAATCCAGGTAGCAACAAAGTGGTTTATACTTACGCCGCCATGCGGCACGCACTGCCGATACCGATTAGGCGGCAAGAGGATCGATATCAATAAAGTGTAGAACCCTTTAGAAAACCTTTGCAGATCTACAAGACTGCTCAGAGCGGGTGGGGCGTACGAGCGCTGTGTGATATCCCGGCTGGATCGTTCATAGCCAACTACGTTGGAGCGCTTCTGACCGACAGCCTTGCTGATGCTCTACATGGTGAAGACGAGTACTTCGCTGATTTGGATCTGAATGATGCTGTAAGTTTTGGGCCTGTTGTTCAAATCCCCTCAAATAGTCAGTCACTGGCCTTCTTAGGTGGAAAACGAGAAGGCCACAACGCTGGAGAAGTGTGGCTACCTTGATATGGGATTTGGTAGCTCAGATGAGGAGGAAGAGACCTACAAAAATCCCGACGATGGCGGACTTGGGTTTGTGCGCTAAGCTACGCCATGGTATTGTTACAGTTCTCTATGTATCGATTATAGGTCAGAAGGCTCGTCATCGTCATCGTCGAGTGAGGAGGAGGGACCAAAGTCAAAACGTGGCAGGCGAAAACGAAAGGAAGAGGCAGAGAATGTGGCGAGGCGGCGAAAGAAACTGAATCAGGCTGAGCTCGAAAGAAGCGAGTTTTTCTTTAAATATCTCCAGTATGGACAGCATTAACAACCTTCGTCATTCATACTGGAAAAGTACTGGAAAATGAGTTGAAAACTGTACTAAAAATACATCGCAGAAGTAGTGTCCAAAAAACTTAAACCTACGCTAAATGTTAAAGTCAAGAAGACATCAGTAGGTCTAAATCTTGTTTCGAACATAAGAAAACCACTGACTGAAAACCTTGTTCATTGTGCTATTCCATGTGCTCTCTTACTGTTAAATTAAAGTCATTCTAGAACTTTCTCACTCTCTATTCTAAAGAGACCATGTTGGCGTCACGGGACCCTGTACTTCTGTATTAGTGGTGAAGAAAATCCGAGTATGATCACGGCAAGCCGCACCTTTGCATCACCAATCTCACCTCTTGAACGGGTCTAAGGGGAACAGCCATCACGGCTCTCAGCACTTGGGAATACCACTGGTTAATCTACACCCAGGTATGATCACGGCAATCCGCACTTTTGCATCACCAATCCCATCGCCTGAACGAGGGTAAGGGAGACTCATCACGGCATCCAGCACCTCCGCATCACTTACTATAGTGATGGACTATTGGAGTGCGATCACGGCTAGCCGCACCTTTGCATCACCAATCCCCTCGCCCGAGCGAGGCCAGGGGATGCTGTCATCACGGCACCGAGCACCTCCGCATCACGGCGGAGTGGCGTTCTACCCCCCGCCCTTTAAACAGAGGCGTGGCAAATGTCTGCGTCTCCACTATCTCGTAAGGCAGCCACTGGACTCTCGAGCAAGCCCAGGGGGTTGGGGGTGGGCGGGCCAGGGGGACGAGGGGATAGAACGCTCGACCCCCCCCCCCCGCATCACCTCTACCGCTGGTTAACCTACACCCAGGTGTGATCACGGCAATCCGCTCTCTTGCAGCAGCACCAAACCCGCAGCCTGAGGCGAGAGCGTGCAACCATCACGGCTCCCAGCACCTGCGCATCACCTGTAATAGTGGTGGACTAAAGCCGAGTGTGATCACGGCAGGCTGTACCTTTACAGCACCAATCCACTGCCTGGGCAAGGTTCGGAAATACTGCCATCACGGCACATATCACTCTCGCATCATCTGTAATAGTAGAGGAATAAACCCAAATGTGATCAAAGCAAGCAGCACTTTTGAATCGCCTAATCCTTTGTTAAATCCTTTGGAGTTATGAAGGAGATGCTTCAGATGGATTACATCGTGATGTTTCCCGGACGAGGCTGGGCCTTCTTCCCCATAGGAACCCAAATAGCATTTGTAGTAGATTCGGCACCACGCTACCTTCACGTCCAGAAGTCGAAGAAAATTTTCTTTCAGACTTTGCCTTTGAGAGCAATTTGTGCTGCTGATCATGAGTCTTGCAGTCGTTGAAATTTCGACGGATACCGGCAGGTTGCTGTAGAAATGGGCGATGTGAGGTGACGTGTTAAGAAGCACCAATTTAGCGGAAAGTTGGCTAGGGTGATTATTTGCCGTGCCATCAGGAATTTGGCTGCGAACCTTTATTGCCGTAATCTACCGTATTCCACCGTAATACCAAAATTGAGCTGAATGTTCGCGAGTTGCACTGCAGAAAAGCATCTTAGGGGAAGTTTCGGCGATGCCAGTGGTTCTGGCTTCGCCACTTACTGCTACCTACTGTTATCGGAGTTCAGAGCGGATGTCAGAATCATGTTCAATATTTTAAATGACCTCTCTGGGCGCAGTTTGTCCGCAAATCTTTTTCGACCTTTGAAGTTATGAAGTTGACAACTGCTAGTATGCAACTTATATGTGTTTATGAGGTTAGCACTATTTTAGTATGATTACAATGCAGAAGTCTGTAAAACAAAGATCTTAAGTAGCTGACTGCTTGCTCATGCTACAAAACGGGTACTCGACAACCAACGCATCCACAAGTTTTTCAAGTTTTGCATTGTGTTGTATTCATTGACTGTAGACAAAGCCTACGTGGAAAACAACAAAGTTGATAGTAATCTCAACAAATTCGGTACAAAAACCGTAAGTTGTAGTTACTCTAGTTACTCTGTTTACCTACAAACACGACAGAGATACGCTGATTAGGCGTTGTTAAATAAAAAATATAGCAATGCACAAAATGAAGAGCAAATCATTAAATAAAGCAAGTGATAACTTTAATCTGCAAAACGAGATGGAGGCAAAACCAAACATGCGGTGAAGTTACTTCGAAAACCCAAGAGTTGGACTACTCGATTTAATAGCGTTCAGCTGTTGTTGACCATCTGACTATAAAGATCATATATTCTGATTATAAATATTAATTTTTTAAAAACAGACCGACATGGGGAGCTTCTTTGCCCAACAATTTCAAACTTAAATTCCAAGCCGATTTTATATCATTTTCAAATCAAACTCGACACTTTTAAAGGTAAATTGTACGCTTTTCGAAGAAAACAAGATACTTTTCCAATTAAACCTGAGTCCCTTCAAATAAAACTGGACACTTAAGTAAGCTTGAAGCTTTTGAAATGTTGATATCTTCCAAATCAAAACGAGCCTCTTCCACATTAAACTAGAGACTGCGAGAACACCAGAATATTATATTATCCAAAAAATGTTGTATTGCTTTCTCTGAATTTTTTCAAACTCATCCGCCCCAATAAGTGTAGAAACTATTTGAAATGTTACAAAATGCTTATTTCTTAGGAAAAAATAACGGCTTAAAGCTTGTTTTAAAATCCTGAAAGGCAGTGGCCTCTTAGTGCTAAAGAAGAGATTGCGCCGTGTACTCATCCTGACGTCGCGACCTTCATTTGAAAGATAGCATTGCCTGGAGTTACAGATCTTTTAGCGATGCAACAAAAACAGGTGTGAAAAAACACATATGATATGTTATATCTTCACATTGCTGTTTCAGCTAAGCTGCATGTACGTTATTAGTCAAATCAAAGTCAGAAAATCTGGACAAGCGCATGGCGTGATCTCTTCTCTAAACATGCTAAAAATTGCTGCTTTTCTGTACTTTAAAATAAGTTTTAAGCCATATTTTTTCTTGTAAAATAAATTTTCTGTAAAACTCCCTTGTGGGTTCACTTATTGGGGCAGCTGAATTGAAAATTTCAAAAATGTAGTACAAAGTTTTCTTTGAACAAAATATTATTTTGACTTTCTTGGAGAGTCTCCATTTAATCTGGGAGGCGCTAGTTTTGATTTGGAATATGTTCAGTTGACTTGGAGAAACTGCGAGAAAGGTGTCCAATTTGGGTTTTTAGAGTTGATTAGGCGTTTTTAACCCGAATTAACTAGCAATTAAGCTTCAGTTTGCAGTCGACGCTGCGGCAGAGATCTAATGTGGTTCGAAAAGCGTCTAATACGTTCAGAAGAGTGTCCAGTTTGATTTGAAAAGTGTCCGATTGGACGTGAAAGTCTTAAATATTCCAAATAATAAGCTCCGATTTGCAGTCGACGCCGCGGCAGCCGTCGGCGACGACGCGATGTTCAAGTGGGCTGACTACTTCGGCGAGAATAACACGTTGTTTGTGGTTGACGCGAAGAAGAAAGGGAATGTCGGGAGGTGAGGATCTGCACCAGCGGCTGTTTTCCGAAATCTTTGCGGAAGTTCAACCTTTCAACCGTTCAGGTTCCTGAATCACTCGTGTGACCCGAATGTCCAAGTGCAGCACGTGTTCGTCGACACCCATGACCTGAGGTTACCCTGGTCGTCATTCTTTGCCATTAGGAACATCAAAGCAGGAGAGGTGGGGCGAAATTCGAGAAGCCTCGTTTTTCTCCGATTTCATTCGAGGGCTTTTCAGGAGCTATGCTGGAACTACGGTTACTCGCCGGACGCTCTGGATCCGGATCGTCCGCCGCATCGACAGCTCTTCTGCAAATGTGGCGCCGCATCTTGTCGGGGTCGCCTGCTTTAGGTGAACAAGAGCAGCCATGGTTTGTAGCTCATCGTTTTCTACATTAATCTTGCCAAATAATAGCCGCTTTTCCACTGAATTGAACTTTAATTTCCACCTTTGCTACCATTTTTAATGTTAATTTCCGAATAGCTACCATTTTAATGAAACGACTTGTACAGTTCGTAGATCTTACAGCGTTTATACTTCCTGAGTCTGAATGATCTGAAACCTAGACACTGTTCTCCCTGTGTAATATTCTGTTGTGAAGTCCTATGGGTCCGTCGCTGTTCATTTTTTTTGTTTAAATGACGAATAAATTGTGTCAAATTCTGTGTGAGAGGTCTTGCTTGCGATTTTAACGCAAACCATATTTTAAAGTGAACTGAAATGAAAGTATACGGGCTGTGAAGTTTTTTCGCTCAACAATATTGGATTTTCCCTATCGCCAGCGTTATCTGATTTGCGTCTAAAATCGATAAATCGATCAGTATTGATCGTTCGGTCAACATTGTTTAATTGATGTTGAAACAGCAAATAAGCATAATCGATCAAGAAATCAATATTAATGAAGTGGACGTTCTAGATCCATGCAAATAGGGTTACTTGATCGCGGCAGTGATTAACTCTTGGCAAAAATCAATCAATATTGCTTGTTCGATCGATATCGTTTCTTTGTTCTGAAACCCGCCGAGGCAGCGATCTCTATGTTCGCGCACCCCCGTTAGAGGTCTTCATCCGTGAGCAAAAGTTGAAAATGCTGATCGAGGTGTTTCGAAGCTCACCGAGCGGTCATTAATTTTGCGCGGACTGGCAACGATATTGTTTTCCGTATTTTTCCGTAAAGCTATTCCAACAATCTACGCGTTACTCGATTTAGACCTCAAACGGTCAGCTCACCTAAAATCGATAAATCGATTAGTGAAGATTGATCCTAGCGGCCACTGTTTTTGCTGGACATTTATTAAAGGTCCTCAACCGTGAACAGAAGTCGATAACACCGATCGAGGTGTTTCCAAGCTTAACAGCGGTCATTAATTTTGCGCAGATTGCGGATCAAAGTATTGGGTTTTCCGTATTGTTAGCATAAAGCTGATGCAACGATCACCATGGCCCCTGTTTCGCACCTCAGGCGATCAGCTCGGCAAAGATCGATAAATCAGTAAGTATTGATTGGTCGACCGATACCGTTTATTTATTGTTAAATCAGCAAATATTTTATACCTTTATCAATGCCGACCGAGCTATTTTGAAGCTTATGAAGCGGCCATCAATTTTGCATGGAGTGACAGACAACGATATTGTTTTCCGTATTTTCCTATGTGGCCATTCCAACAATCCACATGATACCTCAAATGGTCAGCACCTAAAAATCGATGAATTGATCAGTATTGACTGATCCTAGCGGTCACAATATGTGCATGACTCTCGCTACAACTCCCAAACGTGTGCAGAACTCGATAACGCCGATCGACGTGCTGCGGAGTTCACCGAGTGGCCATTAATTTTGCGCGGACCGCAGACCACGGTGTTGGGTGGCTTTTCGCATTGCTGGCATAAGGCCCTGTTTATACTTCCGACGCCGAGCGATGCGACGGCATGTACAGTGGCCAAATTGATCGATCGCCTCGCTCGATCAATATGGCCACAATACGTGGCGTCGCGTCACTCGGCGTCAAAGTATAAACCGGCCGTAGAGCCACTGCATCGATCGCAGTGGTTCGCCCTCAAGCGATTAGCTCTGCTAAAATCATTCAGCATTGATTGGTCGATCGATACTGTTTATTTACTGTCAAATCAGCAAAACATTTACACAGTTATTAAACCGACAATCCTGACCGAGTTGTTCCGAAGCGTATCGAGCGGCCACTAATTTTGCGTCGACGGGCAGACAGGCTATCTTCTCCATGTATAGTAGGACGTGAAAGGGAAATAACTGAAACAGTATCATGGCCTGTTTATAGTCCTATAAGACGAGCTCTTGATATGAAACTGTCCTAGAATTACGAAAATAAACAGAGGAGAAACGACATAATGAAAAGATCAAAAAATGAGGAACGCCCCACTCACAATCCAGAGATTCCCGCGCGATTAGCTTTGGAGCAATAGGCGTCGCATTGGAGCGCAGTTTTCTTAGTGAAGTCTCTATAGGATGATCACGTCTATACTGCGTCTCAGGCGCAAGAGTCGCCAAGTCGTGACATGTGAGAAAATGGCCGTGCTGCTGATGCGGATCAGATATCGATTGGCGCGCGTTTTTGTCGCATGAAGGGCATATTCATAGTCCGCGACGGGAGCGACAGGTCCGGGTAAGATTACATATCGATTTTTTACAGGCAATCTTTCCGACATTGGTCGAGTCGATCGATTGTGCGTCCCACGAGCAACTCAGTCCATTCTGTCGCTCCCATCGCGGACTATGAACAAGTCCTACCGTGTGATTAGCTTCGGAGCGAAAGTTGCCAAAGGAGCGCGCTTATCGCGTTCTCAAGTTGGAGGAAGGGCCTTGAAGAACAAAAACTCGAATCCTTCGACTGGAAATTGTGTTTCAGGCTATGCGGCGATGCGCCGTTGGGCTTCGAACGGTCTTACGGTACAACCGAATACATCTACATCGCCGCTCAGTTCAACCGTTTTCTACGTCAGCGCTGAGATTTCAGGAAAAACTGAAGAAAAGCACCACTAATCCTGTTGTAGGTAAGCGCTGTAAGGACGGAGAGAGCGCTTGACCCGTCTTATTTACGATACTTTCCGGGCAGACGGCTAGCGTCGTCGTGTAGTCACAGCTGTCGGCCAATCACAGAGGGGTGACATCGTGTGAGCAGCGTAGAAGTTCTGAACGCCTTATGTAGTTCTCCCACTCCATCTCTCGATGTGACGCTGGCCGCTTGTCCGGAATGCACAACACACCTCCTATTGGTTGTTAAATCATCGATTGATCTACCGCCTCTCCCCAACTAGGAAAGTGTTGATATGCTGTCCTCGTCTTTCAGAGAGCCTCCGCTATGAGCGAAAATCCCCGATCGAACACATTCTGCTCCGTCCGGACACCTATGTCGGGTCGACTACTCTCGCGGAGGATACGGTAGGTTGGGTACAGTATGCAGCTCCGCTATCGCGACCAAAGACCGGGCAGATTCTATAGGACGCATGGGTGGTGTCAGAAGACGGGCGTCGTTGTGTGCAGACGGCGTTGACGTACTCACCAGCGCTTCTGAAGATCTTCGACGAGATTCTGGTGAACGCCGCCGACAACAAACAACGCGACGAGGCGATGAACGAACTGCGCGTCGATGTGGATCGGTGAGTTTCACTGATCGTCGATCTCCATTCCATCACATACATCCCTGTCGTGTGCCAAAATGATCCAGTAGGTCACTATTGCTCCATGTTGCCTTGTATTCGCCAATAAAGCTTAGTGGTTGGTTATTTTGCATCACTAACCCTTATCGCGTGCCAAAATAGCCCTGTGGGTCCCTCCGCTTCTTGCATTCCGATTATGTGGCAAAGTAGCCCAATAAGGTTCTAGCTTGGGAGACACGAGAATCTCGTTCATCATTAAGATATCCGTTTTGAAACGCCAAGGTTTTTTAGTGAGTCATTGGCCTTTCGTCATACTTGACGACACGTGCCAAAATAGCCCAGTGTGATTTCTTGACCTACATCATATATACTCCTCCCGCGTGCTAGTGAGAGCAGATGTAACCATCGTGCATCCTGTAATGTGTTAGAGTAGATCACTGAGGTCGCACAGATGCGTCCAGCCCTGGTACATGCCAAAGTGACCCAGTGGGCCTTTCTAGCTTGAAAAAAGGGGACGGGCCGCATGTTTTCTGCGGAGACCCTTACTGTCCCTGTCTCTCATGTCCTAGATTGGTAAGGTGACGTATTTCTGCTTCGTACTCCACGTCCTCCTCGCTTTGTGTCAAAGTAGCCCATCAAGCTGTCGTTGCTCCGTTCAACTCTGTTACGTGCCAAAGTGACCCACTAAAACATTTCCGATTCATGTATCCACGTCGTGTGCCAGTAAATGCCATTGGGCTTCTGTGATTGTATTCCTCCTTGCCGGAGCTCAATGTAGCCTGTAGGAGAGTTTTCGCTCTGTGCAACTCTGTTGTGTGCCAAAGTAGCTCAGTGGGACGTTCTAGTTTAGTGATAGGCTATGGAACTACATTCTTTACGGAAAGCTTCACTGGTTATTGCCAGTTACATGCATATCCATCCAGTTTACTCCATTTATCCTGAACCGTGCCAAAGTGACCCACCGAACTCGTCCTGACTCGTGCTCTCCCTCGTCTGCCAAAGTAATCAGTGGCTTCTACCTCTTGAGGCAGAGGAAGCTCACTCGATAGTATAGACTGAAGCAACGATCTGTTGTGCCAAAATGGCCCGGAGGGGAATTCTTGCCTCTCGTCGTTTCTTGCACTCAGTGAGCTTTCCTCGCTCTGCACTTTCGCTCCTGGCGCCAAAGTGACTCATTTTTATACTCCAGTCTCCACTTTCCATGCATCTAGAAACTCATATCAGAATCATTGTTTTTCAGGAAATCAGGAGTAATTTCGATATTCAACAATGGTCGCGGGCTACCCATAGAGATCCACCCGCTGGAAGGCATCTACGTGCCGACGTTGATCTTCGGCAATTTGTTCACGTCGTCCAATTACGACGATAGGGAAGTGAAAGTCGTTGGTAAGAGATTTGTAGTCGCAGGCTTACTGTAGACATACAGTACTCAGCGACAATGAGCAAGCTACCTAGGTGGTAGAAATGGCTACGGGGCGAAGCTGTGCAACATCTTCTCCAAGGAGTTCACCGTGGAGACGTCGTCTCGACAGAGTGGCAGGGTGTTTCGACAGGTATGTGATTACTGGGGCTTTCTGACCAAACGCATCAATCGATAACGGGCGCGCGGTTGCTTATCACGATTGGAGAGGATTTTCTGATGATTTTGAAGACGTGGACGAACAACATGCGAGAATGCGGCGAGCCGACGGTGACCAGCGACCCGACCGCGGTCGACGGCACCAAGATCACGTTCCGTCCGGATGTGGCCAAGTTCGGCATGTCGGCGCTCGACGATGCGATCTGCAAAATGTTCCAGAAGCGCACCTACGACGTGGCCGGCACACTGCGGAACGTCGCCGTTTTCTACAACGGGGAGCTGGTGCAGGTTGGAGCTCATATGAGAGCTTGATCGTAGTCTGCGACGTTGTAGCCTCGACAAAGCATATGTATTGATTTTTCCTAGCGGAAATCAATAAATATGCGCATTGTCCCAGCTAACAGTCGCGGACTATGAACAGGCCCTTATTCTTGATCCCCGCCCACCTAAATTTTCTCTTCAGGTGCCGTCGTTCCGTGAGTACGTCGGCCTCTATTCTGATGAGAGCAGCCAATGCGATATCCTGTACGTGAATGCGAGTAGACGTTGGCAGTGGGCGGTGAAGCGGTCGTCAGGCGGCTTCCAACAGATCTCCTTCGTCAACAACATCGCCACCACCGGAGTGAGTTCAGGTTTAAGAGGTCTAAGGCAAGTTTGTACTCCAATCGCCGGGCAGCTACCAATATCGATTTTGGTTTGTGCCGTTTAATCGATATTGAGGGGTTTTGTAATGGTGTGCCGCTCAGCGACTGAAGTATAAACCCCGTCTAAGTGTGAGATATCGATTTTTGGCGCGCGATCTGTCGAAACTATTCGATTTGCATGATTTGCTCCCAGGCATCCAGCTCGCTACTATCGCGAACTATAAACAGGTTTCTAAAGTAGAGTTCGTAAATAAGCCTTCGCGACAATACAAAAAGTCGCCAATATCGATTACGAGGCACGGACAGTCGATATTGATTGCTTCCTGTTGTCACGTTGCGCACTGGATGTGTATAAACCAGCTACTGGGATGCAAATTTATTCTGGAATTTAATATCGGTTAGAGGAGATGGTGAACGACTGCATCGATCGATATTCGTCGATCAATATCACACTGGAATGGTACTGAAGTGATTGCCAGTGATTTACACAAGCATCGACAATATCGATCGATATTGATTGGTCAATCGATGGTGTACCCCTATTGTGAAACTCGATCACAGATCAGTATATTGGCGTGATTCCATTTTTATGAGGTCACTTGAGGAGGAGTAATAGTAATCTGTAATTAATTTTACACGGAAGTGATTTTCAAATCAAGCGAGATTTTGGAAAAAATTGACAATATCGATTGGTATTGATTGACCAGTCGATAGTGCACGCCTGCTATGAAGGATGTTCACCGGCCAATATAGCGGCGTGATTCCCATTTCAAAAGATTCTTTTGTGTAGGAACATCGCTACGCAATTAATTTTGCGCGGACGGACAGAAAGACAGAAAGACAGACGTGGCGGCTGGTGGCGGGATTTATACTGCAGTAGCCGGGCTGCGCAACGTTGTGAAGGCTACCAACATCGATTACGTGGCGCAGACGATCAATATGGGCATATTTCATAAACGTCGCGTCATGCGACGATCGAAGTATAAACCCCTCCTTAATTAGTAAATGAAAATGACCTACTAAACCTATCCGGTAGACTAAGAAGAGGGAGGGGGAGAGACGCAGGAACGACGCATGGAACGCCATGCCTTTATCTTGTGAGGTGTCTTTCTCCCCTAACGTGGCGTTTTTCCTCTTCAACTGCTCCGCCCCTTTCAGGGAGGAAAACATGTCGATCATATTACTGACCAGCTGGTGAACATCATCAAACCATTGGTGGACGCGAATGTAAAGAACGGCGTCAAGAAAGTGGTGGTGAGTTTAGACTTTTTCTAAAAAGTTCGCGCGGCTTGCACGAGACGCAGCGCGACCGCGCCGCGTGACGCCTATACGTCGATATTGATCGCGTTTTTCAGATCAGAAATCATCTGTTTGTGTTCGTGAACGCACTGATCGAGAATCCAGCGTTCAACAGTCAAACGAAAGGAGTGCTGACCACTCTTATTCCCGAATTCGGGTCAAAGTGTCCGTTGGACAGTGCTGTGGTGAAGGAATGGGCGGAGCGATCAGGTCTGCTGGACGAATTGACCAGTGACGCGCTAGCTAGAGAGGTAAATTGGGATTGTATCGACCCGTTGAGAAACCCAGAACGTTTTCTATAGTATTAAGGCCTTTCAAAGGGATTCAACAACGAGTTATTTTTGACGATAGGCGGAGCTTGTGCTATAGTGACATTCTTTTGTCTTAGAAGCTTACGTTTCAGGCAGATCAGGTCATAACAGTTTTTCAGAAGGGCGGTGCTTCTACTGCGTTGACTGTTTTGCGCCCCTTGCTCAGAAAAAGTGAGAAAACCGTGGCATAAGTCTTTGTCTGATGGGCGGGACTTCCATTTGTAGTAATGTTCTTTTGCTTTAGAGGTTGAGTTCAGGGAGAAAGTCCGGGAATAATACTCTCCAGTAGGCGGGGCTTGTGTTTAAGTGGCATTCTTCTGCCTTTGAGGTCCAAATCTTAAGAATTCAGGACCTAAAACTTTGCACGATGGGCGGAGCTTGCATTGCCTGACTATTTTTTGTATTCAGCCTTGAATTGTGAGAAAACTGGGGCGCGCGACTTCGTCTGATGGTGGGTGGGGCTTCTATTTAAAGTACCAGTCTTAGTCTTAGGTTAGGAGAAAGTGAGAGAGTGGGCGGGGCTTGCTTTGCTCTAGCATTATTCCCTTTTTAGACTGACACTGGGTATTTTGTATGGTGGGCGGTACCTGCAGTGCTTCAAAAATCTTTTGGCTTCTGGGCTCGAATTATAAGGGAATCAAGACGTGTGTTTTTGACGAATGGGCGGTGCTTACAGTTGTAGCAAAATTATTTTGCTTTAGATGTTCAAATTGTATGGAGATCAGGACATCGTTTTTCGTAATGGGCGGAGCTTCCGTATGAATAAAACTATTTTTCGCTAGAACCTAATATTGGGTCATAAAGGGCGGGGACGTGATGGGCGGAGCGTCTGTGGTAATAGCGCTATTTTTCCTTATACATCCAAAGATCGGGTCGTTAACGTGCGTGGCGCGATAGGCGGAGCTTGCGTTGGGCATTATTGTGGTAATAATTTTTCTCTCTAGAGGGCTTCAATTGTTCGAATTCCAGGAGGTGGAATTTGGCTCGGTGGGCGGAGCTTGCTCGGCATCACCACTCATTTGCTTTAGGAGATTGGCGGAGAAAGTTACGAGACTGTCAGATAGCAGCATTTTGGTGGATGGGCGGGGCTAGCTTCATGTTGGCAGTGTTTTCCTTTTTTGGGGTCGAATTACAAGAAAATCAAGATGTAGCCTCCCCGATGGGCGGGGCAGGCACCATGTTAGCTTCCCGTTGCAATTAAAGCTCGAAATTATGAAAAGTGGGGACGTGTCATATTTTTCCGACGGATGGACGCTGGACTATGTTAGCGTCTTTAGACTTTAAAGGTTTGAAGGAAAGCGGTCAGATAGGCGGGGCTTTCTTATGAGCTGGGCAATGAGCAATTCTTACCCCTGTTTCAGGGTCGACCAGAAAGGAGGCGGAGAAAAGTGATTCCCGAGGACCTGTCGGACATCGTCAAGCTCGAAGACGCCAACTGGGCCGGGGACTCTAGGCATCTCGAGGAATGTCGTCTGCTTATCACTGAAGGTCAGCGCTAGTATTTCGGGCGGTGGGGCAGTACATGGCGCATCCTAGGAGGACAGTTTGATGAAGTGCGCCATTTATTGTGCCTGTTGAAGTGCGTTTTTTGGGCGTGGCTTATACTTCTGCCGCCGTGTGATACTGCAAAGGCTGTGCGTGGGATCGATATCGATTGGTCATATGGAAGCGTGCTGAGTGTGTACTGATTTGTACAGCATGTTTATCCAAGAGAAGCTTGACACGTTAAAGCTCTTTGGAAAGTCTGAATTCTAGAGATTCCAACTGGGCTTGCCTTTTTTCTCAATGGGCGGAGCGTGTACCGCATTACCGTTCTTTTCAGGCGATTCGGCGAAAGCGCTTGCAGTCGCGGGACTCGAAGTGGTGGGCAGAGATCGCTATGGAGTGTTCCCGATCATGGGCAAACTCACAAACGTCTCAGGATTGTCCACGGAGAAGGTACGGTGTGATAGAAATTTCAGTAAGTGCGCGTTTATACTCGTCAGCTGCACGACGAGGCGCCGTATCGATTGGTGCCGCGTAAAATCGATTAAATCAGACCACACGGCGCGCTAGTGCCTTGCTCGCGACGCATAAACGCTGTCGATCGCGTAATGTTGGTGGTAGATTAATAGCATGTAATGCGCCACGCATCCAACTTCTACAACCCTCAGGCCAGTTCCGCCAAGGAGATCAATCACCTGATGAGAATTCTGGGCCTAAAGTACGGCGTCGACTATTCAATGGCGAAGAATCGGAAGACGTTACGCTACGGTGGAATAATCATCCTGACTGATCAGGTTACTCCCATGTTTTTTTTTCAAGTTTTTATTGATTTTATTGATTCTGTTTTTTAAGGACGAGGACGGTTCCCATATCAAGGGGCTCATCATCAACTTCCTGCACACATTCTGGCCGCAACTGCTGCGCAATGGGTTCGTGCAGTCGTTCAGGACGCCGCTGTTAAAGGTGGGCCCCTCAAGAAGGTCGCCTGTGATGTAATGGCAAGCTGCGCCATTGTCATGTCCATCTATTGATCGATTTCGATCCCTGCGCCAAGGCCAGTTAGGCCGTCAATCCTTCTAGGGGAAGAGCGTCGCTACCAGTCGTCTGTCTTCTCAGAAACGAGCACGGCGCTTTTCATCTGCCATCTTTTCATTTGCACCGGCCAACTATTGCCAGCTAAGGATTCGGAATGGAATGCATGGCGTATTCCTATGTCTTTCACACTGATTCCTACTTTCTGGCTTCCACGATACGGCTTGTTCGCTGCTCCTATGATTGATTTATACTTGCGCCGCAGCTCGGCGCGGCACCACGATCGCCGTAGGTATCGATTTTTCGCCCCGTACGATCGATATCTATTCCTGCTATGGTGCCGCGCCACGCAGCGGCGCAACTATAAACTAGGGCTATCACATGTTCTAATGGCGTGTACTTCTGATTACTTGAAAATTGACCCATTGGAAAATCGACAGTGATCGATCGATATATCGACAGTGATCGATCGATATATTGACTGATATCGGTCCGACCGATTTTTCGGCGTTCGACTTTATTTTTGGTGGTCCAGATGATCACGCCCATGGGACATGGCGTATTCTAGGCGTGTGCATTGAAGCGGTAGCCGGAAATTGGACCACGAACAATCTTCAGAATTCGATTCATTATCGATCGCTATTGATTGATATCGACGTGAAAACGTGTTTGCGCATCAGCTTCCTTATCGTGTCGTAGGCGGCCGATGACTAAGGACCACGGCCGCTCGTCGTGCGCTAGGCGATAACTGGAGCTGGAACCACGAGGCGCCTTCAGAATCGATCATTATCGATCGATATTGACATTGACGCAAAAATATCTTCCGGTATTAACTACATCACGACGATGCAGGTGACTTCGTGAACAGGGCTATGTTGAATTCCTCTGTGTTGGAGCGTTAGCTGGAATTTGACCACAAAGCGCGTCAAAAATCGGCGATTATCCTACTATATATAAAGCAGCAAGCGTGTGTGTGTGTGTCACTGTGTGTGTGTGTGTCACACTGTCCGTCCGTCCCACTTTGAGTTGGGGCGCGGCAGCCGAACACGTCGACAACCGTGCCTGGCGATGCCACAGAAGTGCCGAACACGTCGGCAACCGTGCATGGCGAGCCGTAGACGTGCCAAACACGTCGGCAACCCTGCATGGCGAGCCGTAGACGTGCCAAACACGTCGGCAACCCTGCATGGCGAGCCGTAGACGTGCCAAACACGTCGGCAACCCTGCATGGCGAGCCGTAGACGTGCCGAGCACGTCGGCAACCGTGCATGGCGAGCCGTAGACGTGCCAAACACGTCGGCGGCACGAAACTTCAACCCTGGGGGTAATCGAGGTCGCTGAACACGAATCTGAAGTCGACCAATCGATATCGATCGATATTATCGATTTTTTGAGGATGGCGTTCAAGCGGCGCGAAACTTCGGCTTTGGGGGTAATCGAGGTCGCTGAAGACGAATATGTTTGTTGTTTTTTGTTTTGAGGTATGAAGGTCTAAAATTTGGGAAAAGAAGATGGTCGGAGTGTTCTCTTCTCGGGGTTTGGGGGCGAAGCCCCCAACCAGTCGGAGGCGGCCGCTAGGCCGCTGAACGACTGGTTGTTAGATATTGATTGATATCGATCTAAACACATTCAGTGCCTCAACTTGCTGACGTCAACGCAGGTGATTTGATGGCCAGGTCTCATGAAATTTATCTACGTGTTGAAGCAATAGATGGATTATGAGCGGGGAGAGCCACGTTAGAAAACCTATAAATATTGATCAATATTTGGATATTGATTTACACTTGCCTGACTTGTTTCTGAGCGTCATCTTTCCGCATTAAGCGGAAAGATTTGCCTGCAAGGGATCGTGGTGAATTTCTTGGTGCTGGAGCGATATTGGCGTTATTAATCGATATTAATTGATATCGATCTCGGCCTAATTTTGTGAGTCGACTTCCTGGGCGCTAAAGAAGGTGATTTGGTAGCACTTTGGCTCTTCACGTTTCTCCATGCATTAAAGCGATGGACGCAACGAAGAGAACTGCGTTATTGATCGATATTGATTGGTATTGATATGAAAAGTTTTGAGCTTCAGCTTCATCACGGCGACGCAGGTGGCTTTATTACCAGTGGTCATGGCGAAATTCAATGCATTGGAGAACGATAGCTGGAATTTGCGAAGCGGGAATATTGATCGATATTGATTAATGCTTATTATGCAGGTTCCAGGCACGTCGTGGATCGGAGACGATCAGCTTCTACTCGATGAGTGAATTCAACAAGTGGAAAGAGAGTACTTCAGATGCAGAGAAGTTCACTATCAAGTACTACAAGGGTCTGGGTGGGTCCTCCAAACGCAGTCTCCGTGGAGGGCGTGGCTTATTTTTCCCACTGCTCCGCCTAATTTCAGGCACGTCGACGTCGAAAGAGGCTCGTGAGTATTTTTCGAGCTTCGACAAGCATCTGGTGAAGTTCCGTCATGAAGACGACGAAGACGATCTTCGGATTCGTCTCATGTTCGATAAGCGCCGATCGGACGACAGAAAACAGTGGATCAGCGAGCGGCTCGAGGCGACGAGTCCGCAGGTATAGTACAGCGGCTTCATTAGGACATGTTTATACTCAGCAACGGCGTGCTCAAAGTATACATATCGATTCTTATCGATTGGTTATGAAAAATGAATTATTGGGCGACTCAATCGATAATCGATGTGAACAATGAACAGGCCCTTGGGCGGAGATTTTTGGCTTGTGTGACGCGGCACTATGTGAATAGTCGATATTGATTAGGCACCGCAGTGAATCGATATCGATCCCCCTTTGTGTAGGTTCGCGTGTTCTCCTTCTGCGTAGACAGGCTGCAGGCAAGTTCTTGTAGGCTCTTGTAGGCTCCATGCGGAAAACTTCCTGAAAATAGAACCGTTTTGAGTATAAACGACTCTGACCGCAGGCGCGCCGCGATCGCGTCGCGGTCACTCCCCCTACTAGGGATGTCTTCACGGATGTTATGTACCAGACCAGTCGTTCGGCGGCCTAGCGGCCGCCTACGACTGGTTGGGGGCTTCGCCCCAAACCCCGAGAATAGGACGCCATGGCCGCTACGGGTTTCCTATTCTTTCCTAGGCCTTCTGACCATTATGTTAATCGAGATGGATCGGCTGATCTTCCTCAACGTGATCCTCAAAAAATCGATAATATCGATCGATATCGATTGGTCGACTTCAGATTCGTGTTCAGCGACCTCGATTACCCCCAGGGCCGAAGTTTCGCGCCGCTTAAACGCCATCCTCAAAAAATCGATAATATCGATCGATATCGATTGGTCGACTTCAGATTCGTGTTCAGCGACCTCGATTACCCCCAGGGCCGAAGTTTCGCGCCGCTTAAACGCCATCCTCAAAAAATCGATAATATCGATCGATATCGATTGGTCAACTTCAGATTCGTGTTCAGCGACCTCGATTACCCCCAGGGCCGAAGTTTCGCGCCGCTTAAACGCCATCCTCAAAAAATCGATAATATCGATCGATATCGATTGGTCGACTTCAGATTCGTGTTCAGCGACCTCGATTACCCCCAGGGCCGAAGTTTCGCGCCGCTTAAACGCCATCCTCAAAAAATCGATAATATCGATCGATATCGATTGGTCGACTTCAGATTCGTGTTCAGCGACCTCGATTACCCCCATGGCTGAAGTTTCGCGCCGCTTAAACGCCATCCTCAAAAAATCGATAATATCGATCGATATCGATTGGTCGACTTCAGATTCGTGTTCAGCGACCTCGATTACCCCCATGGCTGAAGTTTCGTGCCGCCGACATGTTCGGCACGTCTGCGGCTCGCCATGCACGGTTGTCGACGTGTTCGGCACGTCTACGGCATCGCCAGGCACGGTTGCCGACGTGTTCGGCACGTCTACGGCTCGCCATGCAGGGTTGCCGACGTGTTTGGCACGTCTACGGCTCGCCATGCACGGTTGCCGACGTGCTCGGCACGTCTACGGCTCGCCATGCAGGGTTGCCGACGTGTTTGGCACGTCTACGGCTCGCCATGCAGGGTTGCCGACGTGTTCGGCACGTCTCCGGCTCGCCATGCACGGTTGCCGACGTGTTTGGCACGTCTACGGCTCGCCATGCACGGTTGCCGACGTGCTCGGCACGTCTACGGCTCGCCATGCACGGTTGCCGACGTGTTTGGCACGTCTACGGCTCGCCATGCACGGTTGCCGACGTGCTCGGCACGTCTACGGTTCGCCATGCACGGTTGCCGACGTGTTCGGCACGTCTACGACTCGCCATGCATGGTTGCCGACGTGTTTGGCACGTCTCCGGCTCGCCATGCACGGTTGCCGACGTGCTCGGCACGTCTACGGCTCGCCATGCAGGGTTGCCGACGTGTTTGGCACGTCTACTTCTCGCCATGCACGGTTGTCGACGTGTTCGGCACGTCTACGGCTCGCCATGCATGGTTGCCGACGTGTTTGGCACGTCCACGGCTCGCCATGCAGGGTTGCCGACGTGTTTGGCACGTCTACGGCTCGCCATGCACGGTTGCCGACGTGCTCGGCACGTCTACGGTTCGCCATGCACGGTTGCCGACGTGTTCGGCACGTCTACGGCTCGCCATGCATGGTTGCCGACGTGTTTGGCACGTCCACGGCTCGCCATGCAGGGTTGCCGACGTGTTTGGCACGTCTACGGCTCGCCATGCACGGTTGTCGACGTGTTCGGCTGCCGCGCCCCAACTCAAAGTGGGACGGACGGACAGTGTGACGGTGTGACACACACACACAGTGACACACACACACACACGCTTGCTGCTTTATATATAGTAGGATTCTTGCTCGTAGGGTGTGGAATATAATCCGTATCCATATTGAAATTCAGATTTCGATCAATATAAATGCCGATTTTATTTCCAGGAAAAATTTGCCGATATTGGAACGCCAAACGACACGACCTACAAGGAATTCGTCGATAATGAGCTCTTTAAATACTCACTTCTGGATTTGAGGGTAAGACTGGATACGTCTTCTAGAGTAAACATCGCCATTTTAAGGCGAACGCGCCCCTAAAAGGGGAAGTAAACAAAATTACGGCAGGCCCCGCCCCCGAACTTGCTTCTTGAATCTAAATCGTACCTTAAGCGCTACTGTAGTCCGAAGAAGTGTGACCGAACAGTCTGACGCAGTTCTACGCGATATTGCAGACACTGACCCCACCCTACTGAGAAAGCAACTATAGTACTCCGGCGGTGCGACGCGTCGCCGCGCAGCCGATCGATAGCGATATCGATTGATCCGTTGTTTGCGAGGTGTGCATAATGCGGCATAATCACTCTCTTGATAAGTGCGGCGTACAGAAACGCAGGATGAAATAACTGCTACGAAGCTTACAAGAGAAGAGTACGGCCTCCTAATGCCCTAAGTAACGTTTAACTCGGTGGTCGTATCTTTCGTATTTGGGTGGGCCGCTCCGAATGTGTGCAGCGTTGCGTGGAATTGCATAAGTCTGTATCACCTTCCTCCCTCGCGTCGCTTTACGCATTTATACTCTCCACCCCCCTCAACTAGGAATCTGTATCTCAACGCAAAATCGATTTCAGCGATCGATACCATCAGTGGTGGATGGACTGAAACCGTCGCAGCGCAAGGTCATTCATACTCTGCTGCGAAGGAGTTCGAACAAGGAGATCAAAGTGAATCAGCTAGCGGCAGCTGTCGCACTCAACGAGGCCTATCATCACGGAGAGGTGCGAATTCACCGAACGCGTCTTGAAAGTTGAGCATCAGTCAATACTCAACACTTCTAGGCAGCTCTGGTGACGACCATAGTGCGTCTGGCGCAAGATTTCGTTGGAATGAACAACGTGTGTCTCCTGGAGCCATTGGGTCAATTTGGCACTCGACACGAGGGAGGCGACGACGCGGCCAGCGCTCGTTATATCTACACTAAACTCAGGCATGGTCGTTTTTGAGATAGTTTTCGTCGAGGGCGAGCGGATACGTTGCGTACCAGCATTTCCTGCTGTTTTTAGAAATATTGATTTTTTGTAATTTTTCTTAACAAGTAAAAAATGATATTTTGTTGTCAAAAGGTTGAGGCATATGCAGCACAAAACCCAGCGCTCAATGTCATTCTTATTTGAACGATATGGGTCCCACAGTGCACACGAACGCGCCGCGACCGCCTCGCACATAACGGATTTCAAGGATTTATGTTTCTGACCGGCTGTTTTCAGCCCGTTCACACGTCTGATTTTCCCGGCGGCTGACGACGATCTGCTTCACTATCTCGAGGAAGAAAATCAGCTAATCGAGCCGGAATGGTGGGTTCTTACCTCTCGTATTTGCCACATAAAGTGATCTGAAGTCTCATGCAATTATGCCCTTGTTTTGCACAGCACCCGCCCCCCCCCCCCCCAACTAGGAAGCGTTGCATTAGCTTCCCAAAATATACGTTTTGAAATGGACACACTTGACTAGAATAGTCATAATACTAAATTAAGTATTATGTCACTCCGATTCGATATTAACCGAGTGGAATCACTCCTAAATCTAATCATCTCAAACTTGGGTAATGAAATCATAATCGCAAATCCAAAAAGCCTACACGAGAAAATACGGTGAACAAGTATATAATAAAACAAAAAGATCGCGTTAAAAAATGTTTTTCAAAGCTATTATCTCTCAAACAATTGTCAATAATATTGAAAATACCTGAAGAAAAGTCAAAATCGGTGACACGTTGCGCGACAGCTGAAGCATGAACTCCATCCAAGAACGCGTCGTAAACTCGATCCGAGTGGACCAGAAAAATGCTTTCAGGTACTGTCCGATTGTACCGATGATTCTGGTGAACGGAGCCGAAGGTATCGCCACAGGCTGGTCTACACGTGTGCTGAGCCACGACATCCGTAAAGTAATCGATAACGTCAGAAGACTAATCGATAACGCGGAAATGGAGAGACTGGTTGGTGGAACAGAGCCTAAGACTTTTTTTTGGTGGGAAGCGTGTCGCGTTGATTGCAGATACCGTCGTTCTCAGACTTTTCCGGGCGAGTGCAGGAAGTCGAAGAGAATCGCTACGAGATCTGTGGAAAATTCATATTTTCTCCGTCGCAACGCAAAAACGCTCACAATCTTAGGTGAGTGCGGTTTTAGGGCGAACTGCGTGCGAGAGTGTATAAGTATGTTTCGAATGTGATCCAAGTGGATCGCTCACAGGATACAACCCAACGATCAGCGAATAGCACACTTAGCGTTGCGAATCAGTGGCCTCGCTTGCGAGTGAACATGCCCATGTTGAAAAGGGTCCCCCATTCGCCTCGTGGAGATACGAGGTAACCGAGTAACCCAAGACCCGAGAAGGTAGAGATTCCATTGGTGTTGATAGGCCACGCCCCCTGTCCGGCAGACGTGGGCCTCGCGTGCTAACATCTAGCTACTTTCACTTAAATCCGCCTGGACTGGCACACTCCAGCACCACATGTGAGCCGTGGGTACTACGGGTGTGCTGTAGTGAATCCCGATTGTAGTAGACTAAGGCAAACCCTTAATGATACCCAACAACAATAACCCCCTTGAACCTGAACGCCCTTGAAGCTGAACGTGCGGGCCACAACATGTTATAAATAAGTAGGAGATTCACCACCTCCTGTACTGCGCAGAGTAGCACCACACAATTTATTCTACACAGTCAGCAGCACACGACCACGAGAGAATACCATAGGTGAATACTGAACAACATGAAGGAATATGGGGTGACGTGACAAGGCCGCTCCTGCTGATGTGGGTGTAGTGGCTATCCGAGGCTCGGCGAGGCCCTTCCAGATCCACCGTCAGCCGGTATTGCAACCGGCTGTACAGTGAGTGAGGGAACAACAAGGCTCCTCTCGAGTATAGCCCTCCGCACACTTTTGCGGCAACGCGGCAGCCCTATCTTTAAGCATGGGGCAGAGACGCAGAGTCGCCGCGCGAGGCAAAACTAGCCTTGCTCGACCTGCCGCTGGTGTGCCGCTTAAGGCCCCACACACTTCTGCGGCAACGCCGCTCGCCGCAATGGTTAAGGATAGGGCAGGGACGTCGCCGGCGGCGAGCTCTGCGTCCCTGCCCTGTGGTTGAGGATAGGGCAGCGGCAACGTCGCAGAAGTGTGCGGGGGCCTTTACGCGGCAGACGCGGTGGCAGCGGCAGTAATCCTTCAAGGCATTGCTGCCGCATTGCCACGTTGGTGATTGAACGAGCGGGAGGAGTGCCGTGTGAACTCTAGCACGAGGCAGTGGAAGCCGTGTACGCGGCTGTTCTGGCCTCTGCCGCGTACGCGGCTGCCGCAAAAGTGTGCGGAGGGCTTATCCTCGCAGTGATGGTTGGCTGAAGGCGCAAAATGTCGGCGCCCCAGAGCCGCGCCCGCGTAGCCATGCGATGAGTCGTCGAAAGTATAGAATGAGCCTTGCGGGGACGGCGCGCAGCAAGCCCGCCTGACCAATAGCGTGAGCGGGTAGGCCGGATCTCAAGAACGCCTCATCGGGGTCCCGAGCGGATACGTCCCGTGCGATTCGCGCGCTCCTCCGTGGGCCAACGCGATTGGCGCGCTGCTTCAAGTCAAAGCACAAAAATGAAAAACGTGGATCGCAGAGAATCTCTATGCTCTACCATTATTACTTGGAGCGGTTGTGATGCGTGGGCACTGAGGTAAAATAGTGGATTTAGTGGCACACACACTGAAAACGATAGCGCCACGATCTTCAGGGCAAATCTCAAACGGTGTCGCCTAATATCTTCTCAATGTCAAAATTGCAGCATCGAAATCGTAGAACTGCCCATTGGAGAGTGGACCAACAGATACAAGCAGAATGTGCTACATGGACTGCAAACTCAAGGATTAATAAGGTATGTCCAAGTATTCAGAGAATGTCGAACAAAGGAGTTACCTTATGAACTCCAAAACAGGTAACTTGTGGCTAATGTTTCATGGTTAAGTAACTTGCAAGTTACAAGCGAGGTGAACATCATAATTTATAGACTTTGACGCCATGAAATCCGAACAACATAGAGCAATAGGGAAGTACTTCTTGCGATTTCTGTCGGCACAGTTCGTTTTCAGGAAGCACTGAATCCCACTCAGATGGTTTCTGAAGCATATTTTTGTCAAACACCGATGAAAGCCCTGGTGCGTTCGTCTTGGTAAAGGGCTTCTAGGCAAATTTGAGAATGATTTGTCGAAGTTTTCGTTGTCATGGCTAGATAGCGAAGTCGGTGATCGGAAATCCTTTTCGTCGCAGCAGTTTTCTCGCGCAATCTGTTTGAATATGGATGCGGCGGGAATCAGCTCATAAAAGGCCGCTGAGAAGGACTCAGCTACCAGTATCGCACGCAGCTGAGGCCTAGCCTCGCTTCAACGGCTGTTTCGCCTTCCATCAGCCTCAGTCCGTATCTGCAGTTGTATTCTTTTCTCTGCTAATAAACCTACTACCTACTGTTGCCCTGTCTTATACATGGCACGAGCTTAGCTCTCTGTGACGTGAAACAACGAGGAGTTCTTTCTGGGAAGTGAAACGTCTTTCCAGAGAGAACTCTTAGCAACAAGAAGACCACTGTATCCTTAGGTATAGATCAGGCTTCATAGCTTGAAGGAGAGTAAGCCACAGGGACGCAACAGCCACCTTTGGTGGCTATTCAGAACCTGGAAAAGGCAAGTGGTTTTAAAGATATTTCTCATCTCAAGGATCATTTCAAGATACAACAGTGTCTAGACGTTAGTCTAGCTTCGAAGTAGCATGTCCAGACCTTAGTCCAGGATCCTTGAGGTTGGCACACGCATTGTGTTCGGGGTGTATGGAAAGAGCGCTATTTAAATGTTTATTGTGTGCTAACAATACTACAGCATAGACATGGGTGGATCAGTGGATATTGGTACCGGAAGGACTGGGAGAGAAGCATGAGAGAAGGATGGAAAGATAGAGGGTCCGTGATTGTCCTTGTGAAAAGAGGTTCTTAGTTGTTTAATTATTTATTGTGCCATGGTGATATTAGGGGAAGTGTAGGGGAGGACGGGAGACTGGAGCTGGGAGAGGGAAGACCGGATAGAAGTGGCTGCAGGCAGGAGACCGAACGGAACTGCCAGGATCTGTCGGCGTCGTTGTTTTATAGAGGAGGCCTTTTATACGGGCCAAATTGGGCGGAGACGAGTGCTAATTGGCGGTCCTGTCAGGCTCGGCACGCCCTAAAGGCACGCCTCACGTTGCAGACGCCCTAGACTGCATGATGAGCCATCATGACTATGTCAATTAGAATGAGAATGAGGTACGAAGGAGTAGCTAGGCAGCCTGACTATCCTTATGGATACAGCCGAAAAGCCAGTAAGTCACCCTCGGATGGAAAAAGACGTGAGTGAATGTGAAACTCCCTTCAGATAATCCATCACCGACCGTCCGGGCAGTGTCCTCGAGGATGTACCCGTAGAGGTCTCTAAACGGACCCAGCCCCTGAATTACGATCATCCGTCTCTCCTTCCTATTGAGAATTTTTAACGCAGTCCGCAACACATTCAGGGTCTTGCGCGCAGCCCGCTTTTGCGTCAGAAGCATCCACTACGACTTCACAGCTAAGGCCTATGGTATACTCCCGTCCGCTGCAGCGACGCGGGAATGCACACCGATGCGACGGCTCGCGATGCGCGTCGCGAGCCGTCGCCATCGCTGAGGCTGACATAGTCCGCGCAGTTCTGCAGACGGAGACTTTCGCAGAATTTTAGCGAATCAGCTGAATCAGCATGCCTACGACTTGTGGTCCCTTTTCATATAGAGGTGTGGACGCGCACTTCTCAAAAGTCTTAATTGTTGGAGCTAAATTAAACGCAGTACTCTTGTTTGGAGCGAAATGAAACGCAGTACTCTTAGAAATGCGCGGACGCGAAAAACCGAGTTCAAAACATTATTTTCAAAAACATGGAGCTGAAATGGCAGATTTGTGATCAACGCGTCACGATAACCCTCTAATGACCTACAAGTGCAAAACTGTGCGTCTTCATGCCTGTGTAGAACCTGAGAATCAAAAGAAATACTGCAGTCAGCGAAAACGCGAAAAAAACCCTGCTAGAAAAACATGACTTCGAAAAAATCGGCGTTCAATTGGCACTCTTCGGTGCCGGACATGTCAACGGGACCTCCCTGTGACTTGTACGGCACAGAAATGTAGATTTCGGTGCCGGCAAGGAAGTTCAGAGGCGAAAAAATGCTAGGATCGGCACAAAAGCGGGAAAAAACGGCCTAGAAAAATATCTCCTCAAAAAACTAGCTGTTCAATCCGTCGAAAAAAGCCCCAAAATGAGTCTAGCCACGACGAAAACCCTACGAGGAGAACAACAGAGAAATCACATGACCACCCAACATAACCAGACGTGTGTTGAAATTGCTGTGCTATGATCACGAACCAAGGAAGTGTCGAAATAAGTGAGCGAAAGTGCATAGAATAGGGCACGACAAGCGCTCCCCCCTCCGCCACCATCGCTACCCGTCGCTCGTCGCAGTGCACTGCACTGCGACGAACGATGGGCTGCAACGGCCGTCGCACGAGAGTATGTTTCACTCCCGCGACGCGGAGGTATAACACCCCTTTGCGACGCATCGCGGGAGCGATGGCGCGTCAACTGACAACCGCGCCCCACTGCGCCGTCCGCCACTGCAGCGAATGCGCGCCGTTGACAATTGCCCCGCGCCCGTCGCTGGAGCGACGCGGGAGTATACCATAGGCCTAAGGTATCGATAAATATTGAGGTCGATGTCGCAGCACGCAAGCTCCTGGAGACGCTTTGGATTGCGTTCAAGAATCCCATAATCCTGTTTCCATAAAGCTAACCGGGTTGCCGTACTCCCTCTTCGTCTCAATCTTGCACTAATTTTTGTAACTTGAAATAATCTTTTATCAATATTGAACTATAACATGGCTGAATCACTACGTATCACATACAGTGGCTTCCAAAAGTTTGTGAATGTTTACATTTCTCGCCATAACTTGCCTTAAAGACGTCCAAACAGAGCGAAATTTGGGTATGTGGTAGCAAATTAGATCTCAATAACGATCGTTTGATCTGCATTCGTTATCAATAGTAGCGTTTTGACATGCTGTGGTCTTTAGCAGACTCTCTGTTATGCCGAGAGGAAAGATTGGCTCTGTTGAACTACGAAAAGCTATTTTTCGACTCGTCCAGAAGAAAGCCTATTATCGTCAGGAAGGACTATTTGGAATTTTGCTGCACTAGTCGAGAGAATAAAGCGGTCCGGAACAGTGGAAGACGCTTTTAAGTCAGACAGGCCACGGATTACGATTTCTAGAGACGATTCTGTCATCCAGAGGATGTCGAGTACGTAACCTGTCGCTGACCGCTGTCGATGGAAAGGAGTCTGTAACCTTCAACACGGCTTGGACGTGAATGTGAGCATGGTGAAACGTCTATAGAGATCTATATTCTCAATTTTTCTTCTTATCTCTCTAACTCTATGGAAGACGTCCCGTCAAGATAGCTTTCATAGGCGAGAAGATTAGGAAAGCTAAACTCCGGTTTGCCAAGGAGCATTTGAGCTGGACGATAGACGATCGGATAAAAGTGCGTTTCAGCGACGAGAGCAAGTTCAACCTATTTAAATATCATGAACCACACTACGTAAGACGTCCAAATGGCGCGAGCTACGGCAATGTATCAACTGCCAACTACTAAACATGGCGGAGGAACTGTTATGGTTCGGAGATGCTTCAGTGCACGCGGAACACAGGCTCTATTTACCACATCCAAGGCATCTAAGGAGTTGTGGACGTGAACGCTACCAGGAGATTTTGAACAATGTTATGCTTCCACACGCCAGAGGAGATTTGCAGCTGTAATTAAAGCAAAGGGTTTGAAACTCGCTAATGAAGCTGTTTCGGTGTATAACTTGTCTACATTGGTAATGAAGAAGGCTTAGTAGTACTGTGACCTAGGACAGATTTAAGCTTTTCTCGTTTTTATGCTTGAAGTATGGAAAGGACCGATATGGAACAGCAGTGATGATGCGATATAAGATTTGTTATTTTTCACAACAAATTTAACATTTTTAAAGCTGATTCGAAGCGAGTTCTGGTGAAAAATGCAAGCGTTCACAAACTTTTGGACGCCACTGTACCTCATCAATTTTCTTTGACACTGTCTACTCAGACGTCACAAATTCCGGTGTTGCAGTGGTTACAAAGAACACCACACAGAGAGAGGTGTTCGGTTTGTTCTCGAACTCAGCAAGGAGTTCTCCGCACGTTGTCGAAGGCCTGTTGGTCGCCATTCAATGCTGATGAAGACCTTCAAGCTTCAGACGGTGCTATCAACGAACTCCATGGTTCGTACCTATCTATGTAGATAACGCACCATTATGTCAATCTCAGAATTGCAGGTCCTTTTTGACCCTAAGGGGCACCTAAGGAACTACGCGACCATCTCGGATATCATGCGCGAGCACTTTCGAGTTCGTCGACAGAAGTACGAAGAGAGAAAGGAGCACGAGACCAGGATGCTCGATGCTCAGCGTAGACGACTTGAGAATCAGGTAGGAATAGGATCTCAGGACACACGTGCTCACATAGCGCCTCACTCATAATTCGCAGGTAGCCCTAGGATGAGTATGATTCTATCATAGCCTGGATTACGGGGTGCGTAGAAAGTACTGGTAGTGAAATAATTTTTTTTGGATTTTGGATTGAGCATATTTATTTTACACTTGATAAATTGACATAACGTTGTAACTTAAATAGTGTACATACAATCACAATGATATTGTTCTTGTTGTGATTGTCTTATTGTTTGTACTATATTGTCTGACTTGTCAGTGGTTCTGCCACTGGAGTGAAGCCCAATGGATGAAGCGAGGTGCAGTTCCTTTCCAGCCGAAAGGCCCGTAATTATATCGACGAAAAGTGAGTGGTATTTATAGCATTGCGGGCGGAGCACAGGGT
This sequence comes from Heligmosomoides polygyrus bakeri, assembly GCA_947359475.1. Taxonomy (NCBI): domain Eukaryota; kingdom Metazoa; phylum Nematoda; class Chromadorea; order Rhabditida; family Heligmosomidae; genus Heligmosomoides; species Heligmosomoides polygyrus. The sequence goes on from OX375867.1 coordinate 12,004,639, forward strand.
TAAACCATAACTCACGAGCCACGGGGCCTGTCCGAGTGACTCGTGAACCACAGTTCATCTCCTTCCGCACACCAAAAAAGGATTATGTGAGTAGGACTTAAGAAATAAGCAACCTTCCAGCCATTTTTAGTTTTGCGCTGCTCGTTTGTATTACTTTTGTATTGTTAGAAAGTACACAACGACAAAGCAACGGAATAAGTACATGATTGCTATTACCTATATGTAAACACCATAAACTATACTTACTCACTATTTGACGGCGTATAGAGGGTACTATGTCGTAGAGTAAGCATCGGTGGCTCAGTGGTAGAATGCTCGCCTGCCACGTGGGCGGTCCTGGTTCAATTCTTGGCCGATGCACTATTTTTGATCTCCATCACTGTCCAACGTGATTTGGTGGTTTATAACAGGATCGACCATATTTATTTTACACTTGATAAACGATTGACATAACGTCGTAACTCAAAAAGTGGTTTGTTCTCGAACTCAGCAAGGACTTACATACAGTTACAATGATGTTGTTCTTGTTGTGGTTGTCATATTGTTTGTATTGCATTGTCCGACTTGTCAGCGAGTCTGCCAGTGGAGTTAAGTCTAGTGGGGTAAGGCGAGGTGAAGTGCTTTCCAGCCGAAGGGCCCGTAATTATACCGACTAAAAGTGAGTGACATTTATAGCGATTAAGGCGAGCGGATCAAGATTGTAAGGTGTTGTACAGCTGCTGACCACGGCTCACGAAACACGGGCACGGGCTGTCCGAGTGACTCATGAACTGTTCATGACACTTTTACAACGTCATAGATAGAATTATTTTTATTATTTTTATTGAGTAGGATTAACAATCAATATACTTCATATTCTATCACTTTTTAATTCGGGTCTTCGTTCGTTTCGATACACTCGTAGAAACGGCGCGAGGCGGCATCCGCGTTGCGCCGCAGGCACGCCGCAATCCACTGCGAGATTGTTCCATTCACGTAGAAAATGCTGGAACACGCATGGATTGTATCCAGAAAGTGAGAATTTGGTTAAAGAAGGACACTTATCAGAATCGATATCGAAAATTGTGTGATCCGGCTTGGTACAGCTGGAGCTTTATTGAGAATATTGGCCTGAGCAGCCGCTCAATACCGCACACCAAACTCAGGAATGCCATTTTCTCTGTGCACTCGCCTGGGCCCCGGGGACATACAAGTATTTATTAAAGAATTTCATGACGCGAAATGTTACCTAGGATCGATTAGAACCCACAACAATCCTACAAGGCACAACTGCTAAACATTGCAACACAACAAGGATTAGTTAACCATAAAACCGAAATCTAATGATTTCTACTTAACATCCCAACTCTGTTTAAACTCTAAGAGGAAGATCGTCGGGTAGCAGCAGGACACCCATATCCTCTGTCGTTCTTTCCTTGTAAAAATTACACCTCCAGGTGCTGCGAACGTCGTGTTGCTTTGTTCCTCGTTGTCGTGGACGACCCTATGGTTTTATTGCTTGGCAACTCGAATACGATCAGTCACATGTGGCGCATCCCATGGGGATCCTCGAAGTGGTGACTTCAAAATGTCGTTTATCAACAGCCGCGCTTTCTCAAACGCCTGCCGTCCGTTAAACGAGCTGCGTTGTATATTCACGGCAATATGGGTCTACTCCGTGGCATTGATGTATTCATACGGGTGCGAGAGAAACATCAATATGCATCCTGTAAGTTCCGCACCTCTGAGTTGCCTTACTTGTCCCCTAGGGTCGCCAAGAGGGACGTAAACCTGTGGGAATGAGCCTTTAGGATCACTACCCCTGACCCAACGTATTTGGACGCACCGGCTCGTATTGACACGTATTGATGGTGCTTACCTGAGGCAGAAACTTCAGCATGGACCCACGCCCTTCTTCGTTCTCCGGATCGCCCCTACTACAGCCATCTCCTCCCCACACGCAAGGGGACAGAACCGACCAGGGAGCCAGGGAAAAACAATATGTGCACCCCAACAGCGACAACGATACGATACAACGAAATGCGAACACGACCGCTGCTAAACGTATTGACTGATACTCACCCTTCTCCTCCTTGTCCACAGCACACCAGGTAGTAGTATAAGTTTATCTCAAATTCAGACCTCGCGGCCACTCTCCTGCTGCTGCTCCCGTAATGTTAGCGTATTGAGTGGCAGGAACGAGGTCTCACGGTGGTTATCCGGAATGGGAAGGAGGACGGACGAAGTCGTCAGACCTCTTCGATGGAGCACAGGACGTCGCCTGCGGTGCGCGCCGAGCGATGGTGCTGAGCCACCGGTTTTCACATGCTCACAGGCCGATTGATGGCGCCTTGACAAGCCGCCGTGAGAAACAGCGCACCCGGGCCAGATGATGACGACATTTATCGCACATACATTCCGTTCTAGATCTTACTGCACGACCCAAGCACTAATCAAAGTTTGATTCATAGGATTCTAACTAACACTTATTAATGATTCACATTGATAGAAGTGCTAATGTAAAAGGTTCATTGCGAGAAATGAAGAAAGAGAAAATGAGCGAAAAAAGGGGAGGAAAGGTTCGCCACAGGCGATGTCAACAATGGTAGACAACTCGGCCCAAACTGAAAGCTCCAGGTGAACGGATAGAAAGCGAACCTCGTTTTGATCCCTCTTGCGCTTTCTACTCACCGCGATTTGTCACGGTGGCTACGACTGCACCGAGGAACTTCATCTCGCTCCCTGAAGCGTCGTAGACCGGTTCTTTACTGGTAGCTTTGATTTTCGAATCTCGATTCTTGTGCCTCGAGCAAAAATTTGAGGGGTAATATGCTAATTTGTGAGCCCGTGTCGAACAAAGCTCTTTTGGAAGAGCGAGACCTTACCAATTGTTTGTTTGCCAATCAGGGTTTTTTCGAGTTCGGTCGGTTAGGCCTGGCCCGAATGCCTCCACAAATCCAACGATTTACCGCTGTTGTGAAGCTTCGCTTCTGACTGTTTTCGTCTTTGCGACCCTTTGACTTGTAGCCAAAAAATCCGACTGTATGGCAAGCCTGTGATGTTTTGTCTGGGGCGATTCCTTGTTGCTTGTGCGCAATCTCTTGAAAAATGTTCCTTTTCTCTGCAAAAAGAGCAGTAGCCCTCAACGGGTTGGTTTGCCCTTGATCGCTGAGATAATGGACTGTTTTGATTTTTCTCAGCGTGAGTGTCTGGATTTTTATTCCTCTCAGCGCGACTGTATGATTCGCTAGAAGTGCCGTATTCGCCGTAACTGCGGGAATTTAGTGAAGCCCGGACAGCACGCGCGACTTTTCGGCTTCTTTCTATAGATTGCGCCATACCTTTGAGTTTCTCGTAGGCTTCGTTCTGATGGGTCTGTTCCATCACCGCAAACAGCTGGACGTAATCATACCAATCAGTGAGTTGCGCAATCAATTCCCCATCACGTATCATAGATAGTTCTTTCTCGCTTGCGTTTGGGTGTACCCAACGAGTGAGCTCTTCTAGTTCTACACAATATTCAGTTATCGAGAAACGCTCCTTTAGCTGCTTGAGTTTTATGTTAGCCTCGGTGCGAGTTGCTGAATCTGACTGCCCGATTTTTGCTCGAAAGGCTTCTACGAAACACGAAAAACTGTGCGAGTTGCTGAATCTGCCTTCTTTAAGTGCCAACGGGGGGTTTTCAGCACCGCCTTGGAATGTCCTTGAATTTTTGAAGAGAACGGATGAGCATGCTGTTCGGAAGGTCTACCGTATTTCATCAGGAAGGGGTTAAAAAATTTTCTAGCCCCTTCCCTTGTGGGTGAGAAAAAGGTTGAACCTCCGGTAATGCCATAGCCGCTAAAGCTGCACTTACATTCAGTTCCCGTTCTATCTTAGGTGACAATGAAATCTGCTCACCTTGGTAGCTCTGCGGCTTCTGATCTGTCGGCAGCTTTGAGGCGTCTGGCTCTCTGCAGCTCTGAAATGGATCATATGGTTCATATTCCCTAAACTGCTGCGAAAACGCTCTATTTGGTTTACTTCCAGGCTCTGTCTCTTTAGAAAACGATGACCCACCTTGCTGTGCACGTTCGGGATCGAACCGTGCCAGCTCAGTTGTCAGTGGAGTCTTGCTTTCGCGGACCGCGCGCATAACCTCCTGAAGTCGGTGGAGTCTTCGCCTAGCTCCATTGGCTGGTTCTTCTGAAACGATAGACTGTATTCGTTCTTTATTGGATCTTCGTTTGAACAAAATTGTTGTCCGGATACAGCTGTATTCGGCATTGGTGTTCCCCACGGAGTCTTTGAGAGTCTTAACCGCTGCTCTGCTGCGCCAAGAACTTCTGCTGACGTCACATTCAAAAATTTCGCCAGTTTACGCATGCAGCAGTCGTCATGACTTGCCTGTTTGTAGAACTCTATTTATTAGAGAGTTCCTCCCAATTGAGTTGACCAAGTTCCAAAAGATCGGCTACAAACTCTTCTATTCTTTTGAGTTGTCTGGTGATAACCCCGAAACTGCTGTCACTAACGAGGAAGGTCAAAGAGGTCACCGTGGAATTTCTCAGCGACCTATATAGGGTTGTAGGGCGTTGCCTGGGAAGAACCATAGTGGTTTCCAAATTTCCTGCGGACCTCCGGGTAGGTCAAAAATGGCAAAAAACTGCACCGCTTCAGTGCGGGTCGATAACGCAAAGTTGACGCCTGGAGTACGCTTGTCGTGCCCACAAATAGTCCTGCAAAAGGTTTGGAGCTTCGATCATTGCTAGAACTTAGGAATTGGCTAATTCCTAATTGAAGCGAGACGGCGCATTCACGGGAGGCGCGCCACTAGGGCGCCAGCGACTGGATGGCGAGTGGTTAACGTTTTCTGCATTGCTGGGCGCACGTCTTGCATTTTTGCCACCGTAAAGTGCTTTCTGTCACGACTAGGTGTCACATTCGTTTTCCAACCCTGATTTCAACCTTCTGTGATACGATTTTACTTCAAAACACAAGTCACGCTAATGAATATGCAATAAACTGTTTAACAGTTGTGGTAACGTTCTATAAAACACGCGAACAAAGCAGCTTCTGACACCAGCAACAGCGGATAAATGCCAAGGAAGAGCAGCCAGAAGCTTCCTGGCAGGACGTGTCGACAGGCACTTCATCGAAGGCGTAGTCCGCCGGTGTTGAGAAGTGCCCCGGATGCGTGTCCACATATCCAGCTGCCACTCACGCATACGCAAAGCACCTTCGGAATACCGGAGCGCAGAATTGCCTATACGTCTGACTGACCACCTGCAAGGACGGGTGCCTTGAAAATTGCCTTAAAAATTTAAACATCAAGTGAGCTGGTCCGAAGCGATTCATGATTACCTTCAAAGTATTGTCTCTTGAGAAGTAGATGAAATCCGGACGGAAGTGGAGCACATGTTCATAAATTCGCGGATGAACCGTTTGAAAAGCCGGAAGAAGTATACATCGAGAGGCTGGTAGAGACTCGTCGCTCCTGGCGGTATTGTCATCAGCTTAAGCTCTTTTCCAGCAGGCACCTCGGAAACGAGGTTCTCGTGATCCAAAAACCATGCCAGCTGTTAAGGAGGACAACGGTTAGGGGTGCTGCCGAAGAGCCAACCACAAATTCTCGAAAGAAACGCGGGACTTGTTGCTTCGTCATGATGTTGATCGTTCCTGCCACTACTAAGAAAGTTTGGTGCCGACCAATGACCGCATTGAGGAAACGATCCACTAGCCTCCTGCAAAATCAAAAAGAGCTTGTCTCCAAGTCGGCCGTCGGCGTATAGCACTGGAACAACAGTGTACGAATGGGTCAGTGACGACGGGGATTGCACACCACGAGACACTTGCTTCATTCCAATAGGTGCCAGCGTCCTGAAAAGAATTCCAAAATACTTTGCCAGCTGCAAATAGGCTAGATCTAGGTAGATGTATCTAGTTTTATCTAGACCATTAGTCTCATAGCAATTCCTACTCACCGGTTAGATTCAATCTCTTTGTTAATCCCCGTTTGGTCGATATTGCAGAAGATGGAAAGAGGATATCTCTCCATCTCTTTTTTCACGGACTCTACGAAGGCAACTGCTGCAGCTTCGATTTCCTCTCGGTTACGAAGGCTCCGCGTTCTTACGAACGATGTCACCGTTCTGGAGCACAATCCACATCCACGTAAGAAGGTAGCAATCCACTGTTTTGACGCCTTGAATCCTTCCAAGAATCTATGTTCGCGGTTGATGAACAGTGCCATTTGACGCACAATCGCGTATGAGAGTGGAAGACCTAGCGATAAAAAATTTGACTTCGGGAAGTTATCCCCACAGCAAACGCCACAAAAATTAGTAAAGTTTTATATTTTACCTCTTTCTACTGCTTCCATAGTCTTGTTTCGAAGCGCTGCAAAGAGTCGCCTAAAGGCCAACACTCTCGCCTCCCTAACTTCTTCTAAAACACGTAGTCATTTTACACCACTTCTCTTAAAATTTTAAAAGTTAACCTCAAGAGTTGCTTTAGAAACTGAAGAAATTACTGTGTTTTTCGAAATTTCGAAGAAGTTTGAGGTGGTGGTCTGTCCTGATCCGATTCGTCATTGAGGGACAGCGGGCGAGCCTTTTTCAAAGTTCCCCGGTAGTACTCAAGCGCTTGAGTCCACTGCAGAATGAATCGTACTCTTCCGTCGAGGAACATTGAAAATTGACCTATCGTGCTCTTGTTTAACTAACCATATCCTCACTTATCGGACGTCCGTCACACGTATTAGCAGAAAACCCGACAGAGTCCGTAGCTTCGTCCCCGTCTTCTTCAGGACGCCAATCCACATCTTGCGCCTCGTTCAAGCCGACCTGCCGCCAACGATGAGTGAATGCAAATTTTGAGTCAAAAGATATTTACCTGAAAAGTTTCGTCTTCGTCGTTGAAGTCGAGGTCCCCATACATCGCGTTCTGGAGTATGCCCCAAAAGGCATCTGCAATGGCACATTTCACAATTAATGCACGTTGGTGGAAACTGGTCTTATATACATTCCAGAAGTCGGTGCAGGGAAATTCATGGTAGATCAAATCAATGCATGTCGATTATGCTCACAATAGATCAAGACAAGAAACATTTCCAAAAGTAATATGGTATATGTGTAACAAACAACACATATGTACAGAACATGAAAACTTCCCAAACAAGATGCACATGCTTGAGTAAGCGAGCAGCGTATGCTTACATGTAGCGTGCGTGGGTGGCAGCCGGATATATGGACACGCATCCGGGGCACTTCTCAACACCGGCGGACTACGCTTTCGATGAAGTGCCTGTCGACACGTTCTGTCAGGAAGTTTCCGGCTGCTCTTCCTTGGCACTTATCCGCTGCTGCTGGTGTCAGAAGCTGCTTTGCTTCGCTTGTTTTATAGAACGTTACCACAACTGTTAAACAGTTTATTGCATATTAATTAGCGTGACTTGTGTTTTGAAGTAAAATCGTATCACAGAAGGTTGAAATCAGGGTTGGAAATCGAATATGACACCAAGTCGTGACAGAAGAGCACTTTACGGTGGCAAAAACGCAAGACGTGCGCCCAACAATGCAGAAAACGCTAACCGCTCGGCCATCCAGTAGCTGGCCCCCTAGTGGCGCGCGCCTCCCGTGAATGCGCCGTCTCGCTTCAATTAGCAATTAATCAATTCCTAGGTTCTAGCAATGATTGAAGCTCCAAACCTTTTGCAGCACTATTTGTGGGCACGGCAAGGGTATTCCAGGCGTCAGCTTTGCGTTATCGGCCCGCACTGAAGCCGTACAGTTTTTTGACGTACCCAGAAGTCCACAGGAAATTTGGAAACCACTATAGTGCTTCACAGACAACGCCCTACAACCCTATATAGGTCGCCTTAAGAAAATCCACGGCGTGGGAGACCTCTGTTCGATTCTTTTCCCTAGTTCGGGTTTCCGCTTCTAACCACAGACTCTTAGACCTCATATCAGGCAACTCTTGAAATGTGTGGATTTCATTTTCTATCAAGGCCAGTGAACTACTCACCTCAGCAGCCTGTTTCGTTAGCGCTTGCACTTGTTCCATCAACGTGGACATCTGCGATTGGAGGGATGCGAATCGATTGTCGTCTGCGTTGTCTACGGCTAGCATCTTCTCGACCTCTCTGTCGATATCGATCGACTCCATGATCTGAAACCGTTTGTTTCGACGCGGTTCTTCGTCAACACATCTTTTCGCGAGATGAGCGAGAGCGATAGGAATGCTGAGAATTGCGGTGTGGGCGATACCTACTCAGCGGGCCCCGGGAACCTTCGCGTGCAGTTCGTGCCTGCTTCCTGAGTGGTTGGTTGTCGAGGCTGGTTCACTATCCTCGTACTGATCCGATACAAGGCCTGCCAGGCTGTATTGCGGGATATTGGCCCGTCGGTCCAGTTATCTGCACTGAGAAAAATTTGTGCAGAATTCTCCCTTAGAAACTGCTTTTCTCCCACTCGACTTGGCCAATGGGGCTTGCCCAGTTAACTGAGTGGGTGCTACCCCAAGGTAGCAGAGCAACTCAGCCACGACTATTGGGATAAGAGCTGTTCGCACTGTTTTTGAAGCGGAGGGCAACCCAACTTCCTAGTGCTGAAACTTACCTCAGAAGCTGATCGCTTTCGGCTTCCCAGCGCGAAAGTCCTTCCTAGGCGATGGGTTCGGCCCCCAAGTTATGCTGCTGCGATGACAGGGAGCACGAAATCGGTTTATCGGAACGAGACAACGAAGAAAATGAATACCAGAGTGGTCGGCGGCGGCCTTATATAGGGGGCGGCTTATCAGATCGGCAAACCTGATCAACCGCCATTATCAACTTTTGCCCCACCATCAACGACAACGGGCAACAACAGGTAGCAACCGGGGTTAAAACAATGCTATCATCCACAGTTTCTAAAAACTGCCGCATATTAATAGATTGACGTTGCTGACTTCCTCTTGGTCCCGAGACGTCGAGTAGCAGGTCAAATCGGCTTCGTCCGAGTAGGGTGGAATCAGAGGGCTTCGGTACGCCAGATCTTATAATGAGGTACTAGCGAGAGGTATCGGTATGAGCTACCTCCTTGATATTGAGTCCCTCGTCCTCTTGAAGGTCCTCTTGATATCGTCGGTCGAAGGCTTGCAGCAGGTATTGGCTGGAGGAGACGAATCCTGGGGACTTGAATCGAGTCGAATCGGTTTTGCGACGAGCTCGGGAGAAGGAAGGTCAGCATAATCTGTAAACAAAACGTCTGATCAGCAAGCAGATAACTTAAGCAAAACTAAATCGTATAGAATGAAATCTTTTCTATCCTCTACGTAGATTTGTTGCGCTTCGCCACAGTAATTACGCACGTACTCGAACTACAGTAATCAGCGCACATGAGTCACCACTTTTGCAGCCTACTAGTGGTTACCGCCTTCTTCGACATGATTCGTGGAATTCAAAGGTTGGGAATGAAGCGAAATGGATTCTGTAGCCTTTTTGCTGTTTGAAAACTTGTTGAACTGGTTACACCTTTTAGTGGAGGCGTACTTCATTCACACACGAAATTCATATGTGCAGAAGCACCAACGATGAGATTTTTGCTCCCCTGTACGGCTGGCTGTTTTACAAAAGAAACAGCCGTGGTTGAGTTGACACGATGTGACAAGATGGTTTGCGAGTCATAAGCTGCGTTCGAGCGTTCGCAGCTCCCCTTTTCCTTTAGACGTTCGCTCCGGGCGCTAAGTGTGGTGTAAACGTTGCAAGCGTTGGCCCAGTGACGGGCGCCACAAAAGGCACAGTCTGGTTTTACCGTTGAGCTGGTGTCGAGAATGGTGGCTTCTTGGCATTCTGTCCAGTAGCTATCGAAATTGGCTTCGATTTCTGTTCCTTGTTGAGGGGCTTCCTTGCTGATATTTGCGATGGAATCGGAAATGTTCGCATGCGTTATTTGAAGGACTTGTTCATTGTGCACTAAGGCGTTGGTGATTGTCTGACCTTTGATTTGTTCAGTAAGATGTATTGGAGAAGTTCCGTCGAGTCTGTAGGGTATTGCCATGGCTCTTTATATGCTTTGGCATCTTGAATGAGATCGATTAATTCGTTGATATGTCTCGCAGGTTGTTGCTTGACAGACCTGAAATAGAAGGAAGAAGAAACTTGAGACATCGCACTGGTTTTAACGCCACTAAAAGTTCTCGCCGATTTAGACCGTCAACACAAATCCAGAGGGCGAATACGCAGCTCCTGAAGGTGACTACTGGGGAATGGACACTAATGAGGGATGAGATGGGTGCTTAAGCCCTTCAGGACCTCCCGATTCTCTTCTCTAGCCAGTGGATCTCCACCCAGTAGGCAATCCTGCAGTGAATGAGGTTTGGGATTAGCCTACAGCAAAAGAGGAGGGTTTGGCTAACGATAGTTAGCCGGGAAAGACCGATGCCGGGTGTACTACACGCGGGCGATATGAGAATATGCTTAACAGGGAAATGAATTTAGCTTAAATTGGCCGAAAGAGTGGGACAGGCAAGGAAGGTGTCAACGGTTGGAGTTAACCCTTGGTCTCTGGAAATGCGATGAAGATAGTCGGCTGAGATTGTCTGACGGCTCTTTCCACTTGGCACAGCATTCTGATAGCAGCGCTCAGGTAGGCTCCAGCGTCGTACAATACCGGATCATCAGAGTTGTGTGTTCGAATGTGACTCCCTTCGCAGCATCCGCCATCTCAGCGTAGTTGACACAACGGTGTCGACGTGCGTCGATCGCCACAGTCAGCCCATACGGCGTCAAGTTCGTGGACTTCTTGCGGTCGTCACAGTCATCCCATGAGGCGTCAAGTTCGTGGACTTCTTGCGGAGCTCCTGCTCCTTCCTTTCATCTCCGCAGCACTCCTGCTCGGCAATCGATGCCACGTTGGCAAGCTCGAAAATATCGTCCACTTTCTTGAAGCGAGCCATCTGGCGCTGCAACGACGGATTGGGAATGTGGAATCACTGCGCGAAGAGTTCACAACCACCACGATAACGCAGGTTTAGCGGGTGATCGACGCCAATGAGCAGACCAAAACAACGAACAGCGAGGCCCTTGCTTTTTAATGTCATTTTTTAGACGTGTTTTGAGGCATTTTCGCGCTGGTTGCTCACTTACTATTGTCGTGGCCATGCGGTTTCCGTTATAATTTTTAGCTTAGGAAGCTACTAGCAGTAGTCCTAGTGCGAATACTATAACTTGATCTGCCCACCTTACGCCTCTATCCAACGCGGAACAGCGATGCGCACGAATTATAAATGTTTGTTACACCGGAGTCATTCACACGGGGTGAAGTCAAGGAGTGTGGTCTGAACCATATAGGGAAGTCGAGGCAGGGCTCATCCGCACTGTAGATGGCGTTCCAGATGTATCAGGACCTACCGCATCTGACTCTGGGGTGTGGTGTCTGGCCAAACAACGATAATAGAGGTCGTAACCGGCATAGTGATCATCTTGTGCGTCAGTGAGCTCCAGTCCTGATATACGAAAGTGACTACTTTGCTAGGGTAGTCCACGTCGGGATGCACCTAGAGAAGGGTTGTGGCACCGTGAGAAAGATGTCCTGGTCCTTGGCTATCGCTCCTCGTAACTTCACGCGGTCGGGCATTACGATGGCAGTCGTAAGATGTTCTCCCAAGTTGTAGTTGACTGGCGTCTCAAATACAGCAGAATGATCGAATCTCTTTCCACGTGCCCAACCCACTGCCTCTGCATATGGATGGCACCGACGGCTATGAGCGTCCACATCCAGAACTAGTCCATACGGGGTGATGTACGAGGAATTTTTCTTTCGTAATTCCTCCTCCTTGCGCTCGTCTTCCCAACAGCTCTGAGATCGAGGCGACGTTTGCCAGCTGAAACATGTCCTGGACCTTTTTCGGCCTAGCCACCAGATGGGTTAAGCTCGGAAGTGTCACGTGAGCCATCTGATTGAAGAGAGTAGAGTGACATCGATGACGGAGGTGCAGCGGGTTATCCATTCCAAGCAGGATCCTGGAAACAGAAACACTTCTGCACAAAATTCGGGTGAAGGTGTTTTATTTTTACAAGGCCTTCCCCTTTAGACCAGATTCCCTTCAACCAATCACTACAAGACTCGATACTGAATATTCCACTAGGGATGCAACGTCGACTGCACATGGGACTGTCGTCTGTATGTACATTTACATTATCTACATATTTAGCTTGGAACAATGACAATAATCGTAATAATAGCAACAGGAGCAGCACTGTAGGGTAGGAATAGCTGTTTTCGTGATCAGAAAGGGCAAGGTGTATCAGAACAAGAAGCGTTCCCCATGGGGCACGTGAGCATCCAACTGCGCAGTCTGCCTACTTGGACGTGGATGATAGCAAGGCCTCATGATTTTACCTAATGGAAGTTACTTCGATTCAACTCTAACGAGAGGCAGGAACTCGCCCATCTTCTTATGGCTAGTGGTACACGTGATAAATACATCAGGTTTACCACAGTTAGGTATTGAACGGGATTCGGACACAGAACGTAGCATACCAGTTCTGAGAGTAAAGTCCTGCTGGGTCGATTATGAATGTTTTCGAGGCCGCGAGGGTGAGCTTAATGCCCACTAGATCTTGCTGTTCTTTGCCACGCTAGTGTGCAACCCGCAGGAAGCGCAGAACAGGGCCTCACGGTGACCATCCGGAATGGGTTGGAGTATGGACGAAAGGGTGGCGAATCTAGCCGCGGGAGTACAGGACGATCATTGATTGTGGGAGGTAAATACCGGCGCGGTAATCGTAGAACGCTGGTGGATAAATAGTTGCCAAGAGGCAGACCATCTCAAGGAAGCGTCAAGAATTATGCTCCTTCTTCCACTTCAAACGATCTGCAAGCTCCGGTGGAAGATTCCAACAAATCGTTTTGCTGTAATGTAAAGCAATCATTCGTTTGAATGCAACATGTGCCCAGATATACTGATGTTGTCCAACACTTTCTTTCATGTATAAAATCAACAATATACATACGTTTATTGTGCACTAAACCTCCAGAAAAGAAACACTCAAGCAACAAGAATGCATACACTTTGTGTGCTACGCGAGTCTTCTGCTGTTCAAACACGAGCCATAGGTTTAGACTCAGTCTTCCGGTGCGCGTGAAGGTCTACTGAGGCTACATTAGCTAATTCGAACACGTACAATACTTGTTCGAAAACAAGCTCGTTCTCTGCCCTGGTTCGGCCCCATGAAAGGGATGAAATTTCTTGTGTGAATAGCAACAAAAAACACGTTAATTGTATACACACAAAATGCACCTACGAGTTAAGAGCCAGGCCGCCCCTCCTACTAGGGAATCAAAGACTAGCAAGCAGGGATTACCTCGCCCTGCCCCCGTGGCCTGCGCCAAGTCGACGACATCGAGGCAAGGCAGCGACCCTGCGTTACCTGTGAGTTATATCCTTCCATTGAATAGGAGTCGGCCCGAGAACAGAGACACGTGTCCTCTGCGTCCCTTACCATTATTGGAAGCTTCGGCGACGATTGATTTGTCGATTAACGTGTTAAGTTCCGTTTTTTTTTTCTAACGCGAGACTCTATACTGTCGTACGATAGTCACGACAAAACCAGTTGGTTGAAACTGGACCCGATTCGCGAACCCATTCGTGAGCAACTAGATAAGCTAACGAATCGTTGGATAGGTGATTACAGCCGACCGTTGGATTTGTACTTTCGTCTCTTTTCTCTCGGTTCTTTTTGCGCATCAACGCTAACAGATGCTCCGCCGTGGTATTTGCTTGACCTTTCTGTTACTGCCAACTGGCTTCTAGCTCTAGCTCGGCTGTTGTTGGTTATTGATTGTTGATGTATTGTGTCCGCTTAGTGCCGGGCAGCTTCGGCGATTGACCTGACGAACACAGACGTAAGTGGAACGAACGCGACTCAGCAGACGATAGTGAGCTTTGAGGGTGTCCGGATGATAAGTTAATGACGGAACACTAGTGGGTACCAATGACCCGAGACGCGAGCAGCGAGCGAAAGAAGAGAAGCCCAAATAGAAGGCGCTGGGCGCGGCCCTAATAGCGCGCGAGCCCTAAGCTGGAAAAGGCACGGCCCAGTAGTATGCGGTATCAACCGCGGTCGGCAAGTGAGACGATCATATTAAAAGTTTATCAACAACAAACAACACAATGTTAGAAAAACAGAGAACAAAAGCAAAGGGTTAGGAAATGGTTACAAACGCTAAAAGCCTGAGTGGGCTCCTAATAAGGGGAGGGGGACGTGGTGAGTGACAGTGGGCCTCGAGCACCGCCGCTGTCGTCGAAGAATCCTCTTGAATGCTGGCCCGAGGGCCGCCCCCAGCGCTCGAGACCCGAGACTTCGAGAACATTGCACTCGAACTCCGCTACCGTAATCCTGAAATCGCCAAGACTCGTCAATATTCAATTTTGCTCTAATTTCTACCTAAATTCTACTCATCCTCCTACCGCGCTACGCCCTATTGAAGCCCTAGGCACCACACCTAACGCGGGAATACTGGCGGCCCACAACGCAATCAGCACGGAGAACGGACGACGGGGCCACGTGCGGGGGACGCACGATGACGGGTGGTGACGGACCGATGACGAACGGAATGCTCGAAGGACGAGCACGGACGCCGTGAAGACGGACTACTGCCAGGACTGCTTCCAGATCTTTCCACGCGCTGCCGTCCACGATTCACACCACAACTCCTCCAGCACACAGCGACCATTTTCATAACTTAGGGTTGGGTAATAAACTGAATTATATAACAAATATAGGTAAATTTAATAAGGTGTGTTCTTCTGAGGGAGAATGGAAGTTAATTTAATTTGTTTATTTGTTTGCCGATTGTTTGGATTGCATCACGATCAAATACGTTTTGGTGGTTCATATGGTAGATTGAGACTACTCATCTTTCTTTATCCATAGTTTATTGTGCTTGGCAACGATACATTGGAATGGCTAACATTTCTTGACATCCTTAAGTTGGATCTTTAGTTTTAGTCGTCTCGGCCCTCTTAGTGTAGACCTGTAGGTCTGTACACTTCTAGTTTAGTTGTTTGCCGATTTAGGCTGGGTCATATTGACCCTGAGCCTCTTCGTACCCCCACGGGCCTCAGATCGGGTCTCGGACAGACTGCACTGACCGGACCCCTGTGGCTGCCGGTCGAGGCGCCTGAGCAGGAGCTTGAGGGGCGAGGTGAGCATCGAGTATTGAACAGCGAACAGTGAACGTCGAAAGGTGCCGCTGCCCAAAGGCAACTATGGTACTTTTATACAGTTTCCGGGTGCAGTCTATCGATCGTGCCTGCAGGTCGGCAGGCCCTCAACCGACTGTTGATCGAAGTATGATTCCGTGATACGGTAGTCATGACATCGACACACCATGTGGTGCCCTGCGGATTCTCGCGGTGACTTGTGGGTAATTAAACTTTATTATTATGTAACAACAACTACACACCTCATAAGAAGTTTTCTTTTGAAGCGAAGGGGAAAATTAGCTTAATTTGCTTGTTTCACGACCGATGCACCATGTTGCGAGACGGGTTTAACTCATACTTGCGGTCACTTAGGTAATTAGACCTCAAGTTGGGTTATTTTTCATGTTTTGTCGTGTTTTCATGTTTCACGTGTCATGCAGCGAATGTAAATGCACTCGCCGCCGCAGGCCACGGCAGGCCATGTTCACCCCCCCCCCCCCCGGCCCGATTTGCAGCCAAATGCTTCTGTAATACTTCCATGTCACTCTGGGCCCTCAACTCGACCGAATCTGTCCCCAAATCCTCTAGAGAAAGAGCAGGCACACCGACGGAAAAACGAAAAGTAACCACGATACCGCGCTGACCGGCGTGGAACTACAAATGGCGGTTCGAAATCCTGCCGCGCACGCGCCGGCGCGCGACTGCGCACGCACGCGCATTGGAGCGCAGTTGCCACTGGAAAACTGCACCACTACTCCAACACTAATGGGGCACCACTACCGGCGCACAAAGGCACCACTAACGACCCGAGAGAGAATTTGCAGCACAATAGCGCACCGTGCTGCAACGCGATCGATGCGCTTTGCAGCACAATAGCATCACTGCTGCACGCTCCGCAGCAGTGGTGCTACAGAGTGCATCACTATCCCACCACTGCTTGGCGCTTTGCTGCACAATAGCGTCACTGCTGCACGATGCAGCACGTGGTGCTATTGTGCAGCAAGGCCTCCTTCGGGCCGTTAGTGGTGCTATTGGTTATGCTTTAGTGGTGCGCGAATGTCTGAGATAGTTCTCATCTAGAGCGACCTTCATGCAGCTAATGCCGCCTAGCCGTATCCGAGTTAAGCCTGGAGCTGAGGAGGATACGTGTAGTACCTAGAAGTGCCCACCTAGAGAGGTCGGACCACAACAGCCCCGCTAGAGAGCCGCTGCCTGACTGCTGGAATCTACTACCTCTCAACTAGAAAGAACGGCGGCGCAATGTGACTATGAAGGGGTTGGATAAATTTAAAAAAATGTATATGCCTAGATAGGCATTTATGTAAGCAAAACAAAACCACTTACCATTTAACCGGAATCACGCTCCTTTCATGTTGCTTGGGGGGAGGAGGATCGCCCGGGTAGCCTAACGCCGGAGGAGAGCACAGAACATATTCAGTCCCCCCCCCTCGGCGGAACTCCCCTTCCTCCGGAATCCACCTCCCTCCCTTCTCGCCCTCACTCCTTCCACACCCCCCCCCCCCCCCACCGGCGCACACATACATAAATAGCGGAAACTTTTAAAAAAACCTCGAAACCCAAAAAACCCATAAGAACTCACCTCCGCCGCTCGTCGCGCGGTCCAGCCGGTCGAATGGTCCGCTTGGAATCATTTTCCGTCTCGTCGTCTGGCGCACTCCACGCCTCCCTACTCTCTCCTCTGCAATATCCTACCTTCGCTGCAGGACCTAGGTCCAATAGCAGGAGAACGCCCTTTAAATTACCGGCCGAAACTGCCGTAAAGCGAGCTAGGTGAGTCTTTTTTCCCTTTCCCTACCGTTTTGCATGAATCGTTTCATTTCAACGAATCACCTAGGATGTGCTGAGTCTCATCCTAGGTGATTCGTTGAATTTATCCAACCCCTTCATAGTCACATAGCGCCAGAACGGCGCTAAAATATAGAGCTCGGGTAGCTCGCTAGAATTTAGTTTCTAGTTCACCAGTGATTATTCACTAACCGAATCGTCAACCCAAGGCAACGCAGCTTCCACCATTCCCGGCGTTTGTACGGCCTTCCTCACCCCCACCCCCGTCAATATTGACAGATATTCGAGAGTTCTCATCACTGTCTTTAGGAATTACGCGATGTTGTGTGTTTATTACATAGGAGTCAGTTGTGCATAAAAACAACTCTAAAGTAGAACAATGTGCGGTTCAGTGGATTTGTGCGAATGCGTAACAAAAATAGAGAGAAGGGAAGAACGTGTTTATCTCTTGGTCGGCAGTAAGTGAGTCCCTATGGTGGGTTGGAGACAGGCCCCGCCCCTGCCATCGTCGTTGGCGGCGACACAAATAAGAGACACATCACAACAACACCGCAAGATAGTATAACAAAGAGAAAAAGAGAAAGAGAAAGCGATGATTCATCAACGTCTAGTCACGGAAATACAAGCAGAATTTAGCTAAACTTCAGCAGTTTGTAGAACTCAAATAACGGAATAAAAGTAGTAGTCCGAATAAGTGAATAAGCAGCAGCCGAAATAATAGCTGAATAGATCATAATGGAACAATAAGCAACTAGAATACAGCGAAAGTACCAGCAGACAACCGGAATACAGCAATAATTCCATCAGACAGCCGGTAGCGCCGGCTGGCAATCCGCGGAGGCGCAATTTCGAAAATGGCCGTGTAGTATGGTACCTTGCCCGTGGCTGCACACTCAGCACACTTATGACGGCGCTTCTTTTGCATTTTTGTTTTGAACCCAATTTTCTTCACTAGGTTGTTGCAGACTGTATTAATGAAACGCTTCTTTGCTGCTGCGCTATGCTCCTACTCGTTTTGTTCTCAATATAGCTGTAAAATAGGCGCGCTGGGCTTGTTACATCATTTTATAACTCTTCGATCTAGCGGCGAAGCGAAAAAGGTATGATAAGCTATTCAAAGTTAGGATCCTAGCCAGCAGACGATAAAGTGTGGAACCCGGTTCCTAGCTGGTCGCAGGGGACCTCTTGATATTTTTTGTCAATACATACAAGGCTTAAATTACAACCTTAATAACCACATACATAGACAAGACTTTTTCGGGCGGACGCATCAAATTGGCACCGTCAAATTAGGTGTTGGTAGTGCAATCACGGACACACCCTTATTTGACGTCTTATCACTAGTAGACGTACTTAGGCCTGAGTTATACTCCCGCGGGAGCATCCGCGGAAGGGCGGGAATCGCGCCGAGACTCCTCACCTGGCCAATCGCCGCGCCTCTCCACGCCCGCCTCCGCCGTGCACCATTGGTCCGCGGACGTTCCGCGGATGCTCCCGCGGGAGTATAACAGAGGCCTTAGAAGGATTATTCGGACCTGAGGGCACGTTTGCTGCAATGAGGTGAAACAGATAAACTACTGGCACCAGCACTTAAGAGAAGGGCTCCTAACTTGAATTATTGGAGACTTCTTCCTGGATTATGGATTGAACTTTATACAAAGTCGCTGTCCTAAGGAAACTGGTGAAAGATCCCTCCAAAGATTCCTTTCCGGACGAAATTCAGGCCGATTTTATTTACGCCACCACTGGATTTTTCTAACAAAGCATTCTTTACACTTCCCAAAAGAAACCCAAGCAGTACGCTTCGTGTTTTCTAAGTGGATTGAATTCAGTCATCCATGTCTCTTCAAACGAATCTAGAAGAAATATTAAGGCAAGAGTGTTAGGTGGATAGCGGTTTTCAGACATTGATTGTAGATCGCTAAGACTCCATTAATCGCTTCTATCCAGCTAAAAATGGCGCACTAAGTTGCTGGAAATATATTGAATCAGCCTCAAAATGCTCAACAGGGTTCTCAAGTCGTTAGTTCAAAAAGCACAGAAAGGTGGAAAAGGAAACGAAAAGGTAGGACGAATGCTGGTAAGGTGCTGGAGAAAGATCATGCCATCATTATCCAGCACTTCCGTGACCCTTAAAATATTTGTACCCCTTCGAACTTCCTTGGAAGGATAACGAAATATTAGGGAAATTTCCTAGCGCAGCGTTTAGTTTTATTTTTATTTTTCACAACTTTACGATTAAGCGAAATAACTGAGTGACCTGATGATC
The DNA here is from genome assembly GCA_947359475.1 of Heligmosomoides polygyrus bakeri. Lineage (NCBI taxonomy): Eukaryota > Metazoa > Nematoda > Chromadorea > Rhabditida > Heligmosomidae > Heligmosomoides > Heligmosomoides polygyrus. The sequence continues at coordinate 12,023,864 of OX375867.1, forward strand.
TTCTGGTTTGTACAGCACTTTGGCATCCCTTTATCAGAAATTGTTGTTCAGTTAGCTCTTACCCCATCGTAGAGTATCCTGATGGAATAGCGTTAGAAATGAGCGTTGTGCTCATTTCCTCACAAGGCGAGCAGTGTTCAAGAGCTTCGGCTGCGGAATCTTCTTGCAGCTTCATGACTTGTAGAGGGGCTTAAAAACTTTTCGGGTCACAGAAGGATGCACGCAAGCTAACTGCAGGTTTCCCTTAAAAAGTGGACGCCGTGTACCAGACATCTCTCCAAAGGATGAAGCGCTGATTTGCTCATCTGCTGGCCACTCAATCTATTGTATTAGTTTAGCATGTTCAAAATACAAAAGGGCTTGCTTTTTTCTACAGCACTATGTGCTACTGTTCCTATTATACAATGGTGTGTTCAGTGTGTCCATGTTTTTGTTACACTTTTAACGGCTTTTATTGCTCTTACGTTTCTGCGCCTTCGCCTTCTTCGAAGCCTGGAGAAGTGGGAGATATTCGCAACACTACCGAAATCGAGTCGGCAAACCAGTCAAAACACCCAACAGTCAGCCTAAAAGTGACTCCCTTGGTGTATTGGTCAATAAGACCAAACGATAATCAGGTATGTCATGCGAACATTCATTGGAGGTCAAACCTGGGGAACTAAGAGCCTTCCGAAGGCCCGGAACCTTAGGACGGCCACTTTATATAAAGTGCAATCCATAATCCTGGAAGAATTCTGAATTATTTTAGGTTAGGAGCCCTTCTTTTATCTTCTGGAGCCAGTAGTTTATCTGTTTCGCACCATCTCATTGCAGCAAACCTGTCCTCAGGACCGAATAACCCTTTAAGCACGTCTACTAGTGATAAGACGTCAAATAAGGGCATGTCCGTGATTGCACTACCGACACCTAATTTGACGGTGCCAATTTGATGCGTCCGCCCGAAAAAGTATTGTCATACATAGTAATATAGCAATAAGTAGCCAAATTACTACTAAAAGCACAGTAAATCGGCATAAGGTGAGTAGTGAAACCATTGAAAACGGTAAGACCTGATATAAACGCCGTCACAGGTGGATACAAGGCAAAACAGTGAAGAACAAGGCTTGATGTGACGTCTTCCCGTTAAGACTTGTTCTAACCGGTAACACCAGGCGGTGGCCGTAACCTTGTCAATTTCTGTTATTTTCGCTGCTAGAATGAAGAACCGGAATGAAGTATTTTCCCAACACCGCGCAGAAAAGCTGCCCTTTGGCTAAGTTTTACTCAGAATAATTCTTACTATTTTACCGTCCAGTTTGATTTGAAAACTGTGCAGTTTGACCTGAAATTGGTACATTTTGAATTATGGCGTGGTCCTTATTTCGTTGAGCGTTTCTTTGAATTATTTTCAACTTTTTTGAGCTTTTAAACGTTTAAACAGCGGGAGTAGTAAAAACGCGATTTGAAACTCCCGCCGCGCCCGAGAACTCGTCCGGAAACTCGTCCGCACTTTTTTCTAGCGTACGTTTAATGGCAAGTAATTTTTAAGGAATACGCCTTCCTTAAGCCGTTCTAAACACTTAGGATTTGCTCCACATTGGTACCTTGAGACAGCGTTCACCTACCACTTGCCCTCTATGGTCGATATTTCAGTTGCGCTTCGTGAAGGCCACTATTAGTGGTGAGATTCGACCGCATGGACGTCGTCTGTTGGAGCTGCAGGACGACATGCGCTCGATGGGATTTGAAGACGACCCAATTAAGCAGTGGAGGAACGAAGTTCGTGGGCGCTTCACTTCTTCAGCCGATTTTTGTTAGTTTTTGAAGGATTTTTCTCGTTTAGGACGCCGATTTGTCCTATCTGCTGAATATGCCTTTGAGTCGTCTGATCGCTGAAGAGGTGGAAAAACTGCAGAGTCAGGTGGAGCTCAGCCGTGCTAAGCTGAACAAAGTGATCCAGACTTCGTGGCAGGACTCCTGGTTGGCTGATTTGCTGGCGTTGGAAAAGGTGGGAAAAACTACGGAAAACGTTAAGCACCGCACCCCAATGACGGACCCATTTACGTAGGAGATCGTTGCGTCGTCTGCGCCCTACTGCTTAGAGATTGAAACTGTCACACTTAAAAGAAACACTTTACACCTTTTTTTTTTGAACGGATATTTCAAATTAAAATGGTTTATGACTAGTTTTTCAACAATTTTCCTTCGCCAGTGGAACTACGTTTTAGATAAGGAATTCCACTACATTGCACCAACGCCATTACACGACCTGTCGTGAAATTGGGTGTGTGGTTAGTGCAATTGCACCACACACCGTTGTCTCTTTTTCCCTCACGCTTCATCACTCACTTGTCCATATGGTTACGAGATGAGCCTAGATGAATGGGAACGGAGCTACACACATCACTTATGTCTAGAATTCGGCTTGCTACGTGGGTTTTAGTTTCGAATTGAGCCTAGAGGAATGAAACGAAGCATCATACATCGCTTGTGTCGACCAGAATTCGCCTTCCTAGGAGAGTCTCAGATTCGAATTGAGCCTAGAGGAATGAAACGAGGCATCGTACATCGCTTGTGTCCAGAATTCGACCTCCTAAGAGAACGTGTTAGAGAACATTTGGAGTCATTTCCGAGTCAAACTCCACCGAACAAGTTCAGTTGTGGAAACCATTACCAATTTCTAATAGAACCGCAGCTACGAACTTCCCTGAGCGACGAGAGCAGATTCCACACGAGCAGCGTGGGTATACTACACTCACTACACCATCTTAGGAAGTCAAATTCTGGACACAAGCGATGTATGATACTTCGTTTCATTCCTCTAGGCTCAATTCGAAACTAAAACCCACGTAATAAGCCGAATTCTTAACAAAAGTGATGTGTGTAGCTCCGTTTCCATTCGTCTAAGCTCATTTCGTAACCAACTGGACAAGTGAGTGATGAGGCGTGAGGGAAAAAGAGATCACGGTATGTGATGCAATTGCACTGCACCACACACCTAGCTTCACGGCAGGCCGTGTAATGGCATTGGTGCAATGTAATGGAATTCCTTAGGCAAGAATATAAATTACGGAAAAACACTGCCGACTTATCGTAATCCTAAATTAGGCGTGTGGTGTGCTGTGCATTCATGACACGCCGTCATGTTCACGCAATGTATGAGGAGCATGCTTTGGACTTGATTCTAACGCTGATTATATGTCCGAAACAGTTCGGAATTCCCTAAATACTTAATGTTAATCCAGTGTTCTCAGAGACCACCTTAATTGTTAGTAGCTGCAGGTTTTCCACGACGAACTACGGAATTTCTTGAGTAAAATTAGGCAAATATTTCTTGCTAGTTCTCTTTTAATTCGATTTCTTTCTTTTTTTGGACCGTGTGATTACCATAAATCTCCATTCTCATTCTTCATTGTCGTACAGGAAGACCTATTATCAAGAGTTGTTCTCAACCCCGGTTGCGTAACAGCGTGAAATAAGGCGTGTTGTGAATGCACAACACACCGCACGCCTAATTTTGGATTACTGTAAGTCGGCAGTGTTTTTCCATAATTTAGATTCTTGTACGGTTTAGTCAGTCCTTCCTGAACGTACAATTATTCATTGGTTAACCTGCACTGTGCATCGATGGTGGAACAAAAACATGAAGAACAACGTTAGACCAAAACGAAATTCGAGCAGAATGGAACTAATTACCCAAAAAAAGAAAAAAAAGAATGGGCCCTTAATACAAATTCCACATTTCACTTTTTTGGAGGTACTATATGGCTAAACTGACTTTATGAAGACCGTTTATGCATGCATATGGATATGGGTTCTAGGACGAGTAGTCTGCTCTTTTTCCAGCAGTTTGATATTCAGAGAAAGAACTTTTTAAGGACTATTATGGCGTTGATGAACTTGTATTGGAACTTTAAGCTACAACGACTGTCTTTGTGCCGTTTTTTGCGAATTTAGTCATTCTTAAGATGGATTAGATGTGTTATTCCAGCAGGGCAGTATCGCTGTTCATTCGTGAAGCGAGAAACACCAGGCCTAACTATACTTATTCGAGCTGAGACTAGGCTGATCGATCACTAAACTGGAGGGCGCAGATGGCGCAACAATCGTCTTGTAGGCGCGCCGTCTGCACTTTACGGACTTTACACATGTGGACCTGGTATTGGAGTGCTTTCCCTTGTTAGAGCCTGTTCATACTTCGCGACAAGAGCGACAAGAAGCGACAAGAGCGACTGGAGCGACTGGGGTGACGGATGTAGTGTGGTGTACGTAAATAATTACGCATTTCACACTACATTCATTGCGGAAGGAGTGTGGAGTACGCAATTATTTACGTACACCGCACTACATCCGTCGCAGCAGTCGCTCCAGTCGCCCTTGTCGCTCTTGTCGCGAAGTATGAACAGGCCCTTAAATCCGTAGCGGTAGAAAAAGATGTTGACCTTTACTATTTTCACAGAGTACGTATTGTTTTTTTTAATGAACTGTGCATCTTTCTTAGGAGGCCTCGACTTCTCTTCGGTACAACAGCAAGTGAAGAATCTACTCAGAGTCATTTCGATGCGACAGTTCATCTACGATATTTCTTCACTGCTTCCTCCTCATTAACTAACTAGAACTCCTCTTTCTGGCTTTATCACTTCGCATTGTTGTTGCTCGTAAGTTCTTATAGAGTCTAGAGCGAAATGTTGTTCCTATCTGGGCGTTTTGCTCACATTTCGGGTCTCTCCTTGTTGATCTCCTCGTTAACATTGTATAGTTCATAAATTGTTGAATTTGCACGTGATTTATTGTCTCCAATAAAAATTTTATCCAAAAACCGACGGCTTTCTCTATATGTCAAGCCAGAATGTCTGTCGTCAGCAGTGGGGTATCCTTTCAAGTCATTTCTGCATTCATGTGCCGTAATGTTTAATCAGCGGCTTATTGTAAAGATGAGTGATGACGAGGATCGTACCTGCTACGTTTGTAACTTCACGCCAGAGGTGACAAGTGATCTACTCGAGGAGCTCTTTACACAGGTACGTGTGTTCCTACAAAAGCTGTTTGACGATCATTCTTTAGTTTCGGGAGTTTTTCCATTGAATATCGCCTAAAACGCCAGTTAGCCTGGTTTGTACTCGCCGCCGTTCCCCGTTTAGTTTGAACTTCGAGTGGATATCTCACTGTTCTGCCATGGAGCGACCAGTGATGTGTTAGATGAAGTCTGCACTTGTGTTCAAAACACTATACAGGGTGTCACAAAAAGAATGTATGCACTGTTTGAAAGGTGATAACCTTGCTCAGAGTCAAGGTACTGAAGAAGCTAAAATTTCATATCAAAATTTAAGAAAATAGAGGTTTTCTGACAAATGAGCGGCGTGGACTGCTCCATGCACTCGTCTGATATGTTGCATTTTACACTCGATTGATTGTTTTTCGTTTGAACACTCGTTGTAATTTCTCCACAAAGTGGTCGTATCGATTGATTTGTGCCTCCTTTAGGGCTTAGAGCTTAAAAACGCACTACCGCTTGCGAAAAGTGCAGGTGTCCTAAAAAAGGCATGTATACTTGAAAGGTTCTAACATTGCTGTTAGTGAAACTTTTGAAGATGTTTGAAACACATATGAAAGTACGCGGTACGGAGATAGCGAGATTTCTGTGCGTGTAAATGGTCAAGATTGAAGGAAGAACGTAAAAGAAGCACAGCACATGTTATCGTTGCCAAGTAGTAACAGGATTGTATCAAGCATGAAATGCACGAGTCTAAAATGCAAGGTTTCAAGCAGGTCATGGCGCAATATTGACCATTTACACGCCACAGTAATCTCGTTACCCTGTGCTTTCATATGAGTCTCAAACATCTTCAAAAGCTTCACTAGCAGCAGTGTTAGAACGTTTTAATTAGTATCTGCATTTTTTAGGATACTCTTTATTCTTCGCAAGATGATGTGTTTTTTACGTTCTAAACCTTAAAGGAAGCACAAGTCAATCTATACGGCCACTTTGTGAAGGAAGTTATAACAAGTATTCAAGCGAAACACCATGAATTGAGTGTAAAATGCAAGAGTTCAGTCGAGTGCGTGGCGCATTCCATACCGCTCATATGTCAGAAGATTTCTATTTTCTTAAGCTTTCGTATGAGCTCTTAACGTCTTCAGTACCTTTACCGTGAGCAAAGTTATCACCTTTCAAACAGTGTATACATTTTTTAAGACACCCTCTATAATGTTTTCCGAAAATTGAAAAAAATACATGTAACTATAAAAAAATATAATAAAAAATTTTACAAAATAATTATAAAAATATTAATACAAAAAATATAAAAAATGAAGCTTTAATGATCATGGAATTCGTAAGATACAGCTACAGTGAGGGCATGTTGGCCCTGCTTTAAAAAGGGTGAAGGCGAAAGTCCTCTCATATAGTGTATTTGGGGGTCGAACCATGTTCAGATCTAGTATTTCGCTTGATTTCTAGCGTGCGTTGTACACACGTGAAAATTTGCATTCAACGGAGGGGCGATTTCTGGTTGTTCATCTGCCGGACTTCATTCACATAGTTTTTCGTTGTCGTTTCTTTTCTTGGAACGCGAGAGGTCTTATCCAATGAATTGACTATTTCCTTGCTGCTGGCACGCGAAAACCGTCGATTTTTGCTTTTGTGAGCAGTTTATCTGAAGCTCCATTGTTGTAGCTCGAAATTTAACTCTTGTGGGAGGTTCTTTTCAAAAATTTGTCGTTGTTAGGATGGCATGTGCTCTTTTTACAGGTTGGTCCGGTTGAGAAGGTAACACTAGCGGACAAGAACTCGTACCGCTTCGCAATGATCACATTTGAAGACGAGGAGAGCGTTATGTTTGCGGTTGAGACGTTAGATGGCATCAAACTCTTCAACAATCCACTGACGGTGAAGCCTCGCAATGGCTCGAAACATGTGAGTAGACGTTCCTTCTCATAAAATTCGCTGTGTGAGTTTTAAATATGGTGACATATACTTGGGCGTCGCAAGAGAAGAGTCTGAAGCGTATCCTTTGAAAGAAGGGTTTATTTCGTTGCTTCCCATCGAGCAGTATCTGGAGGAGAGACTTGGCACGTACAGCGATTATTTTCTTTTGTGTTGTTTCGTCCTTTCTCTTATTTCACATTTCATCTTCGTTTTGCTCCTTCGATTGGTTGCTTTTCACGTGTAGTGTTAGGCCCCGTTTATACTTCGTCGCGGCGCGACGCAATGGCCACGCAATGAGGCCAAATTGATCGATCGCGTCGCGACGAAGTATAAACGGGGACTTAAACAGATGTATTACAGGACAAGGAGTTGAAAATTTCGTTCTTCTTCAGGAGAACGAGTATAAACGAACGCTGAGTGCGAAGCGACGTGATTCGTACGGTAGCGCACACTCCACACCTAATTCTGATTCGCGCAAAAGGGATTATCAAGGGTAAGTAGGCGTTTTTCCGATAATGTTGACCGTGTTTAAAACTCGCTGAATGCGCTGACATTAAATCTGCTCATCCCACGAGTCAGTGATGTTAACATTTCAACAACAATTTCGACTAAATTTTGAGATGAGCGCGCACTGTTTCCTAGAGAGGGTTGGCAAGACAGTATGTTCAAGGGCCAGCGTTACCTTTTCTTACAAATATTAGGATTTCTACGCTAAAACTTTGTAGGCATTGAATTACCGTGCCTAGATACATTAATACCTTGAGCTGTAAAGCACTCTGTTATACAGGGATATAACACTAGGTTAATCTACGGGCGATATTCTTTTTCAGCTCATCTGACCACTTTTGGTCACTTATTAGGCCAATGTTATACTTCGACGCTGCGACACGTCACCGACAGCCCGTCACCGACGTCGGCGATAGATTCCGTGGCGACGTCGGCGCCGTCGTCAACAAGAGAGCATCGGAGCACATTTTTAGCATCGCAGCGCGTTTTCAATGTCATCATTTGGTAATCAGACTGCGGATAGAAACGCTAGATGACCACATCTGCCTCGAATTTGCTTACATTGCGTGCTTTTCTTAACGCCGCGGGGTATGCGCCATTGGCCAACAGCCTCAACGTGACTACTGATTGATTATGGACAAATTATATATTATAGACATAATAATAATAGAAGTACGGGATAGTGTTAGGCATTTAACGACTATTGATTTACCAATTTAACGATTTTACTAGCATTTTCGGTTTAGCAAAGACCTTTTTCGTTAAATCGTATTTAAATTAAATTTGCGCGGAATTCTCGAAGTTCAAAGGAAAATTTAACTCTTAATTAGTAAGAATTCTATCTCGAAAAAGCTTTTCGCAGAGGTTTGCATTACCATTTCAGAAAGCGAGGAAGCACTACTTATTTTCTATACAGTTCTATTTAGTATTACTTGCTCTACAAGGAAGCAAATAGGCCCAGAAAATGCGAACAGAACGGCTGAGAAGGACACAAAAAGGAAGAAAAGTGAGAAAGTGAAGGGGAGCTAAGGTTTAGGGTCCCACTCCCTCCCAAACACTCAGTGTTCCAGTGAATTGCACTTTTTGTGTTCGCAAGACGGCGTCTTTTGCACTTCTCGATTTCGTAATTCGAAGTACGGTGGTGATGATGGCAGTTCCGGGAACGAAGAACCAACCCACAATCATAACACTCCATCGGAGCGCATTTTCTGCCACCCTTGGATGACGTCGGCGACGTCGGTGACGGACCGTCGCCGTGCACAGCATCGTCGACGTTGGCGGCAGAAGTATAACACCCCCTGCGGAGCTCTCGGCGACGCCGCCGGCCACGCGTCGCCGAAGTATAACCTAGACCTTACCAGGATACTATTTCAACGGTAGGTCGGAACGGCGCAAATGTTGTATATGGGCAGAACCACCTCTCCCTGGGAAGTAACAAACTGCAGGTATCTCGACCCCAATACAACTCTGCGCAAAGTTAGGGGGCGACGAAAGTCGCCTGTTGGCGCCCTGTTCATACACGTGCTCCACAGCTGACGGGCGCGCGCGGGATAAGGGCTGCTATCGCGGATTAGCGCAGTGCACAGGTGGCGTAGTAGGGAAGAGTTCGGGCTCATGAACTAGGGGTCGGGGGTTTGGATCCCGCAAACTGCGTGTGTTTTGCACTTTTGCAAAATCCCTGTTTATCATATAGGTAATCCACCTAGGGTATTATAGTGTGTTATAGAGCATGTTTACATATACATATATCATGCATCCGTTAACAATGGTGGTCCAGGCAGGGTCACCGATTTCGCTGAAACTTCGTCTAGGGGAGTAATTTGGAGTGCTGATCACGAATCTGATATCCGTTCTTCACGACTCCGTCGGAGGCCACCCATACCGTTAACAAGGGTGGTCCAGGCAGGGTTACCGATTTCGCTGAAACTTCGTCTAGGGGGGTTATTTGGAGTGCTGATCACGAATCTGATATCCGTTCTTCACGACTCCGTCGGAGGCCACCTATACTGTTAACAAGGGTGGTCCAGGCAGGGCTACCGATTTCGCTGAAACTTCGTCTAGGGTTTATTTGGGGTGCTGATCACGAATCTGATATCCATTCTTCACGATTCGGCTGGATAAAGGCAAAGGATTACATTCCTAAAGTTTCTGCCGGTGACGGCAGGTAGAGAAAGAATCGTGAAAAACGGATGTCAGATTCATGATCAGCACCCCAAATAACACCCAGAAGAAGTTTCAGCAAAAAAATTTTTTGACTGAAATCTTGTTGGTGGAGTCGGAACTTTTAACTAGTGCCACAAAATATCTATCGTTCCATAACTACAGCTTCACACAAAATAGACTTAAAATAAGTGACACAGAAGTGAACATTTTAGCTAATCTGTAGTTTGAAGCATATGTTATATGTAAACATCCTCTGTAACACACTATAATACCCTAGGTGGATTACCTATATGATAAACAGGGATTTTGCAAAAGTGCAAAACACACGCAGTCTGCGGGATCCAAACCCCCGACCCCTCGTTCATGAGCCCGAACTCTTCCCTACTACGCCACCTGCCCACTGCGCTATTGCGCGATACCAGCCCTTATCCCGCGCGCGCCCGTCAGCTGTGGAGCACGCGTATCAACATGGCGCCAACACGCGGCTTCCGTCGCCCCTAACTCTGCGCAGAGTTGTTTGGGGTCGAGATACCTGCAGTTTGTTAGTATACTTATGCTCGAATGGCCCATTCGAATAGGTATTCGAATGATTTTCATTCGAATTTGAATATTCGAATTCGAATAATCGAAAAATCGCGTTTTTCGAATGTATTCGAATTCGAATGTTCAAAAAATCGCGTTTTTCGAATGTATTCGAATTCGAACATTCAAAAAATCGCGTTTTTCGAATGTATTCGAATTCGAATATTCAGAAAAATCGCGTTTTTCGAATATATTCGATTTCGAATGCTCGAAAATTTTCGGTATTCGAAACCATTCGAATATTCGCAATTTCCCAGAAAGCAAAAATTATTCAAGTATTCGAAAAGTGTCATTCGAATGCCCAACAAGAACTTGTGTATCGGCGTATTTTGAAAAGGCTTGGTGGGTTTCTCGGGTAATTTGGGTCGCCAAAACGGTTCTGTCTGTGAATCAAAGCTGTGGTACGATGGTGGCTCGGTGCCATCGTACGATGGTCGCCATTTGAAGGTACGATAGTCGTCATTTGAAGTGGGATTCGCATGGATACGTCGGCCGTATGCCGGACTTCACAAAGGGAAGGCGGTGTATGTCGGCCGGATGTTATCGATCAATCTATTTTTCTGAAGTTTACCGTAGTTTATCAATATGTTGGCTGGAGAATAATTACATTCACAAGTTCATCGCAAATAAGAAATATTTATTCGTACCACTTACTTGGGTGAATCACCAGAACGAAATGAGACTGGCCCTTATGGGTAGCCTATTCCTAGCTACTTGTAATACATTTTGTGGCCGCAAAATCGACAGTGTGATATTTCACATTTGTAGATGAGCAGGACAGACTTGCTACAGATTTACATGTAGTACTTTGTCGTCAGTCCTTCATTAGCTGTCGCTAGGCAAAAGCATTGTTTCTGAAAGTTTTTTAAGAGCAGTCTGTCACCAATTTCAAAAGGGAGTGTTTTAAAGTGACCTAGAAGCTTACAGTGGCTCAACCAGGTAATGTTCCCTTCAAATGTGTTGTAAACCTTTCGTTTGTTCCTCATAAGCAGCAATTAACAAAACACTAGTATTCCTTTGAGAAAAATTCGTATTCCAGTAAGCAAGGAAATTAGACGCTTCCATAAGCGCTTTGATCGTTCTACGTGTAAGTTCTCTATCTCATTTTTACGACTCACAGGGGGTTTAGATGCCTGTCCTGTGAGATGCCTGTCGATAAAAACCTTGTGCTTAACTAGGAAGGGATCCGTTATGTATTGCTTCCCTTTTCTCTTCTGTGTTGCCTTCTATCATGTCTATAATACAGCATGATTTTTCATTCGAATTCGAATATTCGAATCGAATATTCGAATTCGAATATTCGAAAAATCGCATTTTTCGAATGTATTCGGATTCGAATGTTCAAAAAATCGCGTTTTTCGAATGTATTCGAATTCGAATGTTCAAAAAATCGCGTTTTTCGAATGTATTCGAATTCGAATGTTCAGAAAAATCGCGTTTTTCGAATATATTCGATTTCGAATGCTCGAAAATTTTCGGTATTCGAAACCATTCGAATATTCGAAATTTTTGGGAGAGCATAAGTATACTTCCCAGAGAGAGGCGGTTCTGCCAATATACAACATTTGCGCCGTTCCGACCTACCGTTGAGATAGTATCCTGGTTAGTCAAGAGATTGATGAGAGTCTTTAGGATTCACTGTATATACCATTTTCACGTTAAATTAGACACTTCTTAAACCAAATTTGGCACTCTTCTAGGCAAGCTTGACGCTTTTGATATCAAGCCAAACATCTTCCGAATCAAAACGAGGTTTTTTCAACAAACAAATGGAAACACCTGCCTAAATAAGTGAACTCACTTGTGGAAATTTTATAAAGTTTTCATCTTTCAAGGAAGAATTATGAGTTGAATTTTGTTTTAAAGCAGGAATGGCGGCAGCTTGCTGTGCTGAGAAAGGAGTTTGTGCCGTGCACTAGTGCTCAACATCACGATTTTTATTTGATTGATAGCGGAGATTCTGTTTGCTTTAAGTTATGCGCTCGTTAACCGTAGAAAAGTAGCTGTAGAAAACACACATATCTTCAATATGCCGTTTTAATTCAGGCATTTATGCTATCAACCAAATGAAAGTCGCAGCACGATAGATGGGGCGGCGATTTCTTCTCTTAATATACGAAAAATTGCTTCCTTTCTGTGCCCAGAACATGTTTCTAATCACATTTTTCCCTAGAAAATAAACTTTTTATGAAATTTTAAACGTGGCGGTTCCTTATTTGGTAGCTGTCTTGAAAAATTTCAAATAACGTCGTTCGAATTCTCCTTAAGCAAGGTGTTGTCCTTAGTTTCTCGGAGAGTCTTTAAATCTTACAACGTTCGTTTTAATTTGGAAGATGTTCGGTTTGATTTCAAAAGCTTCAGACCTGCTCAGAGGAGTGTCCAATTTGGTGTGAAAAGTGTGCAACTTGGCGTGGAAATAGTATACAACCGATCGCGTTTCATATACGTTCTTTTGTGCCTGTTTCTTGCTGTTGTTGACAAGATTTCTAGTAAACAGAGTAAATATGTGTGTGCTTTCAGAAGAGGAGTAAACTACGATGATGGCTACTCGATGAGAAGTGAGCTAGATTAGCCTTAAATTTGAGTGTTGATTAATTGCCCGATGAAAATCCTCGTTTTCAAGGTGACCACCGCTCACATTCACAACATTCATCACCACTACCACCACCACCTCCTCCTCCCCCACCTCCTCCGCGACATTCTGAATCCTATCCAAGGTGACGAGGTTCTTTCTGAGCTTAATCCAGTCGCTCATAGTGTAGCTCGACTTGTTTTCAGTTTCAAAACGCGGCCACTACAGAGCAGCGAAGGCTACAGCACCCCGAAGTCGAGCTTCACTGGAAGGTAGTGCGAGGTCTCGTCTGTGCGCTCTTATCTTCGTGTTCATCTAGCCATTACAGGCCCGGCGGTGATCAGAGACGAACGTTCCCCACGAAGCCGTCGGACAACAGAGTGTACGAGGGAGACACGTGAGCGCTTTCTACTAATTTCCTGCTTTTTTGCATAATAGACGTCTAGGGTTCGTTTTTCTCCACGTAGTTAGATGGGTTTACAGACTTCGTGGCCATTATTAGTCACTGAATGGAGATTTCGCCTATTAGTACGTAGGCCGAGTGCGCAATCTCAACGTCGCCGAATGGCATTAAACCGGCGAGCGGTGGCGGTCATCTCGGGGCAACATGTGGTCACGATTGTTTTCATGCGTTCGCCGCCGTCGTATCGCGAAGTTTTTCCGTATCGGTCGCACGAGCCACCTCGTCGGCGAAGATACGTTCCTCCCGTCTGCCGCCAACCGCTAGTCGAGGAGTTCTATTTGAATTTCGCATCGGTTTCAGGCCTTCTTGCCTTCTTCAACGGATTATTTTTTTCTTCCCCGTCTTTCTCTGCCCTTTTTTCTGCATCCACTAGCCTTCTGTTTCTCATTCTTCTTCTCCATTTGTGTCAATGTCTTCGCTTTTCTTTCTTTCTTTCCTACTTTTACTTATTGGTTTATCCACTGATTCTTGCTTTTCTTTACTATCTCTTTCTCTCCTTGATCTCTCTTTCTGTTTTTCTTTTTCCCTTCTGTTCTGTCCTTCTTTTTCTCTTTATTCTGCTGTTTCTCTGCTCTACCGTCTTAATTTCATTGTTCCTTTTAATATTTCTTTCTTCATTTTCTCTCCCTTTCCTTTATCCTACATTTCTTCCATTCTTTCCCATTTAGTTTAACTCTGTCTCCTCATTCGCACTTCTGTCTTCCTTTTTCGTTCCTTTCATTTCTTTTCTTTTTGTCTGTAGAGTTGCTAAGCTCTTCACGAGGTTGTTAAACGGCTTTATTGGCGGCTAACGTTTCGGCTGGATCGCCTTCTTCAGAGCCTGAAAGGGTCAGCTCAATTAGGAGTTACACCACCAAACATCTCTTCAACCTTACAAAATTCAATGTCAAATTTTTTGGAAGCTTGAACAAAGGGGAGAATCCGAGTATTGTACCTCACCACAGTCCACTGAAGGACCAAAGGAAGCCGCACAAGGTAGGCAGGGGTACGGGACAGCACCTACCCCAGGTTAGAATGCGAGACTGAGGTAGGGCTTGAGTTCGCGCGTAATATACAGGCATTCCCCTTTCCGGTTCACCTTGGGACCTCTGGAATAGATCCAGAACGCCTCAAAGGCTTTGCGCGCCGACGTTCGAACCTCGCGTCCCAGAATCCTCACCCCAACTCCAAAATCCTCCCCTCCGTGAGAATTGATCCTGTGGTAGCCTAGGGCAGTGGATGCCCTAAGCTTCTCCTTGCCATCCAGATGCTCTTTATCCTCACGTGCAGAGGACGGCCAGTTTCGCCGATGTACTCCTCGCCACAAGCGTGACAGGAGATCAGGTAAACTACACCCGATACGGTCCAGTCACCTTCCTTTCCCCCTGGGCAAACCACACAATTAGGGGTCCCACAAGTGCGGTCATATAGTCGATTGCGGACCAACCTGGTCTTAAGGTTGTCAGGTGGAAGATCAATGACCACAACCAAATTTTCTAGCCCAGATCTCCTCAGACACTTCCGTATAGAAGTGCTCACTTCATCGGAGACGAACGGCACCAGAAATGGAATTTTCGTAGTTGGAGTAGTGCCGTTTTCCTGAACTGCCCTCCTCCTGGGTCTGAATGAGGGTTTACGGAGAGAATAGCCGTTGAGAACGGCTATCTCCCAAGCCACCCTCCAGGGATTCATTCCGCTCACCTTCTCCTGTACACACATTAGCTGCCGTTCGGAACATGTTCCTTACTACTTACTACTTCCTTACTACTTCCTTACTTACTTGTTTTTCTTTTTATTTCGCTGCTTCTTTGCTTCGCCCTTTCTATGTACACCTTCCCCTTAGTGTTTCTTTCTTTTTTACTCGTTTCCTTTGTTCTTTTTCTTGTTCTCTTTCGTCTGTTCCCCTTTTCCATGCTTTCTATTTTCTGTTTCATTTTATTCTGTATTATTTTATTCTATTTCTATCATCCTATTGTATCTCTGTTTGACTTTCTTCAACCTTTCTATTTTTGCTGTTTCATTCTTCCTTTATGTATTAGCTTTGTTCCCCTTTTCCTCTTTACTTCTCTTTATTTCCTTCATTCTTGCTTTGTTACTTTTACTCATTTTATTTCTGTCTCTACTTCCCCCCCCCCCCCCTCCCCCCAGCCCCACTCTTTTTTCTTGTTTCTCTCATTATTCTACTGTTTTTCTGCTTCATCACTCTCTTCCCTTCCTTACTCCCACTGCTTTTTCTTCCTTCTCCTTCTTTTACTCTTCATTTCGTTCTTTCTCTCTATTTCGTTCTTTTTCTACATTACTCTTCTCTTTCTTTATTCTGCATTTCTTCCGTTATTCTACTCTCTGACTCAACCTTTTCATTTCCTTCTTCTTTTAATGTTTCTTTCTTTATTTTCGCCTTCTTCTTTTCATTTCTTTCATTCCTTCTCCCTTTCTTCCTTTTAATGTCTCTTGCCTCTCTCTTTCGTTTTCCTCTCTCTTTTACATAATTTCTTCCCTTCCTTCTCTTTCAATTTAACTATTTCTCTCCGTTATCTTCATCTATTTCTTTTATCCATTCCTTTCATTATTTCTATTTTTATTTTACTGTTTCTCTGCTCCAGGCTCCTTGTTTTATTCTTCATTTTTTCGCTTTTTCTTTTTCCTATTTATTTTACTCCTTCTCTGCACTGCCTCCCTTTTTCGTTATTCTTAATGTCTTCCCTTCCTTTTCTCTTTAGTTGTTCGTTCCTCTGCTTCGCAATCTTTCTTGCCTTATTTTAGGGCCCGTTTATACTTCGAAGCTGAGCGACGCGACGCTACGTATGATGGCCATATTGATTGTGCGACGCGATCTTCCAATTTGGCCAGTATACGTGGCGTCGCGTCGCTCAGCGTTAGAAGTATAAACGAGGCCTTACAGCTTCTTTGCTTTCCTCATTTCTCTCTTCCTCTCACTTCTCTCCTTTTATTTTCCTTCCCTATTTTTATTTTACTATGTCTTCTCTTTACTCTTTATTTGTTTGTTTCTCTCCTTTATTTCTTTATTCTATTGTTTCTTCGGCTCACTCTTTTTTATTCATTCTTTCGATTTCTTACCCTCTTTCTTCTACTGATTCGTTTATTCATCCTTTCTGTCTGTCTTTCTCTCTGTCCTCTCTGTCGTTGTCGGCTTTATGGCTTCCTCTCCGTATGTACCTCTGTCCAGCTGCATGTCTATCTCTGCCTGCCTTGCCTGTCTCTTTGTCTATCCCTTTCTCTGCCTTTGTGCTTCCCTTGGTCTCTGCCGTTTTTGGAGGACGGTCAGGAGGTACAAAATATGGCCACGCCTCTCGCTAGGGGACGTGCTATCTTCCCTTTGTCCTCTTGGCTCACCCACACCAACCCCTGGGCTTCGTTAAGGCCTATGTTAGGGCCTGTTCATACTTCGCGACAACAGCAACTCGTCGCCCGTGAAAACATGAGCGCGCGCCGTCGCTCCAGTCGCTGCTGTCGACTATTCATAATTCCGCGCGCTGCGCACGCTACGCTCTTGTTGCTGCTGTTGCGAAGTATGAACAGGCCCATATATAACAGGCCCGTTATACTTCGCAGACAACAGCGTCGCCGATGTATATCGTAGACCTAAGAGTGCGGTGGCTGCCCCGCAAAACCTTAAGGCCTCCACAGAGTTCTGCGGCAGCGCCGCGGCCCTATGCTTAACCATAGGGCAGAGACGCAGAGCTCGCCGCCGGCGGCGTCCCTGTCCTATCCTTAACCATAGCGGCGAGCGGCGTTGCCGCAGAACTCTATGGGGGCCTTTAGGGTCTGTTCATACTTCACGAGAGCAGCGACAAGAGCGACGAGAGTGCAGCGCGTGGAATTATGAACAGGCGACAGCAGCGATTGGAGCGACAGCGCCGGCGCTCGAGTATGAACACTTTTCGGCGGCGCGCGCTCGGTTTTAATCGATATGCATGTTTTGCACGGGCCACTCTTGTCGCGAATATGAACAAGCCCTTAGAGATACGAAAGGAATTTTTTTCGGACCCTCGTTGTGCTAGAATAGAAGCTCGACTCCGCCCCCCTCGCCAACTCGGCTGTATATCCTGACGCGTTGTCGTTTTTCTGACTTTCCGTCTATCTGCACGTCTGTTTGTACTTGTCTATTTTGGCCTGTTCATGCTTCGCTACGGAGCGACGGGAGCATTTGCCCCGTCAGGCAAATATAGGTATCGATTTTTGCCAAGCGATCGCCGAGCAATAATCGATACATATGATTTACTTGGCCGACAAATCGCTGCCGTTGCGAATCTCTGTCTTTGTCTATTTTTATCTCCATACATTCCATCTCTGTCTTTGTCCATTTGTATCCCTGTTCATTCCTCTCTCTATGTGCCTCTGTGCTAATGTCGAGTTTCCTCTCTCGGCTTTGTTCTGTTCTTATTTTCTTTCTCTTCATCTCTCTATCTCCCTCTCTTTCTTCACAAGTGCTTGCACTAATCTCTCTTCCTTCCTTATTTCTCGGACCACTCTCCCTTTCTACTCTACTCTGTCTCCTTCTTCACAGCGTTTTCTCCCTATCTCTGCTTGATCTCATTTTCTCATTTTCTTCGTGGTTTGTTGGGTCACACGGTAGTTGGACACATTCCCAATTGGTTGGGGTCAGCACAATTTTGTACGATCCCTCGATGTAGCTCTACGCGCGTTCGTATTAAACTTGAGGGTGTTTGTGTTTTTTATTGACATTTTGAATGGCAACCTTATAAGGCCACCTTATTGCTGTCTTGGATACGATTCTAGCGCCACAACCACACTCATATTCTCAACTGACTGTTCTTTAACGGGAAGTCAACCTTCAGACCTATGTCATTATTGATTTCTCTATTGATTTACGTAAAATATCAATGAAGCACTGCTTCATTTTCAGGAATGGCTACGACAGATGGAGAGGTGGCGGAAGTGGTGGCGATAGCGGCAACGGAAGGGGTCGAGGCTCACCGTACAACTACAGAGACTCGAGGTACTCGAGCCGACCGAGCAGTGGCGGCGGTGGCGGCTCGGGTCGTGGTGGTGGTGACTACACGCGATATTGATTATGCTGATTGATTTCTTATCCATAGGGTTGGTGTGTAGTTCATTTTGCTCTCTCTCTCTTTCACGTATTTATTCCTCGGATCGATATGGTCCGGAGCAGAGTCGATCGACTCTGTTGTGTCTGTCTCGTGTTCCGTTCTTTTGTCTGTCTGTATGTTGCTGGTGAGCATTTACGGCCATGATTTATGACGGCGATGACGAGTGGGGAGAGGGGCCTGTTTTGTAGGCGGAGCCTCAGAGGGCCAACCCTTGTTGCCCACGCTGTCTTGTTGCTGCTGCTCTTTTGCTGACCATATCATCGAGTGCAGGGGCCTTACGTTTAATCCTAATTCGCACCCCGTAGCCGAGATCCAGGGTGTTCTGTGGATAGGGGTGCGTTTTTCGAATATCTTGCCCTCATATTGGCTAAAACCCGTGTTACCACGGTGTTTTTCTGCTGCTCAGTGGGGGTTTACACTTTCTTCGTCGCGCGTAGATATCGATTAGCTGGGCTGTACAATCGATACCAATGGCCGCGCACTGTCGCGTAGTGTGTCGACAAAGGCATGAAACTCTTCAATGGTTCTGAGTTTAATATGGTGTCGAAAAACTGCAGAGTACCGAGTGCTTCGCCGCCAAACCGGTTTCCTAAAGTAAAACCTTGATGCGGTCTAAAGTTCTTGTTGTGTCGCCGTTTTTAAGGCGTCAAAAGAAGCAGCAGACTGATGGGATTGACACAGGGCCATTACACTATTATGGGGAGTAAGTCATAAGGGAAATGACACCGTTTTACTAGCGCTGGAACTGGTTTTGGCGCAGGCTGTCCTTTTTTGTATGAAATTGCGGGTTTTAAGCTTCCTGAAGCGTTGTTTAAACCACTGTTTATACTTATATTCTCGCGCGACCCGGCGGCGTTGGGTCAAATGTATTGATTAGGCAGCTGGCATGATCGATATCGGCGCCCTTTTCGCAATCGATCCCGCGAACTACACAGGCGATGTGGCCGACTCTTTATGGTGCGCGGCAGCTCCCCTTTGGGCCGATTCATAGCCGGCTATAGCGGCGACATCAGGGGCCTTATACTATTCTCGCCCGACTCGGGGACGGTACCCGGCGCGAAAAATCGATGGCGCATGATGTGTATACCGGGGATGTGGGCGGAGACCGCTTCATACCCGGCCGGGGACGTTTGGGGAGAGAATAGCATACGGCCCCTGGCCGCCCGCACATCATGCAAGCTGATTAATACTGAACGATAGTTCGGAAAAAATCGATATGTATGTTTTGCAGTGTCGAACAGGCAGCGCAGTTGTGGGCCAAGCGTTTATACTATCGCGCTGTGTAGCGAGCGATCTGATGCTTCACCAAAGAATCGATATTATCGATCGATATTGGTGAGTGGCGGATGTGTTCGCGTGCTATTCTGAGCGACCGATCCTGCGTGCAATTCGATAATATCGATCGATATTGATTAATTATTGAAAATAATATCGATCAATGTTGATTGGCTACTGAAGAACCCTTTCACAAGGGCAGCCACGTTTGCGGAATGTCTATCTTGTGCGATTGACTTTGACCAAAGATCGGTGAAACTCTTTAGGGTGTTAAGCAGTACTATCGGCTATTAATTTTGCGCGAACAGACTCAAGGACGCAAGGAGAAATGGACTGATGGGCTGTTTTGTATGGAAATTATGGATGTTTTAGGCTACTTTTGATCGCGCAGGTGAAAAATGAAGGCATTCTTGGGCACACGAATATATCTATACGCGAAGAAGGTCGTAATAGTTTCTACTTGACCCATATATGGGTCATAGCCCTATTTTAATGAGATTAAGCCCATAAAGGCGCTAAAAATGCATAGAAAGGCAGGTAAATAAACATATGAAACAGATGAACTCCGCTACTATAGAGATGAATGGTCACATTAAAGCAAGTTTGACCCAGATAAGGCCGAGTACACCCTAACCTACGCATGCCGGGTGCCTAAAACCTGGTTCATACTTACGCCGCCACGCGACACGACGTCACGGTCACCATTGGTATCGATTGCTCACGCCGTACGATCGATATCTATTTGGACTATCTGGACCGCGCCACTCAGGGGCGCAACTATAAACTGGGGCATTTGGAAGGGGACACGCTTACGTTCATGAAAAGTAGGGGAACTACGTGAAAAGATGACACAAAGGGAGAAGTAGGGCATCTTAAGGTCCAAGTGACCCACATGTGGGTCAGGGATGTGGTTCGTAACACGTGAACGTTGCGAAGAAGCGTTCGATTAGGTTCGAATCAGCTAAAATGCGTCAAACGCGAATTTCATACTTCAGCCGCGTGGTTGCTGCTCGTTGCTATGCAATCGATCAATATCGATTGGCTGTGTCGCCTAATCGATAATTTATGCTTTGAAGCGCATGGCGACAGAATTATAGTGTAAGCCAATGTGGAGAAGTGCGACGAATTTAACATGACCCATATACGGGTCAGAAGCAGAGATGAGAGAGAAAAGTTCTGTTTGCGCCCCTGTCCACAGAATACCTAATAAATAGTCTCCTCGAAGTTCAAAATTCATATACTTGTCGATTCTTGCATTGTGTACAGTCGCGTGAATGATCGATGTTGTTTCCGTCTGCAAAATGGCGTCGTTTTTGTTGTTTTTCTTTGTTGTCTTGTTAGCGCTAAGGCTCACGCTTCTCCTGGGCTCGTACAAACTCGTATTGTCCCGTATTTATTTATTTCACGCTTTCCTAATTGGGGGGGGGGGGGTGCCCACGCCATGTGGCGTCTGTAGCTTGAACGACGACATGGGCACGCCATGTGGCGTCGAAAGTCGTCGTTGGAACTGCAGACGCCACATGGCGTGCCCTCCGCCCTTCCAACAAGGAATGTGCCGCGTTTATTTCTTAAGTTATTTCGTTGTATTTCGTTGTCCTCCTTTCCACTCGGGACCCTATTTCTCTCGTTGACTGCCATTTTAGTCGGTCGGTTGTTCTCTGCGTGCGACTGTGTGCGTCTTCTCCTCCCCCTGTGTATGACTCAGTGATAACAGGTCTCCTTACGTCACCTCACCCGGCGCCCACCAGCGCGTCCCTCTCACATCTCAAATGTGTCTCGATTCTGCGCTGAACCAACTATTGATTTATTGATTCAGTTATCGATTTTTCACGTTTATTGTCTGTCGATTGTATTTGACTATCGAATAAAGCCAGCTAAACACAAAAGGAAAAACGTACGGCGGCGAGGAGAGCGGGACTGAGTCCAAATAGGAGTGGTAGCGATTCTTGGCTGCCGTCCCAAAATGGTGGGAGCACGTCTATATAGGGTGCTGCTTCATTTCAAGGGCCCTCACGCCTCCCTCGGACGCTCCAGTCGGGCCATGTTTGTGCCGGCTCCTCCCTCGGACGCTGGCGCTCGGCCTCAGATCGCAACAGTCCCCACCCCACCACCACCGCCGCCCGCCTCCTCGCCGCCGTTTCTCCTCTCGTGGACCAACAGCCGTCGGAACGTTCCCTCCACCAATAATTCTGCGTATTGATTGACTCGAGAACGGTCCTTACCGGTCGACACTTCCTCGCGAATCACTTGCCGTATGTGGTTGCTTGAGTTTTAGCGTTCTAGCGGCTCTTTAAGGACGTCACGGTGATGTGAAGCACCAGAGCCACGTACCGACCACCTACCGACGACGATGGCGAGCGCTCTTCAAGATCTCGGTGAGTTCCTTTCGCTTCAGTTTCCCTCGTTATGCTTTGGATTACGGTATTGCTTAGTGGGATTTAGGAAGTCCCCAGTTCCCCTGGCCCTAATTAGGCCCCTTCGAGACAGACGACGACCGTCCTCCCTCCGCTGTGGCACCCCGCTGGACGATGTCTACGAGCGTGGTGGCTGCGTGCGCTTTAAGTGCTTGTCGTTGCCCGCCGCTACAAGATCGTATGCAACAGATCGCCGCTGATTGATCGAGAGCGCGGAGGACTTTCACTGCCTAGTAGTGGGGACTTGCAACGAGGAAAAAGGAGACGGAAAATTGCCGATGCAGTTAATCCCGGTTGGGTGGGTGCAGAGGTTTGGCTAGATTCCAGCTAGGATGTGATAGAGCGCATCCTAGGTGGACCTAGAACCCGAAAAACGACCGGAAATGTTCAGTTTAAATAAGAAAAATAGTGAAAACAGCCACAGACGTCGGCAGGGGTCTAGCGCTTGGATTTAAAAGGCTCGCCCATGTTATCGAACACGGCTCCTGCCACGAAGAGCAGCGCAACACCCGCGAAGTGAGCAGTTTAAGGGTGTGGGCCAAAAATGGCCGAAACGGCTTACTTCGCGCGTGTAGCGCTGTTCCCCGTTGTAGGACCCGCGTTCGATAACATGGGTGAGTCCTTTAAATCCAAGGGCTATGCACTTTGAAAACACATGTGGGTTTTCCTTTTACTTTTGTTTTTGATGTTTTCCGAATCATCTTTTTGCATTTTAGCTCCACCTGGGGTGCGCTCTACCACATTCTAGGTGGACCATTGAAATTCTCTGCACCCACCCAACTCAGACAGCGCCGCAGAAGGTGATCGCGGGCTACTTCCGAAATTCGATGCGTTCACAAGTGGGAAAAGCCTTCATATTGGCGGAATTAAGGGTCTGTTATGCTTACAGAAAGGTATGAAACTCGTAGAGGCACACTGGAAGCTTATTAGGCGACCACTACCTAATCCGTCGTAGTGAAATCCCATGGGCTGACCGATTTACAAGCATAGAAGCAGATTTAATCGGGAAATCGCCAAGTATTTTTCATTTTTTTTCGTCCTGAAACCCCTGCCCGAGCCACTACAGCTTAGATATAAAGTGCTTGCGCTGTGTTGTGCAAAAGTGGCATGCATGGCGCGATCTGGAGTATGGTACGCATATTAAACTCAACTGAACAGTAGCCGATGGCTATTCATCTTGGCTGTTCAGACAAACGATATTCGCATAGAGAATATCGAGAATCTACACCCTTCAAATAGTAAAAAGATATGTTCCATTTTTGGGGCTTTTTGTGTACTTCTAGGGCTCATTTAGGGAAGAGACCAACAGCAGGGCCATGAAAGATGTACATGACCGAATGATGATGACGAATGAGCTCATGCTGTTGGTCATCATCATGTACATGATGATGACCAACAGCATGAGCTTATGCGCGGAATTGAGCCGTAGATCAGTGCGTTCTAGGCTTAGCCAATCTTTTTATCAGATACTGAGTGCTGGTACGTTTGTGATAAAGTTTTCTTCGCAGGGTTTGCATCCTGCATGAGAGTTTTGCTCGTATCTCGGCATTTTCACTAAAAGCTTATCTCACGACTGCTTATTTAAGGTCTAGATATATTCATTCATTGCTGTTTACTCATTATTGTGACCTTACGACTTCATATCTGTGTGGGCCAAGTGAATTGTCCTCTGAAACTTGAAATTTTATCGATTTTTTAAAAACTTTTCCAACTCAAATCAACTGCTCCGAGCCTTCTAGGCCATTGTCTGGCATCTGATGAGGTCAGCAGACCTCTTGGCGCGTCGCTGTGTAGTGTTTATTTCTCACCAGTGAGCTTCGTAAGTAGTCAAGTGTCATCTGCGCAGTTCAGCCGTTCGCTGACAGATGTCCGTAATGTGCGATAATTACCGTTCAAGGACAGGAAGTAGCGTGGTCAGCGAGCGAAAGGAGCGCGACATGAGTCATTTCTGGGAGAAAATTGCTGCTGATTCATCCCTGAAAAGTCTTCTGGGCCCGGATTCATGAACAACTTCCACTCCCCACTTACCCGCGATTCATGAACGCGCGGCGGGGGAAACCAGAGGTAAGTTTCGAGGTAAATGCTACCTAGCCCAGCGCGTCGGGGAACATTTACCTCCGTAGCAATAGTTTTGCTCCGCTGCTAATTTCTGACCCAATGCCTTCTTTTCCTGGTAGTGGAGCGAAACCCATGCTTTGGCTGTCATGAATCAGAAACAGAGGTAAGTTCCCGGAAAGTGGTGGGTAAGTGGCCGTCGAGGTAACTCCGGCCGCGATCATGAATTCGGGCTCTGTGGTTTGTCCGCTGTTGAACTTCTGTGAGCCGCTTTTCCCCCGCGTTAATCTGCTAGGCCGCGAAAAACGGAACAGCGCTCTAGTAACAGGTGGAACTTACATGGACGCGCTGGAAAAAGTAGATTGCGTCCTTGGAGCTCCCATTCGAATCTTGATTTCAAGCGTTTGGGCAAATATCTAAGTAGGGAAGGGTCTAAAGCATATGTCTTCGCGGAGAGATCGAGTCGTATGGGAAGAATCTCCACGCCAGAATTAGCATAAAAATGTGATTCGTTTTTGCCTAGTCGTTAAACCCAAATACTAGGGGGTTTTCGAAGTTAACATGGAATCGGCGCCTTGCGAGTGCTGAGGGTCTCTTGTACGCTACCGATGCCACCGCCTGCAAGCGATTCAGGGCGCAATGGCTAGTGGCGTTGCGTCATGTAAGGGGAGGCCGAGGTTCGGTCTCCTTCGGAGCACTATTTTTTCATTTTCAGTAGTGACTGCTTGAGATTTGAGGGTCCTGACATCCACACAAGTGTCAGGCGTTTTCTGCTCCCTTTTCCAGCCGTACGCCGTGGAAGGAAACATTCTTGCGACTTGTTTATTACTGACCGGTTTTCAACCAAAAAGCACTGGGAAAGGGTATTCAACATTCTGTGCTTTCCTTCTGTGCTCTCTTTTTTGAGATGCTTTTCAGCTGTGTTCTTTCTCCGGACTCGTGGGCCGTAGTGAGAGCACAGCTACTTGGCATCTGTACGACGTCATGATCGACATTATTTTGAGTACATTCTTCATTACCTTTTGGTTAAAAACCGATCAGTTTTAAACAAGATGCAAGAACATTGTTCTTCACAGCATGTAGCTGAAAAAATGTGCAGTGAACGCCTGAAAGTTGTGTGGACGTCAGGATCCCTCATCGCAACCAGCCAGTTTAATTGCAAAACTATCGCGACGCATGGGAAGCGAACCCCCAACCTCCCTCGCAAGAAGCAACGCCACTATCCACTGCGCCCCAAGCTGCTTGACTACAATGGCATCGCGGTCGTCCAAGGGACTCCCAGCTCCCGTGAGGCGTCGATTTCACGGTAACTTCAAGGACCCGCTACTCCTTGGGTTCAACAACTTGGCAAATAATAAACACATTTTTATACTAGCTGAGGGGTGGCGATTCTTCCTATATAACCCGCTGTTCCCGTTCAGACATACGCTTCAGACCCTTCCTCTGTAGCGGGAGAGCGGCGGCAGAGGTGGGACTTGAAAGCTTTGACTGGAAGAAGATCCTGGCTTTGAAATGACAGCTCCTTTAGTTTGTTGGATTTTAAGACAGGAAAGGCTTGAGTTGAAATCTGCTGCGCGAAGTGGTATTTCTGCGCATAAGCCGCTTGTATCGATTTTTCTCGCCATCTAATCGATATCTGCTCCTCAACCGCGCCGACTTTAGCATAAACTATGCCGATGTTGCCGCAGTGGCTCGCATAATGTCTGTAGCAATCAGCTGACGGCAAGAGATGGCGTAATGCGCTGCTCCTTCGTTCCACTCGACGAATAGAATTCCGCTTACTCATTGGTGTTGTGTCTCTTGCCCATCCAACTGAATAAGCATCCATCGCTATTCTGACACGGCAATCGCTCTGTGTGCTACTGCAGGCGCTGTCTGTGCCAAACCTTCCTTATGAGCGTTTTGTTTCCTTTATGACGCTCACTAGTTGTCCTTATCTCTGTGCTAGATGGTTTTTGAAGGGAGTTTTTGACAGAATTTCTGCAAAAATCGTTTGCCCGCAGTGGCCCAACCAGTGTCATTGAAATTGGGAGCACTGACCTAATCATGAGCTAAGCTTAAAAAGCCAACCTTTTGCTCTCTTTTGCTGAACTTATTTTGTGTCTCTTACGGCTCAGTAAGGCCTCTGTTATACTCCCGCGGGAGCATCCGCGGAACGTCCGCGGACCAATGGTGCACGGCGGAGGCGGGCGTGGCGAGGCGCGACGAGTGACCCGGCGCGGGGTCCCGACGCGATTTCCGCCCATCCGCGGAAGCTCCCGCGGGAGTATAACAGGGGCCTAAATGTTCTGCTCTGTTCTTAAAATCAGTTATTTGGTTTTCCTGAAAATCCGATCTGGTAAAAATCATCCCTCTGAGTCATCCTAGTTTTTCAAAGATTTCATTATTCTTTCTTTTAACCATAGTTTGAAAAAGCGTCTGATCAAAATAATCCGAATCGGCGTCGGACCCGAGATCTACTGGACATCCGCCCTAAAGGAAGACTTTTCTCGAAAATGTTAAGCAAAAAGTTTGACCATTTTCATTACATGTCCGGGTTGCTTTAAAAAGCGATCGATTTGATCTGAAAGTATCCAGTTTCTAAGGTAGCGGTGTAACAGGGCAACGTCATTATTGGTTCTGTGATCTTAATTTCAATGGCAAGACTACTCGCAGAATACGATTTTTGCGAGAAATTTTTCCGAAAATTAACTAAGGCGGGATTTATACCTCCTTCACGGAGCGGTGCGGTGTTATGTGAGCTATCAACATCGATCGTGCGTGCAGTCTAATCGATACGAGGAGATTTCATAACGCCGCGCCTCCCAGCGTCTGGAGTATAAATCCCGCCTAAAGAAGCAATCTAGCGTGAGATTGGGACAGGTCATAAGTACCGTGAAGAGATTAAGGTGTTTGCTATTTGTTTCTGGCTAGAAGGATGCTGGGGAATGCTTTTGGACTTATTCTAAAGTGCATTCAAGATCGCGCCATATTCTTATTCAGTGTCTGATGCTTATTCGATTGATAGTGTGGCTTCTGTTTTCATGAACTTATGCAGTTGGCTGTCGATTTATACGCCAGATTTCTGCAGTATTTGGTGTTATCTGGCACGAAATGGGATAACGAATGAGAGTTGTGAAGATATTCCTAACCTTGTGTGCGTCTAGTTGACTCTCGGCAGTTTTCGCAGCACATCAGCCAAACGCCTAGGCCCGAAGTGACATCTCTTTCTGTCGAGAAACGTTTCGTCTTTAAGTCTTCTCTCGATGAAGACGAGCTTAGCTCATGGATCCATTGTCACGGGAATATTGGATTGATCGACAATTAATGTCGTTTTTTCTCATAGATGTATATTTTTGTGTAGTAGTGACTGCATGGCTTCCATTATTATATGCTGTTGTGAAGGTTGGACTTTGGCGTATCTTCTGTTCAATAACCAATAACCTCTCAACGTCTGCTGATCCATCGTACAGCCTCTCTTCGAACAGAAGTCCATAAAGCAGCGACTAGCAGCTCTAGGCCGGTCAAGGCATCCTTTTCTGAACGGACGAAGGCCTTCAGTGGTCCCATATCTCGACGTCGACGTTTTATGACTTGTCTAAGAGCAAATGTCGCTTTGTTAGCGCCCGAAAACCATTATCGATGGGCGATATTTGAAAGGGAAATCGCCGATTCGCCGAGAAGCGTCGGAAACTGCACGGATGCTATGGATTACGAAAGGGCGCATCACTGGTGCACTCGGCCAGAAGAGTTAGAGAACGTCTGGAGATTACTGAGCCCCGGCAGGCAATCTGCGCAGCTCAACCGAGGCCAGGACTGTCAGAAGGTGCGAATTCTGTTCAAGATCGGAGAAGTGGAACGAGTCTTCCGGAAAGAAGGCATACAGTGTGGTTCATTGCTTGGGGAGCATCAAATACAGGTATAGACGGAACCACATCGAAACTCCTCTGCTATATCACGTAGAGGTGGAATGCGTGGTGTAGCCCAGCCCATTCACGGACTTACCGAGGCCGACTTCGGTCATGTTGCCCTTTGAGGCCCGGCGTTGATCAGTACTTTTCGGATGCGCCATGCATTCTACTTCGCGTGAGCACTTTGAATACGCATTCGTCTCGGACACTTGGCTTTGCCATGCCAGCTAAATGAGTCCTGCACCACTTCAACGTCTCCTCGAGGAAGGAGAAAGATCCGACTCGTCTGAGAATGGATGCGTGATGCTTCTGAAATCAAAGTGCTTCCATCCAAATTGAACCGAGCTTTCTAAACTCTTTAAACTGGTAAACTACAGACTCAAGAAGATGGGTAGACCATTTTTTTTCTGCTCAAGGAGAATTTGGTATTACCTTCTTTGAATTTTTTTAAGGTCAGCTCCCGAAGGCGTGTAAGAGCTTGATAAAAGTTTCATTTTTCGAGGAAAATTTTTAGTTTCCAATAGTTAAGAATAAAAATCGCGACGTCGTGCAAGAGGACGCGGCGCAATTCATTTTTTGGCACTAAAAATAACCGCCTTTCCGCTTTTTAAAACATGCTTTAAACCATTATTTTCCATCGAAAAATAAAAATTTTATACAAGTTCAAACAATGTGCTTACTTATTGGGTAGCTGAATTAGACCTTCAAAAAAGTTATTTTCCTTGAGCAAAAAAATATTTTAACCACCTTGTAGAGTCTTGTAGTTTGATGTGGAAGAATCTCGCCTTATTTGGAAGATGTACGGTTTGATTTCAAAAGCGTCGAGCCCGCTTGGACGAGTGCCCAGTCTGACGTGGAAATGGTGTATCCTGGTTTCCAAAGAGCTGTGAGTGTCGGGCCGTATTCGTTCCGAGGCTGTTGGCCCTTTAGAAGATGTCGTTGCCTTGAGCAGAGGTTAAAGCTGGCGAACGGAAAGATTCGCACTTGCAACGAAGGGTTGAATCTGCACTCGGAGCTCGGAGCTCGCGATGGATTCCAATCGTAACTGAATCTCCCATTAGAGAAGCCGACGGGAATTAGGCGCAGAAGCTGCGTCGACGTGCGACCCGAAGTGAAGACGCTGAAGGCCTCGAAAGGGGGCAACGTTGCGGGCCGCTTTAGAGCCTTCACCGTCTTGAACGACTTGGATCGCTTCCTTCAACTCTCTGACAACAATCTTCTATCACGTCTCGGCGCTATCCGAGCAGGGTGGATGCAGAGAATTTCAATGGCCCACCTACTTTGTGACAGAGCGCTTCCTAAGGGAACCTAAAATGCAAAAAAATATATTCTGAAAACATCAGACACAAAATAAAATGAAAGGGAAAACACTCACACATAGGCGTCTGAGAGACAAAGCCCTTTAAGCCCTCCTGCAGACGCCTATGTGTGGGTGTTTTCCCTTTTATTTTATCTTGTACTTGGTCTTTTCGAATCTTATTTTGCATTTTAGGCCCACCTAGGATGCGCTTTTTCACAACGTAGGTCGGCCGTTGAAATTCTCTGCACCCATCCACTTTCATAGCGCCGAAGTTTCATAGAAGACAGTTGCCAGGGTGTTGAAGAGAGCGACCCAAGTCATTCAAGACGCTGAAGGCTCTCAAGGGCTCGCAACGTTGTCCCTTTTCGAAGCCTTAAGGCGTAATCACTTCGGGTCGCACGTCGAGTTGGTCTCCCGGATACGCCATGCATTCCGCTCGATCCTGACAACCACCGCGTTTCGATCCATCTGCCAAACAGAAACTCCGCGAAGACCTTGACGCCGAGCCTCTCCCCAGCGATCTCACGCCAACAAGCGGCCGGAAACGAGCGCCGTTGCTGCCGTGAGACAGACGCAGACGTCTGTTAGCACAGCACACAAAGCGCACGTACGCTGGCGACGCTGCGGCAGCGGCGGCAGCTAGCGCCCGCGGCGCCGCCGGCCGCCCACAATCCGTCGCCACCTTGATCCATCGCCGTCGCCGCCGCCCCTTTGACTCGTTGATCGCGATCGTAATCCGATCAAGCAGCAGCAGCATGTTGTTCGTCGTCGGCCGCGGCATCGATCCGACGACGGTTTTTCAGCGCGCCGTCGTTTCGCTCTGCAGCCCAGCTTAGTGCCGGGGTCGTCACAGATTTACTCCGAAGTTTAGACCATGGACATGCCGTATTGGTCAGGCTATGGTTGAGAAATTGATTTTTTCGATTTTTTTCTAAGGAAATTTTAGGTCTATCCTAGTCGGGAGGAGGCATCCGCAAAGTACCACGCATCATGGGA
Source organism: Heligmosomoides polygyrus bakeri (assembly GCA_947359475.1). Classification (NCBI taxonomy): domain Eukaryota; kingdom Metazoa; phylum Nematoda; class Chromadorea; order Rhabditida; family Heligmosomidae; genus Heligmosomoides; species Heligmosomoides polygyrus. Next base: position 12,054,060 of record OX375867.1, read on the forward strand.
CAGTATAGAGTGGAGGATGAATTTCTCCTTTTCTTCTTTTTTATACAATTTTTCTCCAACTGAGCAGGAAATTGTATGCGTTATTTTTTCGGTACTATGCACAGGCCCCTAAGAATCAACAGGTATCGGTTCTACGCGCTACTTAATCGATATCGATTTTCTGGGGGATCTACCTAAGCAAGAATCGGCAGATAGTTGCGTTGTCTTGCGATTTTTTTCTGAGGAAAATTAGGATCTTTTAATTTTTATAAAAAATTTCTAACTCGGCAGGAATTTATGTGAGTTTAGAGTAGAATCGCGCGTTTTTTCGCCCATGGATGCCTAATCCACAAATGGCTCAAGAGACTTTTTGTGCTGCAGATGGCCGTAATTATTCTCCGATTTTATTGTAAAAATTAAGTCGTAACGCCTAACCCACTTGGGTTAGCCCCTGTTCATAGTCCGCGACGGGAGCGACCACGCGCGCGGGCAAAGCATGCGTATTGATTTTTTTCGGGCGATCACTTTGGGAATTTTTCCTATCCTCCTGTTCCTGTCGTGCACTATGACGATTCTCTCAGAAAGCAACAAGTAGCGATTCGCCGTGCTGTCGATGTCGATCCTAATCGATATCGATTTTTCGCCTGAAGGCGAGTTTCATTGGCGTTTCAGAAAAATGAGCTGTTTTTCATGTGCCGAGGCACTGAGAGAGGCGAAGAGGAACTAGTCGTTAATGTGGCCTTCATGGGGAGAGGACGCAGTATGCCAATAGGTTCCTATCCAATTATCGTGAAAGGTAGAGGTGCATATACGGTCGACACCCTGATTGGCCGGCGCATGTTCGGTCGGTGCGAGGATGTGTTGTGGTTGGCTGACGCGTTTCTACATCCCCATGAAGGCCACATTGGCGACAAGTACCATAAACCTACGTTTCGCAATATGAACATGTTCGTGGTTCGTGATGGCAACCACTGAAGGCTCACGTATCGATTTTTACTCGGCGATCGTTAGCGGCACCAATCGATTCACATTGTTTACACGGGCGATTCGCTTACTGCTGCAGCGCACTATGAATAAGCCCTTAGGTGTTTTGTAGAGGCGGTGAGCTCGCAAGTGAAAGTAATCGATATCGATTTTGCGCTCCACGAATAAATACTCTCAGGATCAGTGATTTATACCTGACCAGCAGGACGGCGTGGCGTTATGAAAGCTATCGATATCGATTGTATGCGCGGCCTAATCGATATTGGCAGCTCTCATAACGTCGCGCTGCCCGGCGACGGAGTTGTAAACCCCGCCTTACCTTCCATTGGCCGCGCTGCTCGGCGATAAAAGTATGAACCCCGCCATATAGCTTTAGTTGATATTGATTTTGCGAGCGATTGGTTACCAAAACCGCTACGTGAACGCTTCGTAGTCGACGGAGTTGCGAGTTCCTCCCGCTGTTGCCAGTGCTACGTGCTCCAACGGCAGGAATATGTCAAAGTAACGCATCTGCTTGATAAGTGGCCTGTCGCTCCAGGGGTTCTAATCGCCTTCTTCTGGTCTCACCAGTGCGATCCGCTCAGAAGTCGGCGTAATGTGGCGTTTCTTCGAGCGTTTTTCGTGTCTTCCGACTAATGAAGGCGTCATGTGTTCATCGGAGGCTGGGATGCGCCCTTTGAGATCCCGTGTTTCGGGCTCAGGTTTCGCGAAAAAACGAGCGCTCGACACGCGGCGGTGGCTTTTCTTCATCTGCTCTCGCAGTTCTTCCTGGTGTTTGCTTGGTTTCATGTAGTTTTTTTTTCTTCAAAATAACAAAAAATCACCAGCAAGGTGGCTGGTGGGCAGAGAAATCACAGTGCTAGCCGGTTTTTGTTTCGGATCGGAAGATTTTGTCAAAAGAAATGGTTTTGATGGATTAACGAGACGCGTTTCCCGGCCATTTGTTCTGGCCTGACAGCGTTTTAAACCCGGTTTTCGTGAGGAGAAAGAGTTGCTGCCGTTCAGCTGGGCTTTAGCTTGCATTCCCCTTAAATTAGGTGAGATTTTTGCTCTATTTTTTGTTTTTGTAAAGTACGCTCTGACTTTTCTGTCTAATCCCATTGATGAACTTGGCTGAAAATAGGCTCACAAACCAGTAAAAACGTTCTCCGATATCAGTACTTCTCCACTCGCGACAGGGCGAAATCGATCGATATCGATTCACTGCGCGGCCTAATCGATAATTCTGCTATGGCGGTGCATGGGCTAACAATAAGTATGAGCGTCCGTTTTAACGCCAAGTTGGAACTTTTCAAATTTATCTTTATGCCTTTCAATTCTAATGAGTCTTTCTAAGAAAAGGAAATCCAAAATGAATTTTATGGTACTAGTCGTCAATTTGGCCTACGTGGGAGGACCGTCACTGGACCGTTCTGATTAGCTGGCTGGCGATGCTCTGATTAACTGTGATTGGCTCGCTAGCTTACGCCTCCTCATGTAGGCCACATTGACTACTAGCACCTCAAAAATTTATTTTGACTTCTTTAAAAAAGTCCATTTTAATTTGAAAAATGTCCACATTGGCTGGAAGTATGCGCTTTGGCCTGAAAATGCTATAGACTGCACCTTAATGATCCTACAACTTTACTGTTTATAGTCGTTCAGGCTCTAAACTATTGATTTATTGCTGCTTTCTACGACGCACGCGCGCGCAATCGATATCTAATGGCCTATTCACAGTCCGTGACGTCACCGACGAGTCGCTCGCAGGCAAATCGTAAACATCGATTTGTGCCGAGCGATCGCGTGGAGTTAATCGATTTGTGATGGCCGACGATTTGCTTAAGAACTGGTCCTTACGCGGGATTTATGCTTCAGTCGCCAGGCCTTTGCGAAAGCCGCCAATATCGATTGTCTGCGACATTAGTCGATCTTGTTAGCTTTCAAGACGTCGATCCGTCCAGTGGTTGAAGTACAAACCCCATCTTTGGTTCACTTCATACTAACGCCGCCGGACGACAGAGTACAATGAGAGAGGCGATTATCGATCGATGCGCGCGATGGATCAATAATGACGAATGAAGTATGGAGGCTCTTTGAAGGTGCGCGCGACTCAGTTTAGGTGCATAGTAGCTCCCACCAGTCACCGCGGTCAAACTTCACCTCACGGGGCCGCTGACTTCTGATCGAGTCCAGTAGGCGGAGTTTATCAATATTCATCAGGAGAATGGACGGGGTGCTGTTGAAGAGGCATTCCTTCTACCCTTTTCCTACAATTACGCTCGCATACACCCGTAGGGGTGATTTCGTAGCGGATTGTATCCTCCGAAGTGAAGAATGCAGGTTCCTAGTTGGGAGGGACCACTCTGAATGTGTGCAGTAATGGGTACAACTGCAGACGTCGTGCCAATAATTGTGTTGGCTCGATTTTCTTCAGAAGATGTGTGTCTCAAATGATTTCGCGATGTGATAGGTCACAACTGGGGACAAAACGTTTTGCCTCACCCGGCTGTGACCCCGGCTACGGTCCATCTCGTCTACTTCAGAGCGAATCGAATCATCCGACGCCTTGCGACGTCTGACCTCGGCGTTTTTTCCTCGACGAAAGTGCGCCGCCGAGCAGCGCTCAGGGTCGTTAGCAGTTCCATCCACTCCTCCACTCTACGGTGCTGATTTATCGCCGCTAACGTTTGTCAAAGGGAAATGAGTGCCGTTCGGTGGAGAGTTCGCTCTCCGAAGTGTGAGCGCGACGTCGAAAAACACGCTCTCGTGAGAGAATGGTGGGGTGGTCGGCAAGAAGTGGTCGCGCAGTCGTCGTCAGTGCCACCTCGCCGCTTTGTGCCGTTCCGCTGATGTCTGACTTATTCGAGGTCTTCTGGTACCTTAACTACAGCTAAGGCACAGTTTATACTTCAGCCACTGCGCTGCGCGGCGCCACAAATCGATATCGATTCGTTGCGCGGGCTAATCGAATCAGTGATGCTCATGCTGCTGTGCTCTGCAGCTAGCACGCCAGCACACGCCCACTCTTCTGTTTTTGCATCGAAGACGGTTTCTTTCTTCTTCTTTTTTTGAAACGTCTAAACTCTAAACAGCTAACGCTCGCGCTGTCGCTCGTCGAATTGTTAAAATTCAATTTTTGTGGTCAATTTTCCTCTAATTTCATTTAAACGTGATCACATATCGTGGCATTTTTATTGATTTTCTTCTGTGAAAAATAATTATAACGAACTGAAACGGTACTAGTCGTTAATGTGGCCTACATGGGGGGCGGAAGCGCGCCAATCACAGAGCTCCTGCCCGCTCTGATGACGAATGCTATGCCCGTCCGATGCGGCCTGATTTCTTTTCTGTTTGTTTTTCCTTTGTTTGTAAACGACGGCAGCGCTAGAGGCGCGTGACCCGGGATCGCCACGCAACCGCACGCCTGCGCTGGAATTCGAGTTCTCTTTAGGGAAAATGGGAAATGGGAAATGCGCTACGATGCTTTATACATGTCATATATTTGTATCACATTACTTACATATTTTTATTTTCCATTTATAATTTTTATTTCTTATTTCTTCTGTTTTGTTTTTTATTTTATGTTTTTAAATTATTTTTCTTAACTTTATTAATCTATCCTAGTGTTTTAAGTGGCGCTTATTAGTATTTCGCTCAATTTGTTGGCAATTGACTTCGAATTAAGAACTGTGTGGTTACGACGTGAATTCTAGAGGCGCATGGCGCGCAACCGCTACGCGACCGCACGCGTTCGCTGGAAATCCACCGGTGAAGGGATGTGTCGTTAAAGACGCTGCTTCTTATTTTGATTTTTCCTGCTTTTTTAAAATTCTGTGTCATTTCTTTTTACACTTTGTTCTACAAAAATTACGTTTCATTTATAACATAAGTGCTCCAGAAGCTTATTTTTATTGCAACTGTATTCCGATACATTGTTAAATATTATACTTTGTTTTATTAGTGTTATATATATATTTTTTTTTGCTATTCCATCATATTTTAAAAACTGAAAATGAAAAATGAAAAGAAAAAAGAAAAAATTTATAAATTTAAATAGAGGCAACTATTAGTCGATACACTCACTATGGCATTGGTTACTATACGGGTATAGCGCTGGTTGGCGCACAACCGCTACGCGACCGCACGCTTCCATTGGAGCTTCATTTTTCTCTGCGAAGGTAGGTTCTATAATGAGCCGTTTTTATGTCACATTGTTGGTGAACTAAAAATGCTCCGGTATTTTTTACGCTTGTATTATTAAAGCTTTTTTGTACTTGTGCATACATTGGCAGAGAAACGCACAAATCCAATCAGAGACATGCTTACAGACGAGGTGTGTAGGATCGGTACACTGATCGGCTGGGACGAGCTTCGTCTGACGGTGATTGACTGTGATTGGTTGGCGCGTTTCTGCCTGCTCATGTAGGCCACATCAACGACAAGTAGTTCATATGCAGTTCACTAGCCTCTGTGGTCCTTCTGAGCATCGCCAATGCTTCAACTACCTCTTACGGCGGGCCCTTCTGAATTCAACTGTCACGTGACATCATTGTATTATGTTATTTGTGTAATTTTAAATTATTCTTTTCAACTTTATTGATGTATTATAGTATTTTGAGCGTCGCTTAATTGTATTTGGCTTAATTTGTTTCTTATCGACTTCAAATCACTAACTGTGCTCATTATGGTAGTGTGGCTACGATTTGGGTATAGGAGCCTACGGGGCGTAGCCGCTGCACGACCGCACGCGTTTGGAAGAATTTCGTGTTTTTCTGCAAAAATCACCTAAACAGTGTATTCTTTTTAGGCTACGTTGCAGATGTAATAGAAGGACTTTTATGTTTATCTATTTATTTATTTACTTTGTATCTTATTTATTTATGATGCTTTTATTTATTGTTTATTTTTGTTTATATTCTTTATTTTTCTGATTTTTTGCAAACGGAAGAATAAAGACGATGCATCGTTGTTACATATTTTCTCTTAAACAATGGCTTACTGCCCGTATTCTCACTCTACGCGGCTAATATTGATTAGGCAAGGTGCATTATTGATTAGAGACTTCGCCATGTCGCGGTTGTAATATAAACGGCCCAGGCGCTCTGTTTATGACGCACTCGAACTCGAACGACGGTAATTTTGCGATGCGGCGTCGTCCTCCACATAGTCTTCTGTTACAGTATGCCGTCTGACGATCGATTCGCTGACGCGGTGAAGCCGGCATTAGGTAAAGCTTGTTCTGTGTGTGTGACTACGGGCAGAATAACCCTTGAGACTCGCTCTCTCGCTGATTTCTGAGTGTTTTTTTTTTCGAGAATTTTTTCCTGTGTTGAGTGGAGTGTATGCCGCTAACCAAGTCCGGCTGTCGGTGGTCGGTGGCTGTTTGTGGCTGTCGTCATTGTCGTCGTCGTGAGGCCGACTACTTGAGTTTTTCTTCGAGCGGGCTGAGTACGAGAGTCCTTTCAAGTGCGGCTGCTTAGGAGCATCTGCGGTTTTCTTTGAGATTGCTCGTGGAAAACTCTCATCGCGGGGAGGTGGGGGGGGGGGGGGCTGAAGGGGTGGTTTGGAAAGCGCAGCGAGGGTCATTTCGGTGGAAGAAATCTCAGCGGAAAGCGTCTGATTGGCTAATGCCTATCGAATTTCCGCCCAGGGAGAATTCCCCGATAGTACAGCCCTAGAGATTTGTGAGGAGCGATGAACCGGGCGGGAGTGACCGAGCAGTTTTCCTTCATTGTTGAGTTCCAGATCATATTACGGTTCAAAAGCTCCTTTTTAACCTTTTTGGAGAACCGCAACGCGACCGCGCGCGTCACTAACTTCCGATGCATTTGCGGCATTAGGGTTCATTCGGGTGTTGCCGTTTTACAAAGGGCGTAGGAATTAGTGCAAAGGTCTTGAATACTAGACTTTGGCCTCAGGAGGAATATTATAAGGTGAAAAATTGCGCGTAGGCCGAGACCGCGACGCGACCGCACGCATGCGTTGTCACGCGGTTTATACAGAAGTAGTACATCGATTAGGGGATTCATTGTACTTATTAGTGCTGCAATGTCAAGAAATAGGCGCAAAAGTCAGAACCACAGTCACGAACGTTCAGCTTTTCACCAAACGTGGAACACAGACATATGAGTTTACGGGCTCTGACCGTGACACGACCGCACGTGTACGTCTCCTATGGGTTTTTACGGAATTTGTAGATGTATGGGAATGTGGGATTTGTGGAATTGTGTGATTTTTCGCAGGGATTTGCGGTGTTTATTGTTCTCCCAGTGAGGATAGGTATTCGCATAGAGCGTGACCGCGACGCGACCGCACGCACATTACTTCAGACCCATCTGCACGGATATGGAATGGTTTTATAGTTGCTCCTAGATAAAAATGGTCGTTTTCCTCCAAAAAGGATCACTTTAGCACCAATCATGAGCGGTGACCGCGACGCGACCGCACGTGCGCGGCTTAACTTTCCTGCTTGTGCTAGAATAATGGGATTCTTAACGGTTTCAACCGCTTTCCGCAAGAATTCGCCGTCTTCGTCACTCCTCCACTGACGACGCACGATAGGCCGTGACCGCGGCGCGACCGCACGCGTGAGTACTAATTGCTGTGTAAGGGGGAGGGGCGGTCTTTATGTACGAATGGTCGCCGCGCCCGCGACGACGACTGTCGCATGCGCGATGAGCACCGCATCGGTCGTGGGAGCTGTGCCTCATGACTTGCTGCAAATGCTAGGTTTGAGTTGTTGACATCCCTTTCGGGTGTTGCAGGAGTTGCGGGAAAACAGGCTCTGGTTCAGAAATTGAGTTCGAGTTATAAAACTAAGCAACGTTCTAATGCTCAATTTTATATGATGCTTGTTTAGGAAAAGCTGGAAATATGACACACTATCGCAGTGAAACTGAGTTTGTACACACTTTCTAACACTTGATGTGCAAGTTTTGATGCAGGTCTAGATACCACTGGCCGCTGAAGTCACCCAATTGCGACGTCTTCTGCCGCGCTCGCCGCGCGACTCGCCGCGTCCGCGGCGACCATTCGTACATAATGTCCCGCAGCCGTGTAAGGGGGAATGGAGTTTAGAACGAGTTTTGGCTCACTCCCCCTTCTTTCTGGCTTCTTGAAGCGATTTCTGGTAAGATTTGTATGATCGACCTTTGTAAGCATAAGAAATCATCCAGTGGAACAACCCACGGCTCTTCGGAGGGTAATGCTGCATTCCTAATCGGGAGGGAGTACGTCTCTTCGCCTTTTCTCTGGCAAAGCTGGCGTGGCACGGCGTCTGTACCTATTTTTCTACAGTGTTTCCACTGATGGGAGAAGGGTCAGTGTAAACCGTCTCACGGAAAACCAGTGTGAACCTTAACGCTAACCTACCACTATACGCACTGTCGGTACTTGTCGTGAGTGTGGCCTACACGAGGGGACACGGAAGACCAGTCAAACCTCATCGGGCGGGTGTACCACCTAGAAGGGGAATGTACGGTCGGCGTTTTTGTTTGGTTGGCGCAGGTTTGGTTGGCTGGCGTACCCATGTAGGCCGCATTCACTACCAATACCGGTTCAGGTCATTCGCGATCCGGGCAATCGATCAGCGGCGAGCATGCTCGCCGGTCTGTCGACTTCATGAGAAGTTTCTCTGGCGGCGGCATGTTGTGCCAGATGCAGCGGAAGTGTAACATACGCATGAGTAGGAGGGCGAGGAGGCCATGGGCTGCGCGCTCTGTTCTCCGTGCACGGATCAGCTGGCAGATGTTAGGAAAAGCATGATGGAAAACGAGGTTTCTTGAACGAGAAACGTCCTTCTGGGTGGAAGTTGTGCGTGTGCGAGCGAGAAAAGAAAGAAAGGGAAAAGAAGACGAGAGTTCTAGGACGGAGTTCTGATTCCCAGATGATTTCAGAAGCGCTGCTATCGGATCTACAGCACACGACGGAAGTGCTGAGACGAGGACATACGGCCTCGCCAGCCGTCCACACCGATCTGGAGCCGGTCTATCAGGAGCAGACTAAGCGCATCAACAGCAGGTAAGCACTCATAGCGTCGTCAAGGCGAATTAGTGCTTGACGTTAATGTGGTCTACATGGGGAGGCGGGAGCGTGTCAGTCAATCAGGGCCAGTCAGAACACCGATACTACACGCCTACTCTGTGTGTCACGTTTCGTTCAACGCGGCTACTCAGATTTGACTATTGCGATTCCCCTTCTCATGTAGGCCACATTACCGACTTGTGTCTAAAACAGATCCTATTGCTGCATGAAATGCGGCAGAATTATGCTGAGACGAAAAAATTCGGATTCTCCTGTCCACTCTATCTTTTGCCATTTGTTGCAGATGTCAAGAGACGTTATTCGCCCGCCCACTAATCGATATTGGGCTTGGTTCCGCACCCCAACAGATGTGATCTCCAATTGATTTGTTTGAATGGGATAGTGTACTTCCACTTTTCGCTTAGGCACGCAAAGGCGCCTTCCGCTAAAAAATCGCGGAAGGCGCCTTTGCGATCTCCAGGTAGAATGCATGGCGCATTCGCGCTAAAGCGCTGATGGTATAATCCTTTGTTGCGGCATGCCGTGAAGAAATCATCCTCAGCTTGAGCTGGAATGGTCTGGTGGTGGAAGGGTGCGGCTCGCCGTGATAACACCTCAGCTTAAGCTGAAGTGACTTGGTGAGGCGTTGGTGCGGGTTGCCGTGATGGCACCATGTCATCGTTTGTATTCAGTGTAAGTTGAAGTGAATTGGTGTTGCAAATGTGTGGCTCGCCGTGATAACACCTCAACTTAAGGTGGAATTTGGTGAGGCGTTGGTGCGGCGTGCCGTGAAGAAACCATCCTAAGCTTGAGCTGGAATGGTAAGGTGGTAGAAAGGTGCGGCTCGCCGTGATAACACCTCGCCTTAAGTTGAAGTGCATTGGTGAGGCGTTGGTGCTCGTCGCCGTGATAACACCTCACTTAAGCGTGGGTTTGATGAGGCGTTGGTGCGGCATGCATGCCATGGTGAATTCATCTTCATCTAGATTCTCTACCGTTGTGGTGTTTACCTAAAACAGGTGGCCAGATTCGCACAATATTCTATTATATTGAGTGATAGGAGTTTCCCTATAAAATGAGCGATATAATACATACCAGAGCCACATAGCAAAGGTGTGCGTAACTACGATTTACTAATTTCGGATTTCGCCACCTCTGGCGTCTAACCATCCATAGATGTTCGGTGAAAAGTGCCGACGTTACATCATAGGAAGGGCGACAACTGCCGTTTTGACCCATTTTTGAATTGATTTCGATGTAATAAGAACATTGTCCCACCAGATAGGACGTTGATGGGCGGGATTTGGTCTAATAATTTCGCGTTGGCGTTGTGCTGAAGCTTGCTCAACGAAAACTATAATCGCTTAATATTCATCTCAAACATATATACCGATATTGATCGCCTTGTGGAGCGCGTGCAGCGGTCGTTAAATTTGCTAGCACGGACATACAGACGGGCTAACTCCAATTATTCATAGAGCAACGGTTCAGGAATGTTTATAACCTAAGTTGCCACGTGGCGCAGCTACAGTAGCGTTCATAGTACGGATCGGATGATCCCATGGGTCCGCAGACTGATAACGATGGAAAATTTGTTGAATTCTAGGCTACGCTTCTATGGTTTAGAGGGAAGAGGCATTGCAGGCGTGCTAATCGCAAATCGATTGAAGGTTCGATTCCTGCCCAGGCCGTTAACTTTTCAACAAGGGTTGGAGCGGAACTAGCTTGGAATACAGGGCATGTCTCGTGCCACCGCGTAGCACCATGATCACTGAATATTAATTAGCCCCCTCGTGGATCGATAACGGTGATTTCTGTGAAATGGCGTCGCGCAGCGAGTTAAGTATAAACACCACATATGGTGGGAATCCTGAAAAACCTAACCCTTTCCTACGCTGGTAAACACTATTTAAATGAATAAGGTATACAGATAAAATTAAATACGATCAACCTCCGTGTGTGACAGGTTTTACGGAGCTGCATTTCATGGCATTCGCCTGCTTGGGCCAAGAATAAGTCGCCCGAGTTCAAAATTCTTTCGAGGGAAATCAGCTCCAAGACCCCCAGCTCTATTCTCTGTGGAGGACCAGTTGTCGACAGCAATTAGCCAATCAGTTTCGAGTTCTAGTGACCTTAAGGGCAGTGCGGATCGCCAGTCATGCGGCACAGCTGACTCTTTTTTCGCGGCTCGTTCTTCTAATGAGTGGGGTGATGCTTGTAGTAAACTCGAACTTATCGGCGCTGACAACCTTCCTCCTCGTATTTTCGCTATACACTGAAGTGTTCAGAGCGTATTCAGCCTTTGCAGCGCCTTCAAGTGCAGCTTCATAGTGTACTGGTCGTTAATGTGGTCTACATGGTGAGGCGCAGAGGTGCCAGCCAATCACAGCCGATTAGAGCCCCATCCGTTGTGGGTGCCACGTGCGGTCCATGCGGCGTGATTGGTCTGACGCGTTCGTGCTGCAACCATGTAGGCCGCATTAACAACCAGCACCGTGTATATTTACGTGAACAGGCGGCTCAGCGACACGGGTGTTGATAAGACGGGATTTGTACTTCATTCGCTTTGGAGGTGACGCCATGAATACCAACATCGACTGTCTGGGCCGCCCAATCGATATTTGTAGGAACTACCGAGATAGAGCGGACTTCTTATGGTGGATATTATTGAGAACTTTGAGAAAAATCGATAGTATCGATCGATATAGATTGCTTGACTATTACTTTTATTCTTGTTGACTCCAACGTCTGGCACATTCTCGTCAACTACACAAAAAAGTATTAGTAGCTACGGTTGTTGGTTCAAGTTACGAAGCGGTCATTATTATTGCGCGGACGAATACACGGACGCAGTAGATGCCATTTATATGTATGTATGTTTATTACATAAGTGACACTTATGCGCAGAAACAACACTAGAGTAGGATCCAACACAACACATAACAACAACATCGTGAGATAGAATAACAAAAGAAGAAAACTGAGGATAGCTATAGAACTGAAAGAGAATGGGAAAATGCATGACCTCAGGGACTAAGCTCCTTATAAACCAGTTTTTTGAAAGTAGTGTAGCGTAACCCGCCGTGGTCCATTTTTAGTAGTCTCTCAAAAGGCCCGATTGTCCTGTTAACGAAGAAGTACCGCCTACAATTGAGCTTAGCCGTCTTAACCTGGAGCTTGATGGGCCCACTCCTGGTGACTGAGGTAGCCCTCACCGGTAGGAACTCCGCCGGCTTGATGCCACACTTACCAAACATAATTTTGTGAAGTAATAGCAAGTCATTAGCCTTCCTTCGAGAAGACAACTTGTGAAGACCGAAGTTTTGATTCCTTTGGGCACTAGGAGGAATTTGGTCATAAATGAACCCAAGCATTCTAATCATCAACTTCCTAGTGAAGCTGTTTTGCACCTTTTCCAATAGGTCAATGCTCTTACGTTTAAACGGTGAGAACACTTGAGTGCCGTATTCCAATATTGGTCTGACATAGGTCTTATAAGCCCAGAGCAAAACCTTAGAATTACGCGTTGAGAGTGCGCTGAACAGCTTGGAAACCAGAGCCATTCCTTTGTTCGCAATCACCACACAGTGTTTGTCAAAGCTGAGACTCCTGGTAATCACGAAACCTAAGTCCGTGATCTCGTCCACGCTATCAATAGGGGATCCAGCAATGTTATAGGAACGATTAGGGTTCCCATTACCTAGGTGAAGCACCTTCGTTTTCTCCTTGGAGAGAGGCAATTGCCATTCAAGTGACCACGAGTGCAAAGCATCAATTGAATTTTGCAATGCTGCAGAATCATTCGCTGAGTCAATGGTCCGAAAGACTTTAATGTCGTCCGCAAATGCACTAAATTCCACTCCGTTGCCACTTAATAACTGAGCAAGCTCGTGAGTATATATGTTAAACAGGATAGGGGATAGAACTCCGCCTTGCGGAACTCCACTGTAGGCAGTTCTAGGGTTAGAGTACGACCTACCAATTCGTACTGAAAACGTACGATCTTCCAGGAAAGCAGCAATCCAAGCAACAATTCGTGGGTGGAGCCCAACCATAACAAGTTTTCTAATGAGCAAGGAGTGCGGTACTCTATCAAAAGCCTTAGTATATAGTAGGGTTTGGTTCATACTTGAGTTGTCACGCTGCGTATTATCGCGTGAACCGACGATATCGATTAGGCAGCGTGGTGATGGTCGGGTCGTTCGCGGTGGCTTTCGCGTAGTTCTACTGCGTGGCGAATGAAGTACGAACTCCAATATGGGGTGCTGAAGATACGCTAAGCCAGCAATGCTTCAACAACGGCAAAAAAAAACTGGAAACAACGCTAACCCAACCATGTTGTGATCGCGACAAAAACAGACGAAAACAAGAGTAGGCGCCCCTTGGCGTGCAATGTTACTCCTCCCAATTAGGAAATTGTAAAACGCCCTTCCAGCCGAAAAGTGGTGCAACGCCATAGATGCGCTGAATTTGCAGAAGACACATTAACCCGACTACAACCTGACTGCGGCAAAACAAGCCGAAACAGGAATAGACGCCATCTGGCGTGGCTGTACCCCTCCCCCCTCCTACTAGGAAATCGTGATAAGCGCTATCTCTGGTCTTACAGCTCCGAAACCGAAGTCTTGAGTCAGGCGGCGCATTCTTTGCCGCGCTTATGACGGCCGTGTCATGCAGTGCACGTGCAGCGGGTGTTTTTGCGTGTGCAGTGTGCGGGGCGCAGTTGTTCTGTTCGTGTGTGGATGTGGTGGTGGTGCCTGTGTGCGGTTTTCGAAGATTCGCCGAGATTCTTCAGCTCCGAAGGCCGGCGCAGACGGCCAGCTGAGCTGCAGCCGCCCCGCCCATCCACCGTTCCTCATGGATCACCAGCAGCAGGCCGTCGATGCCGCGTCGCCGTGTCTCGTTCCATCTGGATGAGCATTCTTCCAGATCTCCTCAGCACCATCAGCAGCAGCAGCAGCATCTTCGCAACGGCGGCGGTGCCACCGATCTGGACAGCGTCGAACAGCTCGTGAACAGCTACTCGTTGGAGCGACAGCGTCACGCGTATCGACGCAGCTACGATGGTCAGCCACCTCGTCTTTTGTGTCGTTTTTTTTGCGTGTTTGTTTACGTTTTCTGGGACATGTCGTGAATATGGCCTGCATGGCGTGGTGGGAATGCACCAGACAGCCGTAGCTAATCAGAGAGTACCGACCGTACACGCCGTCCTCTCTGGGCGGCAAACCCGATGAACGGCCTGATTGGTCTGGTCTCGCGCCTCCTCATGCGGGCCGCATTAGCGACTAGTGCCTTTTTGTGCTGGTTGTTGTGCTAACGGTGAAGAAATTTGTTATCCTTCTACAACGGTTTGTGAGGAATTACCGACATTGTTGAGTTCCTAGCACACTATATACTTCAGTCGCCCGCGCGACAGCTTGGGAGCGATCGATATCGATTAGCCGCACGGATTATCGATATCGGTGGCTTGCTGTCGCGCCGTACAACTAACGGTTGATGATAGGGAAATAGAATGGTCCTAGGGCCTAAGCCGGTTTCAGCTATTTCTGCCCTGACCCACTTGTGACATTCAGTTTCCGGCTAGCGGGTTACTGAGGTGTACTGTAACTGTTACGGTGGCTTGAAAAATTGGCTACCTTAGAAGAACGCATGGTAATTCCAAGAAAGCCACGAAAACAAAAATAGTCGGAAATGTACCGTAACTCAGGCGCTCCATTTCGTATTTTCTCTCGGGTGGGCGTTCCCGCGTCGCGATTGCGAGGCGTCTTTGCTAACTGGGTTAGTGACACCTGCTTACCTAGAAAAATCCCTAGAAAGGCGATTTCCACCCCAAGATACTCCATTTTTGATGTTATCCTCAGGCCGGGTGGAAAAATATCACCACCGGAACCAACGTGGGCGTTCCCGCGTCGCGGTCGCGTGCGTGTTTAATGGCGAATTGGTTGGTCCAGCAGTTCAATGTTTTAAAACCTGGGAAGATGGCAGGAACCAAATTAGAAGACGCAGAACCTTATCTAATCTAAGCGGATGTTCTCGCCCTCCAATTTCTTCCCAGATCAAAAGGGGCGGTTCCGCGTCGCGGTTCTGAGGCTTTTGTTGTTGACAGGGTTCTGGGTATCCTAGAAATCGTCGCCTTAGGCCCCGTTTATACTTTGTCGCGGGGCGACGCGACGCCACGTATAAGGCCCATGCACACTTCTGCGACACCGCGGCGCGACAAGTGGGGCGACGGCTACCTCCGCGAAATCCGGCGGTCGCGGCGCGGTCGCGTTAGAGCATCGTTATAGGCAACGGAGCCGACGTCCCCGTGCATGTCGCGCCGCCAGGAATGATTTGAACCACTCCAGCCTGCGGCACTCAACGCGGCGTCGCCTGCGATAGCCGCCGCGACAGCCGCAAGAGTGTGCATGCCCCCTCCTTGCGGCACGTGTCGCAGTCTCGCGCCGCTGTCGTCGCGGTCCTATGCTTCATCATGTCCACGCCGCGCTGTCGCAGAAGTGTGCATGGGCCTATAGTGGCCATATTGATTGTGCGACGCGATCGATCAATTTAGCCTCATTGCGTGGCCATCGGCTGCGGGACATTATGTACGAATGGTCGCCGCGGACGCGGCGAATAGCGCGGCGAGCGCGGCAGAAGACGTCGCAATTGGGTGACTTTAGCGGTCGATGATATCTAGACCGGCATCAAAACTTGCACGTCAAGTGTTAGAAAGGGTACACAAAGTCAGTTTCACCCCGATAGTGTGTCATATTCTCAGCTTTTCCTGAAGAAGCATCATATAAAACTGAGCATTAGTACGTTGCTTAGTTTTATAACTCGAACTCAATTTCTGAACCAAAGCATGTTTTCCCGCAGGTCCTGCAACAGCAGGAAGGGATATCAACAACTCAAACCTAGCGACTGCAGCAGGTCATGAGGCGCAGCTCACACGACCGCAGCGGAGCTCATCGCGCACGCGGCAGTCGCCGTCGCGGGCGCGGCGACTATCCGTACATAAAGACCGCCCCTCGTGGCCATCGCGTCGCGCCGCGATGAAGTATAAACGGGGCCTTAAGGCCGCCACAGACTTCTGCGGCGCCGCTCGGCGGCGCCGCTGCTCTAGGCTTAACCATAGGGCAGAGACGCAGAGCTCGCCTCCAGCGGCGCCGCCAGCGGCGCCGCCCAGCGGCACCGGCGGCGTCGCTGGCGGAAATGACTTGAATCATTCCACCCGGCGGCGCCGCTCCAGCGTCTGTCTGTCTGCGCTCTGCGCTCTGCCCTTTCGCGGCGGGATCCAGAGCGAAGACGGTCGATGCGGGCGCGCGATCGTCATCGGGGCGCGTTATTGTTAAGCACCAGTCGGTCCCCACTAGAAACAGTACAGTACCTCGCCGTCACCGCTCCCACTGATGATGAGTCAAGCCGCTGAGCGGCGCCGCCGGTGCCGCCGGCCGGCCAGCGGCGCCGCCCAGCGACACCGCAGAAGTCTGTGGCGGCCTTAAGGCCTTTGTCATACCATCGCTTACCCCGAGCGACGCCTAATGATATGCTCCCATATCGATCGGCCGGCGCGATCGATATGGGTGCATATCATTGGGCGTCGCTCGGAGTGAGCGATGGTATGACAAAGGCCTAATGGTGTGTTCTTACTCCGCGACGGGAGCGACGGCAGCGATGGGAAAAGCATGCGTATCGATTTTTTCCGGCCGATTGCGCGGCGTGAATCGATACGTATGCTTTGCCCTGTCGTTCCCGTCGCTTCCGCCGCTCTCATCGCGGAGTGTGAACGGACCCTAATGCGTAGGTACTAGCTATTAGATGGCTTTAAATGAATGCTGGTGAGGTCCGTGCCTAAAGAAGCGTTTTAGTCTGAACTGTATGCTGTCCAAGTTGGGTGAGGCCAGTTATATAAACTGGTGTGGTATAAGGTAAGGATGTACGAGGAGAGCACGTTTGACGTCTGAATAGGCCTTGATGTTGCTTGACCTCCCAGCAGTGACCCAAGAATGCCCTCAGTTGTCCTGAGAGTGCTTTCCTAGTCGGTGGGGGAGGGGGCAGTGAATGCACCATTTTCTACCTACTGGTCCAACAAGGATGACTGCAATTTGCGGATGTGTGAGGTGTTCTCCGGAGCTCTTCGCCTCCGATCGATTCGAAAACTTGATAGCCTGCGAGTTGTTCATGAATAGCTGTCAACGGGCGATAAAACGACGGCTCTCGAGCGTCTGCAGTTGCCGCCTCTCGCTCTCACCCTCTCTATCTCACGGCGGTTGACAATGTCCGGACCTCGTTTGAATGGGTCGCCGCTCTCACTATAGATGAGCTGGAGGGTTAGGCATCAATCCCGAAGGCGTCGGAGCACAACTACATGCTGCTCGACCACGACGCGTCCGCTTGCGCGAGAACGCCTTGTGTCGCACGGCTTAATCGATATTGGTAATTACGGCCAGGCGATTCGAGTATAAACGATGCCTAACCTGTATTAGCTGCTCTCCTGTTGCCGCGAATCGTAAAGCGACTTCGGTGTGGACAAGCAACCAGCAGTGTAGGAGGATCTCCCGTGTCATTGATCAATATTGATTGGCTATCGATTTTGTCGACATGCGGTGACATATGTCTGACGGCAATCATATTTCCCCTACTCCTAGCCTGAATGACCAAATGTGAGCACAAGTCGATTATGGTAATCCATGAGTGCGTTCCTTCTAGGGGAGGAGCACACATTGTAGGTCAGTGACGGCTTCAGGCGCCACGTGGCATGGCGTCGCATGTCGCAGATATTCAGTCGAAGACAGCATAAGACATCTAACATCTGATGTGTTATGGCGGTCGCGATGAAAACAGAGACCTCACACCCTCCAAATAGAGACGCAACGATCGATATCGATTAGTCTCCGCGTTATGAGGCTTGACGCAACGGTTATTATAATCACGCATTCTTTTCAAACCAAGTGATCGACATAGTTGACTTAGGTGTACCTCTCAAGCGGTTACTAATTTCGCGAGGACGCATGAGTGGAGACACAGACAAATTGCCTCCATCGCCATGGATATTGTCGTCGCAACATTTGTGGTTTCCCTTAGGCGGAATTTAAATTTGCATCGACACATGAATGGACGTACAGATGATTCACGTCTATCGGTTAGGCCATCATCAATTGCTTTATCTTCTCGAGCGAATATCAATCGATAGCTTAACGGATCCCTCTCACATGCGGCCATTAATTCTCAAGCGAAGTATCAATCGATAGCTTAACGGATCCCTCTCACATGCGGCCATTAATTTTGCATGGACACATGCATCGACGTACGGACGGATTTCCTTGTTTGGAGAAGTTCAAGGTCCAGGCGCCGCGTTTCATCGACATTATGAAGGCCACGGGTATCGATTTTTGACGCTAGGTGGCTTAATCGATGCTGATGGCCCTCATACAGGCCCCCCTCTGATTTGCGGTGACTTAAGTGTAAACTATGCCTGATATGTAGGGAAGAGAGAGGAATAGCAGTTCATTAAATGAGAAGGAGAAGACTGCTAGCAACGCGACGCGGGAACGCCCTTTTCTGCGCTCGGAAAGGGCGGGTGTTTCTCCATTTGGATAGAATTTACAATTTTTTCCGTTTATGCCACCAATAATATCCACCAGGGCGCTTGAGAACACATAAAATTACACGCCTCAACCTTGAGAGATTACGCCGTGTACTCGACTTTTGCATCGGAATTGATTTGCCAGGCTGATAGATACTAGTCGCTAATATGGCCTACATCGAGAGGGGGGGGGGCATCAGACGAATCAAGTAGCGGCCGACTGGGAGTGGGCGTGTACGTTCGGTGAGAGAGGGTGTGTACGTTCGGTGCCCCGACGACTTATGATTGGCTGGAGTGCTACCGCATCCCCATGTAGGCCAAATTAACGACAAGTGCCGTGTTTTACAGTGTTTCTTTCGTTGTTTCGTCAGTGTCTGTGCGTGTGTGAGTGAACTATGTTCTCGTCAGATGTGATCGACGATCGAGTGGACGGATCGACGAGCCGATCACCGATAGGAGCCCGACCGTCCGTGCAGAGTCTGTTCAGTCAGCTGGAGATTGACGACCACGACGGAGCAATGACGAACAGCTTGTGGGTGGAGCCTGAGGTCTTTCTCTGTTGTTTGAATCTAATTTGAGCCACAACAGCATGATTTGGTGTGTGCTGTCGCGCGGCGTTGGCTCTAGTGGACAGAAATGACTAATTTTGTGGGATTTGCTGCTATCTTCTGCAGGATTTTTGGCAAACTGAACTGACTTTGCAGAGAAGCCTCTGCCTTGTCAGCTGTCCTCGTTGTCTGAATGCTCAGCGTTGATGGGCGTGACATGATTTTTAAGGGGAAGAACCTTACACCTCCATTATTTGGGTTTCTTGGAAGTTTAACATAGTTTAGGACATTTTTAATACCGCAGCTGCCACTCGGCGTGGTGACAGAGTTATTAATCGACTTCTGTAATCGGTGGAAAACCACCAATATCGATTATTCAGCGCGGAGGATCAATATGGGAGGCCTATTGCGCTCCCGCTCACCTATAATCTTCCCTTAAGGGGTGCAGGAGAACGATGTTGCATTCGATGTTACGACCGAAGTAAAAAATCGGTACAAGTCGCTGATTTGGACTACATGGGGGGACGGAAACGCGCCACTCAATCAAGGCACCGATCTGCACTCGCCGGCCAATGAGGACGCCAATAGACATTTCCTTCAGGTGACATCCCCATTTGACGGAGCTCATCTAGTCTGGCCCCTTTTCGCCTCCCCATGAAAGACATCTTAACGACTAGTCCAGGTGAGCCTCACCAATAGCATCTGTAGCGTACTATAGTGCCAGTGAAAGCGATGAAAGCCATCGAAATTGTCACGTCCAAATCCGCATCCATCGTTACGGGCGTTTTTGCGCTAGTACGAAGAGAAACGCGCCAGCGGGCTAGGAGGGGTAAACGACTAGCAGCGCGCACGTGCTCTCTCCTCGTTCGGCTACAGCATCTTCCCCGGTGGCACCTCCTCCTCTGCTCCAGAAATCCGGTTACCCGACGGATTATCGTTGCTGCGCGGCGCACTCGACTCTGCCGACTCCCGACGCTGCCACCGCCGCCGCCACCGTGCTCACTGAAGTGTCTGACTATCGTAATCCCCGGGCAATATCGTATTTGATCTAAACCTGGCAAGATGATGCGCGAACTGCAGCATCGCTTTGAACATCAGCAGCATCCCCAACACCACCACCAACAACAACAAGAACAGCTTCCACTGCTTGAACGAAGTCATTACAGTTCGCGGAAGAGTCTCGGACCGAGCCAGGCGCAGTCCTACAACGACGTGGTGAGTGGTTTTTCAGTTAAATTATCG
Organism: Heligmosomoides polygyrus bakeri; assembly: GCA_947359475.1. Lineage (NCBI taxonomy): Eukaryota > Metazoa > Nematoda > Chromadorea > Rhabditida > Heligmosomidae > Heligmosomoides > Heligmosomoides polygyrus. Next base: position 12,074,385 of record OX375867.1, read on the forward strand.
TTTTTTATTGTCTTTATTATGCTTAGTTTTGAAATCTCCTGCTCTTGCCGGGAGGATATCCTCTAGCCCGTCCTAAGAGTTTGTAGTTGTCCAGCGTCAGCTTTCATCGCCTGCTCGTGCTTCATGAGGAGAATTTTGTCTTCCCACGCTCAATCTAGGTATGGGAGACTAGTGGTGCTGAGGTTCTGGCACTCCTTTGGTGCGGAATGCCGTGATGCGTGAGCTGGAGTGGTTTGGTGCTGCAGAGGTGCGGCTCGCCGTGATAACACCTCGCCTTAAGTTGAAATGAATTGATGAGGCGTTGGTGCGGGTCGCCGTGATGACACCATACCACGTTTGTCTACCTCACAGCGTAAGCTGGAGTGGATTGGTGCTGCAAAGGTGCGGCTCGCCGTGATAACACCTCAGCTTAAGTTGGTGTTTGGTGAAGCGTTGGTGCGGCATGCCGTGATGCCGTGATGAAATCATCGTCAGCTTGAGGTGGAGTGGTTTGGTGCTGCAAAAGTACGGGTCGCCGTGATAACACCTCTGCTTAAGTTGAAGTGAATTGGTGAGGCGTTGGTGCGGGTCGCCGTGATTTGTCTACCTTGCCGCGTAATTTAGAGTGGATTGGTGCTGCAGAGGTGCGGTGTGCCGTGAAGACCGCAAATCGCCGACCTCTGTCGTACGTAGGAGCCGTGTCTCATTGGTGCGGCATGGCGTGATAAGAACATGTTCATCTTTGGCTGGAGTGGACTGGTGCTGCATAGGTGCGGGATGTCGTGATGGAAATGGAGTACGCTTTCACTTTTCAAACTGTAACAACTTCTTACAGCTTTCTGAGCATCAGTAGAGGATATGGCGTTCTGTCGTTCTCTTCCTACATAAGAAGCTCGTTTCTAATATCTTTCAACATTTTTTTTGTTTTCTCTGAGCACAACGTTGTATGACCTTCATTTTTTGCTAAGGTATGCACCTTCGCTATTCGTCTCTCCGTTTGGCACTTGATTTATAGGTCTGTCTGCCCATTTCTCTATCTAATTCTATGCGTTTTTTGCACTTCTCTGTCTGTCTCTCTGTCTGCTTGTCTGTCCGTTTATCATTGTGCTGAGTGTGTCTATGTCTATGTTCACCTGCCCATACATCGGCATCTTTTCTTCACATTCTGGGTGTTGTCGGGGAGGACTGTCTGGGCGTGTGCAGAGACGGGCACTAAGCGGGTCCCAGCCTCGCATCATGCACGGTCGTCGACCGTGCAGGCGTGGCTTAATGTCGGGTGAAAACTAGCGATTAACTAGGGTCTTCTCAGTGTTTACACCAAGATAAATTTCTCTGTTTCTATCTCTTCCCTACCTTTGCGCCCGTCTTTTTATCCTGTATCTCTCCTTCAAAAGTGAAGCTTGTACAGTACCACTCGTTAATGTGGCCTACGTGGGAATGGGGACGCACCAGACCAATCAGGCCACAACCCTTGGGCGTGTTCGGTCGGCGTTTTAACTGGTTGGAATTAGGTGGCACGTTTCCGCATTTCCGTGTAGCCTACATTAGCCACCAGTGCCATTTATACTTGTGGTATATATCTTTCAATTTGTTTCCCTATCTCGGCATCCGTGTGACCTCTGACCTATGTCGTCCCTATCATCTGTCTGCTCGTTTACCCGTCCCACCGTCTATCCCGAAGCTGACCCGCCTCTTCTTCTACTCTTCCTCTTGTGGATGAATTTCTTTTAAAGAATAGGTTTATGCTTGCCGTCGCTTGGCAAAAGCGATGTCGATTACCCTATGAGGATAATCGATATCGCTGACTTTTAGGTGGGTGAACAAATATGACTCTCGAGCGTAGACCCTCTGTGTCTCATTTTCCTTCAAAGTTTGTGGAGTCCTACTCGGTTTCTATACAAATTTGAAGACCGTCTCGAAATTATACCTAGATCTGACTTCTTCTCTCCGAATGTTGACATTCTTCACGTCGGTTTTTTTTTTGCCGACTGGCACAACTGGTTGGATCTCGTTCTCTGAGCTCACCTCGATCTCTATCTCCACTGCTCAAACTCCGGCTGTTTATATCCACACGCTTCCCTTCCTGCCCTTCTCCTTCTCTTCTCGTTATACAACGTTTGTTGTAAGCCACGGTCCAACTCTTTTCCTCCGCTCTAACGATTCTTGCACCTCTTCTCGTCTACAAATATTCCATGTTTCTGGATTGCTAATTTTCTTGTTCTTTTACATTTTTTTTAAATTTTCACATCTAAATGCACGTGTAGAAGGATTGAAGTGCTGAAGAAATTTATCTCATCAACTATCTCGGCGTCAATTCCTAAACCTTATGTGCTACGCCTATGGTTGTCGCGCACTAAACTCATTCCTCCATCTCTTAATCATTTCTGTAAATATTGATTCTTGAGATAATAAGCACCGAACTCATGCTTTCGGCAGCTGCGAGTGACAAGCTCTGCCCCAGCGGATCTTCACGGTCGTATTGTTTGACGCCGAGAGTGGCGTGGGCGACTATTTGCCGACGGCGGACGTCAGCGGAGCAGCTTCGCCATGAAACAAAAAGGCACGGGGCCATCGAGAAGCAGCAGCCTGACACTGCCAGCATGGTGCAGCAAGTGCTGTATGGGTTCAAGCTGTGGGGAGTAATAAGATTCGCCGAGAGTTCGCAAGGTTACAAGGGGATTCTTCTTGCTACTAGCAGGGTTATTGAATGGGAAAGCGGGCTTCTTGAGCCATCATAAGGGAGGTAGGTTACGGGCCCTTACTACCGTATTTAAAGTGGAAACGTGAGTTCCACTGCCACTAATAGCAATCTGGTCATCACGGCATCCCGCAACTGTACATCACCAATCCACCCCAGCTCGAATTGGATGTGCCTTTATCAGGGCATGCCGCACCAATCCAGTACCTCCAGTCATAACTTGAGCATGTTGTCATCGCGGCGAGCCGCACCTTTCCACCTCCAAATCGCTCCACTCAATCTGAACATGCTCTCCTTTCATCACGACATCCCTTGCTAACCCAGCATCACCAGTCATAACTTAAGCAGGTCCTCATCACGGCATCCCGCACCAACGCAGCACCATCACTCATAACTTGAGCAGGTCTCATCCCGGCATCCCGCACCAACGCAGCACCAGTCCTCTCCAGCCCAGTCTCCAGCTTAAACATGTAGTTAGGATTGCTAGCCGTGCTAACGCTTGACCAGTACACTTCTCTGTTCGAGCTAAACATGTCGTCATCACAGTGAGTCGCACCTCGACGCCTAGGGTACACATTTAACGGTTAAAAATTTTAGCGGAATTAACGGCGTTTTCTGTTAAAATCTGGCTTAAGGAAACTCCTCAGAAATTTTTAATTATTCAAAAGATTTATTCAAATTGAATGGATTTCTTTGAAATCTGCATTGATCCATCATCAGTACAGTAATATGTAAAGCGAAATTTCTCGAAAAAAAAGCACTCTACACGAAATCGAAATAGTCCGCTTTCAGATCAAACTTGGCGACTTTCAAATCGAAGCGGATGTTATTCATATTTAATCAGACATTTTCAAGAAGGTTAAATGAAATTGTGATTAAATTTTTAAAAACTTATTGTGAATTTCTTTAAAAATTTATAGTTCACCTGTCTCAAAAACGTTAACACAGGAAAGCAGCAATTTTTATTGTGTATCACATGAAGAGGAGAGCTAGCTCAATTTTTCTTGCTTTGCCGTTGGATAATAGTAACTCCGCGCAAATAGAATTTGCCTAACAATAAAGTGAAAGTCGGATAGTGCCTAGACCAGTGCTTGGTGCGATTTTTTCTTGAAGCATGTTGATTGAATACCATTTTTGTAATTAAATTAATTAATTTTAATTTGTGATCAAATTTATTTAAAAAAATTCTATGACGATTCAAACACTGCATTCACTTTTTGGAGATATGATTTTTTAATTTTCAAAAGAAATTCATACTTAATCATTCAATTCGAAAATTCATGTTTGACCTTTGCAAAGAGAGCTAGTTTAACATGTAAAAGGATCGTTTTTATTTGGAACGTGTTCAAAAGCGTTCAAATTGCTTTAGTGTCCAGTTTAACGAGAAAATGGCACATATAATACATCCAGTTTTTTCTTCAATTTAGAACATGCTGCACAGCTATCTGCAAATTTTAACGAAGTTTACCGATTTAGCGGGAATTTAAAGAAATATCCTTTAGAAATCGCTGAGAAAATTCAACGACCAGAATGCTCCTGCTCCTCTGCTCTACACTACCAACTCGCTCCGCAAACCGAATATGTTCTCTTAACGGCATATTACAACAGCTCGCCTCAATGTGAAAGTCTGACCAAGGTGTTGTGAAGCTTTCGGGGCAGTTTAAACTCAAGCATGGCACGTTCTTATCACGGCATCACAAGCGCTTCACAACGTAAGACAGGCAATGATGATCGGTAGCCATCACGGCGATCCGCACCAGCGCAGCACATTCCACTCAATCTCAAGCTGAGCTCGTGGCCATCACGGCATCCAGCACCAACGCCTCACCAGTTGACACCAACCCAAGCTGAGCTGGTGGATCACGGCATCCCGCACCAAAGCAGCACCAATCTAGTAACTTCTCAACGATGACGCTGTCATCATCACGGCGATCCGCACCAGCGCAGCACCATTCCACTCAATCTCAAGCTGAGCTCGTGGCCATCACGGCATCCAGCACCAACGCCTCACCAGTTCACACCGACCCAAGCTGAGCTGGTGGATCACGGCATCCCGCACCAATGCTGTACCGCTCCAAATTACGCCGCAGAGTACACCAATACTGGCACGTTGTCATCACGGCGTTTACACCAACGCCTCATTTCAAGCTGAATAATCACAGTAGCAATCCCAGCATCATGTTCTTGCATTCGATCATTTTTCCTGAGCATCCCGTTGGAAGATAAGAATAGAACGTTCTTCTGGAGTTAGAACTACGAATCCCATCTTCTCAGTTCTGCTTCGAAATACATCGTTGTGGCGCGGTTTGATTCACGTTGCTGGTCTCAGACGTTGGCAGCGTAGTGGATCGTTTTCTTTTTTCAAGTGCATTGTCAATCTTCTATCAGTGGTCCATCGAAATGTGCTGAACGTTGCTTCTATACCTCTGACTCTACTTACCTCTATACTTACGCTGCAGAGCAAAGCGCCATGTTTAGTTCCAGGTTGATTTTCTCCCGTACTGAGGTCAACGTCCTTATTTCAGCGTGGTGCTCGTTCGCCGTCACGCGATCCTTCGCACGCTGACTCGATGTTGGGCACTCTGAACAGCGAGTACAGCAGTAAGCATGGCATCTCGACGATCCCGAAAGGAGACTGTGCCCATTGCGGAAAGCCCATCATCGGACAGGTACGCCCTTGCTTCTAAAAATTTCATAATGCCCACTTTGATCCATCTGGCATGGTCCATGTTGAGACACCGCAGCGTGAATGCGACCGTTATCGATTAGGCAGCGCAGCAGATCGATATCGATGGCATTCGTGCTGCTGAAATGCGCTGCGGGCGAAGTATAAATACCCCTTAGAGATAAATGTATCCTCTTCTTCCTTCATAACCCTTCCATTCCAGGTAGTCATCGCTCTGGGCAAAATGTGGCATCCAGAGCACTATACATGCTGTGAGTGTGGATCTGAGCTTGGTCACAGGAACTTTTTTGAGAGGTAGGTTATTTCTGTTGAAAGAAATGCGGTTCACTGTGGATTTCATGGATTTTTCTTTAAAGGAACGGACGTGCCTACTGTGAAGAGGACTATCACAACCAGTTCAGTCCAAGATGTGCCGGTTGCAACGGACCGATCAAGGATGTGAGTGAATTTTGTTGCGACGCTACAATTCACTCATAAAATTGCTATATTCCCTATATATATACTATATTTTAAGTGTGGCCTTTGAATTTTCTTTTTTTTATCGTAAAAACACGTTATGGCGCGTTTTCATGCGTGGCGCTGCAGTATATATGTCGATATCGATTTTCCGCGCTGCTACAGAAGTATAAACGCTGCTTTATTTACCCCATCATCCGTCAGGGTTATCCTCAAATGGCTGTGTTTAGCGCTGTGTGACAGCAGTTGGGAAGAACTTCCATCTACAATGCTTCACATGCTCCGAGTGTGGACGAGAGTTCGGCGATGATGGATTCCATGAGAAGGTGCGGTTAGCGTGCATGGCGCAGTGCGATGAGGCGCTGCTTCTACTTGATGGAGTGTCCCGTTTTGTTGTCTTATTCTGACGGAAGTCTATTCCAGGACGGTCACACGTACTGTCGCCGTGACTTCTTCCGACTCTTTGCGCCGAAATGCAATGGCTGTCAGAATCCGATCACCAGTAACTTCATCACTGCACTCGGTACCCATTGGCATCCGGAGTGCTTCGTGTGTCAGGTATGTCAAAGCCTACCTGGCAGCGGTGCTAGTCGTTAATGTGGCCTACATGGGCAGACGGAAACGCGCCAACCAATTAGGGCAGTGAATGTGAACACCCTCTATGGTGGGACGCCCATTCGATGCCGCGTGACTGGACTGATGCTTTTCTTCTCCCCCATGTAGGCCACATTAACGACAAGTTCTCTCTCAGCTTTAATAAGCTTTTTTGGGCTGAAAATTAGAATGGAAGCTCTTGAATGAGATTGACTGAATGAGAGTTTTGAAGCATTTTTCATACCGTCTCGTCTTCCATGAAAGCAATCCATATTGATTACTCGCGCTGCGCTAATCGATATCGATGGTTTTCACGGCGAGTGACGAGATAGTATAAACGCTGCCTAACATTTCTGTAGCCGAAACTGATTGGAGTGGGGTTTTCATGCGTGTCTGTGGGTTTCTCTAACAAACTACTAAGGGTTTTGAGAACTATTGGGGATTTCTCTTTAGGCGTGTGCAAGGAAAGTAGCAGCCAATCACACGACTCGATGCCACGCCAAGGCAGACTTCCCTGATGGTTTTTTCCGTCTCGTACTTGGTTCTAACGTAATGTCTTAGTCTGCTACGTAGGGGCATTATTGGGTAAGGCTACCTAGGTGTTGAGATGTTTCTTCGGTACTAGTCGACATTTTGGTCTTCATGGTAAGGTGGAGGCGCGCCGGCCAATCAAAGAATCAATCGTGCTTGATCCCTCTCGATGGCACCTTGTCAACCAAGGAGAGAACAGAATCTGACGAAATTCGACGAAGGAAGGAGTGAGGGTGTACGATTGACGCTCTGATTGGTGGACGGTTTTCCGCCCTCACATGCGGGCCATATTTTCATCAAGTACCCGCTTTCTATGTGGGAACATTGTAAGGTTATCAGAGAGAGAATTTCCACTTCAGTTGAAAGTGCTTGTGGCAAATTACCCATATCGATCGCTGTGATTAATCAATATCGATTACTTATACATCGGCACGCCACGCGGCGACTAAGTGTGAACCCTTCCTTATCCTTACCCTGACGTCGAATAACTCTCAATGTGGCTTGTTTCTTACCGAATCTAGGTGTCCGTCTGGCGTGTAGTGTGGCGTGTAGTGTTCTGTGTCCTTCTGCAGATGTGCGGCAGTTCGTTCGGTGGCGGCACGTTCTTCGACGACGGCGGTCAGCCGCTCTGCGAGACACACTACCACGAGCGACGCGGCTCGCTGTGTCACGAGTGCCGAGCGCCGATCTCCGGCCGCTGCGTGACGGCCATCGGACGGAAATTCCATCCGGAGCACTTCCGCTGCTCCTACTGCAACCGACAACTCACCAAGGGCACCTTCAAAGAGGTCGATCGTCGTCCGTTCTGTCACAAGTGCTACAACAACACGTACGCGCTCACGTAATAATCGCGACTGCTGAGGGGCGTGGCCAGCTCTAGGGACTCCACGCCCATATTGTGCCGCTTTTACTCGCTGACTCGTTCTTGTTTTTCGTTTCACCGGAATGTTCCCAATCTTTACTACTTGTGCCATGTGCGTATCTTGGATGGGCAACTGTTCCTCAGCCGCAAACACAACCTGCGAATCCTCCTCCGCGCTTTAATAACCCCACTCGTGTCTCGTTTATACTCTGCGCGACAAACGGTGCTGCGATTCATCGATGCGAATTGATTTTTGCACAGCACAAATCGATTCGCACTGACCTCACCGCGACATGTCGATGTGGGCGAGGTCTTAAGGAGCGTAGCTGAATTGCGCCTAATTTTGATCTAACATGCCTTAAAATCGTTATCTACGATGCCTCACCTCGCATATACTCCGCTCAGTGACGCTGGGTATTGATTAGTAGCGTCTGCACGCGTAAAACGGGATCCTTCGATTTTTTCGCAACACACAAATTCGGCTTGATTATGCGTTGAACGAACACCTCATAATAGAACTGGACATTTTGTTCAGTGGGAGGGATTACCTTAACCACTCCCTTCGTCAACGCATATGAGGTCAATAGCGATTAGTGCAGAGCCTAAATTGATGGGTAGAAAATCGATAAGTGTTATCATGTCAGGACAAACTTACCACCGCGCTATGCCCCACCCTCTGCACAGTAAAACGATGGTATTGATTAGCATTATTAGCACGTCAAATATTCCCGTCGCTTTCTGCCGAACTAAAATTCTGTCGAATTACCGTTTTCCGCGCTACAGACCTATACTGAGCTCGAATGGCAACGCCTATAAACCATGTATTGATTAGTTTGTGGCACCTTAAGAACTGTTTATACTTTGCGAGCGACGTCACGAATCGCTGTACATTTCGTAAGAATCGATTGACGCGTATTTGTCAATCGATTCACATGTACTTCACAGCAACAACTCGTCGAGTTGTGAAGCGGCATGTTAAATAAGCAAGTGTTAACATGTCAACATGTCAAGACAGTTTTCCCACCACACTGGCTCCGCCCACCGCGCGATATCTTGTCGTTCTATACCAGGAGACTATAAACGTGATGACGTGCTGTTTACATACGTCTTGATTAGTTTTGTATTGTGTAGGGATTTGTGTGCGTGTGTCGATGCTATTACGTTTATAGTGGTTCTCAGCGGCGCTTTTCATGCTACTTTTTGCATTAACTGAAGAGTTATTGATTAATTGATTGTTGGTTGACTGATCGATTTTTGGTTTTGTTCGTCAGTGCTATCGTCGTTGTCGTCATCGTGCTCAACAAAGAATGGTTCAGTTAGTGTGTTCTCTCCTCACTCAGTTGTCCGAAACGTTAAACTCGCCAGAGCGCAGACGAAGAGAGACCAACTCTGCGTCTCTGGCGGGTCGATTTTATACACTGTTCATATAATCATCCGTTCGTTCGCTTATATTGTCGTTTTATACTCTTCAGGGCGATGATCACTTTGCACGCCTGTGTCCAATGAGTGTAACGTACTTCGAGGAGGAGGAGATTTATTGATTGAATACACTGTAAAGTCTGCATATCATCAAAATATAATCGATACGGTCCGTGTAGTGTCCCGTGTGCGCTCATTCTTCATCGGTTTCTCAGTTATTAATAAAGATTTGCGTCAATTTTCTCCATGGAGTGAGTCCATGAAAGCCAGATTGGAATCAATTTTTATTAAAAATTTGATTTTTGTCTCGTTGTCTTTCGTTTTGATCGTTTGCGTGCATCAGTCGTTCTTCGCCGATGCGGCTTTACTCCGGAAGTACAGCAAATAGATGAGAATGTCGAGGCAGGTCGCAAACGATGCGCTTGTCAGTGTCCCGGTGACAGCGCTATCTGTAGAAGAAAGAAAAAAACGTTGAAAAAAAAAAACAGAAGTTCTGAAAATCTGTGATGCGATTCTGTCGAACACACCCCGAAAGGTTATCGTATATCGATTAGCGATGGAGCGCGGAAACTGTCTGCTTGAGTCTCTTGTACGCCCGCGATGGCACTCCCTTCAAGCGGCTCGGAGCGCAGTGGATAGTGGTGTTGCTTTGTGCGAGGGAAGTCAGGAATTCGGTTCTTCTGCGATGCGGCATTTTTGCATTTCAACTAACTGCACGTCTACACAATTTTCAGGCATTTTTCTGCGCCCAGCTCACCCTGTAGTCCCTTCCCTTGCCTGGTTCTGCAAACAAATAGTAATTTCCTAACTAAGCCCTATAGAATAAGTCGAATTGTGGAAACAACAGCAGTAAAACGCTTCACCTGGTAGGCCATGTTAGATAAGTGCCGAAATGTCGGGGTGGGTCGGGTTAAAGGAACACGGCGTCCGAAAGTTTCCGTGCTCCATCGTTGATCGGTTTACGGTAACCACTCCGAGGTATGTTCGTCAGAATCGTGCTGGTCTGAAAAGCTTATCCAATGTAGGGTAGACGGGACACTTGCCCATAGTAAATGCATTTCATCGCGTTGCAGACCAAACCTACACTTATTGATTGATGCGATGTGACCAATCAATACATCAACAGACGTCTGTATCTTTGACCAGATATGCGGCCGCCATTGAAAACTGACCTTGACTGATATACCAGAAAACTGTGATTGCTATATCAATCAATAATAGAAACACCTGAATACATACTGTAAGCAACATTATACTGAGAAAGGCTTGCAAAACAAGTTCCCACCATCAGAAGCAGGCACGACAGACGAAATATGTTGTTTCGGCGACTGATGCTGAACATCTTCATAATGAACACCAACAAAATGAAAATTTCCTCCAGAATGATATTGATGGAGAGAAGTTTGTCATCTGAAGAGAGATCAGCATCAATCCGAACGTAAATGCTGAAGTTAGTTGATGATCGTCGATGCTGTTCCGTGTACCGCACCTCTGACGCTGTGCCACAGAAATATCGCTTTGAAAGTGTTGTGAAGGAAGGTCAGTATCGACATCGCGACAAATGCACAGATACAACGGTGCCCTGAGAATCGTCCACTCTGGCTGCTTTTCTTACTGGAAAACTAGGTTGGACCATTTCGGCAGCAAAGTGAAAACATACACAAATTGGCTATAAATGTATATCAGGTTCCGTTACATCTCAAGAATCCAAAAAAATCTGAACGGCTGTTTTACAACAAGCAATGCAGCTCTTCTAGTTCTCGGTCTCGATTTGTTTGTTATTTGCGGTATGCCGTATTCAATTAGAAAAGTGTGGATTGGTGGGCTGTCTGCCGTGATGACAACTAACCATCGTTGGTATGTCTTACGGAGTAAGCTTGATCGGAACAAGGGCCGGAGTCATCAAGGACTTACAGCAATTTAACAGAGAAAATACGGCGAAATCGAATGATGATGATAGCGCGGCGTATCAAACGATATCGTGAAATATTCAAGCCGCGCTTTCAGGATTTCGGCTGTGAATTCTCTGTTAAAGTTATGTAAGTCGTTGATGATCCGACCTCAGATGCTGCGTTGGTGCGGTTTGCCGTGATTATCCCAAGTTTACTTGAGATAGAAAGGATTGGTGCTTTGTTGGTGCGGAATGCCGTGATCACCCCAACTTCAGCTTGAGATAGAATGGATTGATGCTGCGTTGGAGCGGTATATGCCGTGATAACCCCAAGTTCAGCTTGAGGTGGGATGGATTGGTGCGGCGTTGGTGCGGCATGCCGTGATAAACCCCCAGGTTTAGCTTGAGGTGGGATGGATTGGTGCGGCGTTGGTGCGGCATGCCGTGATAAACCCCCAGGTTTAGCTTGAGATGGAGTGGATTGGTGCGGCATGCCGTGATAAAACCCCAGTTTAGCTTAAGATGGAATGGATTGGTGCTGCGTTGGTGCGGCATGCCGTGATAATCACAGGTTCAGCTTGAGCTGGAGTGGGTTGTTGATTCAGAGTTTAAGGCAGCCAAAAAAGGAGAAAATGTTGCAATAACTTGCATTACCATCTACGCGCGCGCATGCAAGATTTACCGAGGAAATAGTTACACTGTTTATGTGTCATCAATTCTTTCTTCTTTTTACCTTGAAAAAGGTCCTACAGAGTTATTTTAATGCGCGGAAAACAGAAGTCTAGATAGGTGATTTAAATATTAAGCTCGTGAGAAAGTCCTGAGCCGTTAGAGTTTTTTTTTGTTCGTGTTTTTGTTCAACATATAATGGAATTTACTCAGCAATATAGCCGCCACTGTTAGTCACTACAGTCTCCCACCTAATGATCAGATCAGCGATTCCCTTCTCCTGGAATTGGGTACACTGCCGCTGACCTTGAAACATCTTCAACTTTGGTGTTTTCTCTTCGCTAGGAATCCCTTCTCCATTATCACCTGTATCACCTAATATCATGTTAATCATCGAGTTACTCTAGCGGGCGCCAGCAGCGTCTCCATTTGTCCCTGTCGCGTTCCAGAGTGCTCCAATGGATCCTTCTCGCTCGAGGGACACGAAGAACGTCACAAGGAAGTCCGATAAACGCGCTAGTGGGCGTCATGGGGCCAGATTTATTATCCGCTTACCGCCCTCTAACGGTGAAACCCCACCAAATCCCTTGATATGACATTCATCAGCATCAGGTTTGTCGGCATCTTTATCGTTAAAGGGCGGTAAGCAGTTGATGAACCTGGCCATTGGTACTCTCTTGGCAGTTGACATCGTGGTTAAAGTTATTGAAGCTAACGTGGCTATACCTATTACGCAGAAATTTCAGGCCCGATCTACAGCTACCGTATGCTAGTAGATCATTGCTGCCGATGAAAAGTAGAAACTTCTGGAACCCACGCAAAATCGGCTTAAGATTTTTTGACCACCCTAATACTGCAATTCTTCAGGTCTCCAACAAATGTTGGGTTTAAGGTTTCGCTCCAAGGTTAACTAAAAGTTCGATCGTGAAGTTACTTGCGATCTTTTTGATCCACTATGGACATCGAATGCGGCCAAAGAACATACCTCTTTGAACTCGATGTCCTACCCGTCGATCTGGCTTTGCTAAATGAATGCAGTTTACTTTGCTTACAAAAGTAGTCCAATCATTTTTTTTTAGAAACCAACCAAGAACTTGGTTTCTGTGTGGGTGCGAGCTGTCTGCTGAAAGTAATAGCACGGCCTTCCGGTATTATGTAGCAGTTATAGTTATAATGAAACCCACCTGACACTTTCAGTTTGGCCGAGGGTCGCTTTCCTGTGATAAAAAGAAGTTGGCTGGTGATTAAAAAGAAATCATGCATAGGAAAACTCGGGCATAGCATTCAAAAACAAACCCTACGAGGTCTTCTGTAGATGAGCACGGTTCCTTGCTGAAAAAAGCTTTCATCTTCTAAGTGACCGCGGAGCCTGTATCTATACCATTTTCGTGTCAAATTCAACACTTTCCCCGTCGAATGGGACACTCTTCTAAACAGGCCTAACGCTTTTGAAATCAAAGCGATTGTCTTTCAAATCAAGGCAAGCTTCTTACAAGTGGAGCTACGGACTGCTCGAGGTGGTTAGAATGATTCTTTGTTCAAGAAGATTTTCAGTTTGACTTTCTTTGACATTTTCTAGTTCAGCTGCCCGAATGGGTGCAATGGATATTCATATAAAAAATCTGTGAAAAATAATAAATTAAATTTTGTTCTAAAGCGCAACAAGGCAGCAATCATTTAATGCGATAAAAGAAGTGATCGCGCCATACACTCAAAAAGCTCTCCGCTACTTGTAATTGATTGGTGGTGTAGATGCTGCTTACATGAAGCATCAAAGCGAGGATATGTATGCTCTTTACAGTTATTTTTGTTATATTGTTTACAAGTGGGAAACCCCATGTAAGCAGGATTTCTGCTATCGATCGAATAAAAATCGGGCGCAAATAGGCTCGGAGGAGATCACCTCGCTTTAATTCCTTAGGACAGGACTATACAACGTTTGGTGCTGTAATAAATTCTTATGCAGTATCGATGTGTACGTACATACCAGGGGTGCACATTTAACGGTTAACGGTTTAACGAATTTAACGAATTAACGGCATTTTTCGTTAAAATCTGGCTTAACGACTTAACGGAAATTTTTAGGAATTTAACAGAATTTTTAACGGACTTTTTTCTCAGTGAGTTTATCACATTTATCCTCAGTATTCTCTAATGTTGCAGGTCTCATCCTCCCGATTAGAACTGTTCCTGGAAAACTATTGAAATAAGCAAGAATGTTTTGATGTTTCTATCAATTCAATTCGTTTTGAATTTTTAGAAATAATACATTTTGGGGACACTTGTAGCGCAGTCGGAGGAGGTGTTGGCTGTCGCGTGCACCCTATGCCAGGTTGCTGGTCCTTCTTCGGGATTTCCCGCCCAGGCCAACCAAGCCTTCGATCCCTCTAGGGTCGGTGAATTGGTACCGAAGTTGCCTGGGAAGGACAGAGCGCTGATTTCTTCATCGGCTGGCCACCGCAAGCCATTGTCTCCAAGGTATCCCGTAGAAGCAGAATGAGTGGCGTATCCCATAAGGGATTGAGTGTCGATATCCTTTACCCTTATCCTTTAATGTACTTTGGAGCTAGAAATTTCTTCGCCGAGTCCCCAAGCAGGTCAACGAATTCACAAAGATACTGGTCTAACCTCGTAAGATAGGCCTGTTCTCACCTGGCGCTGCTCATCTCAAAATACTTTTGCCCACCTGGAGCAGTCGAGACGGAGCTAATGTTTTCGGCCGCTGGGCGTATTTGGCGTGTTTTAAGCTATTTTACAAAAACGCTAATAACAAAAACTTGGAAAGCTACCCTTTCTGAACGTTAACACGAAGACGGCGTGTCACACCTTCTCGGCAGTGTGGGACCGTGTGACACGATGTTGTATCACTGTCCCGACGTTGCAAAAATATGATTGGTCCCACGCACCAGGCACTCGAAAATTGTGCGTTAGTCAACGTGTTGACATTCCGCTGAAGAGGTTTTTACTGTATTTTTGTTAATTCTTTCTGTACTTAATGAGCTGGTGCCCTCACCGAGATTGCACATGTTCGTAGAACAGTCTAACAAAAGAACTAGGAAAGGGTGGAACTCCGGATACCTGTCTGATCGCACATTTCAGGATGCCTTACCGATGATCATCTTGCGTTGAATGGTAATTCCATAGTTGTTCTTGTTCTATACCCTGTAGATAATTTGTAGCTGAAGGCTTGTTTATTTTTCTGTGTTTGTTTATGTTGAATTGTTTATTTTACATTGCAGTGTTACACTCCATTCCTTGAACGTTAGCTGTTGACCTCTTAAAGTTGAGACGTATAAGGTTTTCCTTTTTTTCATTTGAAATAATGGTTCACAGCTAAATGGGTTTTTAACGAAATTTAACGATTTACCGGAAATTTAACGAAAATTTTCCGTTAAAAAATTTCGTTAAGAAAATTTAACGCCCAGAACTTCGTGTGCACCCCTGGTACATACGTGCGCCTTCTCACCATATCCACCAAGTACAAGGTGACCCCCTCCGGACTTATTTGCGCCAAAAATCGCAACATCGTGAACGAAGGCATGGCGCAATCTTTTCTTTTGAGACTAAAAATGGCCGTCTTCCTGCTCTTTAAATTTCACTTCGTTCTCTAATTGGGTAGGTGAGTTAAAACTTCAAAGAAAGTCATACTATAATTTTCCTTAAAGAAAAAATATTCTAACATTTTTTAGAGTCTCTCGTTTAAGGTGGAAGGGGTTCATTCTGATTTGGAAGACGTTCGGTTTGATTTCAAAAGCGCTAAGCTCTTCTAGAAGGGTGTCCAATTTGATTCAAAAGGTGTCCAATTTGACGTGAAATTTGTGTATAGATGCTCTACCTTCCTCGTTTTCCAATCCCTTTTGCTCCCACGTCCAGGCATGTTTTGCTACAAATCTATCCATTTAGTGGGGCCTTCAGCATTGAAGAAGAGAAAAAAACTTACACATCATATTCCTGCTGCGTTGGTGCACACTTTTCTCCGCTCCCGTATTTCGACTTAGCATTCTCTGCCAGGATCTTTTCCTTACTAAAAAACCGTGGGAGTTCCGAAATGGTTTTCGGGGATTTCTAGGCGTGAATTAGGCTGCTCGAGGATGTACAACTTGGTGAGGCGTTGGTGCGGAATGCCGTGATAACCAGGGGCCGGATTCATCATCAATTAAACCCGTGGGTATGCAGGGTATAAGGGCTAGAGATAAGATAAGAGTCAGATAGAGATAAGGTAAGACTCAGAGACGCAAGCTTCATCGTGGGTACCTCTACCCCCTATACCCGTGGGTTTGTCGTTGATGCATGCGGCCCCAGAAGCTCACCTTAAGAATGGAAAGGAATAGATTGGGATCTATCCTAGTGGGGAGGGTGCACTCCACTCCGTCTTCTTGACAACAAAATTTCATACCGATTGTACGTCATCCTGTTAGTGTTTCACTTTTCTAGCGGTATGCCGTGATAACCACAAATCAGCAAAAGTCTGGTGATCTGCAGCAGCTTAAGTATCCCTTAATGACCTGTATATGCCCCTAGCTCTCACAATAAAATTTTGACCTTATTACAAGGGAAAAGATCTATCCTAGTCGGCGGCGGGAGCCATAAAGGGACATTTTGTGCCCCCTATCATGCCACACACCGTCACCTCACCTGAATTTGCCCAAGACCCGTCAATGTCATGGGGCGGCGGGAAAACTCTCGGGCAAGTTAAGCAAGGGAATGATGGATCAGAACATCATGTGCCCCTTCCAACTAACGATAAGATAGATCCAATAAGGGACTATATATGGGTTGAACGTTGAGGTTTCCTCTTTTACCATGTTTTAACATAGGTTGCACCTGCGGTTCGAATTAAAGGACAGACTCCACGTCGTGTCGTTGTACCTTCAATGTAAAAGAACGCCGAAATACGCTCTGAAAACTCACCTCTTCGTTTTCGACGTAACATTTTGGCTGGAATATGTTAAATATTAAGGAGAGCTAAACCACCGTACTGGAGCTCTATGGGACTCCTACATCCTAGCCACTCGTCAGAGCTTAGAGGTAGACTATCTGACAGCAGTTGTCATCCCTTCCCTGGAGTTCACTAACCTTTCGTCTCTCGTTTTCTGTGTAGGAGACGGTAGGGTGTGCCTGCTGAAATAAGAAGGTTAAGGCAGCACATCAGGGTTGAACTGAGTGGATAACCTGAGAAGGTTCGGTGTCAATCCACCCTGGTTCTTCGAACGAGAATGGCCTCTACAAATGTGATGAAGTGCTCAGTGCTTCTGAAGACACAGGAGAGGAGAACGTACGATTTACGCTTAATGCCCATCGTTTCGGTGGGGAACGCAGTAGATAAATGAGTCCTACCTCTGGTGAAGAGCCCTTTTTGATATGCTACGTATAACGTGAAGGATATGTGATAGGCCCTGAAGCCATCTCCGGGGAGTTCCAGACCTCGTTCACTTTCATCAGAAGGGATTAGAAGACTCGAATTGGTAGCAGTGGCGAGCAGCCGTGTCGCTCATTATAAAAAATGGTCATAAAACAACGACGACATGTGATTATCACAGCATTTTGCGCCAACGCAGCACCAATCCATTCCATCTCAAGCTGAACTTGGGGTTATCGACATACCGCACCAACGCAGAATAGTCCACCCCAGCTCAAGCTGAACCTGTGATTATCACGGCATACCGCACCAACACAGTATGGATTATCACGGCATGCCGCACAAACTCAGCACTAATCCATCCCACCTCAAGCAGAACTTGGGGATATTACGGCATACCGCACCAATGCAGCACCAATCCATCCTACCTCAAGCGGAACCTGTGGTTATCACGGCATCCCGCACCTACGCAGTAGCGATTATCACGGCACACCGCACCAACGCACCACCGATCCATTCTATCTCAAGCTAAACTTGGTGTTATCACGGCATACCGCACCAACGCAGCACCAATCCATCCTACCTCAAGCTGAACCTGTGGTTATCACGGCATTCCGCACCAACGCAGCACCAATCCATCCTACCTCAAGCTGAACCTGTGGTTATCACGGCATCCCGCACCTACGCAGTAACGATTATCACGGCACACCGCACCAACGCAGCACCAATCCTTTTCATCTCAAGCTGAACTTGCGGCTATCACTGCAGTACTCACGATCGGACCTATCCTTGCAGCATAATGGTGCAATCCCTTACTCGAAGAGTTTATGAGCCCAAGAATCAGTCAACCGTCACTGTCAGGCGCGGCGCATCCCCAGGGCACGATGGAGGCCGGAGCGCTGAGGAGACGGCGCTGACCTGTGCCGCTTGTCGACTGAGGTGCGAACGATCGTCTGAGGTGTCGCCGGCGGCGATCGCTGCGTCGGAATCAGGCGCGGGAAGCCCGGGGACCGCATAAATACCCCCTGTGCCGCCGAGTAGACATCGTCAGGTACTTCTTCTATTTCTAGTTCTTCTATTCTGAGCTAGGCCTGCTATTACAGGCTCGTCTGCTATTCCGACTGCTACCAGGCTCTGCTAGCCGCTCGTTGTAGGATCGTCGTTGAAA
Organism: Heligmosomoides polygyrus bakeri; assembly: GCA_947359475.1. Lineage (NCBI taxonomy): Eukaryota > Metazoa > Nematoda > Chromadorea > Rhabditida > Heligmosomidae > Heligmosomoides > Heligmosomoides polygyrus. Next base: position 12,092,697 of record OX375867.1, read on the forward strand.
CATGCGTAGCGGATTTCACCGGGCATTCCTATGACGAATGGACGAACAGAAGAATTCACTGCAGATCAGCCAGTTGAAGCGGATTGGTCTTCACCGGGTGCTTTGCAGTGGGTTCTTTCCGCCGAATACAGTCTCGACCTTGCATAAGTCTGGCCTGAAGGGCTCACTGCAGGATATCTCGGTTGAAGCTTCTGGAGACTTCACCGGGAGTTCTGTAGTGAGCTCTGAACGCAAGAATATCTCTCACTGCCGAGTGCTAAAAGAACTCCCCGCAGAATCACTCTGGTGACGCTGTCTGAGACATCACCGGGAATTCTGTGGTGACTTCTGCTGTCGCCCGTCTCCCTCATACCCCTACCTCTACTTAGGTATTCCCTACTCGCTGTAGGACTCCCCGTAGAAGCTCCAGAAGACTTCACCGGGTGTTCTGCGGTCAGCATGGGTGCCCAAGCATCTCCCAGTGTTCTTCAGATAAGAACGTGTTCTCAGAATGCGCGGTAACTGTGGCGCATGACTATTCACAGGTTCCTTTGAAGTGGATCTTTGCTGCGTCTACATTTTAGTGCTTTTTTTGCCAATTATTGTGCTCGATTATTTTATTACACGGCTCATCCAACAATCTTCTAATCTCTATGGGTCGAAAAAAAACTGTAGTGTAGTTCTTATTGTAATTCTCAAAAGTTTTTGCTGACATTTCATTTGGCAGACTACTGATTTCTTAAATAAAATAAAATATTTTGATTTTTGTTGAAAAAATTGGCGACTTAGTACCACACGTTTAAATTGAAAAAGAAATGAAGCTGAGATATAATATCATTAAAAAAACCAATCTAAGTGCTTTTGTTAGTTGTTTATTTTATTTTTAATCCTAGTTTTATTTTTTTAGTTTATTTATTCATTTATTTTTAGTCTTATTGTTAGTTTTTTTTTTATTTGTAAACGTTCTTCGTTTGTAGGCATGCTACTTTTGACTATAAAATAAAAGAAACCTTAATGAGTTAAAAGAAATCACGAGATGAGATAATGTTGGAATATCGGAAAATCTATAGTCAAAAATCCACGTTGTTAAACTTCTATTCAAGCGTCAAAATTTTCTAAAAATTCAAATATTAAAAATGTCAAAAAGAGAATAATTTGGATCCACAATTTTGAAAAAAAATCGTAATATAAATAAAATACAATTTATATTTTGTTGTACCACTTATCTGAATAGAAATGATTCACTTGAAAAAGTTCTCTTTGGTTTTGAAGATCAGCTTTCATTTTCGATAGGCTTATTTCATCTATGACGCCGCATTGATTAAATTGAAATACTCAATTTTCAATTTTCATAACATTTAAAATTCTCGTTATTATCTATTTACTAGCAGTCACCCGATCTGGTGGCTGGGTGACTACTGGCTGGAATACCGCCGACCTTATGTACGCGGTTCCCAGTTCAAATGATCAACCGTGGGTAAAAATCGATAAAAATCGATTGGCAATAGTCTCTACGATACTATTTATTGATTTTACGTCTGTCCTCAGCCGTCATATTCGCGACTTGAGGCAGTAGTCAATGATCCTGATTAGAATGTGAAACCCCTCCTCCAGCCATTGCGCCGTTGTGACGGACGGAAGGATAGACAGACAAATGGACAGACACATAGGAACGTACGAACTGATCAGCTTGCCTATGTATCGATTTATTTCCTTAGTGAAAATCTGGAACTGCTAGTGACGACTGAAAAAAGCAGCGCTAACATATTCAAGGTGAGCTACACGCTTGGCGGATGAAAATTTTAATTTTGGTTTCTCCGAGTGGGATTATATAGCTTAGATGTGCCCGTTTTATGTTTAATGGACATAAAACACTGGAAACCTGTGCAAAGATATAAATGACGAGATCCGCAGTCGGCACACAGGACACTTGGTTTCACGCCAAAAAACTTACGGTAAGTGCATGTTTGCGCCCTGAACTTTCGGATGTGCTAGTCTTAATATATTGTTGCTCACTATCAGATCCTCAGGAGATTCTGAATATTCAATTTAAGCGCGATTGCGAAAGCTTTCAAAAAGAGACCTAGATTTGAATTCGTCCTGAGCAGCGCCTTGTCCGCAATTGCACTACTCCTCATATCGCGGTGATTTTTTTTGAAGCATCGGTTTTGAAAGCCGATTTTTTTTTTCACGATTTGCCTTTATTACTGAAAGGCTTTGGTTGTTGTAGCGCTGATATTCAATTCGGTTACCATTTGCCAATGAAACCACTCGTTAAAGCTGCCGTTCAGCTGTTCCGCCGCTATTTTAATTCGTTTTCGTGGTTTCAGAGTTTTTTTTGCAGGTTCTAATGCGTCCCCCTTGAAAGAACTAACACTGGCCTCCTCCCAACCACCCGGATGACTAACCTACCGCTGCTGTCGAACGGCTATCCGGTCCAGGGATCGTCCGGCCGTCGGCGTTCGCTCGGTGCCATTGTGGAACACGGGCTCGTGAGGCTGTTCTCGTTGCGGAACGTCGGCTTCATGATGTTCCTCTGCGTCTACACGGTGTTCTTGTTGTTTTTGCGCGGCGGATTCCCGTTCGAAGAGTCGCCAAGTCGTCGTGGAGCTCGGAACGTGGTCATCAGGTGAGGCTTCAGAAGCTTCAGCGCAAGTAATAGCGGATTGCAGTCTAATTTGCAGCATAATGGCCTAACGAAGGGGATAAATTGAAGATTTCTGTGGTGTTTAGAGGGATATTAGAGGCAAATATGCTTAGGAGCTGTTATTTTAAACGACTGTTAATCGATTGGACGAGTTGTCGCGGGCGTGAATGAGGAAACTCGTCCAGTTCCGGGGTTCTCTCTAGGACCCACACAGCTCAATGTACTATTGGCTAGATATATGCCGTATGTGTGTCTAGCACATAGCACATATATAATCTCTACCTATTTATTAGAATCATCCTTCAAAAGGAAAGCACACACGATTTTCCAAGCTTGATTTGCAAGGCAGTTTCTCCAATGTCTGGACGAGATCTCATACACGTGACTTGATAGCTCGTTCAATTTTCCGGCCATTTGCATCATACAGCCCTTAAGAGAGGGAGAGAAAACCAGCACACACTGCACTCAAGTACAGAGTAACCCGTCAACACCATTGTATACATAGTTCCAGATCTCCGTGAGCACTATTTGCCTACTAAGTTTTTTTTTTGTAGAAAGTTGGCGCCGAGAAACGTTTGAAACGGCCATGTAGACAATTTCTCCAACGGCTGGACGAGTTGTCCTAGCCGTGGACGTGGGCGGAGTAGCGTTCTACCCCCGCCCTTTAAACAGAGGCGTGGCAAATGTCTGCGTCTCCACTATCTCGTTAGACAGCCACTGGACTCTCGAACAAGCCCAGGGAGTTGGGGGTGGGCGGGCCAGGGGGAGTTGACGTGGGAATTTCACCCACGTCGGCGGTTGTTACACATGGCACCCTAGCTGTACAGCTCAGTTTGAAGCCCTATATACCGTTGTGATGTATCGAACATGGGTGCACTTCAACTCACGACAACTCGTCCAGACATTTTGATGAACTCTTGAACAGCTGTTGACGGAAAACCTCTAAAGATGCGATTTTTCAATGACTGGACGAGTTTTCCTGAACGCACTTTTCATCCAACTTCAGGATTTATTTATTTTCTTTTTGATGTGGCCCAGTACTTACTCGGTTTGAGATCTCTCGATGGCACGCGGTAGATATACCCAGAACCCGGAAACATCCCACTCGAGTTCAGGACAACTCGTCCAGATATTTGTATGCATAGCTGCAGATCCACATGAGCAAAATCGATGTATGCTTAGCTCGGACGACAAGCAACTCCCATCGTGGACTAAAAATAAGCTCCCGGTGGCTGTTGTTAGATAGTTTCTGAAATTGCGCCTAAAATGCTTGATTTCACGCATCAAAACTCAAGGATACTGTAAGTCCGCAACACCGTTAGATACTAGACGATGAGGGAGAACTATTTTTAGGGACATTCACACCGACTACGACGTCGGCTGCAACGGCTATTCGATGGACTATCGCATAAAAGAGCAGCAGCGGTTAGTTCTCACGTTTCCACCACGCTGTCCTAGTTGGAAGGGTTCAGCTCAGCCGTAGTATGAGCAGACTGGCCTAAACGTGTAAGCTGATCTCCATGGGCGCAACGTTCAGGCAAAGTTTATGCTTTGGAGTCGTCGGGTGACGCTCCGCGGCATTTTGAAAGCTGCCAATCGATATCGATTGCGAGGAGTAGACGATCGATAAGGCGCTCACGCAAAGCGTCCGAAGTGTAAATTTCCCTCTAGAGAAGTTTTGTCCTACTTCCTGCTTTGCTGGAAGGCTAACTGGTCATCTCCTGGGCTTTTGGAATAGAGTGGATGTTATCCTAGTTGGGGGGAGGCAGCCGGAGTTAAACAAAACTCTGCAATTTCACGGCTTTTTGCTCACTTTTCAGACTACTTCACAATCCCAATAATTGGGAAAACGACCACTCCTCCACTACCTAGTCGATTATACCTTGTGAGCGATACGTCATGCAGTCCACGCTTATCGATCTTATTGATTCGCAAAGGCTGCACAGCGTCCATTCGCGTCGCTCACTTACGAAGCATAAACGGAGCTTAGAGGCCGAAGGAGTGTATTCCGAAGAAAGGTATAGGACATAGAGGCCTGTTCATAGTCCGCGACTGCAGCGACAGGAGCGAATGATCGTCCGTGCAAAGAGTAGATATCGATTTTTGCTAAGCGATCGCTCGGCGTTAATCGAATCCTTCGAGCAACTCGGTCGCTCTTGTTGGTGGCTATGAATAGACCTTAAGGGTTCCATCAGCAATTCTGGCGAAGGGGTGGAGTCGCTCAGGTGCTTTGGCGCGTCGCTTCGCCCTATGCGGGCCGTACTAACGACAAGTGCCGAGATTTCTTCAAAACTTTCTGATTCCCGGAATTTTTCTTCAGAATCCTCCGCAGCGTGCGCAGTGAACTCATCGACTCGTCCGCGAAGCTGCAGGAGGTGAATGTGGTCTACGAGGAGCTGAACAAGAAGATCCCCGAGAAGCGTTGGTTTCGCGTTTTACGAACTGCCGCTTATCACCTCGACGTAGACGAGTTTCAGAGCAAGAACTCAACGCCGTGCTGGAAGAGATCGAAGGTGCCAGGCGGCTGCTGAAGGAGCTCCAGGACCGGCGGAACGTGCGCGTGTTCCTTCCGCACGGTCCGCTCTTCCCGAACGTCCTCGACGACGCTAAAACCGCGAATCTCACCCGACTAACCCCATCGTCTTTGCTCAGCTGGGAGACCGCCGTCGACTACAGGTAGGATAGGCTCGGCTGCTTGGAGCACTTAGTCCTGCCTCTCTACCTAGGCCCGTTTCAGCCGCTGCTCCATAACGGCCTTCATGCCCTTGTACATACGACAACCTCCTCGGGAGCCGCTCCCAGCCGTCCTGCGGGAATTCAGAAGCGAACTCACTGCTCAGGTAAACATCGTCGACGATCCTCAACGGGCGTGTCTATCAGTGGGTTCCAGTTCCTTTCTTTTGGCTCTACTCTCTGTTAAGGCCTTAATCGGCTGTTCATTTAAGGTAACACTAACCGACGGAGAGTTTGACGTCCGCTCGTTGGAAACCGGACAAAATCACTTGGTTATTAACACAGGAGAGGCGTTTCACACCGAGAATCTCTCTGCCATTGTTGTACAGCAGTTCGACTCGTCGCATTTTAGGTGGGCCAAGGTGAAGCGATGACATTTTCTCGGGTCTGAAGCCAATAGTTTCGTTTAGGCCACTCGACTACAATGTCTTTCTCGAACTGCCTGGCTACAACGCTTCTTCTTGGCAGCGAATGCCGTCCTTGTTGCCGTTTTCAAGGAAGGTGAGTGCCGAAATCGATCTGATTCGTTTGACTTCTACAGGTTTTACGAAGATCTCCTTATTTCTTGCCATAGAAAGTTCCTTCAGGCTGTGAAGGACCCTTGAAGTCGCCAAAGTGGGCAGCGCTCTGTACGATGCCTACATTTTGAGAAAAGAAACCGGTTTCAGGCCGAGTCGGCTAAAAACGGCCATTATTTTCGTTGTAGTCATCGAACAGTTCATCAGAATAGTACGTCAGTTTCTCCTGTCATTTCCTTATATAGTCATCTGTTCGCTCTAAAGGGCTGCATTTGTACATCAGGATCCATCTTTTTCACGTGCCAAAGTGACCCAGTGTGGATAGGGGCCACTGAAGCGGTCCCTCAAGCAGTTTCAGAAACCACTTTGCTTGTTTCTGTTGACGAAAAGCGCTGTGGCCCACTTAGTGGTAAGGAACAGTCACATCCATCATCGATAAAGAAGATTCTTGATAAAAGTTGCCATTATTTTCGCGTGGTGTCATCAGCGGAACGATCCGGATCTGCTGATGTGGCTTAGGCGTCGTAGATTTGCTCTGAAAAGCGTTAATCGCGTCTCCATCTGGGAAAGGCGAAGTGTCTATGGGCGCTTTTTGCTCTCTGGGGCAAATCGACGACGTCCAAGCGACATGAGCCAATCAGTATCGCTCCGCTGACGACACCACGCGAAAATAATGACAAATTTCAGCCAGAATCTTCTTTACCAATGGTGAATTTGACTGTTCCTTCCGATTACATGGATCATGGGGCTTTTGACAACAGAAACGAGCAAGGTGATTCCTTTTGTGTTCTTAGAGGACGCCTTCAACTTTCACTTCCATCTTGGGCTACTTTGGCACGTGACGGAGATGGACCATGTTGTAGCAGGCGCCGACTGTATGAACGACAGGAGATACTGGCCCACCCTTCTTCCGAACTGTACGATGACCAGGCGCGAAAATAATGGCCGTTCTGAGCAGAATCGCTCTTCTTTCGTCCCGAAATCGATTTTTCTTTTACAAAATAGAAACCCCATATGGCGTTCTGCTCACCTTGCTGTCGAAAACGAAAAGTGCCAAGGAACGGCTGGGTTTATACTTTCGTCGGAGTTGTGAAAGCTGTCAATATCGATCGGCTGCTCCTCCCAATCGATACAGGTAGATTTCATACCTCCGCGGCGCTCGGTGTCTGAAGTATAAATTCCGCTTAACCCAACGTGAGTGCAGGGTGGTTGCTGAAAGTGGCTTTCTTTTTTTTTTGCGAAAAAGCGAGGTGTATCTGATTTAGTGCAATTTCGGTGAGAAGAGTAGTGCAAGAGGGACAGAAAACGGCCAGTGTATTCGCTCGTGGTTCCTAGGATAGCCATCAGATTTGTCTTATATCATTCAGATCTCTGTCGGTTGTCGATTCACTCGACCGCTAGTGTCACGGGCACAGCAACTGTCCCTGTCGAGTGCCAAAATGACCCAGTGGATTCTACCAAGTCTAGACTTTAGAAAGTCCTCCATCTCTGTTGAAGGTCTAATTGATCTTCCTATTTAAAGTCGGGTGGACGTTTTCTATTTTCCCTGAATGGATCTCTCTGTGAAGCTCTGGTTATGGAAAAATGGCCTCTTTTCTTTCCAGATTCCGTGATATAATGCGTTTATTTTTTAGCAGCTAATATTCGCGCTGGTATACGTCGAAACAGAGGCGTCTTATCGCTCACTATTCACTGATCTTTCGCGTCTGAATAGCTCAGCTGCTGCAGCTGGAGATTTAGTATTAGTCCTGAACTGTTCTAGACCGTCCGACACCGATGCATGCCGCTCTCAAAGGGGTAGGTGGGCCTAGTGGTGTGAAAAATGGCCCTGAAATATGGCCTCAATTTCAGCGCGGCACATGCGCGAGTCGACGTTCTGCGTGCTTCTCAGCCGTGCGAACATCACCCGCCTCTTCTGGGAGTCGCTGAGAGAGGGCTGCATCCCAGTCGTGCTCTCCATGGACGTTCAACTGCCGTTTCAAGGTGAGTGTTTCGGGTCTTCGGGTTGATTTGTTCGGTCCTCACCCGGTTGACCGCTCCAGATCACCTTGACTGGCGTCTGGCCTCGGTTCGAATCGCCCAGAGCCGCTTTCCCGAGCTGCACTTCATTCTGCGCTCGCTCGACATGGCGGAGGTGTTGGAGATGCGACGAATGGGCCGGGTGTTCTTCGAGCGCTATCTGGCAGACGTTAGGGGTGGGTCGTTCTAGGTCCCCTACATCCTCATGAGAATCTAGTGAAGGCCTTCGTGTTGTTTCAGCGGTCACCAAGGCTTTGCTGGCGTCTCTACGTGAGCGGCTAGGCCTTCCTTCGATGGCGGAGAAGGTCGTGACGGTGAGTTCGTACTCTTTATTTCCGGGATCGCTTCTTGTTGATGGCCCTAGAAGTCGCTTAAATCTAAAATTCTCACGATCCGAAGTGGATAACAAGGCTGGGATTTCAGAATATGGTTGTTATTCAGCGTCGTCGTGTGAGTGTGGGTCTGAGGTGAAAATGGAGTTCTCGAGTTTTTAGGCGCCATTGAAATTTGATCGATTTTCGATTTGAATTCGACTGATTTCGGATTGCGTAGATTTTGGAGTATTTGATATTCGATTTCGAATGCATTCGAAAAAGGAGACTTCTTCATTACACGGATTCGAGAACATTCGAATAACCCCTTTTTTCGATCATTCGAATACTCGAACTCGAATGAAAATCATTCGAATACTTATTCAAATACGCCATTCGGACATATCTGTGAAACACACTGGTATGCAAATTTGCGTTGAACGTTCGAATGGCACCTTCCGAACACGTAAATATTTGTAGCTTCTTCAAAATTTTAATTATTGGAATGAATTCGCATACCGGAGACTCGCAAGTAGTCGAATTTGTCCGAAAAACGTGATTTTTTGTTGTTGAGAGTCCCCATTTGAGCACCTTCGAAAGGGGTGGTTTCTCAACTATTCGAATTCAAATACATCGAAAAAACGCGTTTTTTTCGAGTGTTTGACTTCAAATGAAAATAATTCGAGCAGCGTTCGGGTCTCGACGAATCTCGGCATAGTAGTCCGCATAGTGAGAGATAATCTTTACATCAAGCCACTCCAAGATTGGTAGAACAGACATCACCCAGGCTAACTTTTCGGCGATCTCGTCTTCTTCAGAGCCTCAAACTTGGGTAATTAATCTACCTGGGTATTGGTTTAGTTACCCAAGTTTGGGGGTCTGAAGAAGGTGAGAACGTCGAGGTCTGAGTGCTGCCTGTTCTATCAATCCTGGACGGCTTGATATAAAGGTTATTCTCTCGAGTGCCTCTTCGAATAGGTCACCCAGGAATAACCATACAAGGCAGGCTACTAAGGATCCTTGAATTGTCTTTTTCTTCTTAATTATTTCAGCTAAGTTAAATCCGAAACGAGCTTGTCTTCACGATCTATTAGGACACAACGTGAATTATTCTGAGAATATTCTGCTTCGTGAGTGGAATTGTGGCCAAAAACGGATTGTTTTTCTAAATTCATGCCTTTTCTAGCGTCGTTTGGCTCTAGTGTAGCCATCATGGGTCACAGCGGCACTTTATGGTACAGTCACGTCGCGGCCATCAATTGTGCAACAAGTCGTATCGAGTTCAAAGTCTCTCACATAGACGAAGAAGGAAGGCTTCTCAGTTGTCAATCTCTTTTTGATTGATCCTTCAAACGCTGTTCGGAAATTGCTGGGTCTGAGCTGAATACGGAGCACGGTGGCAGGAACGTTGCATCTATAGAGATTCGGGAATTCTTATGCTTCTGACAGGAAATTCGCAGCTTTTCATTAGACATCAGCTTCGTCACTCAACTCCCTGACTAATCTCGAAGCGAGCTGTCATCCCCTACGCGTAGAGATTGCTTCTAGCATCATTTTCGGGCGAATGACCCCATTCTAATTCTAAATCTGAGCGGCCGGAGAGGAGATAGGGAGAGAAACGCCCTTCTGTGCTGTGATTGGCTGGCACGTTGCAAGGCGGGCCATATTAGCGACTAGTAACGATTTTTTAATTGAAAGAAACTATTTAAGGTGTCCAATCTGCTCTGGGAGGTGTTCAGGGCTTGTGTTGAAAATGGTTTGAAATAAATTTTGGCAATTTTCTGATCTTAGCTAAGACGGCAAGACGATGATTTCTAGGCTAGGATTCCTATGGAGTTGAATAGGCTCCTACTTATAGCTTTTTGGCCTATTATTTTTGCGTTTTTTGTCGCGTCATGGCTTGAAGAGCGAGGATTTCTCGATAATTTGTGGTGTCTCGAGCGTTATCATTATCTAAGGTATTCTGAAGGGCGACCTAATTCTGTCCGTTAAGGCGGTTCCATTGTTCAACGACTCGTTCACCGCGCCGATACTGACTCCAGTGAATGTTCAGCCGACCGATGACGAGTATCTCGGTGAGTTTGAAACTTGTTTGGCCTCATTTCTAGCTTTTACGCCAGGAGTTTCACGTCGGATGAAGCCTTTGCCACTAGGTGGACTCGAACCGTAGTTTTCTGCTTTTTGGGTTAGAACTCTCACCCGCACGCCATCCATGAGAGTAGCTTCGCCAGACGCTTATGCCAATATTCTGGGCGTGGAGCTTTGCGAGATCACGATTCTGAGTTGGTAAAGCAGAGGCGAACCCACTGAGTGCTGGTTCGAGTCCTGCATGGTGCGAAAGTTTTGCTAACGTTCGAAGAGCGTCATCTGATGTAGAAACCCGTCTTCTGGGGCCTATTCCCACTCCAGTCACTGTTTACGTGTGTCTCTCCAGGTCCTCTAGAAGCAGCTGTCAACTCACCCACTTACTTGCACAATTTCTCATCGATTTCTGTGGTGAGTACAGGGCCCTAGGAGTCTTCTGATCCATTTGCTCTCAGCCGGCTGAGTGCTTTGATCCCTAAAAGAGCGCTGATTTAGTACTCGTATCGTCTGTGGAATCAAGTCGGAGTGACTGGCAGGGCGCCGGAGTTCCTCGTGCATTCCGTGGATCCGCCAGCCGAGGCCGAGTTCTATCCGGACTCCAATATAGGTATGTGTGGTTCAGGTTTCTTTTCGAGAGGGCAGTTTCGCTGGCTTCGCCATCCTTCCTCCCGCGTTCGGAGTCTTTCTCTCCTTTCTTCTTGCCTTGCCCAACTTTATGTATTCTTAAGCTCTTGGCATCCAACCTCTATTTATTCGTCTCACTTCCTGCAGTCTGCGTCCGGCTCTGTACATCTCGATGTTTCCTTCTCTCCATGCCTCTCTAGCTCCCTAACAGTCTACCCAACTCTTCCTATTCCTCTTCTCTTCTCTTCTCGTCTCTTTTCTTTAGATCCACATATTTCTACCTTCTGGCTATCCCTGTTTCTTTGCCTTTGTCTCCTGTCGAGCACTCTAATTTTCCATTTTTTAAACATTTTCTTAGAAATGTCTCTCAGCGATTTGTTCTTCTCTTTCTCCAGTTCTCTCTCTCTCTTTCTATGTCTGTTCATCTGTCCTTTTCTGTTTCCCTCTCTGGTTCTTTCAGTTCCTTTTGGCTTTTCACCAACAGTTCTATCGCGAGTAGTTCTCCTTAAAGCTCTCTTTATGTCGTTTTCCACCTCTCTCAGCTCTACCGATCTCTCTGGTACTATTCCTTTTTCACTCTAGCAATTCATAGCTCTTTATGGCTCCCTGTCTTTAGCTGTCTAATTCTCTTCTTTCTGACTCTAAAGCTTTCCCTCGCTATCTAGTGTTCTAGCCCTAGATCTCTCTATAACCCTACTTCCTCTCTGGCTCTTCTTCTTCCTTCTTTTTTCTCTCTCCCCTCTCTCTCTACCTTTCTTCCTGTCGTTTTCTATAGCTCTTTATGATCCTCACTTTCCCTTTCTCGTCTGTTTCGTCTCTCGATCTCTGCCTCTCTGGACCTCTCTCCCCTTCTGGGTCTCTCCCTCTCACTCATTCTGCGGGTTCTTGTTTCACCAGTAGCTTTCTCTAAGGCTCTCTATTTCCCTCCCCTCTCTTTTTCAAGTTTTTTTTATAACTTTATGATTCTCTGTGCCTTCTGCTACCAGTCTCTAGCTGTCTAGCCCTTTATCCGTCTGATCCCGCGGCTCTCCCTCGCTTTCTAGTCTTCTAGCTTTTATTCTCTCTGTATCTCTATTCTGATCTTCTCTCTATCTCTGTCTCTATCTCTAATCATTGTTTTGTCTGGCTGTCTATCTCGATGATTATGGCTTGGCTCTGTAGCCCGGTTTTTCCCTTTCTGTCTCCCTGTCCCTCTCTTATGACGGTCTTTCTCGTCCTCCATCCTACTTCCTCCTCTTCTCTTCCTCTGGGTCTTTATGACATATAGCTCATAATGGCTCTTCATTTCCCTCTGTCTGCCTCGATCTCACTCTATCTATGGTTCTACGACCCTGAAGCCTTCTATCAGCCGTGGCTTGTTCTATAGATCTTTTCTCCTCGAACTCCCTGTTTTCTTTCATCTCTCTCTTCAAGGTTTCTACCCCTGGCTGTGTCTCTAGCTCTTTATGATACTCTCTCCGTCTGTCCTTCTAGATGTCTTCACCTCTCTCATTTTCTCTGGCTCTGTGCCTTTCTAGCTCGCATAGCAAGGGTTTGAGCACCAATAGCTCTCCCTCTGGATCATTGTTTTTCTGTTTGTAAGTCTCACCCCCTTTGCAGTTTCTATGGCTTACTTTCTGCAGATTTCTGTCCGTTTTCCAGTGTCTCTTTCGTTATAAGTTTTCGCTCGGCTCCGTATTGCTCTACTATCGTCATGCAGTGTTTCTTCCCGTTTTCTTCCTCTAATCCGAGTGCTTGTATTTCTTATATTATCGTTTCTTTTGATATTCTCATACATAAGCCCTCTTTTCAAGGATTCCGACCGATCGAGCCAGGGTCCGGCGTCGAGTTCTCGAAGGCTCTCGGAGGGAATCGACCTCGCGAACAGTTCACAGGTGGGCCTTTCCGGCTATTGCTGCACCTTTTCCCATTAGATGGAGACGGTGCGAGTACCCTCTGTTTGCAGTGGTGCTGCTTACGTACAATCGGGATGCGGTGCTGTCGGCCTCCCTTGAGCGGCTCCATCGCCTTCCGTACCTCAACAAAGTCGTCGTCATCTGGAACAACGTCGACCGAGAACCGCTCGGAGCGTGGCCCCGTCTGCACGTGCCAGTCGAGTAAGTTCTGCCGTTCCCCTTGTATAGCGCCAGCTTCATCACCCCGTCAATTCTCATAGTGGAAAGGTGCGCCTGTGTCTGGCACCGATGTCGTAAAGCGCGGCTTTATGAAGCCGTTGCGATGACATCATCGTGTCGATGTTCTTCAGCCGATCGATGCGGCTGCATGTCTAATGTTGCCGCTGGGAAGCGCGTTTTTTGCGGCTGCTTCCGCTTCGGATTTCGCATCCCGTCAAGAAGCGGATGAAGTGCACTTCATTAAGTGCCGGAGAGCTGGCGAGCGCGATTCGATTCGATTTCGTTCCAGATTCATAAAAGTCGCCAAGAACAGCCTGAACAACCGCTTTGTGCCATGGGATCGAATTAGGACCGAAGCCGTGCTGTCACTTGACGACGATATCGATCTGAAGCAGCACGAGATTGTGTTCGCGTTCCGGTGAGTATTTCGGGCCCGAAATCGCTTGAAGTGAGAGGTGGGTCACAACGGCACCGTGCGATGCGGTCGCGTCGCGGTCACTAGGGATCGATATCTATTCGCCCGCGCGTAAGAGGCCCGTCAGAATAATCTTTTCCAACTTCAGTTTGCCTTTAGGGCTTAGGGCCTTATCTAGGGGCTGATGGTCCTGAACCGAATACATGAATACGGTAGCTGGAACGCTGTACCTACGGGAATATAGGCATACGTACTGCTTCGAGTGTTTTTGATGAGAAAACGACAACTTTTATGAGACTAGTCCCAGGGCACTACGGCTTAGCTATGAACGAACACGGTCGCGCCACGCGGCGCGGTCGCGTCGCGGCTACTATCGTTTGTCTGCAGTAGATCGATATCTATCCGCAATTGAAGTTTGGATCACCTTCGTAATCGAATAGTCTATTAATTGGTGTGGTAGACTATCTGAGAAGCTGTTTTACTGGCACGCTACGATGAAGCGGTGGTCCTGTCCGGAATACAGGGCACGGTGCGAAGACACTTTGCACCCACAGGGTTTTAGCCGTTCTTGACGTAATAAGCGTTTGGATGACAGTTACTCCGTGTTTTTTTTTTTTTTTTTTGAAAGGTGGCCAAAACAGCTCTACGACCAGTGAGAGGGAATAATTCCACCTCTGGTGCGGCGCGGTCGCGTCGCGGTCAATATGGCCTACATGTTCGGAGTGTCTAAACCTTTTTCAAAAAAGGTTCTGATTTTTAAATGCAGCCGGAGACCATCTTATAGGTCTTCAATTCGAACGACGCAAGAGTAGTCGAATGCGATCCCTGGCCGGGGAGGGGTAATCAATAAGATCAACAACATGTGGAGTGACAATCAATAGCGAAAAACAACTAAAAGGGCAGTAGACCAACATGAGTTGCCGAATGACGCCGGCATAGGTGGAAACGTGAGAAAAGAGGAAAAAACATGGTGTGACATGTGGTTTCCGGTACTATCCTGCTTCGACACGTGACATTACCGCGCGGCAGAAACGCTGTCAGTTTCGGCGGAGGCTTACACGTTGCCTTACTTGACCGTTGCCTAAATGGGTCCCTTCTGGAATGCGGGGTTACGGTAACGAGCACAACATCCGTCCGGAAATTATGAATTCGTGCGGTTATGAGCTATTTTTGGCAGGTTAGGTTGGAAGATGACCGTTAAGCTGAGGATAAGTTTAACTGTAGCACGCGGCGCGGCTGCGTCGCGGTCAGTGTGACCCACTTCTTGCCAGGGACCTACTTACAGCACTTTAGAATAGTATTACTCCCGGATAAGGCATACGACCAGGGAGTTTTCCCCTACAATCTTTTGGACAGAATTCCGGGTTTCCCAATTGGTGGGGGTGCTGGTCTCAATGAGCCTTGTTGTGCCAGAAATCTCATGTAAGATCGTCATCTTACTTTTGCAGGGTGTGGAGAGAGAATCGACAGCGTGTCGTCGGATTTCCGGCTCGACATCATGCTCGCTACGGGCAGGAGATGTACTACAACAGCAATCATACCTGTCAGCTGAGCATCATACTGACCGGAGCCGCCTTCCTGCACAAGGTCAGTTAGGGAGCCGCGCCGCGACCGCACGCTTCGAATATTGATCGCGCGAATCAATATCGCCGCTGCAAAGCGGCCGAAGTATGGACCGTGTCCGGAGTCTGGGTCACTTGAATTGTTGCGAGTCTCACTGGTAGCCCACGCCGTGGTGATATATTGATCGAAGTCATATCGATCGAAAATGTTTCCAAATCGATATCGCATCGATCGACGGTTTCCCTCAAGTACGTCAGGGACATTAGTTGGTCCTGGAAGACCTGGTTGGGCTTTGGCAGATGCTGTCAAGCTCATCTAGATTTATAGCCTGCAGAAATGGCTAAAGAGAGCGTGAACGCCTGTAAATCTCGGTGCTTGTTGCTAATGTGGCCTGCATGGGAAGCTGAAACGCGCCGGCTGCATCGAACGGGCATGCCAATCGGAGTTGGATCCCCTGATAGCTGTTGCCGATTCAAATGGTTCTATGGTAGATTGTGATTGGTCGGCGTGTTCCCGCCTCCCACGTAGGCCACATTAGCGACCAGTACCTGAATTTCATATCTTTCTAGCTATACTAAACGTTCATAGCTTGTACTGAAGAGCAAGAAACCGAAATCATCTGTTATGATCGAAGTTGAGCCTGCGCCATGCGCTTGCACAGCATTTCTCGATGTTTACTTGAATGATAGTGCAAATGTCAAATAGATGAGGTTTAAGACAAAAGATAACATGTCTTTGCCCATGGTTTTCGTTATTCACTAGACTGGTCCGTATTTTTTCATTTTATGGTTATAATTATAAAACTTTGAGCTAAACTCGTGCTTTAAGGTGCGCCAAAACATTAGGCAGCTGCATTATTTTTCGCTGAAAAGGGTTTTTTGGCCGAAGCAGCAGCGAATTCTTGTGGCGATAAAGAGTCGTGAAGAATTCGTTGGCTACTTCGGTCGAGAAACCTTTCTGAAGTAAAAATAATGCAGCTGCTTAATGCTTTAGCCCACCTTAAAACGCCAATTTAGCTCGAAGTTTTATAATTCCAACTTTAAAAAATAAAAAATACAGGCCAGTGTAGTGAATTAACGAAATTATGAGCAAAAACGTGCAATCCTTTGTTCGAAAACCTCATGTACATGGCATTTGCACTATCAATCAAGTAAACATCGAGGAATGCTGTGCGAGTGCATGGCGCAGGCTCACCTTCCATGATAACAGATGATTTCGGTTTCTTGCTCTTCAACACAACAATTCATGAACGCTTGCTGTAGCAGAAAGATATGAATTGCAGGTACTAGTCGCTAATGTGGCCTACGCGGCAGCGGGAACACGCCGACCAATCACAATCGACCACGGAACTATTGGAATCGGCGATAGCCGTAGAGGGGACCGATCGCAAACACCCCTTCCGGCTGGCATGTATGTTCGATGCGGCCGTATTCATACGGTCTCCACGGCACTTGTAGGCCACATTGGCGACAAATACCGAATTTTTCATAACAGAGGCTTTTTTGCTCTCCTCCTCTTCAGTGCAGGCGTTTCAGTTTCAGAGTTCAAGCATTTGCTAGAGAACTGTAGCTAGAAAGATCGGGATTTTACGACCAACTTTGTGGAGAAGGCGGCCATTATTTTCGCGCGATGTCGATCCGACTTGTCGGCCTGGCAGCTCATGAGGAGGCGCCCGAGGCGCTCATTTCCCGTGCGCATTAGCGTTATTAAGCCGGGCATCGTCGTCGTCGTCGTGGTCGAGATGATCATCGTCGTCCCTCACGAGGCACTTCGCGAGTGTCATCGTCGTTGCTTCAGCGTATTGATCGTTGCCGTCGTCGTCGTCGTCGCTGTCGGTGGCGGCGGTGGCGGTGGTCGTCGTCGGAGACGGACAGGACATGAATACTAAATTAGCGCTTTGTCAGACGACGACGACGACGGCTCGCTCGGCTGACAACGGCCGTGCGGCGCCACTGCCGAATGGATTACCTTTGTTAGACGCGGAACACCAGCCGGCCACCCGAGTAGCCTCGGACGAGCCGCGTCGCATGCTGTGAGCGGAGGAATTCGCCGCGGTCGAGTTGGCCGTGGCGGTGAGATCTGAAGCGGTGAGGAATTCGGTCCGAAGAGCGAATTCGCAGCGTTCAGCGCGGAGACGGATGAGCTGCCAGGCCCGGAGAGCCGCTTGAAGTCGCCGACAGCGGAGCGAAAATAGTGGCCGTTTTGCCTGTTGTCTGCCTTCAGACTAGAGATGGCTAATTGTCGACTAGCGCAGCTACCGGCTGGGTGAGGACCATTCAGTCGAGCGAACCTGCTGTTCATGTGCACGGCGTATCCCAGCGGGATTCATGGCGTCAGTGAATCCTCAAGACACCTAAGAGGGTGAGCTTTGACTCGATTAAGGTCGAAGTCAACGCTCGGTGACCATGCAATCGAGCTCGGTGGCCATGTGCATGGCGTACACTGATAGGACATCTTATAAGAACGAGCCCAAAAGATCCTTAAGAAGATTTGGACATCAAAATACGTTAGTGACTGATGCCGGGCTCATCCGATAAGTCCTAAGTCCTAAGTCGACTGAGATCGATGTCAACGCTCGGCAGCCATGCAGTCGATCGTGCTAGCCATGTGCACGGCGTATCCCAGTGTGATCTCCAAGAGCTGCAAAGCGCGTTGAGGTGTGATCTGGAAATTGTTCAAGTCGAGCCAGCTCGGAATACAGCTCTGGCGACTGTGCTAACCATGCAATCGTATCCGCTGGGCATGTGCATGGCGTATCCTAGCAGGTTTCATGGCGACAATGAACTCACAGGACCCTAACAGGGTGGGTTTTGACTTGATAAAGGTCGAAGTCAATGCTTGGCGACCATGTAATCAAGCCGGCTAGCCAAGTACATGGCGTGTCATCAAAACTACGTCGGAAGGCTACTTTGAGCCCATCCGATGAACCTTGAACCGGCTGGACGAATGTGAATGTCAGGCTACCATACACTCTAACGAGCCTGATGAGCATGTGCGTGGCGTATCCCAGCAAGATCTCCAAAAGCTCCAAAGAAGCCTCTTGCTTTGGAAATTGTTTATTTCGAGCTTTAAGTGGAACCAGCACGGAGTGGAGGCCTAGCGACGTTGATAACCATTGAATCGAATCCGCTGAGCATGTGCATGGCGTATCCCAGCGAGTTTCGTGGCGACGGTGAATCGCGGACCCTTAAGAGGGTGAGCTTTGACTCGATTAAGGTCGAAGTCAACGCTCGGTGACCATGCAATCGAGCTCGGTGGCCATGTGCATGGCGTACACTGATAGGACATCTGATAAGAATGAGCCCAAAAGATCCTTAAGAAGATTTGGGCATCAAAATACGTTAGTGACTGATGCCGGGCTCATCCGATAAGTCCTAAGTCCTAAGTCGACTGAGATCGATGTCAACGCTCGGCAGCCATGCAGTCGATCGTGCTAGCCATGTGCACGGCGTATCCCAGTGTGATCTCCAAGAGCTGCAAAGCCCGTTGAGGTTTGATCTGGAAATTGTTCAAGTCGAGCCAGCTCGGAAGCCCTGGCGACTGTGCTAACCATGCAATCGAATCCGCTGGGCATGTGCATGGCGTATCCCAACGGGTTTCATGGCATCAATGAATCCTCAAGACCCCTAAGAGGGTGAGCTTTGACTCGGTTAAGGTCGAAGTCAACGCTCGGTGACCATGTAATCAAGCCGGCTAGCCATGTACATGGCGTATAGCGAGAGGACGCTTGACGAGGATGAGCCCAAAAGACCCCGAAGAAGCTATGGGCATCAACACTACGTCGGAAGACTGATTCCGTGCTCATCCGATGAGTCTCGAGTCGACCGAGGCGTATGCCGACGGTCGGCGGCCATGCAATCTGTGGTGCTAGACATGTGCACGGCGTATCCCATTGGGATTCTTAAGAGCCTTCTAGACCGTCACATCCATCCATAAGGCTATGTTTAGCCCTGCGAAGGCCTCACCGCGAGCTGTAAGTGGTATCTTGTCCAGGTCTAACCACATAATCTTACAATTTAGCCCATAAGACGTGTGCACGGCGTATTCCAAGCAGATTGGCGACGACAAGATAGCAAGATCCCAAGAGGGGCCTTTGTTCATGCATACGCCGTCCTAGGACTTGGTGTGGCTGAAAATGAGCATATAAGGACCTCAACGTGCGACTGCAGAATGCGCCATGTACTTCACTTGGAGGCATTTGAATGGTTCAGGCGCCACAGTGGAGTAACATCGACTGTTGCCTTGCGTCGCGGATTTGGATATACAGTAATCTTCACTGCTGCTAAGGTGGAGAAGGGGCAGTGGAGGCGCGGTAGAAGTACCTGCTGATGCCGAGTCCCACCCATCAGCGTTTTCTATTTATGGAGTGCGTTTGGTCGAGATTTCGAGATTAATGTGCTGGAAAACCGAGGTGAGAGCTCAGAGGACTAGAAACGGATCGATCAAGGGCTTCAGGAACACAACCACCCCGTGAAGGCCTCAGAAGAATCCCATGTCGCTCTATCCTTCCCAAGGATCTCTTCCACACCCCGTAACGGTCCCTGAAACCTCCCATGTTCCTTCAACCCTTCTCAGGGACACACAATGGTCATGCTCCATCAGAACACCATTATCCCGAGCGTCCCGATGGAGTTTGCTCAAGAATCCCTTAGAGGAGTTGTACGTAGCTGGGAGACTTCAAGGACCTTCCCACAGTGTGGATAAGGTCCCAGTTAGGGGCTAGAGTGACATGGAATTCTTCTACGGCCTTCATGGGTTGGTTGTGTTCCTGGCTCTCGTGTCACCTCGGTTTTCCAGCGCATCGTTCTCGGTCAACTGCATTCCATACGTAGAACACACTGTGGGTGTGGCTGGGCATGAGCAGATACTTCTACCGTACCTCCACTACCCTATCTCCACCTTAGCAGCCGTGAAACAACTGTATGTCCAGATCCACGACGCAAGGCAACGTGATCCAGTTGGATGCAGTCGACTTTGCTCCACTGTGACCATTAAACCTTTCAAAGGCGTCCAACCAAGTGAAATACACGGCGCACTCCTCGGCTGCAACATATTGAGGCACTTGTACGCTTCTTCTCAGTCGAACATCAAGTCCCGAGGGTGACGTCTGCGTGAATATGGCACATTTTCGGGATCTCATGCCCTTGCCGCCGCAAACCCCCTTGGAGTACGTCGTGCACACGCCTAATAGGCTCAATTATAAGGCTGCCGTGCTCTGACTTGGACGCTAGTCCACTTACAACTCGCAGTGAGCCACTTCCAGCGCTAAAACGCACCTTCTGGATGAGCTTTACAGCCTAGAAGGCTCTTAGGGAACTCACTGGAATACGCCATGTACATGACTAGCATGCTAGATTGTATGGCCGCCGGACTTTGGCTTCCATCTCAGAGGACTGAAAGCTCATCCGATGAACCCAGAAGCAGCTTTCCGACGTAGTTTTGACGCCATACTCTATTAGGCGTCTTTTGCGCTTGTCAGGCGTCTCACTGCTATACGCCATGTACATGCCCAGCAGGCTTGATTGCATGGTCGCCGAGCGTTGACTTCCACCTCGGTCTACTCGAAACTCTCAGAATGAGTACGTCAATGGCGAGGAATCACTACATCTTCTGGCGAAGACTGAACACGAACATGGCTTGCGGGGTGTCTGTATTTCTGAAAGCGCGCGGCGCGACTGTATCGATCCTCCGCGCGTCCTAATCGATATCGATTGATGTGATGTTGCTGTGTTGCGCGTCGGCTCAACCATAAAGTCCTACTCGAGCTCTTTCAGTCGTATCTACATGCGTACACGCACGACATGCCCGAGGCGATCCGCCGACACGTCGACGAGGTGACGAACTGCGAGGACATCGCGATGAACTTCCTCGTCTCGCACATCACCCGCGAGCCGCCGATCAAGACAACGAGCAAATGGACCCTGAGGTGAGCTGCCCCCTTCCCCCGACTCTGCTCGGGCGATGTCAATGGCCTTCCTGTGAGCCGGCGGCGGCCATTGACATGTCATGCGAAGGGGCGGGGTGCCGTTTTTGCGCTCGTTTGAGGCCATTTTTGCTCGCGCTGAGTCGTTTGATAATTCATGAGCGCCAAGCCGTTTCACTGGATTTTGGCCGGCGGCTCGACACTGTATCCGAATCGCAGAAAAATGCTCTGGCCAGAATAACGCGTGCCCATGTAAAATGGGCGGGGCCGGCAGTTCTGCGAGGAAGATTGTTTGAATCGCATGGCTTTTGCACTGAGAAACGAGCCTATAGACGTGGGTAGCTCGGGATTAATGTCTCCGAGAAATTGGGGTGTGGTGAGAGGTCAACAATGGAGAAAATGATCTACTGACCCGCCCACTATCCATGATCACTTGAGGGTACGCGGTTCTATAGACTGAAGTATCAGAAATGGAAGTTGAAGATTTCTGATCATCTGCTAGTGTCATTCTGAACGGCGGTATACATTTCAAGTTGGGATATTCTCAGTGGGCGTGGTTATCATCGCAGCTAGAGCCACGCTCATCGAGCATATCGATCCCTTAATCGAATTTTTCTTCGATTTTCCGCCTCTGAGACTACTAAGGGTCATAAATACGCAAAATAGAGCAGCTGACCATATCTTAACCTACATCTGAGTTTATGGCCATTGGGATCAGTCAATTTTAGGCGTGTTTCTAGTTGGGGGGCACCATGCGCGAATAAAACCTGTAGCTGTTCCACCACGCCACATGAGTCCGAGGTTTTTGTCCGAATTCAAGCGCCAAGTTGCGCGGAGTGACAGCTGCAGGTTTTAGTCGTGGATGGTGCACCTCCCTCAACCAGGAACACCCCTAAAATTGGTTGAACTGAATGGCCATAGATTAAGTTGTAGGTGTAGGCATCGCCAGCTGTTCTCTTTTGCGTCTTTGCGACTCTTAGTAGTCTCAGAGGCGGAATATCGAAGAAAAACTCGACTAAGGGATCGGTATGCTCGATGGGCGTGGCTCCTGCTGGGGTGGTAGCCACGCCCATTGGGAATAATCCACTTTCGAATGTATAGCGGCGCTAAGAGTGACACAAGTAGATGATCAGAAACCTTCTACCTCCATTTCTGCCACTTAAATCCAAAGGGTTATGGAACGTAACGCCAAATGGGCGGAGTCAGGCGAGAATGCTCTATTTTTGTTCATTCACCACAACCCAATTGTTCCGAGGGATTTAACCCGCGCTAACTCGTCTGAGGGCTCGTTTTTCAGTGCATTCCCACGTGTTTTAAAGGAATTGACTTATAAAATGGCAACAGAGATCATTAGGTCTGATGGGCGTGGCTCTAGCTGCGGTTATAGCCACGCCCATCGGGAATATCCCACTCCAAGGTGTATGGTAGCGCCGTCTGCTAGAATTATCTGTTTAAGCCGGTTAGGCCGACTTGGATAGGTGCTAAGGCATCATCTATAAAAGTGAACATAAGCTCCGCCTTCGCCCCGCCTACTTGAAAAAAGCTACGGACGCAAGTCAAAAAGCGGTGAAAAAAATCGCGCAATTTTTCGAGTTGATCGAAAATTTCCGGTCAAACTGTGGGAAAAGAGGGTTTTGTGGGGTTTGCTGTTTTTAGCCTCCTGGTAGTATGAACGGTAACGATTTTCTCCTAAACGCGTGCGTATACGTCGCGTGCCTGGGACGGGTGAATTTCGCTGCGGAGTATTTTCCCAACGGTGTGCTGGGATCGTTCAATACATGCGCGAAATGATCGATGGCATAGGAGAGTTTATACTTCAGTCGCCGCGTGACGCCACCGGTATCGATCGTTGGAACGATTTAATCGATATCGGCTGTTTAGCAGCACGACTTAAGTATAAACGACGCGTAATTGCACGTGGCCTTGGGAAATCCATATCAATTGGTTTTCTCGTCTGGTGGGCAACGGTACACGCATCGCGTCCGCGAACGCGACCGAAGGAAATATGCTGCACGCTGTGCGGTGAAGGACAAGGTCAGAAGCGAATGACATACGAGCTCTCTGCAGGTGTCCGACGTGCACGGAGACGCTGTCGCAAGACGAATCGCATTTTCACGAGCGACACGAATGCATACGACTCTTCACCCGGATATACGGCTACAACCCGCTCAAGTGAGTTTTCGGAGCTTTCGTTGGAGTGGAATGCATGGCGTATCCCGACGAGGTCTACAGGCTGGCCTTATGAAGGACAAGACGAGCGGAACCGTAACTGTTTGTTAGCGCTCGAATGTTTTGTAGTGCATCCGTCTGTGCGTCTGTCAGTGCGTCCGTCCGTTTGTCTGCACGTGCGTCTCCAGTCCATCTTAGGCCTCTGTTATACTCCCGCGGGAGCATCCGCGGAACGTCCGCGGACCAATGGTGCACGGCGGAGGCGGGCGTGGCGAGGCGCGGCGATTGGCCAGGTGAGGAGTCTCGGCGCGATTCCCGCCCTTCCGCGGATGCTCCCGCGGGAATATAACTCAGGCCTTAACGTGAGCACCTCATGCAACACTACGAAGCCACAATCGTCTTCAAGTGGACTCCCAACTCCAGTTCCGCCTGAATCGTGAAAAATTTCTGCCTAGTGGTATCTAATCGATAACTATACTTCACGAAAAAATCGATAAATTATCGATTTTCCGCGAAGTTTAGATCACAGTTTATCCTAGGGGTTGTAACCCATCGCCGACCCGTGTGTTCCCCTTTTAGTGCTTTCCTCGAAAGTACAGCTAACTGCCTGCCAGTTAATCCGTCCGTGCGTCTGTGCGTGCTTCCTTCCCGTCCATCTGGGTAGGAGCAATCGTGACTGCAGCGTATTCCGCAACAAGAATAAACCCTAGATAATCTACGTGTTGACCTTGTAGGTCTGGCGTGAAGCTTTGTCTGTGCGTCTATTTGTGCGTCTGCGTCTGCGCTTTCTAATCTACCTTGGTGCGACCGCTTTGTCTAAAACTATTTAGAAGCTGTAATCTCCTAAAATTTCACTCCTAACAGCGCTTCTACCTGCTTCATAAAGAGTGTCTACCTAGTCGTCCAATCGATATCGATCAATAGTTATCGATTTTCCCGAAAACGGAATGCTCATCCCAGTAGTATTCTGTTTAGTACCAGACTATTTCCGTCTTGCTGCTGCTCTCAAGCTTAACCATACTAACGAAATACCAGCTAATCTGTCTGTGCATCCGTCCGTGCGTCTGTGTGTGTCTTAGCTTTCATCGGCACGGATTTCTCCTGCTTACAACTCTGAAAAGAAGATGCTCACCAGGTCCATCTTCAACACGGACTATGCGAACGTCAAGGTCGACGTTGGCCATAATTAGTAGAGCAGTAACGATCTATAATTATCGATTTTTCTCGATCGATAAATATGGATTTCGATTTTTTTAGCAGAATAAGCGACAGCCGACCCCTACTTATCCCAAAGCGAGATGAGTAGGGTAGACTTTGTCCCTTCTCACTTTATCGGTCGACCGCCATTCTGCGAGTTTTCTCGTCCGTGCGTCTGAGCGTGCGTCCGCTCTGTAAACAGCGTCTATTGTTGCAGATTCTCGCAGTTCCGTGCGGACTCGGTGCTGTTCAAGACGCGACTGCCACCCGATAAGCAAAAGTGCTTCCGATTCGTGTAGCTCAATCGATTGATTTATCGATTTATTGATCGATGTTTATAGGCCTGATTTTTCTGTAAATGTTGCCATTCTTTCTGACTGTGATCTGATCGTTCTTGTAAATTTCTGGACTCTGTGAATCCACTTGATTTGTCATCTGATTTGCCTACTTCATCGCCTTATTCCTTTGTCACGTTGTTGTCTTGTCGTCATCATCGGGTATTTTGGCGATTTTTCTTTGTAATTTTTACATTTTCTATTCTAAGGGGCTTTGAGTCGACCCCTGGTAGCTATAAGGGCACAAATAGACGTCTCTGAGCCGTTGCAGTGGTTTAACAGCCATATAACACTGGCGACATACCTGGCTCAGTACCAAGAGGCGCCGCTTTTGCGCTGATCAATCGATCGATGTCATTGGGTTCGATTCCGCACCAAGGCGAAGGTGTCTAGTGGCTTGGGCGTTCACCAAAGCTTACTGTGGATCATTAAAGAGCGGTATAGACCTGGGGCGGAGTCGATCCCGCTAGTGGATTGCGGCGACCACTGCCACTGCTCCAAATCTCTCGATGTCACATTAAGACCTCTTCGACCCCTTTCAAGCCTTCAGACTAGACCCTTGTCCCCTCCCCCCCCCCCCCATTGCCGCTGCCACGCTGCCACGCTCTCATGTTGTTCAGCGCCGAACGGAGCCGCGCTGGCGTCCCGGCGTGGGGTCTCATTGCTCCCCAGTGTCGTGCTTTAATCGTCGTCCATCTTCCTCGCTCTCCGCCCTGGCTCACATTATGCACATGTTTTGCGCTCAGGCGCCTTCTCGATAAAGCGTTCCTTCGCGTGTGTGTGTGTACGGCAGTCAGCAGCGAGCGGTGTTGCCGAAGCGGCCGTGTGTGCGCCTCTATGTCGAGCTCATCTATCACTAACGAGATCTTTAGGGAATCACCGCGCGCCGCGGGTTTCTCGATAACACCGACACCGACGGCGTCAGTGGCGGCGCCCTAGATGAGAGGCAGAGATTCTCAGCGAAGCGACGAAAAAGTGCAGCGAATGTGAGTTTCACTACTGTCCCAATTTGGGTGGGCCAATCTATAACCGTACAGTACCCCACCCCCTCACCCCCGACTAGGAACATTAACATGAATTGGGAGCATGCATGCATAGGTCCTTGAGTACTCTAGGGACGTGCCTTGAATTCACCAGCGTCATAGTAAAGCGCTCTCAGCCTCAAGGGATGCTGCTAGACGATGTCCCAGTTGGGTGGGGCCAATGTGCAGTTGCGCAGTACTCGTCCCGCCCGATTAGGAATACGAGCAAAACTTTGAATATGCGTCCCTTAGCTCTTTCATAGTTGACAGCGTCGTGCCATCAGTTCACTAGCTTCACAGGAAAGTGCTGTACGCACGGTTCGCTGTCCCAATTTGGTGGGGCCAGTGTGAAACTGCACAATATCCGTCCCACCCGATTAGGAACATGAGCGGAAACTAGCAACATGCATGCATTGGCCCTTAAATGCTCTAGGCGGCGTGCCATAAAATCACCAACTTCATAGAAAAGCGCTCTTCGCCTCAAGGAATGCTGCTAGGCGATGTCCCAATTGGATGGGGCCATTCTGCTGCTGTACAGTATCCCTCCCCCTCCTCCCGACTAGGAACATGAACAGGAACTAGGAACATGCATGTATAGGCCTTCATATACTCTAGGCGATGTGCAATAAAACCGCCAGCTTCATGGAGAAGCGCTTTTCACCTCCAATGACGATGTCCCAATTGGGTGGGACCAGTCTGCTACTGTACAGCATCCCTCCACCTCCTCCCCGACTAGGAACATGAACAGGGACTACAGACATTTATGCGTTGGCCCTCATATGTTCTGGGCAATGTGTCGAAAAATCTCCAGTTTAACAGAAAATCGCTCTTCCCCTCAAGGGATGCTGCTAGGCGCTGTCCCAGTTTGGTGGGGCCAGTGGTGCAATATCGTGTACTTCACCCTCAACTAGCATGACGCCGATAGGGGGGGGGGGGGCATAATGCGCCCTGGCCCTACTCAAAGAGCTCACTTTCTGTTTTATGAGCCGGAGAGCGAATCACCGAGGAGCTGTGGTGCTGAAGTTTTACCCCTAGAGTATTTAAGCGTCAGCGCAACAAATTTGTTCTCTTTGGGACACCAGGTGCGGCCACCAATATCAGCCTACGTTACCGAAGGGTACTGTTAGGGCGCAGCAGGTGGCCTAACGTATACCGGGATAGGAATGACTATGGTAAGTACAGAGGGCCTGAGGAGTTCCGAGCTTCGTCGACGTACGACAGGTCGTCTCAAATTAGGAGGGCCACCCATGAAAGGCGCTTCGCTGACATGAGTTCGACGACGAAGCCCGCCATGGAGATAGACACATATGTAGGGGATATAGGGTTCCCTGTCCGCCAAAAGGCTTCACTCAGAAGACCTTGGGAGTTCGTCCAGGCCACTGGAGCAAGGTCTTCTGAATGAAGCCTTCTGGCGGACAGGGAACCCTATATCCCCTATATATGCGTCTATCTCCATGGCTGCTTCGTTGTCGAAGGGACCTACAAAGGCTATCCTAAATCGGCAGACTCAGTCGAAAGAGGCGTTCCAGAAGACCTAAATGATCTTCTTGAACCACTGATCGCTAGTCGAAGGGCAGCTGCAGGTGCTCTTCTTCGTACCACAGAGTACAGCGTGAAGTGAAACCTCTCAGGCAACCCTGAAGGCGGGGCTAGGTAGATGAAGCCGGTTTACTACTAGCCCATTTCGGCGGCAAATGACGTCCTTTTTGGGTTTCAAGGAGTAAGCCTGTACATCTGGGCAGCCTACGTGGTTCAAAGGCTGTTGCTTTTGCAAACTGTGGCTTGTAAGGGGTTTCTGGTATTTTTCGGGCTTAGGGGAGTGGGGGCTCAAGCCATGCTTCAGATATGAGATCACCCCTGCGTAATGACTACTTGAGAGTTCGACAAACTAACCAGAGGGTAAACAACTCAACCGACTAGCCTAGTTGTTGGGTAGAGGGCTGATGGGTTAGAGAAGGGCTCTAAGCTTGTCAGAAGTCTTCGGAATTCAAGGGTAATACGCTTGAAGACATCTTCCACAGATCACTCCGGTAGTTCAGGATACGATGAGTTCTGTGGTAGCAGCCTTCGGGTGGATTACCATATTCGCAAGACTTCTGCCGAGCTTAGATGCCTTGCCGATCCATCTGGCCTAACCAACAACTAGGTTAGGTGGTTAGATAGATTACCCTCTGGTCAGTTTATCGGATTTTCACCAACTTCATTACGCACCAGGCAATCTCATATGTCGCACATGGTTAAAGCTCCGCCCCTATGCTCGCCTGAGCCCGAAAAGTCCCAGAAATCCTTTACAAGTCACAATTTGGAACAGCAGTAGCGTTTGAACCACGTGGACTATCCAGATGAACAGCCTTACTCCTTGAAACCCAAAAAAGGGCGTCATTAATCGCCGAGTTGGCCTAGGCCAGGCCGGGCCATTTACCTACCCTCGCCTTCTGGGTTGTCTGAAAGGTTTCAGCTAACGCTGTACTCTGTGGTACGACAAAGGTCGCCTATATTTGCCCTTCGACTCGCTATCAGTGCTTGAAGAAGATCGCTCAGCTCTTCTAGAACACCTCTTTCGAATGAGTCCTGTTATGGTGGGCATGACGATGCCCTGACAACGAAAATGTTGAAGAGGTTTCGGGAAGCCGGACATCCAGAGCTATTTAACTTTGAACGTGACGAGGTCCATCGGGGACGGTACTGTCACCTGCGTAAGCGACCTGGTTACCTAGCCTATTTGTGGGTAACATTCGAGGTTTAATTACCCGAGTTTAACACTCAGAGGCAGGCGACATCGCCGAAATGTCAGTCGAGCAATAACGCGTATACCAGCCCGGTTTCGAGTTCAACACTACTGCAAGAAGTGAATAACGGTCAATGACGTCAATGACGCGATTCGTTGAGGTCGAACATGGCAGATACGAGGAGTATGTGTGCACCTGACGACTGTGGGTCGCGCTGCCCTGCGCCGCCACCTGCCCGACGGCTCGATTTTCGACCTGGACGGCGCCTACTCATTGAAGAGTTCATAATGCCCACCACAACGACGACGAGGACGAAGCGTATGGAACCCAGACAGCACGGGGTAGATAGTCTCGAGCGTAACGAAGTCCGTCGGAATCAGCGCTGACAGAAGCGTAAGCAACCTAATATAGCCAAGTCGTGGATCAGCCGCCAGGGCGTCGAGGTTCTGCGGAAGTCTCACGAATTCAGTGCTAATCCATCTGCGGGCCCTGCCACAGAACACTTTGTGGCTTCAGCGCCGATAGTAGCGGTGATGAAGCTACGGAGTGATCTATGGTAAGCTCCTAGGCGGATGACCATTGAACTCTAGAGACTTGCACAGAGCTTAGACTCCTTGACGATCCATCCGGCTTCTGATCCAAACTTGGTCACGCTACTGGGCTGCTTACGCTCCTGACAGCACTGATTGCGATGGACTTCATTATGCTCGAGGCTGTCTACCCCGTGCTGTCTGGGTTCCCGACGCTTCGTCGTCCTCCTCCTCGTCGTCGTCGCGGTGGGCATTATGGACACCTCAATGAGTAGGCGCTGTGCGGCGTCGAAAATCGAGCCGTCGGGCAGGCGGCGGCGCAGGGCAGCACACGCATGCATTCCTCGTATTGGATTAATGCATTCTAATGCTCGACGCACATGCTTCGCACATCAATGCTCGGCCCCAGAGGTTCTCCGACGATGCCCGTCCGACCATGAGGACTTCGACGCTCTGCAGTTGTTTCCTGAGGGTTCAGCGAGAGAGTTCAAAAGCGGCAGTTACATCGAAGGATCGTCAGACGGCCGTCAAACATCTGTTTTGCTGAAAAAGCCAATTCTTTTCGAAGTTTTTCGTTTCCTAATTGGAAGGGACAGCGTGGAATGTGCAGTTCTACACAATTTCACTCACCACATCTCGACTAGGAAGCTAAAAATTCTTTCAATAACAAGCTTCGAAAGCGGCAATTACACCGAAAGGTAATCGGAGGCACGTCAAACATCCATTTTGCTGAAAAAGCCAATTTTTTGAGGGTTTTCTCGTCTCCTAATTGGGAAGAACAACGTAGAATGCGCAGTTCCACGCAGTTTCATTCGCCCCTCCCGACTAGGAAGCCGAATATTCTTGCCGAATATGCAGTGACCAACAGGTGAAGACAGTAAGCAGCCTTAGCACGCTGTCATAAGCTTTCTGAATCCAAAGTATCGTAAACGACGATCTATCGACCCCTTGGGGCCATTGCCTAAGATCAAGGCACAGGCAGAGTGACAGGAGTCGCGGTTTCGCCTACAGTTGGAAGGCACGGGTTCGTGTCCTTCCGAGGATGTCTGAAGAGCGCATTAACAGTGAATCTCCTAGAGAGTTCCCTCAAGAAGGTTGCGGGCGCTCCTAGTTGGTGGGGCGCCCGAATGTGTGCAATATTGCGTGAGGCTGTTGTAGACGCTTGCGAGTATTACGCCCACCCCCCCCCCCCTTCCCCCAATTATGTAGGAGGGCGCTAAACGTTGAGCGCGAATAAATATAAGGCAACTCAACTCCTGTCAGGTGAATATGTGCGCATTCCTAATTGGAGGGGGGAGGGCAGGCCGAATGTGTGCAATATTGCGTACAACAGTAGAAAACACCTTGAGGATTACGCATTGCTGCACTTATTCACGCCTCAACTAGGATCGCACATCGACTTCCTACTTAAGCATAAAATGTATGCGCTCATGGCCCAATGAAGTTTATACGCTTTCCTAGTTGGGGGGGGGGGGGTATGCGCGACATGAAAATGTGTAATATTGCGTGAGCCTGCCGCAGTGGTCAGAGTTGCACAGGAGGAGGGATTTTACGCAATTTTGCACATATTCTGGATTTCCTCTTAGCTAGTAGGGTGCTAGTTTAAATATAATCTTATAAAAAGCGAGGGTATTAACAAAAACCTCGAAAAGATTTGAAAACTCGAAATTTTGGATGAATGCGTGCAAAGGTGCGTAGGCCTGCAGACGCCCTTGAAGAGTTACGCGATATTGCACACATTTGTACTGGATATATCGATCAAAAACATTAAGAACCTCGAATAAATCGAATTAAGAAAAGAATGTGTGTGGAATCGCGTGAGTGTGCCGACTACATGGAGTTGTTACGCAATACTGCACGCATTAAAGCTGCCCCTCCCAATTAGGACAACAGCAATAGTTGGTACATCGTACAGAAAATCGAAATCATCGCATTTCGAGTGAATTTCTGCAGAATTGCGTAGGGTTGCACATGCTATGGGGGAATCGCCAACTACTGCACACCTTCCCCACCCCCCCCCCCCAACAGAGCATAATACTCTATATATTTCCGCTCAAACTTATGCTTAATACAACGGTAGTTTAGATTCAACAACCTAATCAAAGTTTTCGGAGTCACGCAATTACGAAAAATAACTAAAACCCCGACTCTCAAAGGGTTGTGTGCAAAATTGCGTAACGTTGCGGACGCCATGAGTCTGTTACACGAAGCTGTCACGTACTATTGCACACACGCAGGCTTGCCCAACTAGGAAACAGCGGTTGGTTGGATATGCTGTGCAGGGAACGCCTAGAATTCCGTCGAAAAAATGTGTGCAGAATTGCGTAACGCTATCTGTGTGGGGAAACTACACAATGTTGCACGTATTCAGGCTGTCCCTCCCAATTGGGACTGCATCGATGATTAGGTATATCGTGCAATTTCGATGGATTTTCTGCAGAATTACGTGGGAAAATTTCGCGGTGTTGCACACATTTCATACTCAGCCCTGCTCGCCCCGCCCCCGCTCGATTGGGAGAGAATCGATTTTTGAATCCGCTAAGCTTCTGCAGTAAGCTTTCACTTGAGGGCTTCTGCTATTTAAGAAGTAACAGAATCCTTTCAAACACCTTCATAACCTCGAATCGAAACAGGGCACGGCGCAACCCAGCGTACTCCATTAATGAGAACTGGTAGCAGCCAGAAAGCAGGAATTCGGCCACCTCCTCGGTCTTCGCACATCGTCGTTGTCGTCGTCGTCCTCCTGGTGCAGCCGTGGTTGTCTCGCGACGTCTTCTGGAGCCCGTGTCATGCCTTCTGAAGACCTTACTGTGTTCCCAACGCTAGAAAATGGCCCACAGAGCGAGTAGTTCTTCGTTCAGGCCGCCAAACCATCTGTTGGACAGAACCCGAGTGGCCAGCCTGCCGTCCATAGACATATAGGCCTGTAGGCTATGTCGACACGCACCTAGGCAGCTTCTAGCCACTACCCCAGTGCCCAGAAGGCGAGTCGGACGGCGCTCTTCGACGACTCGATGCCCCGAGAGGATGAGGATGATCCTCCCCCTCCTCTTCTTCCTCCTCCTGCGCTGCCTTCGTTGCAGAGCGGCGGCAGCAGCAGCGGGGGGCGGGGGAGCGGGACGGGACGGGCCGTGGCGGCTGCGGCGGCGGCGGCTGTGTGCGTGTCTGTGTGTGAGCTTCCAAAGGCGGCTCGCTCATTCGCTGCCTAACTCGCCTCGTCAGATGTCGCCTCGCCCCGAGAGGTGGCCGGCCCGCACCCATTCTTCCTCCGCTGCTGCTCTCCTGGGCCTGAAGCCTCCTTCCTCCTCGATGGACGTCATCGTCAGCGTCGTCGGCTGAGGGTAAGTGACTTCCTTCAGACACCTTCGAAGCTGCTGCTGTTACGTAAGGACGGTTAGTCGAGGCTGGACAGGCCTAGATGGGCCTAAGGGTGTCCTAGAGCTTCCGAGCACACTGCCCCACTTCGTCTTAAGGATCCAAGGGTTCCCCATTCGTGGTCGTTTGTACCTTACCCGGCGCTGGTTTCTCCTCGACATTTCGCTGCGTACGTATGTCGCGCCTTGTTCGGCGGTTTAACTGCGTATCAGATGCGGCTGGCACACAGACACATCGATCTGGCGCTGCTGAGGCCATCGTCGCCGCCACCGCAGCGCCGGCGCACGTTATGGCCGGCCACACGGACAGAAAGAGAGCAGCTCATCATTATGCACCGTCGCGACGGCACCGAGGAGGAGCGTCGTGGCTCCAGACGAGGTCTTCTGCGGCGCCAGACCGGCGGAGGAGATCCGCGGCAGGGCCAGGTTGAGCCAGTCTCTTCTGAAAGGCCGCCGATCGACGGATTCAGACCTGTACGAGTCAGGCAGCCATCTGGAGCACGCCACGCACCTCCTGCTCTTCAGATTGTATCGATTTCACGCTCTGTGAGAGCCGCGACAACGACGAGGAGGAGGAGGAGGAGGACGTTGTCGTCGTCGGCGGCGATGTCGTTGAGCCGCCACAGTCACCGACTGCAGCAGTCACACATCGATCCAGGTGCACTCAGGCGCTCCGACGACGACGTCGACGGCGCCCTCCGGCCCCGACGCGCGGCTCCCCCGCCCTGCCGCATCCATTCCCCTCTCCCCATACTGGGTAGAGCAGCTTCGGCGACCAGGCTGTTGTCGGTCGGTCGGTCGGTCGGTCGGTCGGTGGAGGTGTCGAGGAGAATGCCCTGGTGTAATTGCAGGGCAAACACGCTCGCCCGACGACGACGACGAGGTCTTTCTATGGACGACAATGGACGTCGTCGTCGTCTTCGGCGGCGGCGGCGGCAGAGGCCCGGGAACGTTCCCCGGGTGGGATCGGTGGGGCAGCTCGCTGCCGGCTGGCTGTTTGCTGTAACCGGAAACGCCTGTGCAACGAACACACCTTCCCGGTAACAATGCCCGAATTCTTCGCCGAACGAACGTCGTCGTCGCGAACGCCACCGGTAGGCATTCATCAGATCGGATTTCTAGGTAAACGCCGCCACCGCCGAGCACCGTATCGCCATCGCCGCCGGCCGAGGACGGCTTCACCATGCGGCGCGCATCATCATCATCATCGTCGTCGTCAGCGGCGGATAATCGGGCAACAACGCCCGACGGGATTATCCCCCAGATGGGCGCGCGCGGCTGTGAATATCATCAACGTGATAGAGCAGCAACACTGCGCGGCGACCAGCTCATCGATTCGCCTCCGACTCCGAAGGAGTCCCCGTGGGGCCCCTCCTCCTCCTCTACCACCTCCTTACTCGGGCGACGACGATGATCCTCTTATAGTCCGTGGTGGTGACTGGTTTCGCACTTTGACGGCCACCCGGCGACCCGCCGCCGCCCGCAGCGTCTCCTCGTCACGTCGCCACTAATCGACTGGACCCCATTCATCTCGGCTGCACGGAGGCGAGGAGGAGGCCATTCGGCGGGAGTTGAAGTCCTTGAGAACTTGGTGTCCAACGAGCTGGTGGAGCGCCAGCTACTCCTCTTGTTTAGGCCCTGCAAGACAGAGTCTAGATAGGCCTTCCATGTCTGCAGGTCCTTAAGTGCTCAAGGATGGGGTAAGATACCTAAAAATTGGTTGAAGAAGTCCTCAGAGGACGTTATCCCTTCAAATAGGCCCCCTCGTAGGGCTTGCTGTCGTCATCCAGCCACATGCTGCCGCTTTCCATGCTTTCATCCCTTCCATCCGCCTATTCCAACCCATCAAACAGTCCAAATAAGATCAGGTTCCGACGTACTATTCAGAATGACACCTTTACGGGCCTACGAGCCTAATGGCTAGGCCCAGGCACAGGCCTTGCATCCACTTTTCCTGTTGTGAAGGAGCGCAGCGTTGGTCTGATTTTGATAGTGTCTTGGCACGCCAACGAGCTGGTGGAAAACGCATGGTCCCTCACTTTAGGCCTTGCTAGACGCAACCTAGACAGGTCTTCTATACCTATAGGCCAACTAGTTTTCAAGAACCTAAGCATAGTCCAAGACACCTAAAACACCTACCGCTAGCGGTTCAAAGCCGTCATTTCAGTTAGTTTAGGCCCCATCTTAGGCCTTGCCGTCGTGGCTTAGTCGTATTCTATGCTTTTGTCCACCTTTTCCGTCCCCTGTAGCCCAAAGTAGACCTAATTTTCGCTCTAAGCGTTTAGAATAATACCTTTATAGGCCTAGCAACCTGTAGCTAGGCCCGAGCACAGGCCCTACATCCGCTTTTTCTGTCTTGAAAGAGCGCCGCCTTGGTTGTTGGTTCTGATAGTATCAAGGCCGGCTAACGACGAGCTGGTATAAATCCAGTGAGTCCTTCTCTTCAGGCCTGTCAGACAGGCCTAGACCAGCGTACCCATGTCATACCTATAGAACTATAGGCTTTAGAGGACATTAACGCCATTGGCTGCGGTGAACTAGGCCTACTCACTTAGCTGGTGCTTAGGCCGGTCTTAGGCCCCTTAGGCCTTGTCGGGCCTTTTGCTGCTATGTGCTACGACTCGTTATCTGTTAGAAAAGTTTCTTCAGGCCCTTCTAGGGCTTGTAACTCTTTAGAACGTAAGATTTCGTAGCCCTCGGGCTCTAGACGATGGCGTTATCCTTACTTAGGTCTGGTGTAGGCAAGCGAAGCCTTGAGAAGACGGTAAGACATTGAAAGGCCCGCACCAGGCGTAGAGGCCTAGCTCACAGTTGGCTTTCGTTCTTATAAGTCTGTGCGTCATCTGGTAACTGAACGCTATTAATTCTCTGTTGAGGCGTCCTTCAGATTTTCGCCTTTTTAGGCCTTTTAGGCCCTTATTCTCTCTCGTTTCTGTAACGTACGCATGTAGGAGAGGATTTTTAGGCTTTCCAGGCCCTTCCACGTCACAACGGTGCTGGATGTCGGCATCAGTTGCTAAGGCGACAGGGCGATCAGCCGTGTATGGTCGCTCATTATCCTTGCAACCGCTGAATTCTCCACTGACTCGTGAATAATCCATGGAGTTGGGCCCCTACCTAGGCCCAGATTTTCTTACGACGAATTCCACTGCGTCCCTCTATGATTTTTTTTTCTCCCTGGAACAATTTAAGGATCCATGATCAGGCTTTCTGTTCTCCACAGCAGTCTAGGCTTCCTGGTTACCTTACAGGCCTTTCCTAACGGCAAAAAGACCCTTCTAAGCCGTGCCATCCTTGGTAGGGAAGATTTTCGTGTATTTCTGTCAAACTAAAAACTTCTAGGCCCGCTCGTAGGCATTCTACTCGATTACAAAAGCTTCATCTCTTATCGGTTTCTGCTGAATTGTTCAGTACTATCTAGTCCTCTTAGGCCTCTTATAGGCGCTGTCGACAGTTCCTGGAGGCAGATTAGGTAGGCATGTCAGGCAGACCTCCTTGACGAGTAAGCTGCCCATAGCAAAAAAAGCTTCCAACAGAAGTTTAGGCCTGTATCTAAGCCTCTGGTGAGTAACTGTATTTTCGGCAGCGTAGGCTTGTTAGGCGTATCAGGCTCATTGCGTCTAAGCTTCTTTGGTAGCGAGGTCTTCGGCTATTCCTGCCAGGCTTGGAAGTTTTTGGCCTGCTCTTAGGCCCTCCACTCAATTGAAAGCAATTACTCAATGAACGGATTGTTCTGTATAGTCTAGGCCTGTTAGTTCTCTCCTAGGCCTGTTCGATTAGTCTTGAAGATAGGTTGGCTAAGCTGAATAGGTAGTCTAAGGCTTGTCCTAAGCTTATTCACCATAACTCGACGATGTGGCTGGGAACTTCCTCGTCGTTTTTTTTTCTGAAGGCACTACTGTAGCGAGGCTACCGTACTCTAGCAGGGCGCCGTCAGAGTTTTCAGGCGTTCAGCAGAATTTAGGCACTGCTAAGCGTTAGGCCCGGCTTTTTAGGTACCGCTTTTGATCAGGCTCGGCTAGGCCCGTCTCTGCAGGCCTGTAGCCGACTGGCTGCTGGCTTGCCGGCGAGTCGTAAAACCGTCACCACCTGGGCCAGCCAGCATGACCTGGCCAGGCCGGCCCAGGCAGTCAGTCAGTCAGTCGCCATATTCGCCGCGCCGGTGCGTGCGCGCACGCGCGCTCTAATTGGCATCCAATGAACTCCTCGTAAACCTAGCGGCGAAATTGCTGCGGCGCTCGGTAATTGCCGGGTCGCGCCAGGCCGTCGTCGTCGGCGGCGGTCGCGGTGGCGGTTGCACGCGCTCCGCCCCGCCCCCGAACCGAGTTCGACGCGACTTCGCCGTCCAGCCCGGCCGGACGGGCAGCCGAGCCTCAGCCTCAGCCTCAGCCTCAGCCCGGCATGGTGCTCCGTTGTTTGCTCTCCGCCCTGGCCGGCCAGCCATTCCTTGCTCTCATGCGTATTCGATGACGACTGATGGCGCTGAAATCCGAAACAGTCGCCGGTCGGATTCTGTTTCCGCCGCGTCGGCCAGGCTGAAGGTCATTCTGGAGACGTCTGGACGCGCGGCTACGGTAGGTTGTCTGACCCTTTGGGCGCTCTTTTAAAGGCAGAACGCACTTGAGCTTGAAATCCAGAGTTGAACTATCGGAGCAAAGTCACCGCTCGGTCACCGTTCGGTGAAAATCCCGTCAACTATCGGTGAATTTCATCCAGCATGGTGAGTAGGTTTGACGATGAGCATTTGCTAGGAACATAAAGCTCTACAGCCTCACCATCATGGTTACCTCAAACTTGGGTAAGTAAACCAGGGCGAGTAGTCGCTCTGCCTCTCACTTCACCGAAAGTTCACTCGCAGGTGACCGCTGGGTGTTTTAGAGTCATGGTTACTCGCTTGGTGAACATTCTAAGGCAGAACTCAGTTGTTTGCAATGCTGGCCACCAACCGGTGAAAATAATGTCATCTGTCGGTGAATTTCATACGACACGGCGAGTAGTTGCTCTCCTTCACTTCACCGGATTTTCACCTGCAGTTGACCGCTGGGGGTTTCAGAATCATTGTCGCAACAGCTTTGCTCAACCGTCCGCGTTTCACCTGTATTTATACGGCAGAAGTTCGAAAAAAAAATCTAGTTGATCTGCTGATGAAGCTCCGTTCACCTACCGGTGAAATTTCACTAGCGTACCGGTGGCTAAGAATTACGAGTGTCTGAGTAGGTAGACAGTGAGATAGGTGGAACGAGATCTCGTCAGAATATCCTTGTCTTCTGAAGTGCATCATTACTTCCATCAGCGCTTATGTAGGACGATGGAGGGGGAACACCTAGCGGTGAACTGCGGGAGAACGTCCGTTGGCGTGCAAGCAGAACCATCGCCGTGTCGTGTAAAATTCTCCGGTAGGTGACAAGATTTCTCCCCTGCCTCGTTCTGGTAGTTCGACAGGATTCTAAGCAAAAGCGCGTGTAGTTTGAACGAAATTCTGTAATTACACACATTACGTGTGACATTACGCCACCATCCCAAATCGTCATCTGCATCCTTACACAGTAGAGCGTTAGGAGTTTCGAGTTGTAGTCGCTCTATTAATGATTTTTAAGGCAGATCTCAGTAGTTTGAAATCCAGTTGAACTACCGGAGGAAAGTAGATGGCAGTCCTGCCACCTATCGGCCATTTTCACACGAGTTGCCCTCCCTTCCACTTCACCGGGAGTTCACCTGCATGTCTTCCACCGACCCTTATGCGGTGCGGTGGAACACAGCTTACTCTGAAACACTTAGAGGTCAACTGCGGATGAAATTCCGGTCAAGTGAAAGGACGGCTACATCTCATCCTGTGAAATTCACCTCCAGGTGACCGGATTTTCACCCACTGGTGACGTACGACATTCTTGCTAAGTAAGAGCATCTTAGACTGAGTCGAGGAAATCTAGACACCTCGGGATTTCAAAAACCCTTCTGTTTGGCAAAAAACTGCTTCCTCCTTTTAAACCAACTATATTTTGGCTAAAAACAGAACATTTAGTGATTTCAGTCGTCGTCACATGCGCGTGCGTGTCGTGAGCGGTTGCACTGCGTACTCCGCTTACGGCTGTAAATTCACTTGAAGTGATTTTATGTTGCACTTCAAATTCGAAGTCAACAGTGTCTGAAACGCCTAAGGACCCCCAAGGATTGATCATGCGAGGCTGACAGCCGCCCCTGTATCCACTACCTGTCATGCCATCGTTAAAGACCGTCCTATGCATCGAGAAAAATTTCCAATTTTCTGCGGATACTGGAAAAATTACCGCCGAAACAGCGAAATGCACGCATTTATCAGCGCAGCGTACGCGTGCGTGTCGCGAGCGGTCGCGCAGCGTGCTCTAGTTGTGCATGAACAGGTACTGCTGTGTCTAAAGCGAACGATAAGACTATAAATAGGCCTTTTTAGTAGTGTTTTATAATAGAAGCGAAGACTATTATGTCTACGACCGCTGAGGAGTCCAATGGTGATCCTAATGTTTGATCGGCAGCCGCCCCTGTATCGACCGCATCATTACTACCTTCAATGTGGCCGTATGGATAGAAACGAGAGCCTTCGTAAAATCGCGTCCAAATAACGTTTTTAATGCTATAATCAATTAGGGTGATATGTCTAGTTAGTTACACGTGCGTGCGTGTCGCGTGCGGTCGCGACGCGCGTGTTAATTGTTCATGAGCAGGTCCTAGCACGTTGAGCGCACTAGCACAGGTTTGCCTTTCACATCTTTCACTTCATTAAAAATAAGGTTTCATAGAAGGTTCTAGTTTACTGAAAGCGGATTGATAAATAAACAAATAAATAAATAAATTTGTTACTAAAATTATTTTTACAGTGTCTTTTTTTCATAAAATGTGTTTTCGGCCAAATGGCACTATTTTATCGAGTTTCTCAATTTCAAAAACAAAAAGGCCTCGAGGTTAAGAGTGCGCAGATAATATCCGGGTAATGTGCGTGTCGAAACCGCTCGCGACACGCTCGCACGACCTAAATGTGCCATTTTGAACCACTCAGCCTGAGTCTATAAATGTGCCACATATCAATCTTACTGTGGAATATTTGCAAAAAGTAATTACGTTTTGCGACTTGTACTTCCTGAAAAATTTGGTACATGTCGTTAATGTGGCCTACACAGGCGGAAATGAGCCAGCCAATCGCAACCAATCAGAACACCGAAGAATACACTCGCTGCTCAATCAGGACATCGACCGTGAAAACACATCTGGGTTGCAGGGCCATAAAATGTGGTCAGGTTTGTCTAGCGCGTTTCCGCCCACGCATGTAGGCCACATTGACGACCAGTACTGTTTTATTCAACAAACGGCGTAGAATGGCTGCACTTTTTCGGAAAAGTCATAGAGGTGCCTGTGCCACTGAACAACTGCTCCGCGGTAAGCTTGATCTACCGGATTGCTCTAATTTAAAAAAAATCGATTTTTTATCGATTTTTTGGGGCCTTCGGGCTGCCTCCTTGAATTGCGTAGTGCCTTTTACAATGGTGACGTTCCGTACTTACTCAGTTTGTAAATAAAATAAAAAAAAACGAAAACAACGTGGCTACCAATGGGGACAAAGGCTCCGCCCTCAATTGTCAGGCTGAACGTCGGCTGCACCTGATTGGTCGAGTATTTTTTGTGGAGCTTCTCGGATAAGATGCGATATATGTCGTGTTGTGGAGGTTAAAGTGGAAACCATTTTGCGATGAAGATTTGTGTTTACTGTTATTTTCAATGTAAAATTAAAGATTCAAAACATAAATAAATAAAAATATATGGATAATAAATAAATAAAATATAATACTACTACTATAATAAATATATTATACGTACATACAAGTATAATATAATGAATAAATAAATAAAGGGTAATTGTAAAAATGCATAAATTAAAATTTAATATACAGTTGTGGAAACGATTTTATGAGGAAAACTTGTGTTTACTATTATTTTCAGTGTAAGATTAATGGTTAAAAAATAAATGAATAGAAATATAATATGTAGTAATACTACAATAAATAAATATATTATGATAAGTACACACAATTATAGTAAAATAAATAAATAAATAAATAAAGGATAGTTATAAATACGCATGAATTAACATTTAATATAAAATTATTATTTGCT
Source organism: Heligmosomoides polygyrus bakeri (assembly GCA_947359475.1). NCBI lineage: Eukaryota > Metazoa > Nematoda > Chromadorea > Rhabditida > Heligmosomidae > Heligmosomoides > Heligmosomoides polygyrus. The sequence goes on from OX375867.1 coordinate 12,133,129, forward strand.
ATTAGCGCGCTTTCAGCATCTACCAATACTTTTTGTTTAGGAAGTTCAAGCGGCGCCAGAAGACGTCGCGGAACTGTCGTGGGAGCGCCGTCATCTCCGCTTCACACGCCACTTCATCATCACGACGTGATGGACGCGGGAACTTCTGGCGCCCCGCAGCTGAAGACGTCGTCACTCTTCGCTCCTGTTCGCTCGGACCCACCGCCCTCCCCCCCCCCCCAATGCGGACGGTGATCCATCTCGCCTGACACTTGACTCAAACCTCATTCGATGAAGGTGAGCAAAGTCTCAGGTGTGGCGGCTCGTCGATCTCTGCCCCCCCCTCCGACTACGGAAGCCAAGTGCACGGCGCGACTTCGGAAGCGATGCAGGAGTGTATCGGATCCTTTTTGACATTTTGTTCTGTGAATAAATGCTGATTGCCGTTGAGTTTCATCTATTTTTAGTACTGGTCGACAATGTGGCCTACATCGAGAGGCAGGAGTGCGCCAACCAATCACAACCAATCAGAGCAGCCCCTCTGGTGTCCATTGCGCCCCGAGACGTTGTGACTTGTCCCAGCTCCCATGTAGGCCGTATTAGCGACTAGTTCCGCTCTTTAAAAAAGTACGAAAAATGCTATGTAGGCCACATTAGCGACCGGGGTCGACCCTTTTAAAGCATTCGACAAAAAACGTTCAGACGTGCACTAGTTCAGTGGGAAGATTGCACAGATGCCAGCTGGCTTGGGTTGAGGGCCGACGACTGAAATTGATTGACTTCCAGGTAGTGCTGATGGCGCATTGGATAGGAGCATGGCGCCATGAAGGGAACGTTGAGGGTTCGATTCTCCAGCTTTACATCTCCACAGTTTGACTGTAAATCGAGAGCATCTGGTGTCTACTTGTCGTTAATGTGGCCTATGCCCATGTCCCATGTACACCTAATGGCCTCACCATGTAGGCCACATTCACGACTAGTTCCAGGAGTGCTCTATTACTAACCCTGGTAGAATTGGGTTAGTTTCGCTGAGGATGGACAAGAGGTAGATGCGAGAGTCACCGGCTCGGTCTCTGTGAACCGCTCGAAAGTCATGTCATCGGCTGGTCTTTCACCCTTGCACACGCCCAGGGAGAATTCGCTATAAGTACCGTAACTATCTTACAGCTGGGAAGGATCGTTTACGCAATGCTATGTACATCTATGTACATACACGACCGTTCAGCGGCGAAACGCCTCTGCCCTTCTGAAAAGTGCAGCCGTGTCTACTAGAATTTCCTGGGAAAAAGGGCGACACTGGTCGTTAATGTGGCCTACATGGGGAGGTGCCGATGCACTAAATCAATGAGAAACCATTCAACGCTCGGGCTACGCCGACGTCAGTACACTGCTTGCCCTGCACGTTTTTCGTCGATAATTTGGATGATTGTCATTGCCTGAAGCATATCTCCGCCTGCCCATGTAGGCCACATTAACGACCAGCAACCACAAGGCTACAACTCTATCCGCAGCAGGTATCAGAACGTTGTCGTCCTACATTGCACTCACAGCAGAGAGTGCAGCTGCAGCGGCAATGTCAAAGCGGAACAACATGTGACGAGAACGCACCAATGGTGTAGCGGTATCATTGTACCCTCCCACGGTACAGACCCGGGTTCAACTCCCGGTTGGTGCAAATTTTTTGCCCTTTCTGTTTGGGGTCCTTTATAGCTGCTGAACCTCTTCTGGGCTTCAGTTGGCCAGGAAAGCAACGATGCAGCATCTTCGCTGGATGGAAGCGCTTGCAGCGATTGATTTCAGGAGCCGTATGGTCTGTTGCTGCTTCACGACGGCGACTCGATGGAGCGACTGCCTCCCTTCCTCTGCAAGGAATTCCTACAGCTTCTGGGACGCACTGCTGACTTCTTTCTCGAGTCGAGATCCATTCGGAAGCCCCTCGACCTGGCCCTGAGGACTCTAGACCTCCGGTCTGTTATAAGCTGAACGTAGAGCATGTAACATCTATTAAGCCGAAAGTGATGCAGAATCAGTGCTGGGTTGGGTTTTAGAAGAATAGCAAAAGCGATTTCCTCCATAATTTGAACAAAATGGAAACCGCTGCTTTCTTAAATCGATTTAGTTCTTCATTCGACGGAAAGGCTACCACATAATCAAACAAAATACCGTCTGCTCTTAAAGAAAACTATTTAGCCTCGCAAATGTCCTTTTCAGAAGAATGTCTACATTGCAGATCAATGTTTTTGGCGAAGAAATTAGGGCTAATGCAGGAAGCTCACTCCAACTTTCACAACACCCGCCGAAAAGATTGTTTACACTATTTGAGTGTGGTCATCGCGATCGAATTCCATGATTGCGCCCTCTCGGCCCGTATGTATTAGGTTGATTGAAAAGTCTTGCAACACTAAAGGATAAAGGATAAAGGACGGCGTTATTTAATCCCCTTTGGGATGCGCCACGCATTTTACCTCTACGTGATGTCGTGGAGGCGAGTTGAAGGCGTATTTGGCCATAGAATGACCTGCGGTGGCCAGCCGATGTACAAGTCGACGCTTTATCCTTCCCAGAGAAGTCTGGTACCAATTCACCGACCCCGGAGGGATGGAAGGCTTGGTTGACCTGGGCAGGAAATCCGAACCAGGAACCTGGTATCGGGATCAGGCGGTAGCCGGCGCCTCCTCCGACTGCGCTCCACGCGCCCCTGTCAATTCCATTCCGCCAGAATTCCGAGGGCTGTGAAGAAAAGAATTCCGAAACCTCCATTTCCAGTTGACGTCGATCATCGAACTCTCTACCTTGATGATGCTGCTTCAGAGCTCTGAACAGGTGGTAGTCGGGAGGAGCGAGGTCTGGAGAGTACGGTGTATGGGACAGAACCTCCCAGCCTAACTCCTGGATTTTCTCGCGAATCACTTTGGCGACATGAGGACGCGCGCTGACGTGCAACAGGGAGATATCTTCCTATTATGGACGTTTTTGGCGCATGGCATCGGCCAAGCTCTGGAGCTGGGTAGCGTGGTCAGATGCTGTGACTGTGGTCTCACTATCCAGCAACTCCCAGTAGAGCATGCCTTCTGAGTCCCACCAGCAACACAGAGGAACCTTCTTTCCGTGGTGTTCACGTTTCGGTCGTCTTGGAGCCGGTTCTCCGCTGGGAGCCATTGGCTCTTGCGGGTGTGGTTAACTTAAAGAACGCAGCTTTCATCACCAGTAACAATTTGCTTCAGAAAGTCCTTTCTGTGCGGGCGAAGATGCAGCGACTCGGCAACACCCATTCGGCATGTCTCGTCAGAGCCCCGCAGCTCATGTGCTACCCAAGACGACAAAACTTTGCGGTACCCAAAGATCTCCAGCTGCCTCACGACGGTGCTTTGCTTTGTAAATCCAGTGTCGCCGCCAATTCGCGACTCGCTTCACCTTGAAAGCTTCGCGCAAGCTGTCTTCTCCCACAACAGAGGGGCGTCCGAAACGAGGTCGACCTTCGAGAGAGATATCTCCAGCATTGAAGCGCTGATACCAACGGGCCACTGTGGAATAGTGAAGACTCCCTCCTTGAATGCAGCGCAGATGTTGGAGGCTGCAGTCCTTGCGGGATGGCCTTGCAGAAATTCGTAGTAGACGATAGGTCGTAGGATGCTGCTGCTTATCGCTGACATTGTTGCTGTATTCGTACTCGACGAGGCTTTATACAGTATGCCTGAGGAAGCTTCGAGAATGTACTGTGACGTCACCGCACAAGATCATTACTGTAAGAGCTTTAACAAATTTAACAGGCCATAGCGTAAAGTTTTGCAAAATCCTCCGATCAACCTAATATATATCCCGTTCTCGTCTCGGAGCCTCCCGTCGTGGAAAACTTTAAAGGACGGCAGAATCCCGTGATGCACGTCTCTGGGGAGGCCTCGTCCCCCTCCTCTCCGAAATAAAGAGAACGCTGCGGAAAGCGAAGGAAATCATACGATTCGCGAGGAATTTCGCCTGCGATGTGCAGAAAAAGAGTATTTAGCACAATCGCGACAATCGCGTTCAGACAGCCGTACGGGACGCGCGCGCTATGAGCCACCGGTGGACTCATAGCGCGCGGGGCAACTCTGGGCAAGGTCGATGGCCATTTCGATCGCCCTAGTTACCTCCTGGAGCGAACTTTGGGCGAAAAAGACTAACATGAATTGAATTTGATCGTAGAATTGGTCTCCTTCCTAGTAAACATTTTTAGAATTCGTTATATGTAATGAAAGCAACGACATTTGGATCCATCCTAGTCCGGGGGCCACATAAAAAGTATTATGTGTAACAAATCCACTTGAAACTCACCGAGCGGCCTCTACGGAACAACATGGGACATAAACAGAGAAGTCACAAAGAAAAAAACGCAAAAATTACATTTGTTGCGGTTGTAAGCAGGCAAAATTGTGTGCCCTTCTCACCATGTTAGATCCTGGTTATAACATGTCAGCCGGCGGTCAGCACGCGGCATGCCTCTATTCTGTCGCTCTTTGCCTGCCGAGACGGTTGTGAACCGCGACGATTTTTTTAGTTTTTTGTTTGTTCGTTAGTTTTTTGGTTTCTTTTAGGTTCCAACTCGTTCTCTAGGAGCGGCTCGGTAAATCTCAATTCATTTTGTTACCTACTTTTTAGTTATGTGCCCCCCCCCCCCCCCCCCCCGGACTAGGATGGATCCCGACATTTCTCTTGCTCTTATTGCTGTTGGACATGCTCCTATCACCGGTGATTAGGGAACAGAAAGAACATCTATAAAAACCGGCGCCAGCAGAACAAAAACCGGGCGGAAAATTATGAGTCACAGGTAGCTCATATTGTCGCCAATGCGTCAGATGTGTTTTTTTACAAGTCGGATTTCAGTTTTGGTTGAAGCCACTTATCTGAGAGCTGGTGGTCTGTCCATTACAGTGAAGAGCGTTTCTTGTCAGATTTTCCAAAGCTTTTTAGAAATTATTTTGTCATGGTGCTACAAAATCAGTACAATGCGACAAATTAGGCTAACCGCTGCTTAGTGGAGGTCAGCAAAGTGGTGCACCCCTCGCGCTTCCCGTACATTCTTTGAGCGATTATGTGCTCTCAACATATAAATTTTCATGGGAAGTTCTTCTGTGTGATTTCAAAGCGGAGCCCTGTCGATAGGTTGTTGTGTCACAGTGCACTGATATGAAAATTCCTTAAAGTATTAGGGTGGGCCAAAAGTAATGAGACTAATTCAACAAATTTCTTTATCTCTTTATAACTCAATTGCAACTCAATGGTGCTGAGAAATGTACTCGCCATTAAGGGCAATGACCTTGCTGCCATCGATCAGCCAACTTCCTGATCCCATCCTGCCAGAACTGCTTAGGCCTGGTGCTGATCAACTGCTCGATATGGTTGTCAAGGACTGCTTGGGTACTTGTGTCCCTTCCGACCAGGAAGTCGCGTAGGCTCAAGAAGTAGTGGTAGTCGCATGGAGAGGTGTCCGGCGAGTACGGTGGGTGAGGCATGTGGACGTGGCCCAGCTGAGCAAGCTTATCCGTGGTCAATTTTGCCCGATGGGGTGCGGCGTTGTCGTTGTCGAAGAGGAGCACCTTCTTGAAGCGCTTGAGCGCGAATAAGTGCGAGTCGCCGGTTTATCTCTTCTGTTTCGTTCACCATGGCCTTGGAGTCCATCGCCGTAGCTGATATGAAATGCAGAGTACAGCAAGGCACTTTCGATCTGTGCAACACACATTGGATTCGACGCCAATTCGGATATTTCAGAACCGTCACTTTTTCAAACCCGGATAAATGGGCCATGCGGATAAGGCTTTTCGGCGGATTTTCGAAAAACCCGTACGTTGGGGTGATTCAGAAAAGGGTATTTGTCACTAGAGCGGACTTTCGGATGATTCGGACAACTTATTCAGATCGGAATTCTTAGAACCAGCGGCCCGATTCATCAACGACTTGCAGAAATTTAACGAAATTACACCCAAATTCCTGATAACGTCAACATCTCACCATATCGCCTGTTAATAAGCCGCGTTAACTCGCGTTTTTAAAGGAATTTCTGCTGTAATTTCTCCTTGAGATCTCTGTAAGTCGTTGAGGGATCCGGGGCCGGATTCATCAACAATAGACATGCCGGGTATAACAGGTAGAGATAAGGCACGTAGACGACATCCTGGGTATCTCTACCCCTATACCCCGCGGTTTAACTGTTGATGAATCCGTGTTGGAAATCTGATTACGACAGGCTGTGAGTTTTCCAATCAAAATCAGTTATCCGAATCATCCGAAAATCTGCTCTAGTGAAAAACACCCTTTTCTGAATCACCCCCAACGTACGGGTTTTTCGAAAACAGCCTCATCCGCGTGGCCCATTTATCCGGTTTTGAAAGAAGTGACGGACCTGAAGTATCCGAATCGGCGCCGAATCCGGTAAACGCAGCAAACTCTGAAAAACAAGTTTTTAAGTTGATATACAATGAAGGAACCGGCAAGCTGTCATTCGTATGACACTAAACGACTCGACAATGGCCTTCTTCGTCCGCAAAAAGTTTATTTCATCAACTTCTAATCAGGCTAGGGATAAGGAGAACAACGAAATTTCGGATTTGCACAAAACGAACGAGAGAGAGAGAAATACACGTGGCTGGATGCAAACGTAAAAACAATGAAACAAACTTCGTCGACAACAAGAAGAAGAGAATTGAGAAGAGCATAAAGACTTCAACACACGCGCGGCCACCGGTTAGCGTTGGGCCCGACCATCGAAAGAATCGAAACATCGGATTAGAGCAAATTACTGAACACACCACACGCACGCACGCACGCACACGCACACACCCACACGCGGCCCTGGTGTCTAGAGATCGTCATCGTCGTCTGGCAAGTCGGCGTCGGCCGCCTCTTTCAAGTCCGCCTCGTACTGAGCTACCATCGTCGGATCCATGGTCACCTGGAAGAGAGAAGCTTTTCAGACCGTCACCTCCCGGATAGAAAGGCGAGAGAGAGAGAGATCCCAGCGTACCTCAGGAGGTGCAAGAGCCGGCATTGCGACGAACTCCAGGTTGGGATCACCCAAGAGCTTGCGTGCTAACCAGAGGAACGGCTTCTCGAAGTTGTAGTTCGACTTGGCCGAGATGTCGTAGTACTGGAGGTTCTTCTTGCGATGGAACGTGATCGTCTTCGCCTTCACTTTCCTGTCCTTCACATCGACCTGAACACAGCGACAGCTAGACCGCGACCAGAGAAACCATAAACCAGCTCTTCTAACGAACAGTGAGGATAGACGTCTTTTGCACCAAATATACCCCTTTCACGTCAAACTAGACACTTTTCAAACCCGTGGACTAATCACCAAACCTTATCATCCAATAAGCTGTAACCACATTTCTGACGAAAAGGCGGCCGGTAACAGGTCCGTGGCCGTTAGATTAGTAAGCACTCGCCCCACGTGGTAGTTCACAAGTTAAAATCAATTTTTGATATGAAAAATGTCGGTGGTTCACTCCTATCTTCGGCTTCCCAGCCTTCACTAACAAGGAAGGCCCATGAACTTCCCCCAGGGATTCTCAACGAGACCTATATGATGCTCTAGGGCATGAAACGAGTAGCAAAGAAGTGTTTTCATTTTTGTTACGGGCCACTGGGTGGTCCGAAAATGACGAAAAACTCTCGCAAGGCAACCCCATGTGATTGCCGGGATGCCGGCCACCAGCAGTGTCAAGTGGGCCACGTGGGTAGTGCTGAGCACTCGTGAGCACACGATCGAGGGTTCGAGTCCAGACCTATGCAATTTGCTGCAATGGTTTTGCACGTTTTGCCACTATTACGAAACCATACACGTTTCTTTCTTCATTTTCACACTACTGTGAAGCATTCTCTCTTGCATACTCCACACATCAGTATAAGTTACAGGGAGTTGCGCAGAAACTGTGACCAACAGTTTCGAATGACCTCGTTTTCACACATTTTCTTCCAAAGCGTCCGCGCTCGATATGCATCTACGGTCGTCTACAATGTGTTCACAATTGATTATCAGCACACGACTGAAAATAAAAAACTTATGATTTCATGATAGTGGCAGAAGACGAAAAACCACTGCAGTGATTTCCATAGGTCTGGATCCGAACCCTCGACCTCGCGCTCACGAGTCCTCAACACTACCCACTCGGCGGACTCGGCACTGCTGATGGACGACAATCGCAGGGGATTGTCTTGCGACAGTTCTTCGTCACTTTCGGGCCACCCAGTGGCCTTTGCAACAACGAACAACATTTCTGTGCTTCTCGCCTCATGGCCTACAGCATCATATAGGTCTAGTTGAGAATCTTTGGGAGAGGTTCATGGGCTTCCTTTGTAAGGTGAGAACGACGAAACGTTGGCGGAATAAATCCTGCCGTCCTGGACTTGGTTTCATCCAGGAAAGAAATCCACGGGTCCCAACAGCGATGTCAAATTTTCAAAAGTCGATCCTGGTCATCTCTTGACAAATAATTGAAGAGGTATCTGTTACTACCTTGTAGCGACTGCGTTAAGTAGATACTCACAGGTAATATTCTCTATGTTGAAGTTTTTTTTAAACCAGATATTACATTTAGTGAGAAGAATTTGCAGAAGCCGAACAGCTACGACCCTTTTGCTGCTCCATTGCCTTGAAAAGCGTCCTCAATACTCATTCGCCCCGCGATGATTCATCACCATCACAGATGTGAGAAGAACGCTCATCGTTACGAAACTAGTTCTTCCATATTGACCATAGCGTAACACAGTTACTCACCGCCACCGCAACGAGGTTGGAAAATTTCAAACCAGACGGCTGATATAACGAAGTGAGTCTTCTCCCCTAACTTCTCGTGGCGTTTGCTCAGATCGTCTTTCAGATCAGATTAAACTCCTCTCTGAGGCGGTTAGAATAATTTTACATTCCAGAAAATCTTGTACTACCTTCATAGAAATTTTGGTACTATTGTACTTTTGGTACCCCACTTAATCTTGTTCAAAATAGGTCTACAGGGGTAGTCTGTCATGGGAAGAACGAATATCATAGTCGTTTTCTGCGGAAATGCCTTATAAGCCCGTTACGTTAAGTTCGAATTGCATAAGGCATTGCGAAATAGCGCGCGCTGGTAAGAGACGCAGAGACTCCGCCTCCTGTCGATGCACACTATTTCGCCGCCCCTAGCCTGCAGCAGAGGTTAGCCAGGGCATAAACCTTGAAATCTCGAGAAGGCTTGAAAGCTCTGTTGTGTGCTCTCTTTCGCTCAGGCGGAGGAGAGCACATAATTAACAGGGGATGGGACTCCGGAATGTGAACCCACTAGGACACCCGTGTTAAAATTGCCTTCATCCTAGAGGTCCCTCTCTTGCCCTATTCGGAAGAAAATAAGACCCGAATCTGTAATCGAAACGAGGAGATAAGACTGCATTTAATTCGCTGCGAGTATCATCTAGTCGCCTATCGCTACGCCTGCGCGCCTCGGCATGCTATGGTAACCCCCCCCCTCCCCAGAGTCGGCCGCGAATGCGTGTTGGTAGGGGCGGAGTCTCTGCGTCTCCTATCAGTGCGCGCTATTTCGCAAGGCCTTGGGCTATTCCAACTTAATATAGCGGGCTTATAAGACATTTCCGCAGAAAACGACTATGATATTCGTTCTTCCCATGGTAGACTACCCCTAGTAGACCTATTTTGGACAAGATTAAGTGGGGTACCAAAAGTACAATAGTACCGAAATTTTTATTTCGCCTGTTCTCATAAGTGAGCGAGGTTTGAGACTTCTAGTTTTTTACCGCAGTTTGAAATTTTATTTAATTCTCATCTTGAAAGGAAAAGCAATGGTTTACAGCTTATTTCAAAATTCAGGATTTTAAAAAGTAGATTTTGTCATGCAACGTCTACCATGGACGTCGCAAATTTTCCTGGTTGAAAGCAAAAATTTTGTTTACACGTAGCTATATACTTGTCAACGAAGAAAACGCACAAGCACTCACTTTGCTGTTTCAGAAGGATAAAGGTCGGCGTTACTCAGTCCCTTCTGGGATACGCCACACATCCTACTTCTACGGGACGTCGTGGTGTTTTGAATGCGTATTTGGCCATAAAATGACCTGCGGTGGCCAGCCGATGGACAAATCAGCGCTCTTCTTGGTTGGCCTGGGAGGGAAATCCGAACCAAGAACCTGGTATCGGTGCACGCGACAGTCGGCCCCTCCTCCGACTGCGCTACGCGTGCCTTTGCTGTTTCAAACAAGCATCAATTACACTACAATCGTGTGAAATCTACGACGAGCTAGACGTGTATATGGCGCGACTTATTCTTTTAATACACTAAAAACTGCTTTCTGCAGTTTAAAATACGCTGTAAACCAATATTTTTCTTCGAAAATGAGTTGTATAAAATTTCAAACTGCCTGCCCACTTGTAGAGGCGGGTGAATTTTAAAAAAAATTCTAAGGAAGTCATACTGAATGTTTCTTGGACAAGAAATTATTGCAGCCCTATCTGAGAGTGTATAGTTCAATCTGGAAAACACTTGTTTTGACTTGGAGGATAAGGATAAAGGATAAAGGACGGCGTTATTCAATCCCCTTTGGGCCTGTTCATACTTCACGACTCGTCGCCCGTGCAAAACATGCGTATCGATTAAGACCGATCGCGCGCCGCCGAAAAGTGTTCATACTCGAGCGCCGGCGCTGTCGCTCCAGTCGCTCTTATCGCTGCTGTCGCAAAGTATGAACAGGCCCTTTGGGATGCGCCACGCATTCTACTTCTACGGGATGTCGTGGAGGCGAGTTGAATGCGAATTTGGCCATACAATGACTTGCTGTGACCAGCCGACAAACAAGTCAGCGCTTTATTCTTCCCAGACGAGTCTGGCACCTATTCACCGACCCCGGAGGGATGGAAGGCTTGGTTGGCCTGGGCGGGAAAACCGAATTAGGAACCTGGTATCGGGTGCAGGCGACAGCCGGCGCCTCCTCCGACTGCGCTCCACGCGCCCACTTGGAGGATATTCAGCTTTAATTATATCAAAAGCGCCAAGTTTGCCCAGAAGAGTGTCCAGTTTAATGCCGAAAGTTTGCAGTGATTCGAAGGTGTCCAATTTGACGTGTTGGTTTACTAACATGGCAAACGCAGGTGTAACACCTCTGGTCGTTCATCCCGTCGTAAAACCACTCAATAGTAAATCTAACCGCTCTACACGCCATAATTAACAAGATTTCAGTGCTGCAAGATCTCGACGAGCACTCACCTTGTTTCCACACAGCACAATAGGAATGTTCTCGCAGACTCGGACCAAGTCACGATGCCAGTTCGGCACATTCTTGTACGTGACACGTGCTGTTACGTCGAACATAATGATTGCACACTGCCCTGAAAAGAAGCGCCTCGAATTCTAGTCGCCTCTGTGATTGTTCAGCTCTCGTAGTCGAATCGATCGTACCTTGAATGTAGTAGCCATCTCGAAGTCCGCCGAACTTCTCCTGACCAGCAGTGTCCCACACGTTGAAACGGATTTGCCCTCGGTTAGTATGGAAAATGAGAGGGTGCACCTCCACTCCGAGCGTTGCTAAACAAGCCAGATGAAACACAGGACGAAGGACAGGATTCGGGTTTACGAAAACGTCAATCACCAGCTCACATGTCACCTCACCTGTGAACTGAGCAAACAGATATTTCCCCTTAATAAAAGCATGCCCCTAGTGAAGGTGTTAGCCGAGTATAGCCTCAACTTACCAAGGAAGGGACTCAGGTGTATGGCAGAAGCGTCAAAATGATTGTCACTGCGAGAAACTGCATCCTTCAAATAGTGGAAGGTGTGTTCCATTTTTGCAGTCATTGAACCCACCAAGTTAAGGGGCTGAAGGTTTACTATGAAACCGCCCAGTCGCGCAAGGCAATCCTTCCAAACATCAAACGTGCCAAAAATGTAAAAAAAAAAACTGCTTCATAGGGGCGTGTCAGGTGTGCCTTTCATTGTCTTATGGAATTTTGCTTCACATTCGATATTTAAAAGGATTGCCTTGTGCGACTGTGCGCTTTCATAGTAAACCTTCAGCCCCTTAACTCGGTGCGTTCAATGACCCTCCAAAAATGGAGCACACTTTCCACTATTTGAAAGATGCAGATTCTCGCGGTGACCATCATTTTGACGGTTCAACCATAGGCCTGACCGGGAGACTATCTCAACGGTAGATCGGAATGGCTCAAGTGTTGTACATGGGCAGAATCGCCTCTCTCTGGGAAACAACAGAATACAAATATCTCGACCCCAATACAACTCTGCACAGAGTTAGGGGCGACGGAAGTTGGAATGTTGGCCCTATGCCTGCGCGCGATGAACGGGCTGTTGGCTGGAAACAGCGATTATGGGGATTACGCCGCCCCTCTACCTACTGCGCCACCATCGCTTGCTCGTCACCGCTGTTTCCAGCCAACTTGAGCTCGCCCTCCGCCTGCAGGCATAGGGCTAACGCCGCCAACGGCCCAACTTCCGTCGTCCCTAACTCTGCGCAGAGTTGTATAAGGGTCGAGATACCTGCATTTTGTTGTTTCCCATGGAGAGGCGATTCTGCCCATATACAACACATAGGCCGTTCCGACCTACTATTGAGATAGTTTCCTGGTGAGGTCCTTCCTTGATTAGCTAACATTAACGGCGAAGGTCAAGTTGATCATCCAATCACACTCAGTTGAAGGTAGGTTAGCCCAAATATCAGCTGGGTTCACATACGCTCATAAACCGCCTCCAAGCACCTTCTGGAGCACGACTGCATGTGCCGCAGACGATTTTTGTCGACAACTGAGTCAACTTCAAGGACTTATTCGTCAAGATGAATGACTTTCCCATGCTGATTTGATAGGGTGATCACTGTTGAACCACAACAACCCTCTGCTACAAAGCAAACTTTGCATCCGATCACAGTATCACAGCTCTTGTAGCCCCCTGAATTGAAACTGTCGATGTACGAACTAAGAAACTCACAATAATCAAGGTATGACTCGTTATGCTTGAAAGTTCGAGTAACTTTTTAAGTACAAGGATCCCTGACCTAGCTACAAACGTGCACATACAAGACAAGATATTCATTAGTGCCCCCGAGCATTATGGGGACGTTCAGACTTCCATCGCGGTGCGACGCGACGTAATGGTAATCTCCCATATCGATTATTCACGCTGCTCGATCGATACTACCTAGGTACTTATCATTTTGTCTCGTCGCATCCCGATGCTACTCTGAGCGGCATCTAGAACCACTTTCGTCGTTCTGTAAAGTAAAATCCCATTCACGCACTCACCGACGTATTTCTTTTCGAACTCTCCAGTTAGATGGCGCTTGACAAACGTCGTCTTTCCCGTACCACCGTCACCGACTAGGACGAGCTTGAAGGTGGGGATCCCGTCGCCAGCGCCTGCCATCTGCAAAGGAATCTTAGAAGCTCGAAATGGAAACCGCAGATGGCGGAAATTCACACGAGACACCGTTGATTTGCAAAGTGAGCAAATAGGCGAGGGAAGGATGATGCCCTTCTGGAGACATTTTATGGAGGAAACAGTGGCAGAAATCGCGATAACAACAAAGAACTCGACACGTGCAGTTCGATATCGATGCGTTCTCGGAACCACTTCGACCCCGTGTCCAATGAGTTCGCATCTCTTAAACGTGTGCTACCAATGTCGCATAGCATTTAACACGCTACAGACGCCTCCTTGAGTGAAGCTCCCAAGGCTATCGGCCTCTCAGAAGTCTTCATCACAGAGAGGCCTAAGAGCAATTTTGGCACTGTAATTTCACGACTCCAGAGATCGAGAAGAGGTCGAAAAAATCGCCGAAGGAGGTAATTTGGGGTGCTGATCACGAGCCTGACGCCAGTTTTTGAAATTTTGGCCCATTACGGTAGGTACGGGTGACAAAGGCTGTCCAGGTCATAATCACCGATTTTACCAAAACGGCACCCAGGGGAGGAGTTATTTAAAGTGTTGATCACGAATCCGACATTCTTTTGCGTTATACGTTGGAATACTGTAGGTTACAATAGGTGAGGGTAACTAAGGCCATGATGATATAGACATCCTTAGTTACTCGTAACTACCGTAATCGGCAGAAATTTCAAAAACGGATGTCGGATTCGCGATTAGCACCCAAAATGACCCATCCTCTGGGCGAAAACGGTGCTTATGCCTCGTTTATACTTCCGACGCCGAGCGACCCGACAGCATGTGTATAGTGGCCAAATTGATCGGTCGCGTCGCCCGGTCGATGTGATTACATGTGAACTGGTCCCCGAAAAGTTCCGTCACGCGCGAGCAGCGAGGGTCAGACGAGCAGAGTGAGTCTCCAGATTGGGCTAGGGAAGGGACTCCGGGGTGTAGCGAACAGGGAGGCGTGGAGTGCACGAGACGACACGACGAAAAACTGCGCGCCGCCTCGGCACTATGCCAAGCGGACCAGTTCTCCGGCAACGGGTCGATGTGGCCACAATACCTAGGGTCGCGTCGTTCGGCGTCGAAGTATGGCCCTAGCCCTAGTTTACACTTGCGCCGCCACACGGCGCGGGTTCACGATCACCATGGATATCGATTTTTCGCGCAGCCCGATCGATATCTATTCTAGCTATGGTGTCGCGCCGCGCAGCGTCGCAACTATACACTAGGGCTTAGTCACCCGTTCCTACCGTAACCGGGAGAAATTTCAAAAACGGATGTCAGGTTCGTGATCATCACCTCAAACCACCCCTGGAGCGAAGTTTGGGCGACAATTTTTTGTCGACCTCTTCTCGACCTCTGGAGTCGTGAAAGTGTTGCAATTTTTTTTTACCAAAATGAAAATATCGAAAGGTTTCTATTTTGACTTTTCCTCAGCCATTAACTGTTTAATAAAATGTCATCCTGAGATACTGAAAACTTCTAAACGTGCCTCAAGAAGCGAAGCGGGTACCAGCCCGCTAAGTACCCAGAAAATTTCAATTTTTAGAGGAGAAAAATAGCTTTCACAAATATCTTTAAAGCCTATAGGTCGGCGGCAGCAAGGCATCCTGCAACAGCATATAGCCTCTACGTTAGTCACTCCAGGCCCACAACGAATACTTAGATCCTATCGTTAGTTTCCGCCACGCAGACGTGGAATTGGCGTCGTGGACTTGGATAGGTCAACCTAGCATTAACGCGTAGGTATGGCAGTACATGGAGTATCTTATGACAAGTGCATTCCTATCTATTCTGCACGATCACACACCCGTCTCTATTGTAGCTCCGTAAAGCCCTAGTTTATTACCACGATCGCCTTAGATATCGACTTACCGCGCCACAACTATAAACCAGGGCTGAGGCGAATAAAAAAAAACCTCGGGATGTGGTCAGTTTTAACAAGGGTTTGGCTTCTAGACCACATCCCAGGGCTTCTGCCCTTGGCCAATTTTATGGCTTCGTCCCGGCCAGTGGGGAGATCACAGCACCGAGTGACAGCTTTTTAAGCAATCATCACTGATTTTATAAAATAACCCGCCCTCTAGATTGCACCACCCTTATTTTATTACGTTTCATTATTCTGATATAAGCTGTTAACAGGGGAAATGAGTAAGCGAAGGTGTGGTTAGTCAGATTGCGCGCCCCAATGCTAATTTCCTGACCGCATGAGAAATTGACAGATTTCGTCGCGTTGATGCTTTTAGAATCCAAATGAATCGTGGAAGAGGGACAGATACTGCACAGACGATCTCAGCACATACAAACCATCCCATTTCCATGTACAAAAACCAAGAGAAAGCCCCAGAGCTTTACCTTGAGCTTAAACTGACCGGAATTGGAGCCAACAACTGGTTAGCACGTTCATAAACCTGTTGTTTCTATATAAATCGCACTGAGCCCGCGCTAGTGAGCTCTCTAGGACAAACCAGCTTCAGCCTCATCCTCACGGCGAAAATAGATATCGATCGCGTGTTTTCAGCAGACGTATCACGGTCTGGTTCAATAACAAGCTCTAGCGCTACCATGAACAACAACCAGGTGAGCGGACGTACGCCTCAGTTAATGATTGAGGTGTTCTGCTACTGAAGTTCCTCGGCTAAAACAATGAAAGAGACACATTTGAAGGGCGACAGCACAAGATCCGGAAGAGATACGATTTCCTTCGAATTCAGAGCCGAAAGAATTGGATGGAAGTCATGGCTGACCCTCGAACAGTATTCGATGACCACGGGAAGGTACCGGCGCCACAGTCACGAAATCCGAGCAATGCCGGCCATTTTATTCGCGAGATGACGTAGGAACCGCAGTGACGAGTCGTTGGCGCACTTTCTGGCGGATTTTCGAAAGTGATGACTCACTGGTGGCCCCTGGGCGAGTCCCGCCCCCGAAGCGAGAGGGATTCATCCTCGACGGGAGGAAAGTGAGGATCCTCCCGGCGACGAGGATGAAGGGAGGACCGGTGGAGACGGGCAGCCGGCGACGGCGTGCGGGTGCAGAGTGATCGAGCGCCAAGCCGGCGATTTCGAATCGGCCGCTGCGTGGCCGCCCGCCCGGCACGCGGCCGCACACGCTGCGCGGGATCCACGCAGCCGCCGCGCGCACAGCTGATTCCGCCGGGGGCGCAGGTGATTTTTTCGCCCGGATTTTCGTGGTCCACGCTTGCCGGGCCCCATTTTTGGTCGCCCTTCCTAATGCGGCGGGGTTTCGACCTTCTGAAGAGCTTGGGAACGGCTGCAGATGTTCCAGAAGTGGTTTGGAGTGATTTAGGCGAAGTTGCCCCACTCAGATTGCGTCTTTTGATTGGCCCAGAACCAGTTCCCTCGCCCTTTTTCACCATTTGGGTGGGTAACTGCACTGAAAAATACGCTGCGGATGGCTCTGTTGAAGGAAAGCTGAGCACTGCCACCTCAAGTTGTAGTTCGGTTCGTCTAAAATTTACCCAAGTCGGCCTTCTGAAGGCATTTCGTGTATTGTCGCTCTCTTCTGTTGCAGTTTTCAGTGTTTCACGTCTTCATTTCGGTCTAGAATACGTCATGCTGTCTTATCCAATACGATTGCTAGCGTTAACCTTCGATTCTGCTACGAATTATCGATTAACTGCAAGAGAGTAGCCGTACAGTGTGATAGTAAGTTTAATTATAAAAATATGGGAAACAGTACTATGTTACAAATATCACTGGTGACACTGTTATGAACAACTAGAATATCGTCCGTGTAACGGAACAGAATGCCCATAAGTCTTGGCAAAAACTGGAGATGTCCAGAAAAGGTTTAATAAACTTATAACCGGAAAAAAAAAACCCGTCCGAGTTGTCCACCGTAGTTTCGAAGTGAAATTCAGGGAAATCGTTACGGGACCACGCAGTTGCCTATCCCCCTGCTAACCATCGCTGCAGCTAGTTTGTCCGACGCAAATAGGGTGGCGGAGGGGGGGGGCTTCTGATGGGAAGAAAATTTCATAGAGGTCGTTAATGTCCCTCATCTCGGGCTCCAACGTATAGAGCCTGCAGTAAGGGCGTTCCATGGCCAATAAAAACACTCGACGATACACTTACAACAAAAAAAAACCGTCCGAGTTGTCCGGGTGCAACGCCCACAGCCGCGCGATTCAAACCTGGTTTTTATTAGCCATGGAACGCCCTTACTACAGGCTTTATACGTTGGAGCCAGGGATGAATGACATTAACGACGATACAACGCTCTATGGGGTTTTCTGCCCATCAGAAGCCTCCCTCCCCGACTCTATTTGCGCCGGAGAAGCATGCAAGCAGATATCACTAGCTGCAGCGATTGATTAGCAGAGGGATAGGCAACTCGGTCCTGTAACGATTTCCCTGAATTTCACTTCGAAACCACAGTGGACAACTCAGACGGGTTTTTTTCCGGTTGTAAGTGTATCGGCGAGTTGTCCAGAAGCCCGGAACTATTTGGATGAAGTGTTCCCTCTTTAGACTTTCGATTGGATTTCCTCTTCTTTTTTCGGCATTTGAATGGGTAATTGCATTCAAAAAGAAGCTGCTGAAGGTTTTCTTTTTGAGAAAACAAAGCACTATCGCTCCAAGTTGTTGTTTCTGTTCGTCTGGAAATCGTATCAGTTTGTTGAAAGCGTTTTGTGTCGTCTATTTGCTTGCCTATAGGCTTTCAGGATGGCACGTAAAAACACCCCCCCCCGTGCAATCGATTGGGTCAGGCTTTCGCGATGGGGCGCGCGCGCACCGTGCAGTGGAGCCAACGACACGTCATCCGCCGGCTTAGTAGCTTCGAGGGGAACAGGAACTTAGATTACGGAAAACAGTGCCAACTTGGCGTAATTCGAAGTTGGGCGTGGGGCCATTTTGCAGTCACAACACGGCATATTTCACGGTGAACGCTAAAGAGAAGCACATTGCATCAGCTGTTACGAAACTGGAGCACAGTGAATTCTAAACATATGCACTTTGGAAGTGCTCTTACGATTCGTGGTTGCGAAATTCAGTTGGTTACTGAGTGTATATGTCACACAGTCTGTTTTGCTCATACAGCCCTCTTAGGATGCACATTTTTTAAAAAATAGCTCCATTTCGACGTTGCTATTCTATCAGTTTGGTCCAAAACGTCGGATTTAGGATTTACCTCCGCTCAGAGTTAACATTAATGAAAGCTAAAAGAATCTACATGCTTTTGATGATAATGTCTAAGTTAAGAGTTTTACGATTATGAAATGAAAGGCTTCTAGGGATGAGACATGGCAGTTTGAGTTGCTCATTGTTGTAATAAAATCCCAAATCCTTCATCTTAACCACTGCATTCAACATTTGTCCTCACAACGAGTACCAAGCAGAGCACTCCGACCCTTCTAATCTCATATGTACACTTTTCTCAGGGGCAAGAGGTAACTTCCAGATAGTTGACCACTCATAAATCCTTTCCAATCTCTCTCCACTCTCTACTCTCTCCACATCGGTACCTGATTCAATTTTCCCATTGATCTTGATATCGTCCGCAAACAACACCGCTTTCCTCAAGAATCAACGGCAGCTCAGCTACGTATATAGCGAACAGAACTGCGGAGGGGACTTCTCTCTGGGGAACTTCGCTCTTCACCAACCTACAGACTCAAAAAGTACCTCCTATCCTGGCCTGAAAACTACGCTCTGAACGATTTCGTATTCAATTACACACTAGGGGATGGAACTTCAGGTGTTCAGGTTTTTGCATTACCTCCTATCCTGACCTGAAAACTACGTTCTGAACAATTTTGTATTCATTTACACACTAACTAAGGGATGGAACTTCAGATGTTCAGGTTTGTGCATAAGTCTAGAATGGTCTACCCTATCGAATGCTTTAGAAAAATGAAAGTAAATTACATCACATGTATCAGTGTACATGTACATGTACATTATCATCAGTGAACATGTACATGTACATTATCAAAGTAAATTACATCACATGCTACATGCTATACGATGCCTTACCCGTTGCCCTCACATCGTTACTTGATACCACTGAGTCGTGTGCTCATAAGTACTGCACGGAAAAGTGGTGTAATCCCTTTCAGCCCCCTCCATGCTGTCAAGCCAGCGGACGACGCCGCGTGGTCGGCTCCACTGCGCGGTGAGCGCGCGCCCCATCGCGAAGGGCTGACCCAATCGATTGCACGGGGGGGTGTTTTTACGTGCCATCGGCTTTCAGTGCTCAGTGGCTTCCTATTGGATCAGGGGCCGGATTCACTAACAACTTACATAACTTTAACAGAGAATTCACAGCGGAAAACTCAGATAACGCGGCTTATCAAGCGATATGGTGAGCGATAAGCCGCGTTATCTGAGTTTTGCGCTGTGAATTCGCGGTTAAAGTTATGTGAATCGTTGATGAATCCGGCCCCAGGTCGGGAGTAGTCGGAGGGGTAATTGCTAGAAAACCGAAACAAATGTGAACAGTCCTTCTTCTTCTTCTCCTGGGCGTTTAGTCCCGCGCAGTAGCAGGGTCCGCTGTTCTTGTGATCTGTCGCCACCTCATCCTATCAAGGACGTCATCTACCGTGGTGCCGACTTCGGCGAGATCTCCCTTGACGTCCTTCCACCTTTTCCTTGGGGCTCCTCTCGGACGCTTTCCGGGTGCCTCGAAATCTAGGGCCAACCTTGTGGGGTGATCCTCTGCTCCTCTGAGGACGTGTCCATACCACCTCAGGCGCTGCTCTCTCATCTTCAGCTGGATCGGGGCTGTCTTCATCACTGCCCTAAAATCCTCGTTTCGCACCCTGTCCCGTCGGGTCCATCCGCATGCCCACCTCAGCATCCTCATCTCCGCCGCGTGCAGTTGCCGCTCCTGCGCCTTACCCAGGGCCCAGCACTCACTGCCGTAGAGGAGGGCGGGTCTCACAACTGTTCTATAGAGCTTGCCTTTTGGCGTCCTGGAGCATCTACGGTCGCAGAGGATCCCTGTGGACTCCCTCCACTTGAGCCAGGCTGCGTTTATCCGTCCCCTGACCGCCTGGTCCACAGTTCCTTCCTCGGATAGGTCACTTCCGAGGTAGCGGAATTCTTCCACCTTCTCGATCGTTTCCCCTTGACAGTCTAGGATCGATCCAGCGCACTGCTCAGAGCTGATGAACTTCGTCTTCTTCACGTTCAGCCGCAGGCCGTTGTCTGCGAGGGCTCTCCGCCACAGCTGCACCTTCTCCTCCAGCTCCTCCTGGTTGTCGGCTACTAGTGCGATATCATCCGCGTAGAGGATCGTTCTGAGAGGGCCTTCAAGGTGGTTCACTACAGAGTCAAGCGTCAGCAGGAAGAGGAACGAAATGATGGAAATGGAAAGGAACGAAAAATAAGGAAATGTGAACAGTGTGGCTACGAAATTGCAAAGAAAACTCTTCTTGGGGCCTAGCTCTCTCCATAGTATTCTCCTTGCAGATTAGTTTGCTTTCAGTTTTGCCGCCGTTGCCAAAGAGACGACTGGAATGCCCCCCCCCCCCCCCCCACTGGGATGGATTCGACTATCCAGTAGACCTGTTGTGTTGTTGCAAAAGTAATTCTGAAATGGATGTCGAAGCTCTTCGAAGTGTCATAACTCAGCTCATATACAACCTTATTTATGATAATAAAAGCCTCCTCTCAGCATAGCTTTTGCAGCGTTTTTCTTTTCGTATTCCACTCGAAAAAATCTCGAAATTCGCTGGTGATTTCACTGAGAGGTACAAACTGGGAGCATTCTTGCTGCAGCACAGGCCTCCATAGGTTCCGAGCGTCGTCGACGTTAGACGATCAGAGCCGCTGTCATATGGACCAAGTCGTCGAAAATTAGGTGGACCGGCCGTTATGCGCTTCGCAGACATCCGCTAGACGAGAGCCGTCACCGACTGGATTCCGCCTGATGTCCAGAGAACATCAGTGTTCGGATTCATCAACGACTTACATAACTTTGACAGAGAATTCACAGCGGAAGACTCATATAACACGGCTTATCGCTCACCATATCGCTTGATAAGCCGCGTTGCCTGAGTCTTCCGCTGTGAGTTCTGTGTTAAAGTTATGTAATTCGTTGATGAATCCGACCACAGGACGCCCACCAACGGGTTTGTCGTACTTCTTCATGAAAGTCCTGACCGAACGATACGACCTCTTCGTGTCCCTCTAGCATTGGAGCACCCTGGCATTTGACTGGGACGAATGGAGTCGCTGCTGGGGCCCACTCGAGCAAGTCGATGATCGAGTAGACAGTACCTCCTCAATAAGGATCTAGGTCACAAGAACCGAAGAATTTTCGGAGGGCGGCTTCAAGGAGGTCCAGAATATGGAACTTCTACTGCTATCGCAGGTGTGCATTGAAGGTTTGGATAATGTCGGAGCGCTCCAGTGGATGCTCCTCCCTCGAGAGACGAAGAGCGTCATATCGTTCGTTCAGTGCTTTCACGAAGAAATCCGACCAATTCGTTTGGAGAGCGTGCAGGGGCCGGATTCATCAGCGACTTATTTAACGAAGAAAATCAACAAGCGATATGGTGGAACATTTCGCCAGCGATAAGCCGCGCTATTAGGGATTTGGCAGTGTTTTCACCGCTAGGTTGCTGTAACTCGTTGATGAATCCGGTCCCTTGTGCGTTCTCTTGACATCCCGCGGAATCCAGTCGGTGATGGCCTCGTCTAGCAGGTGTCTGCGAAGGGAATCACGTGGTAGGCCCTCCTGCTTTCCGACGACATGACCCATGCGATTTTCGCATCTGATTTTCGAACGCAGACGAGGATCGGAACTCCGGAGGGCGCAATATGTGGACGCAGAAGATGCACCGCAGACGTTATCCAGCGTCCACTGGAATAAGAAGACCTGCCGTTGACATCGCCCAATGTCCGCAGGGGTTCAGAAGACGTGCAGTACTCACAAACTTACCTCAGTGCAACATGAATAATCGCCTATAGTTTCTACTGTAACCAGCGCAAATTTCAAAAATGGATGTGAGTTTTGTGATCAGCACCCTAAATAGCCTTCCCCCCGGACGAAGTTTGGGCGAAAAATTTTCTCGACTTCTCCTAGACCTTTGGAGTCCTAAAAGTACTATAGCGCCATTTTGATTGTTATTTAGTTTTATTGTGTTCGTGTTTCGATCCGTCTTGGATGTCATCAGGGATGAGCTAACAGCGCCGTTCGACTTCTTCATTGACGCGCTACTGCGATTAGCTAAAAACCGCAGCTCTCCAGCGCTGCGAACTCACCCATGAAAGTAACACATACAGATATTCCTATTTCATCCACATTTCCTACATTTCTTATGACAGTAAGAATCAGCGCAATTCAGAGCATGCAGATTCTTTTAGTGATCATTAAGATTAACTCTTAGCGAAGGCAACTGCTTAAATCCGACATTTTTGGACCAAACTCATGGAATAACAACGTCGAAATGGATGCGAATCCTTTGAAAAAAATTGGATTCTAGGAGGGCTGCACGAGCAAAACTGACTGTGTGACACACATACTCAGTAAGCAACTGAACCTTACAACCACGGATCGTAATAGCACATCCAAGGCGCATTTCCTTAGCATTTACCGTGTCCCAATTTCCTAACATCTGTTGCAAAGTGCTTTTCCTTAGCGTTTACCACGAAATACGGCTTGTCAAGTACGCCGCACGCCTAATTTCGGATTACGTTCAGTGGGCGCTGTTCTGACGTAATCTTGATTTCTGTTGCCCTCGAAGCTGCTAAGCCAGCGGACGATCTCGCGCCGTCGGCTCTGCTACACGGTGCGCAAGCGCGCGCCATCGCGAGGGCCTGACCCAATCGATTGCACAAGGGGGTGTTTTTACGTGCCATCTCTGCTCCCTCTGTAATTACAGTTTTTGCCTGCTGCCCTATTCATGTCGCGGATTTGAATCATGTGCCACTGTTTGTTTGTTTGTTTATTATAGTCCTGCACTAAAACTAAAGCGGACTAAAGCGACGAGAATCATTTAACAAAACTGGGCTCGTATCTCCACCGCTCTCCGATTTCTCGTTGCCAACCGTCATTTATTCAATATTTGTTATTTATTTATTAAGCGTTTCAGGAATCAATATGGGTAAGAAGGACAAGCACTCGAAGGTGGTAGACGTCGGGGTGAGTATCCGTCTTTTCACTTTTTTCTCCCAGCTGCCATCCAGGGCATCATTATTCATCAACCGCTTACCGCCCTCTAACGGTAAAAACACCGCGAATGAATGCTGATGAATGTCATATCAGCGGGTTTGGCGGTATTTTCACCTTTAAGAGGACGGGAAGCGGTTGATGAATCTGGCCCCAGCGAGTTATTTCAGTAACTTTCTCAGGTTTAGAGGTTTAAATACCCGTAAGGTGCGTCGTAGCACAGTCAGAGGAGGTGCTCCTCACTAGAATTGCCCTGTTTGCCCCATCTCCTTGATTTTTGTTCGGTTTGAGTAAAAAGTGTAAATAATCGTTACAGGAAGCTCAAGAGCAGGGCACGTTCCACCTCAAGCCATCGACGGCCGAGCCGAGTCTGAAGTCACAAGAATGGCCGCTGTTGCTGAAGGTACGGATGGGTTTCTAAAGAGTTTAGTTATATGGTCTCCATACAATGCCAGTGTTGTCGATCTGATCGATATCGTGCTCGTTGGCTTCAGTGTGTACTACACATTAAGGTACTGGCTCCATACGGACACCTTTTCATTCAGAATTTCGACAATATGAACGTGCGGACGAACCACTATACGCCGCTGCCCGAAGGATGTTCGCCGTTGAAGAGGGAGATCAAGAGCTACATCTCCTCGGGTTTCTTCAACCTCGACAAGCCGGCCAATCCGTCGTCTCACGAGGTTGTGGCGTGGATCAAGCGCATTCTTCGAGTGGACAAGACTGGCCACAGTGGTACCTTGGATCCAAAGGTAGTTTCTAGCTTCTTCTAACATGGAAAAAGTCTCGGGCGTGTGTATGAACAACGAAAACGAATACAACTGCAAGAATCTTCACGTTTCATATAGTAAAGAAGTAGGTTCTGTTTTGCAAAGTCCTTATACCTACCGAGTAAGAGGTCCTGAGAATTCACTATGGAGTCGCATCGTCGCATAAGGCAATACCTTCCAAACATTGAATTTGCTGAAAAAATGCAAAAAAATACTGCAGGTCCAACGGATGTAACACCTGACCCCGTGCTTATGAAGCAGTATTTTTGCACTTTTTCTGCATATTCGATGTTTTCAAGGTGTTACCTTGTACGACTGTGCGACTTCATAGTGAAGTCTCAGGACCTCTAACTCGGTAGGTATAAGGAATTAGCAAAGACAGGACCTACTTCTCTACTATACGAAACGTGAAGATTCTTGTAGTTGTATTCGTTTTCGTCGTTCAGGGATACGCCCGAGACCCCTCCCTGCTAGGACAAATTTCAAGGTGAAGATGTCGAGCTGAGCCAGAATGAATGGTTGCCTAGGTGTCTGGATGTCTGATCGTCTGTATTGATCGTACAACTCGATTAGCGAAATCTCAACAAGGTGCTGGAAAGGAGTACGTGGCGATTTTCAAGCTGCATAATCCCGTCGAAAGCGAGAAGAAGATCAAGCAAGCGCTCGAGAAGGTACGGTTTGGCTGCTGCGTTTTTGAAAAGGCAAATTTCCTTAACTTTCAGTTAACCGGCGCCCTCTTCCAACGCCCTCCACTGATCTCAGCCGTGAAGCGGCAACTGCGTGTGAGAACGATCTACGAGAATAAGCTCTTGGAGTACGACAAAGAGCAACAGATGGGAATTTTCTGGTGCGTTGAGCACTTAGAGCTACACCTTTAGCTAGATCTTCTTCAGCTCTTTAAAAAACAGCAAGGGGAACAAGAAATATGGTTAGTTGGGAAGGGCGTCCGGTATACATTGGTTCGGATGCCATTTTGAATAATTTACATCTTCTTCATTTTCTAAATCCCCGGATAAATGGACCATGCGGATCAACGGATAATGGCATTTTTGAAAAGCCCGGATCCTGGTAAGGGTGATTATCTCCAGAGCGGACTTTGGGATGATTCAGATAACTGATTTTCCCCAGGATCAGATATCGAATATCCGATTCGGACAGAAGACCGCATTTTCAAAAAATCCTGATCTTAGAATGATTAGGGCAGGGATTATTTCACCATTGCAGATTTTTGGATGATTTGGATAACGGATGGTAGTCAAAAATGCGGTCTCCTGTCCGAATCGGATATTCGATATCCTATCCTGGGGAAAATCAGTTATCTGAATCATCTGAAAGTCCGTTCTGGGAATAATCACCTTTATCTGGATCCGAGCTCTTCAAAAGTGCCATTATCCGGTTATCCGCGTGATCCACTTATCCAGGGCTTGAAAAAAAAAACCATTCCTCTACGACTCATCAGCTCCAATTTGCGAGGATACAGGGATTTTACAAACGGTCGCGCTGGAGGAGAAGTTGGCTCAGTTCTAGTGGAGGACACTTCAATAGATCGATTCGACACGGGCGCCAAAATTAAAAGTAAACTTGGTGGTAACTGGAATCTTCAAGCTGTAGGGCCCAGGGCCCGAATTAGTCAACCGCTTACCGCCCTCTAACTGTGAAAATACCGCCAAACCACCTGATATGACATCCATCCCAGCATCAGGGGTCGGATTCGTCAACGACTTACAGCAATTTAGCAAAGAAAATACAGCCGACACCCTTGATAGCGCGGCGAAATGTTTTACCATATCGCCTGATAAGCCGAAAAGGTACTCGCCCGACAACTATTTCAAGAAAAAATGTGGAATAGTTTCTTGAAATAGTTCTTGAGCGAGTACCTTCCAAACCTCTCTTGTCGTTACCAGGCTCCGCAGACGGTGGTTACGCCTAAATGTCTGCCGAATAAAGCTTGGTTACCAATCTCGGCTCTGCAACCCGAAGATCCCAGTTGCCATCAAGGACATGTCAAGACATGAAACGACAGTCGACCAAGGACTATGAAACCCAACTACAAAGACACCTCACCAAATTAAATGACAAAGTGTGTTCATATTTCCTTGCTGAGCAACTCGCCCATTTTTGTGTCCGATTTGCTTCTCCATTGGTGCGCCCTCCCCACAAGGATAGATCCGAGCACTCGATTCTGCACAAGTTCTGAGAGCTTTGATTGGATGTCATTCCTTCGAAGGAATTGGGGCATGGAATGTAAAGGGCAGTATGGCTGCTAAATGACAGTTGAAGCTAAGAGCTGAAACCTCGGCGTTAACGAATTCATCCTGAGTACGCCACACGTGCTTCTTCTACGCTCATCTCGTGAATCCATTCTGAATAAGCTTTTGGGTGATGAGCTGCCTCGTTTGTTGTTGTTGTTGTTGTTGTTTGGGTCTGGATGTACACCAAGAAAGGCTTTTACTCTTTAAGGCCCCGTTTATACTTCGTCGCGGCGCGACGCGATGGCCACGCAATGAGGCCAAATTGATCGATCGCGTCGCACAATCAATATGGCTACTATACGTGGCGTCGCGTCGCGGCGCGACGAAGTATAAACGGGGCCTAAGCGGATAGAGTTTTCGTATAAGCCGCATGCACATTCCCGCTAAATCGAGGCCCCTATGCTTAAGGCAGGCTGCGCTGCCGCCGCTGCCGAGTGTGCATGCGGCTATAGCGAGATTTTCGAACGTCATTGGTCTGTTGGTTGTTTCTCGTACATGTGAAATACGTCCATTTGCCATTGATGCGGATAGTCAAGTGGACAAACGGACAGCATTGTGTACAGTGCGACATGTTATCGTTCTTTGGCCGTCATCTAAGACCTCTTGGGATCGTGCCCAACCTTTATCATTTTCTGATGCCCTCATGTCAAGTGATGAAAATGGATAATATCGATCGATATTGATTGATCAGTCGCTATTATCGAACCTCTCTTGAGAAACCCTTCTAGTTGCCGTCGGTAATGATCGGCTTGTTTGGTTCTGTATATACTCAGACAAAAGTCGGTTAGTGACCGACCATGAAAGGGTCTGGAACAGATTTACTGCTACTTGTTGTGTCTCAGACACTGAGTTAGTTAGTACGCGACCATGAAAGGGTTTGGAACCGAGTAGGAAATGAGGTCACGCCCCTCGCAGCACGTGTTCTTATTGTGTTGCGGGGGCGTTGCCGCCTTTAGCGCATGTGCCAAACCCTTTCATGATCGCGTACTAAGCAACTCAGTGTCTGAGACACGACAAGGTTCAAACCAGGCAGTGAATCTGTCCCAAACCCTCTCA
Source organism: Heligmosomoides polygyrus bakeri (assembly GCA_947359475.1). Classification (NCBI taxonomy): domain Eukaryota; kingdom Metazoa; phylum Nematoda; class Chromadorea; order Rhabditida; family Heligmosomidae; genus Heligmosomoides; species Heligmosomoides polygyrus. The sequence goes on from OX375867.1 coordinate 12,160,726, forward strand.
TTCTTTTTAACTAACCGACTTTTCTCTGAATATGCCGTGAACTGAGTTCAGCGGTCATTAATTCTGCGCGGACAGACAGGAAACGAAGTTTTTTATAAGTGTGATGCCCTTTCATTATTGGTGCGTCATCTGTGGCCACTTGGACTGCAACTGAGCGACAATGTCCAAAAATACTAGATCATTAACAATTTCCTATTTTCTTGTTAAAATGTGAGCTTTTCGTGAGGAAAACGGTGTAAATTGTTGGTTATTTCATTTTTTTTGTAAATTAAAGTGTGTCCAGGAATTGCCATTTTTAGGGTGAAATGTGAATCAGGAACGTATGTGAGAACGATATGTGTACATCTTGGGCTTCTACTGGGAGTAGGAGGACAGATGCAGGAACTGCGAAGAAACAGGTTTGTCAACGGCGCTTTCCACGTTGTGGTTGATCATTCTCATCTCGTCGCTTCTTTAGGTCCGGAATTACCGACGAGCATGATCAACTGGTGACGATGCATGATATTCTGGACGCCCAGTACGTTCTGGATCACCATAAGGTAAGGACCTCGTCATGTCGTTGCTTCGACCATGCAGAGAGCACCAGGAGTCGTTCCAGGACGAGACGTATATGCGGCGAATTGTGCGGCCGCTCGAGGCGCTCCTTGTGGAGCACAAGAGGATCATCGTCAAGGACTCGTCGGTGAACGCCATCTGCTACGGGGCGAAGATTCTCCTGCCCGGTGTGCTGCGATACGACGACGGCATCGAGATCGGACAGGAGATCGTCATAGTGACCACGAAGGGCGAGGCAGTCTGCATAGGTACGTTCACCTAGGAGACCACGTCTGTGGAGAAAGAGCCCAGCCGGTTTCCAGCCATCGCCCAGATGACGACGTCCACCATGGCGTCCACCGATCACGGTGTGGTGGCGAAATCAAAACGTGTCATCATGGAACGAGACGTCTACGGACGCAAGTGGGGTCTCGGACCAGTGGCCATCAAGAAGAAGCAGATGATAAAGGTGTAGATTTGATTAGCTTGAAGAGATTCTATAGGCGGGGTGGAATATGTTTGTTTGTTGTTTCCAGGACGGTCTGTTGGATAAGTTTGGCAAGCCGAATGCGAAGACCCCCAGCGATTTTAAGGTGATTGACCATTCAGCAACGGAGAAACCAGAGGTGAGCCGTCATTGAGAGTGGAAAACACAACAGGTTGACAGACCTTACCAGGGGCCAGATTCATCAGCCGCTTACTGCCCTCTAACGATGAAAATTGCGCCAAACCCCCTGATATGGCGTTCATTAGCATCAGGTTTGGCGGTATTTTCACCGTTAGACGGCGCCAAGAAGTTGACGAATCTGGCCCCAGAAGCCTATCCTAACGGTAGGTCTGAACGGCGGAGGTGTTGTATGCGGACAGCAGCGCATCTGCCTTAGAAATACGAAAATGCAAGTATCTCGATCCGAGTCCTGCAAAGGACAGTGTTTCAACCGATTAAAGAGTGGCTGTAATAGCCTCCTCCTACTAGAGGCTTGCTTTGTCCTCAACGCTGGCGATAGTGGTCTAAAGATCGGGCGTCGCAGTCATACGAAAGAGGCCGAGGGTTCGAATCCTCTCGCTGTGAGTGCGTTTTGCAGTTTATAAATGTAGAGTTAATTGGATTCGCTAAAAGAATACTGGATTTTGGTCGCAGTGATGGAGGACTAGTTGAGTGGTTGCACTCCGCCGTATCCAATTATCTGTACTTCTAAAGGCATCTAAAACGAAACACGTTGCTGTGATTCCGTTTTAGATGTTTACAGAAGTACAGATAGTTGAATACGGCGGACTGCAACCAGTCAACTAGTCTTTCACTACAACCAAAATCCAATATTATTTTAGCGAACCCAACTAACTGTACGTTTATAAACTGCAAACGCAGTCACAACGAGCGATTTCATACCCTCGGCCTCTTTCGTGTGACTGCGGAACCCTACTTCTAAACCCCTATCGCCGGCGTTGAGGACAAGGCTTGCCCCTAACAGCGAGAGGCTATTGCTCTCAATCTTTAGTCGGTTGGAACACTGCCCTTTGCAGCACTCGGGCCGAGATACCTGCATTTTCGTATTTCTGAGGTAGAGGCGGTTCTGAAAATATCGCTTTTCGCCGTTCAGACTTGCCGTTAGGATAGTCTGTCTCCTGGTTAGTCGGAAAAGTCTAGGGCATAGTGTCCCAATTATATGAACGCGAATGATAAAGTACTCCTCTAACTGATATAAAGGGCTCAGACAGGTTTGCAACTGCCGTTTTCGAATATATACGAATCAGAATACTCGGAATTTGTGAGCATTCGAACCCACCCTATTATTGGAGAAAGAGAGCATAACTATAGAGAAATCACGGCAGAGGAAGTACTGAATGCGGAGCAGTATTCAGTTATTCTATTACGGATTGCAGGTGAAGAAGGAGGTGGAGCAGGAAGACAACGATGCCACTATGGGCTCACCGAAGGCCAAAAAACCCAAGAAAAAGGCGCCGGAGACCAGTACTTCGGACTCGGATAGCAGCGAATAGTCGAGTGACCATGCCTAGAGATTGTTATTGTGTTGCGGTCCCGTGTGCGGCCGGCGAGCGTTGTTGTTTATACAGATCGTGATGATTAGCAAGTAATGCTGACTAAATTGAACTACTCATGTTATCCATTTTGAAAGCGTTCGATATATCGGTTTGATTCACCCCATTTGTTAAATTGTTATTCCCTGAAGAGTTCGTTGTTGGTTCCTTATGAAAGTTGTTGATGTGACGATAAAAATGTGATGTTCCTATGATGTGGGTAAGATGCTGAGGTGCTGTGCTCGGTATCAGGCCAAGCTTTGCAGTTGCCGCGTACGACACAGCGAAAGTATGCTTCCGGAAGTTCAAGAACGGAGACTTTTGCTTACAGGACCAACAACGGTCTGGAAGGCCAGTTGCAGTGAATGAGGAGCGCCTTCTCGAATTGGGTCAGGAAGAGCCCCGGCGTTGCACCCGCGAACTGACAAAGGAACTCGAGTGCAGTCACACCACCATGGCTCAACACCTGCGTGGCCTTCGGAAGATGTGCCGATATGGTGCATGGATACCGCATGAACTTAGCGGCCACCGGCTGCAGGTGCGCTAGGATGCGTGCATGAACTTCTTGACTTCGCGGCGGATTTTTTCTTGGCTCGAGAACCTGGTCACCGGCGACAAAAAGTGGGTCGTCTACGTTAGCCACAACTGAGAGCGTCAGTGGCTTACTCGCCGCGAGCAGGAATTCCCTCGCCAAGAGCGGAACTTCATCCAGAAGAGGCAATGCTCAGTGTCTGGTGGAATTGCAAAGGAATCCTTCACTGGGAGCTGCTGCCTTCAAACACTGATGTCACTAGCGATGTCTACTGCAGGCTGTTGGATCGCGTAGAAGCAGCTTTTCCTGAGGATCAAGATCTTCTTCCTTCACGACAAGGCGCACCCACACTTTCCAAGTGAGACTCAGGAGAAACTCCAGAGGTTCAGATGGCATGTTCTGGCCCACACACCGCATTCACCGGACCTTGCGTCAACGGACTCCCATCTGTATCTTTCGTTGTCGAAACATTTACTGGAGAAACAATTTGAACAATTTGATAATAGGGAACCCTTGAGAAGTGCCTCTCTGAGTTTTTTCCTCAAAACCCCAGAAATTCTATAGAATTACCTGACAAGTGACAATATTTTGTGGATAATAACGGTGCATATGTTCGTTAGTCGTATGCATGAAACGAGAGGAATAAATTTCAAAAAAAGCGAAAGAGCCTAATACAATAGCTGGGTACGTGAGTTCTTATCAGGTAGAACATATCAAGTGTGTGTAAACGGAACCTTTTCTAATGTTTATAGCCTCCATAGCGGTGTTCCCCAAGGTGGCGTCCTTTCACCTACTCTATTCAACATTTACGTCGCAGAACTTGAGGATCTTTTCTTGAAAGAAGGCGTAACCTCCGTGCAATATGCCGATGACTTGAAGATTTACAGAGAAGTTTCTTCTGCTCGGGACACTGATGCTATTCAATCTGCCATTGACAAGCTTTACATGTTTTCCGTTACTTGGCAGTTACCACTTGCTCTACAGAAAACGTATCATTTACGAATTGGCTCCTCTGAGCTGCCTTGTTCATACTCAGTATCTGGTCAGCCAATCTCTAGAGTGAATGAGATTAAGGACCTAGGCTTTTCTTATACGGAGAAGCTAGACTTCAGTCCTCATATAAAAGCCATTTGCAGAAAGGCTAGCGTTAGAATCTTCCATATATTTAAGGCATTGACGACTAGGGATAAAGAAGTACTTCTTAAAGCTTACAAGGTGTACGTGAGACCGCTCGTCGAGAGTTCATGTTCCGTGTTCTCCCCTGCTAAACAGAAAGATGTTCTGATGATAGAGAAGATTCAGAACAATTTCACCAGGAAGATTCTATTGCGAAATGGTGGATTTCTGTATGGCAGAATCCCTAGAGCTAGCATTAGGAATGCTTATCTGGGTATTCCGTCACTCAAGTCAAGGAGATACTACTTCGATATAGTTATGGTCTATAAACTAATCAACCACCTGATCCCAGTTTCCTGCACAAAATTTTACACCCTACGACCCTCAGTCACTAGGGGTGGAACCGATAAGCTGTTTTTTAAATCACCTAAAGCCTCACTAAGAGCCACCTTCTTTACGGTTAGAGCTGGTTTGAGGTATCTCAAATGGAGTAAGACGAGGACTGTGCCGACTTCTCTTCCTTCGTTCAAACGTATGGCAAAAGCGACTATATTCAGTGCAAAATAGGAAATCCGGTGGTGCGTTCTCCACGTTTCCAGTCATCCAACCACTTACTATCCTATTGATCCTCCATGTCTACAGACGCTCTATTATCCTATTGTTGTTCTGGTTGTGTTGATGTGGTTTGGGTTCTGTATAACGTCTGTCTTAAACAGCGTAATAAATGAAATGAAATAAAAATAATCTCGATGCCCTCTCATTTGAAATATCGATACTACTGTTGATAAGGGTTATGGTGCGTCTGTACTACGAGGTTGTTAGGTGGTGCTTCCTTATCGGCCTGACCTTTGAATCGTCTCGTTGCCTTCTTAGCCACGGTGCTCCACCCTCGGAGTGCAGTAGTTACACTCCCACTCGTTGTCAGTAAGACAACTGGGGGAACCGCATGCCATGTGGTTCCTTTCAACATTAGGCCCTGGTGCTCCGTACGTGCTGCACTAGTTCGTGGTACGATGGTCATTAATCCCCTGAGTGCTCCACATTTCTACACCATTTCGCTTCATGTTGAATAAATGGCGAAGTTATCTAAACAGAGAACTCTATTAGGGATCTAAGTTTCCTATACAACCATAAACTGGATTTCTCAAATCACATTCAAGACATATAAAGTAAGGCATACCTAGATTTGCGTTCGACTGACACGTCGCCGCCGCCGGGCCAGCCAGTCGATTGACCTGGTCAAACGTGTCGATCGACATGTCAACGTCGTCGAACCTTCTAGAAGCTGACAGGGACGCAGAGATGCGTGCCTCTGTCTCCTCTGGCCAGCTCGGCAGCCAGTCCTGCAGTCACCGCTCCCTCTGAGCGGTGGTGGTTCCCGACCGCTCCCCCTGAGCGGTCAGACGTCGTCATCCTGGTGTCCTGCCAAAGTCGCGTGTCCGATGGATCCAGTCATGGTCGCCGTCGGAGTTCTTCATCCTGGTCGTCATCGTCGTCGATAGTCGTTGACCGTAGGACCGAGGATCCGTTCTCAGCGTCGTCGTCGCTCACCCACAGATAACGCGGGCCTCTGCCTGGTCTCGTCGGTCCTGACTTGGCACAGGCCACAGAACCTCGGCCAGGTAAGTCCCGCGGGTCACGATTCTGAATCTCGGTCGTAGGTTGGGTGCAGCCCGGCCCTTGACACGTAGCGTAGGTTGTTCTCATAATTTTTGATATTTCGCCGTTATCACTTAGTTATGATAAAGTTATATCTTACAAAGTCTAATGTCTGAATGTATGAGGTGATCTTCCAAAATAGCGATGTCAAATGTGAGGTCATGAAAGCGTCGCAGGTGAAGGGATCGCCGAGTGTCAGGGGACGCTCCGACCAACGGGGGTTTTTTCCGAAGTAAGTCAGGCAGTCGCAGAGACGCTTTCTTGTGGGTACGTTAGGTCGCATGGTATAAAACGCGGCAGTCTAACCAGGATACTATCTCAACGGTAGGTCGGAACGGCGCAAGTGTTGTATATGGGCAGAACCGCCTCTCTCTGGGTAGTAACAAACTGCAGGTATCTCGACCCCAATACAACTCTGCGCAGAGTTGTATTGGGGTCGAGATACCTGCAGTTTGTTACTTCCCAGGAAGAGGCGGTTCTGCCCATATACAACACATGCGCCGTTCCGACCTACCGTTGAGATAGTATCCTGGTAAGACCCGCCAAGTGTCCTAGGGTAAAAATACCACGTGGCAGTCGTCGAGTTCACTGGTTCGAGCCGCGGGTCTGACTTGCCACAGCTCGGGCCGTGGATGGGGCTCGGCCTCCACCGATGCACGTGCGGAGGACACACCGCGGCACGACACCTATGTACACTCCAGTTGATTAGGGCTCTTTCGACTACCAGTACAAAAATATTGTTGAAGGCATAAAAGATTTACAGTAGACCGATTTTGGAGACCGGCGCGACAGTATGTAATTCGTGCAAAAGGAAATATTGGTCGCCATTCAACGCTGTTAAAATAATTTTACGAGAAATATATAGATATAGAAATACGTAGGTATGGATTGACCTATCGCAGCATTCCTTGTGCTAGCCCGTACCATTCTCAAGCTGCCATCCCTTGAATATAGAAGGAAAGGAATGCATGTATCTATGGTGTACAAGATGCTCAATGGTTTGGCGAAGCTAGATATAGAACATTTCTTACCTCTAACACCAGAGGGGAACTTTGCAAAGTAGTGATAGCTAGGGCACGATCGCGAGGCATCGCTAACACTTTTGCCACTAGAGCAGGGTCATCGCATAAAGCACTGACGAGGAATATTCCCCGTTTCTCCGTTTCTCTATTCTCAGGAGTTTTGCAGCTCGCAAGCTACTTACAGTTTAGTGATGCGCCAGTATGAACCGATTTCAGGGAAAGCACTATCATGTGGCTGTACATTATTGTTCCTGTACTGTATTTTGTCGCTCGGGTGAATTACTACATGATAAGAACTTCTACAGTACTTCTGTGCAAGGAGGTTGTTATGTGAAACTTTTATTGGCCTGACGTTTCGACCGTTTTGTCATCTTCAGAGGCCTAAAAACCGTTCGAGGCGCTATCTCAGCAACCTACCCGACCAAGCACCTCGCACTCGCCAGCGTTTCCGACCTAATACCGGAAACACGATGCGAAAAACCCGAGTGGTGAGGACGAACTCAAATGATTCTCCACCGCCTAAGTGTAGCGACTGGCTCTACCACTCGGCGTCAGTAGGTCCAGTAGCGAATTAAACATACTTCCCGGTCGTAATACGCTGATAACCTTGAGGGCAGCATTTTGCTCCTGGTCATTCTCTGAGCTCACAGTGCGGTGCAAATGGGGCGAGATCACTGGTAATGGGCAAACACTCATTGCCGTTGTTTATTCCAGAGCGCTTCAAGCGGTTTTCTAGAGGAAATCTCTGGAAAAACCGTGCACCTAACATCATACTTCTCACCGTTGTGCTCCTCGACCCTATGACTACCGAGCGGAGTACATATGCTGCAACGCCTTTTGCCAGCTAGATGTTCTTTAATTTGAACATGTGCAGGATGCGTCAAAAGTTCTTGGACTCTTTTGTTTCAGGCTCATTATATGGGATGCGCTTCGCTCAACCAAATTTTTATGTGGTATTGTCGCCCTACTCTTATCCTCTCGTATACCAATTTTTCGTGCCTGAATTTTCTTTTGTTCAAGAAGGCTGATGCAAATGGTTTGCGCACTGTAATGGAGAAACTGCATGTCAAAGAATAATAACTATGAAACTACCCAGAGGGCATCCTGCAGAAAGACATTCTTCCTTGGGAAGCTGTGCCTTAAAAAAATCGACTGGACTTATAATCAAGATTCTGCGCCTGCTCATAAGGCTAAAGTGGTACAGAAGTTTTGCGCTGAACAAATTTCCGGATTTCATCTCAGCCGAAGAATGCCCTCCGCTTAGCTCGGACCTCAATCCGATGGACTACACAATGTGGTCCATATTGACGAGTAAGGCCTATGCAACATCCCACACGAACACTGCTTCACTTCAAGGAGCCCTGTGGAGAGATTGATGAAGACCCCCGGCGTGCCGCCATGGGTGCGTTCCTCGAGCGATTGAAGGCGTATACTTGTGCTAAAGGAGGCCATTTTGAGATTTAACCGCTTCTTTATATGTGCCTGGTCAATAGTTACAATTTTATGAATATCGTCTGAATTACTTTAAAACAGCCGTTTGGGCGGTCAATTACTTGTGTCCAAGAACTTTTGACGCGCCCTGTAGAGGTTTTCCGGGTTTTCTTATAGATGTGCTTTTACAAGTCCCGCACTCGATCTGATAAATCACCCCGCTTTTTGCCCAATCTCCGATTTCAGAGTGGGGGCAAATAGCGCAATCATCTGATAGACACTGCTTGTCATAGAGCCTGTTCCACACCAACTGTTTTTTAATGTTGTTATTAGGGATATTGACCAGAATAACATTATTTCGCAGACGTGCACAGAAAATACATAATCAAACTGCAGCAGTGAACGCATCAGAAATGAAGGGGAGACCTAAGGGAACCGTGTTTTGGCGGCGTGAAACATTTCGGTACACAGCTCGTATTTCGGTGCGATGAAGTAGTACCGAAGAGCCGTTCTCAATTGCAATCCTTGTAGCTATCAGCAATGACTCCTGTCATTCTACAGGTGACTGTGCTATTTGTCCCCACTCCAAAATCGAAGATTGCGCAAAAAGCGGAGTGATTTATCAGATCGAGTGCGGGATTTGTAATAGCACATATATAGGAGGAACCGGGAGATCACTACATGATCGAATTAAAGAACATCTAGCTGGCAAAAGGCGTTGAAACATATCTGTTCCGCTCGGCAGGCACAGGGTCGAGGAGCACAACGGTGACGATTATGACGCTAAGTGCGCGATTTTGGCGTACAAGAACAGGATTTCATCTAGAAAAGCGTTCTGCATTTCTCCCAGAAATCCAGGAATGAACAAACGCAATGAGTGTTTGCCCATAACCGGTGATCTCGCCCCGTCTGCACCGCACTGCGAGCTTTGAGAATGACCAGAAGCAACGTGCTGCCCTCAGCATTATCAATGTATAACGGCCGGGCAGTATGTATGCTCCACAGTCTGAGTGGTAGTGCCACCGCTGCACTCAGACGGTGGAGCATCGTGTGAGTTCGTTTTCTCCACTCGCGTTTTTCACATCGTGTTTCCTGCATCAGTCCAATAAAGGTTCCACCTCACAATCTCGTAGCGCAGAAGTACTGTAGAAGTTCTTCACAACAACGCCGAGGTTTCAAGATGAGAGAACATGGAGGCTACTTCGTAATATGTTAATGTCATCGTTACAAACTTCTATGTTTCTGTTGGTCTTCTGCTGTTAACGTGTTTAACGTCCGTCTTATGTCATAAAAAGTACAAATACAAAATGTTTATAACACGTGCGATCAATAGAGATTTTGTGGACTCAAATTCCCTTGCACTTTTAACAGACGGTATACATTGTGTTGATTTTCATATAAATATAGTCAACACTGGTACGAGAGTATGCGCATCTACTAGTCAAGCAAACACTTCCCTACATAACTACAGGAACTCCCTGCGATAGCGCGAGAGAGCGGGAATTCTTGCCTGTGCCTGTGTAGACGAAGAGGTTTCCTTCTTCAGTGGCTCGGACTTCGTGTCTGTCGTGCCCCGGGCTGGCCGCCACCTGCATCGGTAACGGTGGGCCAGACCCGAGCCACGTGTGTGGCAGATCGGTGGGGACTTACAGCACGCTAATACTCTTTCCTTCCAGCCATGCGGCACCAACTACGTGGGGCCCTGCTGCCCCAGCCGAACCATTGGGACAGAACTGCGATGACCATTAGCTCCCTAACCGGTCTGCGACTCTGCACCTACTTCCCCGCGCGTCTCTTCGTCTTCCCCTTCTCACATAGTATTGCGATCAATAAAGATGACGGTATTCACCAGTCTTCACGTAGCTCCCGCAGACACCGATAGGCATGCAGATTTACCAACTACACATTACTACCTCTTACGACACATGACTACGAGTCACGCAACCAGCCGCAGACACTCACTAGAGGAATCCCCAACAGCAGCCCGCTAGGGACCGGCGAGGTCCTGCCTGGGGAGTGTGTCCACAAAGCAGGGCTACTCGCCTCGTAACTGCGGTTACCTCCTCCTGGCGTCCATGCCAGGGTAGATCCTCCTCTTCCTCGGCCTTGCGCTCCTAGACACTGCGGTGGAATCAGCTTGCTTCAGACTCCGTGACGTCCAGAAGGTGTTGACGAGAGGACGGCGACCGGACACGACCGTCCGAAGCGGCGGCAGACGGCAGAAGTGGCGCCCCCCCCCGCGCGTTCATACTTCGTCGCAGCGAATCGATGCTGCGTATTCGACAGGCAAGCGCGGCGGGACCAAGTGGGCGCAAAGGCTCTGCGTCCTTCAAGAGTGTGGTGAAAGTCACGACAGTGTCGGCGTGAAATATCTGATCCGTCGCGCTGGTGCGTGGTCGTTGATGGCGTACATGGAACTGCAGCCAGTCATGCTGATGACACGAACGATGCAAAGACGTCAGACAGGACACGACCATCTCGGACGAAGGCAGGCGAAGAACTGACTAATGAGCAGCGCGCGTTCACAGTCGATCGCGGAGTGTCGACTACGCGCGTCCATGCGGCGGGACCCATAAGGTCGGGGCGTCTGTACTGCCTTTAAGGCGCTGTTTATACGTCCATAGCCGTGTGACCCGATTAGAGCAGAGTGATGCACCCCATCGCGTCGCGCTGTTTCGGACGAGAATGAGCACTTCGAACAGCAGGCGATGAGTTCACGAAGTACACACAATTGCGTACTTGCACCCACGTGCACACATTTCCGGGTCGACTACAAGGGCATCTGGAGCAGCAGCACGGTGCCCCAATCTAGCGCGATCAGTCGCATAGCGCCGACTTTGAGAGCGACGCGATCCGACGCTGAGTGACATGATTGGTCGTGGGTTCACGCAATTCACTCCGGCCGCGTAGCGTCGACGCTAAGCGACCCGATTCAATCAATTTAGTCTCTATACATGGCATCGCATCGCACGGCGGTGCAAGTATAAATGGAACCTAAAGGTCTCCGTACACTTTTGCGGCAAGCGGCAGGCGGCAAAACTCGTGAAGCGCGCCGCTCACGCACAGTCTAGTCTTGCTGTCTTCGAGCGGCAGAGGCACTGTACTCTTTCTAGTCGGGACCTAGTACTGCTATTTGCTTTCCCGCGTTCTGTCTGCGCTCTAGCCAATCCGTGCCGCTGTCGGCTAGAGCGCAGGAAGAACAGGCACCGTCGCCCAACATCTTGCCGCAAAAGTGTGCGCTGCCGCTCGCCGCCGGCGGCAAGCTCTGCGTCCATGCCCTATGGTTAAGGATAGGGCCGCCGCTTTGCCGCGAAGGTGTTCGAATGCCTTAAGAGCAGTAGCAACAGCCCTGACAACAACGATCAACGGCATGCTTTTTCTACGCTCCTTGTACAGCAGATGGGGTGGACTACTTCTAGTACAATACCACATATTTGGCTATTTCGAATCTTCACCTCGCACCTTCCCTTTCTAATTAGTTGAAAAAGGGCATTTCGCGGAATCTACCCCAAGCCACTTCGACGCCCTCTACATGAAGCACGCACAGGTGTCGATGACATGGTCCCGACGCAATCAGCGAGGGGAAGAGGGGCTTTTCATGCTCGTCCTCCACCCAAGCAATGGCGGAGTGGATGTTTTCACAGTGATATCTCTTAGATAACGACTGCTTCTTAAGCTTCATGGAGTACACCTCGTCGGTCAGTGTTCAATGTTGCAGATGTGGAATGCGGTTGGTGTTGATGGCTCTCTCCTATGCGTTGCACTGTGTGAGTGACTTGCCAACAGTGGTGAAGTGCTGTTCAATGATGTTCTGTTTCAGAGTGGCTTCAAGCCCAACGTAGCCCTAAACAACTCGCCACCCGCACCGAGTATTACTCAAAAATCATCATCGCCTTCGTCACAGCATAACGAGGAGCCATCTTCTGCACAAACGACTCAGCAATCGTCTGGAGTATACACTACAATTACTCGTGACTCGCTACCAACTTCACTCGTCCGCGGAACAACGGGACGTCCTCCTTTGACATCTATCAGTCAAAAACCTTCCGTTCCACTCGTTTCTATTCCTTCTACACTGTTTCGAACGGATGCTACGCCTGGTCCGTCGCTGGTGGCGTCCAACTATTTGTCAACTACCGATCAGTCAACGGTGAGTTTTGAGGCCATGCGAGGGTCTGCGAAAGGCTCTTTTGCAAGTTACCTGATTGGAAAACTTGAAATCTCCATCGTATTCTTCGAAAGGTAGAACAGTATGATTTCTAAACGCACCTCAAATCACGAAAACCTCATCGTTTCGGCGCTAATAGGGTCGGGGGGAGAGGCGTCATCATCATGTACGGCAATCGTATACAACGTTTTGTAGGAAACTAAAAACTTTATGCAACGCTAGTGTATTCTGTCCCGATGGTGAACTGAGCTAGGCCATTTCCTATATAATTGGAGATGCACGTGCCTTCCTACCAAAGCAAATATCCACTGACTAACTAAGTACATGGTGATTATGAATTATAAAACTCAACCAGAATTTGCTGCCACCGTAATCCAGTGTGATGTAGCCATTATACCAGCAGAGAGTTCGACAACCACAACTAGCGGTTGTGGTTGTTGAACTCTCTGCTGGTATAATGTCTAGCGCCTAAGTCTTCGACTTTCTTGTAACTCCACATCCTTGGGGCGTTGCAACAGGTGGCACTGGTGATCCTACCCTGAGCCATTTTATGCCTGAGTTGCAGAGTTGCTGCCTTGCTGCCCTTTTTGCGTGAAATTGGATTGTATATGTATGTGCACCGGCCTTTATTTTTTGAACCCAATCATATTGTAGCCGACAAGATAGGAAAATGCCGTACAACCGCGCTTTGTATTGGTGGTTGTTGCGAACATATCTTTGGAGGTGATATTGGCTATATCCCTTTGGATTACGGTGGCAGCAAATTCTGGTTGAGTTTTATAATTCAGTCATGGTGATACCCCTTTTGAGCCTATTCTCTCCTGACTATGTTTGAGTTATGAAACATTTCGATGTATGGAGTCGCGAAAGCGCTATTGTACCTGTGAACCAGGTATCCTTTTTGGCGACCTCTTTCGTTGTGATTTTACATAGAGGGTTTGGGTTGATTGTGGAGGCCCTTTTATGGAAGTGCAGAAGTGTTGAACCACAGAGGAGTTGAACCACAAACGACTCCGTTTCACCGCGCACCTCTATTCATTGTTCCACCAGCTCTGTTTCCTGCCTACCTGAGTTCGTGCTCTTGTGGTTGGAGGACTCTGCACACCGACCAGAAGGCTACGAAGGCAAATTGAAAATGGTCTGCAACTCCGTTCCCAGACACATTCAGCAAATTTGTGTAACCAGAGGCCGTATTGATGAAGCGGCGGGAGCGGGATATAAGCGATATCATGGCGATATCATATCGATATCATCTCTCGCCTCTCTCTTCTGCCTCGCTCTCTCACCTCGGTCGCTTCCCGTGGGAAGCCGGGAAGATCCCGGGAACGTTCATGAATACGGCTACAGACGTTAAGCGGCCTAGCGGCCGCCAAACGTCTGGTTGGGGGCTTCGCCCCAAACCCCGAGAATAGAATACATCCGTCTAGGCCTTCTTACTCGCGTTACAGTAAAAATCTGGCTTTACGGGAAAGCGGAACAGTAGGGCACAATCTTCAAAACTGCCCCTATGAAGCGTATCCACCCTCTATCGCACTTACGCCGATTTACTCTCCGAAGTGCACATTCTCTACGTGGCGAGGAACAAATTGTGATAATCTTGTTAAGCTCTATACCGCTAAATATCCGACGGCAATAATAATCCTAATCTCTCCGGTTCCCGAAGTCATTCTCCCTACTTCCCCCCCCCCCCCGACTACACAATACCCCCCTTACCCATGTGCAGGCAGAAAAAATGTAGTGAGCATCAATCAGTAGTTAGAGTAAGAGGCATGTACACGCACACGCTCGCTGCCTTTGAAAGGTCATCTGAAAGTCCAGCGTATGCTTCGCAATATTTGATCTATGGCACATCTCCTTGATCTAGATGCGTTGTACGACGCTCCTATCACATACACGTTGCACGATAGTGAGAAAAAGTACTAGTCCCCTTACAAGTTCCTTCCACTGATCTCCCTTCCTATTACTGGTCCCACCTTCACTGGGCCCTCTTCACTGCTCCGCCCTCTTTTGGCAGCCCCTTTACTGGCCCTTATTACTGGTCCCACCTTCACTGGTTCCCCATTTACCGGTTCCACCCCCTTTGCAGGACTCTCCCACTTCACTGGTTCCCGTTCACTGTTCCCCTTTCCCCTTTTTTGCACCCCCCCCACCTTGCTGCCCCTCACCAAGTGGTCCCCCTCCACTGTCCCCATTAATGGTTCCCTTTACCGATCCCTCCTTTACTGCCCGACCCCCTTTACAGCTCCCCCATTAGTGGTCTCACCGGCGCAACTATTGGACGGGGGGGGGCAGTCCATCAGTACTCGAAAAAGTTACGGGTTTTTACCCGTTTGACGTAGGCCCCTCTCGGTGCAACTTGCATTACACGTACGTACGCGTACAACGGGGGAAATTTCACGTCACCAAACCCGATTGCTATGCTCAAGGCGGTCGAAGCCAAGGACTGCCCCCCGTCTATGTGTTGCGCCGTCTCACCTTCACTGATCCCCTTTACTGGTCCCCTCTCCCTTCACTGGCCGCCATTACTAGTCCTACCTTCACTGGTCCGCTCTTCACTGGTCCTCCTTTAATGGTTCCCTCTTTACCGGTTCCCCCTTCACAGGACACTCTCACTTCACTGGTTCCCGTTCACCCCCTCTCCTTAATATCCCCAATCCTCACCTTATTAGTAATCTTTATTGGTCTCCCTTCGCTTCCATTAAAGGTCCTACGCTTACTGGTACCCTCCCCTTTCACTGGCCCTCCCATCCTTTATTGGATGCCCGCTTACTGGTCTTCCATTACACGTGTTCGGAATCCAGACACCCATTGCGCGACATAGGCGACACCTTTTCTGAACCCAGACACCGTTTGCATGACATCGGTTACACCTCTTCTGAACACCCAGACACCCCTTGCATAAAATTCGTAATACCTCTTATGAGCGCAGACACACCTTGCGTGACATCAGTGATATGTCTTCTGAACCCGGACCCCTGTTGAACAGCGTCGGTGACATGTTTTCTCAACCCGGACGCCCTTAGCGCGACATCGGTGACACCGCTTCTAAACGCAGACACACATTGTGCGACATCGGTTACATGCCTTTTGAATACGAGCGCCTGTTGCACGACGTCGATGACGAATTCGGACGCCTATTGAGCAACGTGGCTGGCATGTCTTTTGAACTCGAACGCCCTTTGCGCGACATCGGTGACACTTCTTCTGACGGTCTCGACACGGCGTGAGTGGCACCTCGTCTGAACACGGACGCCTGCTACTCAACTTCTAGTAAAGTTCAGACGGATGAGCAGACGGACGATGGACAGACGGACGGACGGATGGACAACCTCTAACTCCTTTATATACAGTAGGATAGGATAAAAGTGTTCCCTCAGGTCTATTCACGTGTCCTTCGTAGTGCAGGTCACACAGCCACTTGGACCCTTACATAACAAAACACGAAGGTAACACAACAATTTTTATTAACAAAAAGGTGCATATGAACAGTAACAAAGAGCCACGGATAGAAGGTCGGAGGGGGGAAGAAAAGGGACTCCTCAGGGGCGGCGGGGAGGAGCCGGAGCCGACACTACGCTGCCGGCGATCGGATAAGAAGGACTCTGCGGCATTCCTAGAGGTTCTTTTATATTCTTCAGCTAGTGGGATGAAACAACGGCTGTCACTGAAAAAAATTACAGCCGAAATCCCTGATTCGGCTTATCAAGCGATATGGTAGGATTTAGAGAGCGATAAGTCGCGTTATCTACGTTTTCCGCTGTGAGTTCTCCGTTGAAGTTATGTAAGTGGTTGATGACAGGTTGGAGATTCTAGGAGCAAAGTAGCCACTCAGGGTCCATAACGAGGAATTTGGGATAATAAGCAATTTACAAAAGCATCCTAGTCGGGTGGGGCCACATGAATTGCAATAGAGCGAGCGTCTAAACGTTGTTTTATTGGCGGGGGTGATCATAAAGTATGATATAGGCTGCCTTTACCGTAGTGGTCGTAGTGGTCAGAATCTTATGGCCAGCGAAGAAGTTCAAGTTTCAGAAGATCGTTTCAGGCAAAAAGCTCTACTGCAAACGTTCATGCTAGCATGCGATCTTCGAATGCTACTGCACCGCATGTGGCAAATCTCCCAACACCACTAACCACCATGTCGAGTGCTCCTCAAACAAACGTGACAGCTCGCCTTTATGGTATGACCGTCTATGAGAAGTAAGTTTCTGAAAGTTCTCTTTATGGAGTCACGGTAAGAATTGGCCTGCGAGGGCTTGTAGATTAAAAGCTCCCAGGAGAAAAAAGATTTTTGTTGACATTTGTCATCAATTTAACTGTAGAACGCTACAAATCTTTGCATAAGAAAACGTCATTGCGGACTCATGTAATCTATTATATATGGGCCACTGTCGTGACGAACTCCATGCTTTTCAGTGCGCTCGATCTGCCAACATTAGCCGCTCCATCGGATGAGCTTGTTCTAATTGGAGAGAATGTGCATAGTGTAACCGCGGTGGGATTTTGCAACGGTTATTTAATGCTAACGCTCAAACGAGACATTTCACGGCTATCATAGATTGGCTGGCTGAGAAGAGGGAGAGATATGTCTCCTTTATCGCTTTGGCTGGTCATAAGTGAAACACAGTCAATAAGGTGACATGTGAAGTAGTTACACGTGCCCAATTTGCGTTTTCGGAATATATACGCGAGCAGGATCCACTGCAGAACTCAGCACCTGAAACTTGGGTAACTAAACTTTTATATCAAATCAAGCAGCAAAGGAAAATAACAAAATACAAGCAAAGAAAAAACAATTACAGGCTTTAGACATTCTACAGGTTCAACATAAAAGAACACACTTAGATGATGCTTCAGATTGCACGAAGTTTTCATGCAAATCAGTGAAGATTGCTTAGACCTGGAAAAAGAGCACCCATTACAGTCGCCAGAGAAGTCGTACTAACAAGGGAATTGTCTGAACTGTACGCCGGAACGACAAGAACGAGTACTATAGAGAGAATCCCCGTCCTCCAAATACTAACAGAACATGTTTTGCTTTTGCCGAATCCTTGAGGCAAATGAGTACGAGGGTGTAATAGTTAAGGGTCCGCAGAGCGAGCTCTTCACGGCAGCGCAAAATCCTGGCATCGTGGACTGGGTGGCGCAGTGGTAGAGGGCACGCCTCATATTCGTGAGATCTAGGGTTCAGTTCCCATGCTATGTCGCGTTTTTGCACTTTTGCCATAATATTGGATTTCCATAGATTTCCATATCTGAACTTGTTTTTGGAGATTGCTACGGAAAGATGTTTTTATGACTTATTATTTGTCGATATCTCGTAATTCACCAGCAATGTCCGAAATATGCCAAATATGCAATTTATTAGTGTCGGTGAGGTGAGTGCCCCCAGTGTACTCACAGTGCGTGCAGGAGGGGAACACATGATCTTCAACTTGACCTACCACCTCGATTAATATTGTCGCCTCTGTTATGCTTACAAAGTCGCGCGGTTATAACAAGCTGCTGCCGCCAACACTGACTCTACGATGTCTGCTAACCCTCGAGTGGTCATTTACCTATTGACACTGAAGTGCGGATCTCCACTGGATGCTGTCCCTTCGAGAGACGAAATGAAACTGGCGGAAAGGATAGCAAGTATCCTACAGGATTTCGAACTGCGACAGGTGGAAATCGACGGAGGTAGTGGGAGAAGACGACCAAGAGTTTCAAGCAGAAGAGGATTGTGAAAGTCACGACGCCACTAACCAGTGAAGGCACCATCACGTTTTCGGGAGGACAGATCGTTTCGGTGGAAAAGATTTGGCTATACTAGATTTGTTATACTATACAAGTTTGAGAACTGGGGAAAGTGGACTGTATCGCGATTCCAGGCTTGGGCTGTAGCGGATTACCACCGGGCAGGAACTGTGAGGCCAAACACAAGTTCAGATATGGAAATCTCTATGGAAATCCTATACTATGGTAAAAGTGCAAAAACACGTCGTAGCATGGGAATCGAACCCTAGACTTCACGAATATGAGGCGTGCCCTCTACCTCTGCGCCACCCAGTCCCCGACACCGGGATCTTGCGCTGCCGTGATGAGCTCGCTCAGCGGACCCTTAACAATTACACCCTCGTACTCATTTGCCTCAAGGATTTGGCAAAAACAAAACATGTTCTGTTAGTATTTGGAGGGCGAGGATTCTCCCTATAGTACTCGTTCTTGGCGTTCCGGCGTACCGTTCAGACAGTTCCCTTGTAAGCAGATCCGAGCTGTACGCGATAAGACAATAACTAAGGGTAGAGAAGTTGTCTAGAAAAAAAAGAGTACGAGAGTTATTGATGGGAACGCAACGTGCAGGTTATCCTGTCTAGAAGGTTGATCAAAACGAAGTGATATTGAAAACCTAGTAACAAGAACATACTGCTCCACTTTAGGTCTGCACATCCATCCAACATGAAAAGGGCGATAGTCACCAATATGTTTCGAACAGCGGTAGCAGTGTCGTCTGACAGCACTCAGAAGGCGCTGTCTAGGGAGCTTGCAAGGCATATTGCTTCCTTGAATGGGTACTCCTCTATAGGGATTTCTACCAAACGCAGACATCGCTCATTGGTTGCGAACGAGGCCGAGCAAAACAAAATTCTCTTCTGCATACTTCATTTCGGATGAGGTCAGCAGGGAAATCCGCGGTTGCCTTCGAAAGGCATACCTACATGAACTGGTGAGGGTGATAGAAGTCTCTCCTATGAATTTGAAGAGACAACTAGTTCGAAACCGATTGTACGACCGCAGGTGTCCTACCCCTCGTGTGTAGTGTTCCCTTTTGGGAAACAAGGTGATTGCATGACCTCGGGGCTGGTGTACCTTATGTCATGCAGGGAATGCAGAGAGGAGTACGTCAGGGAAACTGGAGGGCCGCTGTGTGTAAGGGTCAAGGAGCACCTAGACAGCCTTAGGAGGTCGCAAAGATCGACTCCAGTGGGTGAGCACAGAGTAGACTGCCATGGCGGCGCAATGGTTCAGGTGGCTGTCACGATCCTTGCACGCGAGAGCGACGTGTCCGCGCGGAAAACGCTAGAGGCATTGTGGATCGCATCGCGAAACCCCAAGATCAATCGCAGAGACGAGTGCGTGGCGGTACGCAAGAACTGGCACCCTTTGTCGGCCTCTGTGAGCTGTGTAATGCCCTTGGAGGTCCTTAGGGTAGGTGGTCTCTAGAGCTTAAGTCATTCACCAACGTTCACCTCCGTCTAACGGTGACTGGTAGAGCTCCTCGGCTTCCACCACAAAGGTTAGCCCTTCGTCGTTTCTCCACATCGTTTTCTTCACTCCATTGACCTTTGAATTTTTTTCTGTAGAGTGAAATGACCTTTGAGGGAGAAGTTCTTCAAATGTTATTTGGACTCTTCCAGGCTCCGACGAAGGCGAAACCGCCGAAACGTAAGCCGAATAAAGTGCTGTAACAATCTCGGTGCACAGCTCCACAATTCAACGCGAAACATCATGCCGAGATTCATGGAAAGTCGGACATGGAGTCTACTTGGCAACGCCTAGAGTTGCACAATAACCACATACACCAATAAGCACATGATAACTCTCAACAAAAAGAATTTAGTAACTGATCACAGATAACTTTTACTCACATTTGGAATAAAACGAGTACAACAAACCCACAAAAATAGGCAAAGGAAATAAAAAAAGAGAACGTTCGAAGAAGAACTTACTTGTCTGTTCCGCCTCCGCCTCCGTATACAGCGCCTCGACAAACACGACGCCGCCGAGTGTCCCTCTCAAATGACAGTGTCTAAAATTAAGTTACAAAACACAACAACGCAACGAGTTGAGAGTCATGAATAATATGCAAGATAAATAACTCCCGCCCCAAGAGGTGGACTCTTGGGGAACCAAAAGAAAAACGCCGTTGCAAAACGATTCATTCCGGTTGTGAAATCTCCAACTCCACACCGAATTTACTGCGGCTGATTGCGGCGCGCCATGCCCTTACCTTCAGGGGCGCGACTCTTCGAATATAGTAATCCAAAATTCCGTCAAATGTGGTGTTTTGAGGCGACGGAGAATAAATGTTGCGCTGCGCGAAAAATCGATAACTATGCCAACCACAATTCCGCACTGTGCGTCGGCGCAAGTGTGAACCAAGCCGTGTCTAGTAGCCGGGGCTAGTTCCTGATAGATCCTTACTAAACAGATTATAGCAGTACTCTACAGGTGTGGCTGCATCCTTCACCGACATGCGACCAGGTGAGAGACGAGCGGGCAGTAAATATGATGATCAAAAAGACGTCTAGCACATTCGTCATCACAAGCTTGGGGAAGGTGATTGCTTGAAGCTGATGAGCTTTCTAGGAACAAAGGCAAAACGCTTTTTAACTGCGATCTTTACTTAGACTGAGGAGTACAGAGATGAGTGGATGTACCCCATTTTCGTGTGCACCACGCCGGAAACAAATCCGTCCGAATTTCACTCTGTAATGGTTGAAGACCACCGTAAGGAACTCAGCTGCCTTTAACAATTTAAGTGCAACTTTTATGAACGCTTGCCATTTATCTTTTTCAGGGGATCCTTTGATTCCGTTATTAATAGCCATTTATTGTTCTTTCCTATTTCTCAGCGCTCTATTCACCGGACTGAATCTCTCGCTGATGTCGCTGGACATGGATGACCTTCGTGTGAGGCAAATTTTCTTTAATGGACAGGGAGTTAGGTGTGCTCAAAACCTTGTAAGATAGAATTGCTAAACTCGCTTGCATATTCTCTCTAACCAACGAAAGGCACCTAGTCATTTTACGGCTAAAGCAAGGCTGTCAGAAATAGAGGAGATGAAGGGAGACGTCTTGGCGATA
This sequence comes from Heligmosomoides polygyrus bakeri, assembly GCA_947359475.1. Classification (NCBI taxonomy): domain Eukaryota; kingdom Metazoa; phylum Nematoda; class Chromadorea; order Rhabditida; family Heligmosomidae; genus Heligmosomoides; species Heligmosomoides polygyrus. The sequence goes on from OX375867.1 coordinate 12,182,078, forward strand.
ACTAGTCAAGGTACCAGGGAGCAAAAAAAGCTGCCACGAAGACCGTAGTCATTGCAAAGTCATTGCCACTCAATATGACGATGTATACAAGAAGCTCTAGTTGCGCGATGGTGAGCGGTTTTTGTGCCAATTTATTAGTGGCTAGTGTGTGCGACATCGCCGACAACAAGGGGCCAAATTTGTCAACGACGTACAGAAACCTGATAGAGAAATAGCAGCGGAAAATCCTGACAACACCAACATTTCACCATACCGCTTGTTGATAAGTCCCGTAAATTAGCTTTTTTCAAGAGTTTCTGTTGTAATTTCTCTGTCAAGTCTCTGTAAGTTGTTAATGTATCTGGCCTAAGATAGTGCCCGTTCTTTGGCGTATACAAGACATCACATTACCTGCACGATGTTTGGGATCCAGGATTCCGCAATGGTGCAATGGTTTCCTAATCTCATGTTCATGTTGTTGTTCTTGCTATGGGTCCTGGGAACCTCATCTATACACTGGGTCATACCTACGTTACCTGGGGCCGGAATCATCAACGAGTTACAGCCATTTAACAGAGAAAATTACATCCGAAATCCCTGATAGCGCGGCTTTCCAAGCTATATGGTGAACGATGAGGCGCGTTATTTGAGTTTTCCTCTGTGAATTCAAAGTAATGTAAGTCGTTGATGAATCCGACCTCTGGTCTTGCATACACCCTAAACTTCTCTTACGATCGCTGTATAGGGGTGGGGGATGGGGAATCTTGCGAGCCTCCGCTGTGTGAGGTATTCTTGGCCTTATTGATTCATCTATATGTACACTTAAGCTGTACTAGTTAGAGAAAATATTTATAAGTGATCTTCACAGATCCTCGCTCTGGTCTGGCACATGCTAGGTGGATTGGTGAAGGTTCCTGACCCCTTCCCGTATTACCCCCGTTATTCCTCCAGTGCTAATGACATGAAATTTCAGCGAATACGCGAGTACGATGAGAATCCGAAGACTCGACGCTATGCCGCAAATATCATCCCAATTCGGGAAAATGGCAACTTTATGCTTTGTACAATCCTACTCGGTTAGGCAAAGATTTCTTGATTTGCTTTAATCTTGATTTGTTTGTAATGCGACGAAATACCTGAGACGTCGTTCGTCATTGACAGTAGGATGACAGCCTGCTTGCCTATCAAAAGTACTTCGACAATTTTAGTAGTTGGTGTCTCCAATTGTGATTTCAGGCAACACAATTTGCAACGCCATTTGTGTACTAACATTTGATCGAATAACTCGTGATGTAGAGCTATCGGACTTGAATCGAATGTTGCTCATCAACGTCGTGCCAGCGATATTCATTATCGTCTTCTCAGAAATTCTTCCCCAAGTGATTTGCACAAAGTCAGTAGATTTTTCTGATTGCTCTTATCTTAATAGGGTAACTGAGAGGATCACCTACGTTGCGCCGAGTAGCTAAAGAGGATTGCTCTCAAATAGTCCACCTAGGAACGGTATTATCTTTCAAGGACAAACGTAGCTGGCCTCATTGCCCCCTCTCTGGGATATTTACATGATCCGACTCTTCACTATTTCCTGTATAAGTTGCTCTGATGTACAGGGTGGTCCACATGAAGTGTTACGCGCTACAAAAAGTCCATTTTGGAAAAATTCTCTTTTTTCCGTGGTTTGCTGCGCTGTTATTCGTTCTCTCCGTATCTTTTAATCCACCTATGACCAGTCTTATTCTCTGTTTCTAGGTAAATATGGTTTCGCTTAGGGATCGTTAAGCAGTAGTAGGTACATTGAAACGCGGGCCGTCCGTTTCCCCGACTTGAAAGATGCTCAAACTGCATCGGATTCAAGTACACCGCGTCATCCAACGTTTCGAAAAGACTGGAGGGATCTAATATCGTCCGAGAGGAAGACCACTTCTGCCCTTCTAAAGGCCGTCAAAGACATGTTACACCGAAATCTTGTAAGAAACAATAGGAAACTAGCTAAGGAGCACAACGTAATTCGTTCAACTATGCAACGACTGACGAGTGATGATCTGTGATTGTATTACTACACATCTGCCAAAGGACAGCACCTCACGGAAAAACTGAAGGCTTCAAAATTGGAGGAATGCAAAAAGATGAAGGCCCTTACTCGCGGTGACAAGCGCGACTGAGTTCTCCTAACAGAAGAGAAGATATTTACCGTCGGACCACTCCAAAACGCTCGGAATCAACGAAAACTGCTGCCAAAAGGATTCGCAGGAGCCGTCAACGTCGGATGAGTCCTTTATCGTGTGGGCTTAAATGTCAGGCCAGGGTAAGACCAAGCTTGTTTTTATTCAAAAAGAAGTTAAGATCAAAGCCGAAATCTACGAGAAGCAAATCCTGGAAAACGTGGTAATACCTTGGGCGCAAGAAAATGCTAAGGACATGGATTGGACCTTCCAGCAAGATTGGACACCAGCTCACGGTGCCAAGAAGGTCTTGGAATGGTGTGAGACCAATCTTCCATCTTGGAATGGTGTGAGACCAATCTTCCAGATTTGTGGACGAAGGATGTTTGTTCTTCAAACTCTCCTGATCTCAACCCTGGATTTCGTCATCTGGTAAATCTTGGAGAAAAAGGCTGCTCTTTCAGACACAGTTCACTGGATTCGCTGAAAAGAGTTCTGTAGAAGGCATGGGACGAAATTTCCCAGAAAATTATCGCGCGCATTCTCAAGAATTTCCAAAAGAGATTGCACGTTTGCATTGAAGCTAAAGGAACTCATTCTGAATGTGGTGTATGACATTTTATGCAGAAATTTCTTGCCTTTCCAATACTCGTACACTTTTCTTATTTAAGTTGGTTATCATCTGTTGGAGATATGCATTATTAGTGCAATCGTGTGTTGTTCACAGCAGTGTTCAGATATGCCTTGCAAATCGGTAGTCGTTGCCGACATTTAATGGTATTTTTCATGGTGCTCACCTTTCCGGCCAGCTATCCACTTTCAATGTTGCTCGACTTTGTAGTTGGAAAAGGTAAGTGATACAGCTACTGACGAACATCGAATCCTGTACAGCCTCTGTAGCGATAAACGGAGCTAAATTGGTGAGTACGATCTTGTTCACAGAGACACGTGCAACGATGAATCGTCGCATGTTGGGCGGTCTAATGCGACAGCAGAAAAATGTGACGTTGACAATGGCTGAGCTGGTGGAGAATGCTATGAATCTGCAAGTGCGGCGTGTACGTGACGTGATGACGCCGATTGAGAAGGTCGGAAATTTGGCGCCATTAATTTCCATTTGTTCTTTTACTACTTTGGGTGAACGCGACTTTCAGAAATAGTACCGTCGCTATGGAAAAAATGATCGATCGACACGCTCGATCATTTTGGCTACTATGCATGACATCTGAGACCTCGCGTCACTTGGACTCAGATTATAAACAGGAACTTCGGGGGAGATGTTGTGCTAAGGTTCGAGGTCACTAGGTCCAGCTTTAGAGGCGCACAGAGGCCACTCTGTTGTTCAGCAGCGAGTTGATGGGTGCAAGCTGCCACTACTGTCTTTAGCGGTGGAAGGTGAGGAGGCACGCGCTAACTAACCTTTATCTCGACCGTTCTCCACCGAGCGCAACAACAGACTGAGCCTCTAAGATGTCGTAAGCGACATTCAGGCTTTCGCTTTGTGTGCGGCTCCGGGGCTCTATCACGAAGAGTCACGAGTAACGACCTACACCGGGCTACGTACAACAGCGAATACCGTACCACATAAATGCATTGAATGGATGCATAGGCCTGAACTGTGGCATGTAGGACAATGAACACTGCAACGTTCAGCTGGACCGCTTGTTGTTTTACAAAGGAAGCCCATGAACTTCCTCCAAAAGATTCTCCACGAGACGTATAGATCTTATAGGGGATCGGACGAGGATTTCAATACTATGTTTCGTTTTTGCTACGGGCCACTGAGTGGTCCGAAAATTGCAAAAAATGGTATTACTTCGGAGCGAACTGATAAGACATACATAAGTGACACCTGGAATGGTCCAGTCGTGCTCAAAACTCAACGTGCAAAATGTTTGAAGCAAAATCAAAGTTTGGTTACACTAAAATGAGCTTCGTCTAGAAATGTTGTAAATTATCATATTACTATAATCAGACTTTAGTTTCGTAGGTTTCAACCTTGGTAGGTTAGGTTCTGAGCATGACAAGGCCATTTGAAGTGATACCATTTTCTGCCTTTTTTGGACCAACCAGTGGCACGTAGCAAAAACGAAACACAGTTCTGGTCTGATTCTCTGCCGATGCCCTACAAGACAGTATAAGTCTCTTGAAAATCTTTGGGGGAAGTTCATGAGCTTCTCTTGGTAGCGCTGCCCTTAATACCAAGGCGGTAGCTTCACACTCGCTGGAATTTTAGTGGGAGGATTCTACTAGGCAAGAAATGTTCGCTTGTCTTGCGTAGGGTAAATCCTCTTCCTGTTTATCATCCTATTATCCATTGTCACCTTTCATCCTATACCAATAAAATATTTGGTCATTAAGTGTGAAATGACCGATTTCGCGTCAGAATTTCGATTTATTATTTCTCAAACAACAGACAATGTGACCAAACAAAACATGCGCCTAAACAACACATCTGTGTTATCTTAACGGTAAATTGTTCATGCCGAAAACGTAGAATCCTGGAGGGCGAGAGGTGGGTAAACGAGAAGTTCCACATCCAACTCCTGCAGCTTCAGTAACGTTGTTGCAGCTTCACTACAGAATTCGTATTCGAAAACAACACAAATTTTCCACTTTTCCATGGTCCCGAAGAGCTGCTCTGAAGAAGACACCTTGGAAGACTTATAAAGCAATACGAGTGACTAAATGTTAGAACGCACCTTCAGACAAGAGAAAAGTTCAGAACCATAGAAGCGTTTTCAATCGAAATATCAACCCTGAATCTTGACAAGGACAAAATCGGCCATCTCACGGGACATGATTCCTAATCGAGTTTACAGCCGTAGTATTTTCAATACAAAGCATATTGGCAGTATTTCTTTTCTTCGCAAGTACTTTCGTTCATGCAGACTGAGGCCAGGATAACTAAGGATGCGGACCTGACAAACAAGTTTATTTATTCCCACAAAAATCTCCCTTTCATTTCGGACCAAAATTCTCGAGAAGACGGATGACGAAGCCTAATGCGTGCCAGAGGCTGTGGGGACTACATCACTAGTGCTTTATCCTTTAATTTTGCGCTCTTCGTTCCAATAGAAGTTGGAGAAAGCGGAATAGGGTCCGAAGTGACCGAAAACTAGTGCACGGAAAGCAAGCGGTAGAAATTCGTGCATTATTATGTGAGAGTATTGAAAAACGCTAGATCCTTTACCAAGATCCTGTAGCAATTAACTTCATGCATTTAAGGTTTTCAATAGAACAAAATTTAGGTATTTATGTTGTCCGACTTGACGGAAATAAACGACAAGTTGAAAGGAGAGTTGGCGGAGAATAGGCACACGAGAATACCCGTGTTCAGGGGCGACGATCGGAATAGTGTGAGTGTGTCATTAAAGAATGCAAAAATTAAATAAATAAATAAATATTTCGAACAAGAAATTGCTAACCGACATTTCTCAAAAACCTTGCGGAACTTTGTGGGTAATGAGGTTTTCTACCCGTAACTTCGTGGCATAGTGCATATGTAGATGTTTTGTTAATGTTTTTAAACAATGTCTGAAGTTCAGCGCAACTGCATTATAGGTTATCGGAGTTTTAAATGTGAAGGATTTGTTGTTGATAGACGACACGTTGGATTTGCAAATCGGCACAATCATCCAATTATGGCATCGAAGCACGTTGGTTAGTGAACTGGAAGCGATTAATGCTGAACATCCATAAAAGTAGTAGTGCACATAGCGTTTTTATGCAACAATGCATCACCTTATTGGGGTCGGATTCATCAACGAATTACATAACTTTAACAGAGAATTCACAGCGAAAAACTCAAATAACGCGGCTTATCGCTTACCACATAGCTTGTTAAGTCGCGCTATTAAGGATTTCGGCTGTAATTTTCTCTGTTAAATTGGTGTAAGCCGTTGATGAATCCGGCCCCTGGTTTCGTGCTGTATACCTGAGGTGAAACACCAGGAACCTGTTTTGATTCAACAACAAACCGTCGGTAATGCTCTCAAATATGGCGCTATTTCAAGGAACCAAGTGATCTTCAGGGAAGAAACAGCACAACTTTAGACCCTAGATCCTATTGGGACTAGGTGAAATTTCCAATGAATAGTAATAATATTAGTTGCAAGCCTCTGATCAAGACCCAAACTCCTTTTAAGTTCATCGAAGCTTATCTTGAACGTATCATAGAGCAGGGAGCAATTAACCGCCCAATCGCACGAAACAACAGGGATCAGGTTAACGCTGCACGGTATCAAGTTACAGGGTCATGACAATCTACCTGATGAATCCTAAGGAGCTCTATTCCTATGTTCTAGTGTACAGTACTCATGATGAGTATATATCCTTATTTGAATTAATACTGTAAAGCACGGTAGACAAAGAGATGAGATGAGAGGAGAAAAGCCCTCCCCTGGCAACTGGCGACGGAAGACCTTCCGGCTTGGGCGGCGTAGACGAACCCCTGAGCAGGGCGTCGCCGTCGAGGGTGCGGATAGGGTACAACCCAACCACGACAAGAAATCATAGCACCGGAGTTTGGACCAACTGCGGAGTGGTTCGTGGAATGGGACATGGAAGTGGAGTCGGCGTTCCTCTACCGTTTGGGTTCCTGGGTGCAGTCGGCGTCGTTTGAGTAACTGCGTCCCCAGAGTTCTTTGTCCTTGTTTTATAGGCCCGTCCATCGTACCATACAGATATCTGAAAGAAGGAGAACGAGGACTGGTGAAGCCTTGCAAAGGCGACGAACAAAAGGAATACCTATGGATTCTCTCATAATAGCCATCATACAGAGAGGAATCCGTCCTTCACCGCTTACTGAACACGTCAGGAAATGTAGCATTCGGGCAAAGGCTCGTAAGCTAAAAGATCTCAATCCAACCTGAGAGAACAAGCAATTATTGTTACCTTCCTGTTATACCCAAACACTTCTGGACGTTTTGATTCATGATCCGGAAGCGGCTAGCTATTTCAACAGCTACGGAAGCTTATTAGACTGTAGTTCTAAATTTTCCTTGCAGTTCCGATTCGTGACCGGAGAGACTCCCGTCGCTCAGTTGATGCTGGAGCTGAAACGAGGCTTTCCACTTGCCATAGTGATAGACTACTTGCACGACGTGATGTGTTACCACATAGTCGGGATTGTTACATTGGAGGACAACTTGGAGGAGGTACGTTAATTCGAATTCTTGTCGATGGGCTAGAAAGCTGAGCTGTCAACGCTGCAGGTGATCGGTGAAATCTACGATGAGAAGGACGTGAGTCGCGCCCTGGAGATGCATATGGAGGCGATGACGGCTGGAACTCCTCTCCAGGACATCGCTATCAATGTGGATCAAGACGTTCAGATGAAGCAGTCCAAGTCAAAAGTGTCAAAGAAAAGCGTCGATGTGCAGGTCTGTTGAAAGTTTTCTGGTTTTGTTGAAGAAGACTTGCGAAGAGCTTGGTAGACTAGTAATCTGGTCACGACCCCAAACCTGTCACTTTGCACGTTTATCTGCGATGTATCGTAAAGCAGGGTACGACGAGCCAAAAATTAACGCGGCACAATACAAGGTATGTCGACATCGCACAACAGGAGATCACTGGGCACTGGAGTGGCGACGAGCGGCGGCGTGGTCAGAGGAAGGAGCAGCAGCACTGCGCTGAAGAGAGTGTTCGGATCCCTGGGTGCAGCTGCGCGTTCATCGACCATTCGGATGACTTTTCTCGAGAGTCCTTTGTCATGGCTTACATAGGACCGTCCTCCGTGCCTGGAACAGCGATGTTTCGATATAGACGGCCAATGAGAAAGGAAGAACATGGGGTACCATCATGGTAAAATGAGACTCGCCACCCGCTCCTTCATCCCTTACAGTAGTCTTGTTTGCCCATGTTGCCGAGCGACGCGTCATCTCTGGTACCCAAAACCGGGAGATCCGCTGAAGTCACTACATAGGGAGTCGTCTGCTAGGAGTCCATCTTTCTGACGCTGGAGCGTCCCCCATCGGCTCGAACATCTGCATCTGCCAAGCAAATGCGAACATCATGAAATATTGGAGAATGACTTACTCCGTTTCCCAAAATAGAGGCTGAAGCTGTGTTTCCATAGCCTCATCGGAAATGGAGGTGCTGGCGCGATCGTTAATCTACTCAATCCTTAGAAAAGGTGTCATAACGCAATAAGTGAACCGTGCTACATTACAAGGACAGCCTGCCTTTGACTTCCCATCGTACCCTGATCGGAAAGTCAGTTCGGTATAACCTGTCATCTCGTTCATCATCAAGTTGCTCGAGCAGGCACCGGCAGTCCTCTATTCGTTCCTGTCTCGTGCAAGAATGCTCCAATGTTCGAGGGTCACGAAGAGCGTCGTATCGTTCGTTAAGCGCTTTCACGAGGAAGTCCGACCAACGCGTTGGTGGGCGTCCTGTGGCCCTATTTATGAACGTTCCCGAGAAAGATGACGGCTTCCCACGGGAAGTGACCGGGACAAGAGGTGGAAATTGGTATTCGTGAACACTGCGAGAACCAACGTGACGGTTCCACGTGGTTAGTGGGACTCCGGTGCTCCCGCTCTACTCGTACTCGGTTGGTCGAGAAGGTCAGGAAACTATCCATCGAAAGTTGAATCCGCGGTGCTATTGCACCCGCAGTTAATATGACGGCATACAGTTGAGACGGGCGAACTTTTTCATATTTGAAACGGAACGAGACGATCTTGTAGTGATTTCGCTCTAGTTCAATTTGAGAGTCGACTGTAAATCCTATAGGAAAATTTTGGTGGATTGCGAAAAGTTAATAAATTCAAGAAAATTCTCAACCTAAGGCCTGTTTATATTTCACGACGAGAGCGACTTGTCGCCCGTGCAAAGCAAATTGATTAAAATGAGTGATCGCCGACGAAATCTGTTCATACTCGACGCTGGCGGTGTCGCTCTTGTCGCTCTTGTCGCTGTTGTCGCCTGTTCACGCTTAGCGCCGGCGATGGGAGCGACTGGAGCTATTAGGGCGACGGACGGAGTGCGAAGCATGTAGTTAATTACGTTCACCACACTACGTCCGTTGCTGCAGTTGCATTTGTCGCTCCCGTCGCTGCTGTCGCGAAGTATGAACAGGACCTATCATTTAAATTTTTGCATTTCCGGTCTCCGCTGCGAATCTAACTCACGGTAGTGCCGGCTTCCCGTTGTCTCATGAATACTGACCGCGTAACGGGAGGCCAGGAATAGGATGATTCCCGCCGCTTCGTGAACACTGCCACTGGTGTTTGCTTGACATCCCGCGGAATCCAGTCGGTGACGGTTCTTGTCCAGCTGGTGTCTGCGAAGCACACTGCGGGGCCCCTACTTCCTAATTTTCGACGACTTGGCCGATGCGTCAGCGTCTCTAGTCTTCGAACGTCGACGAAGCTCGGAACTCTAGAAGCCACCCTTAATTACAGGCAACCACTCTAATTACTGCGTCGCGACACTTTGTCCTAAAATGGAGTGGATTGTTTACGATTACAATGATTTACCATTCTTCTGACAACTGTTCTGTTAAGGATCAGCTTCCTGTGTTCAAAAGTCAGAAGTCTGCAGAAGTGACTCCATTGTTGCCAGCGTCGGCAAATGGAAAGAGTGCTAAGAAAAAGAAAACACCAACGACGGTGAGCTATTTTGTGTCACATCTAATTACTGTTAGCTAGAAATAAAACGACGTCGCATATCTGCTTAACGTCTAGACCTTATTAGGCTGTTCCGAAATAAACGTTCTTCATAAAAGTTCTCTCCAGTCTTCTATCATTTAATCGGTTTCGTTCTTATGTAAGCTGAACTTCACTATCACAACTGATTTCCAGTTGAGGCATAGACAAAAGATTTTTTTAACCACGCTTCTATGTCTTCAAATGCATCATGGGTAATATTAAGTTCATCCTTTTCAGTCCAAATCCGTAATGAAGACACCGAAAGATAACAGTCTACTGGCACATCCGTGAAACTCACTGCAATGTTACATGTGTGAAGATATCTCAAAATCCGAAAATAACTACAATTAAGCTGATGTGCCATGAATTCTCCTTTAATTCGATAAATTAATCGTCGTTGAGTCATCGTTTTGTATCTTCATAAGTTTGAAGACAAAGATTTTTCTGTCTGAAAACGTGTTTTGAATGTGGTTTATCCGAAATTTCACAATGATTAAGCAAATAGATTAAGATAGATTAAAAGTACAAATTCAGTATAAAACTCGCCGTTAAGTGCCACTACGAAGGGCTGACCATTTTGTTACAGAAGGAAAGAGGTTCATAACGCAGGCAAGACATGAGCAGCTCAATGCGGCAGGGTTGACGTTTACCACACCGGGCGCGTAGTTCAATGCTCAATCTGTGTCAGCGTGTTGTGATCTGTTGTTGAGAACGAAGGGTCCATCCATTGGTATTATAGTAAACGGTATTCTCAAGTGTACTTTTATTTCATACTTGCTTCTACTTGTAATCGCTATACTAACTTAGATACTCAGACGGCTCGTCTTCACTGGTTGTACGAGCCCAAATGCAATTCGTTTCTTTTTCTCGCAATCGTCATCCATGATGTTCGTACTGCTCGATTAGAACGACGACTACGACCGTCAGCCGATTCTGGATTAGAATTTGGCAACGAACGCCTTTCGATGATTCCGACGAACACATCTGACCATCTCGTTGGAGGTCATCCTCGAGGACGCTTGCACCCTCTTGGAACCCACTCCACTGTTCTTCCTGTCCAGCGGTCGTCCGTGCTTCGCATGATATGACCGGTCCATCAGTGCTTCATCTTCGATGTGTATTCCTCCAGGTCTCTTAGTCGTGACATCTGCGTAAGTCGGAACTGTGAAGGCCAGCTCGGTGTTGCGATAACCTGCTGAACTTGAGAAGACATTTTTCGAGCGCTCTGTGAGTAGTACGCAAGGACTTTGACTTGGACGCAGTGTCAGCTTACGCTTCGGTGGCGTAGCAGAGCGCTGGGAGGACGGTTGAATCGAATAGGTGGGCGCGTAGATCAGGATCCAAGAGTTGGTCGGTGGCCTCTTTGAGAGACTCGTAGGCCGACCACGCAGCCTTCCTCCTTGATAATTCTTCCTTCATATCGTTGTCCATGTTGATGGAACGGCCCAGGCAGACGTATGATGTTGTTTCCACCAAAGGGGAGCCATCAATGTTTGTCTTATCTCCTTCGCACCAGGCGTTCTTTATGAACTGTGTCTTCTTCCGGTTTATTCGCAGTCCGATTTTTATCCTTGCTTCGTTCAGTCCCTTCAGCATCGTGTCTGCTTCAGCAGTAGTCGTCGAGAAGATGACGATGTCGTCGGCAAAATGAAAATTCGAAAGGAATTTTTCATCCATACAAATCCTCTTTTCGTCCCAGTCGAGCGACCCACTGCAAGGCGGCGGTGAATAACTTTGGCGAAATGGTGTCGCCTTGTCGAACGTTCTTTTAAATGGAGAGTTGATGGGGCGTTGAAACAGTTGTATTGTTGTTGAGCAGTCGGCCAGTGTTCTTATGTAGGATGGATCCACTCGCTGTCGACCAGCGCTGAAAGAATTACATTTGTTTCCACGCTGTCAAAGGCCTTTTCGTAGTCGAAAAAGGTTAGGACAAGGGGCAGGTGGTATTCCCTACATATTTCGATGACCCTGGCTGCGGTTTGGATATGGTCTACACAGCTGAATTCTCGACGAAATCCAGCTTGTTGTGCCTTGTATTCGCTATAGCATGTTAAAATGTAGTTACGTGACTTTTTGTTGTAGGACCAGCTCGAGTTGAGCGCCAAGGAGGGAATATAGACAGTACAGAGGTGACAGGCTGTATCGGCTGCTTCGCTACTGAGTAAAAAAGGAAAACTCCTCTTCTGTTTAAAGGAGAAGACCAACAGTAGGAGAGATTTCTGTTATACTATGAGAAGCTCGTATTTTTCATGTACACTATTTTTCGAGTCAAATAAGTGTATCCAACGGACCTCAATTAGGGATGCATTAAGCTCGTCATAGCTGCATCATGATTGCAATCTGCGATAGAATGGTGTGCTCTGCAAAAACGGAATTTCAAAGGAAACACTACAGTGATCGCTTGAACCCATTGTGCTTAATATTTGGATATTCGAAATTAGTGGGCTAGAAAAAGCGAGACCAAGAACACTGTTTCGTCTGGTAGGTTCCGCTACGTGTTGGGAAAGATTGTGCCAAAATGCCGGTTCTTTCAAGAATGACAAATTTGATCAGTGACTGATATTAAAGTTTGGTATATTGACGTCACCTACGATCACAAATCCTTGCTCGCAAGCTATTAAGGCACTTAGAACGTTACTAAGTTGCACAGTTAAGACATACAGGAAGGAGTTTTATAGAAGACTATTAGCCTAAAGCTGGACCCTTCATACATGATGACGCATAGGATTTCATAATAGATTTCAACGGATTCCTTCAAAACTAACGAAGTGGAAAGCCTACAGTTGGCTGGATGCATTACATCTTCACTAGGCTTCTGACCTGTCGCATCTATAAACCTCATACTCGTAGAACACATTCCCTAGTAGAAAAGAAATACTGTGACTCGGTTTTAACCATATCTCTGAAAGTGCGTAAACATCATAGTAGTTCGAGAGCACTAGAGCTAAATATAGAATTAGTTGTAAATCTATGTATAAAATTTATTAAGTTTAAATATTTATTGCGTTATCCTTTATTGAAGCCAAAATCGTCTTTTTTTACATAGCTCTTCAACAACATGAAATACAACGACACAACAATCTTATTCAAAGGACAGCAACATCCAAAACAACGACAGCTAACAACAACTTAAACATGTTTTGTTTCGCTTCTACCTTCATACAAAACATGTTTATAACTAGTTACCCTGAGGCTCATCAGTGAAATAATAATATAATCAGAGTTTCTTGAGACAGATGGAAGGTTTGCATAGAAACATTTGAAATCGCTGGAGTAATACCGATTACATAGTCTTCCTGCAGATTGGTTGAGGATTGTTGACCGCAAGCCTGGATGTGCTGCTGCTGTTTGACAGACCTCGTGTAGGAGCAAGCGCCAGGTGAAGCGCGGCTTTCACCCGCTCTTGCGGCATTTCGCTCTGCGCGCGGCAGTTGCAACTCTACCGGTGAAAGCGATTCCCGGAAGAATACGAGGTATTCAGAGAAGCAACGTAGGCGACGCCAGCGCTTAACTGCCGTATGTTGGAAAACGCTAGCTGGCACAACAACCTTCAGTGGTGTATTATTACTAAGATCTTCCCGAGTCGATAAACGGTCACTGGGTTACAATCAACATTCAGGAAGTCTAACATCGTGACAGACTCTTTCTCCAGATCTAGGAGATCAAGTTCAGGAACACCAAATACCACGACTAACCATTCGTTTTCCTTACTTCCGCAGATATTCTCTCCGCAACGGGATCAGGCGCGGTTTGCAACATCTTGTTAGCATTTGATGGAGGCGTGAGAATTCCTCAGTGACGAATCCTGATACACAGCTTGGGACGAAACTTGACTTCTTAGGAAATCCAGTTCTTTTCTAAGCTGTTCGTTCTGAATGCGGTAGGCTCTTAACTCAATCGTGATCTAACTGTTAGCGCTCTTCAAGCCGTTCACCAAGATTGTTATCCAGCTTTTATTCGGCTTACGGTTCGGCGAGCTTCGCCTTCTTCAGAGCCTGGTGTAGTCGGAACTATTTACAACGCTACTTGTCCAAACATCATTTCAAAGAGCAGGGCACCAATCTCAACGAAGATAGAGACACGTATCGACATCACAGTTCTTAATGGTCGACTAATCTTTGGGGTGGATGCCGAGGCGGACCACCAAACATCCGCAGATGGACGTAGACGTGGGTGAATGAGTCCAAGATTCATCGAAAGTCGAACTTTAGCAGTTCTTCAATCGTGATCACCTCAATTATCTTCTTCACGCACGCTGGAGCCTTGTTCGATTTTGCGATTTCAGCCACCTGATCCATCAAGGCCTGGGAAGGTATGGTAGGGTAGGGTTTGTAATGCTGGAAGAGCCAACATTTCCAATTTCGTTTGGCTTCTCGCACGTGATGCTACTCGGTTTGTGTCCATATTCATGGGCAAAGACACTCTTGAGCTGTTCGAGAGCCAAAGAAACGAGGATCTTTATTAAAACTTCAAATAGAGAAGGATGCGCCATCGTTAGACTTAGGCTTAGGCTGAAGGAGCCGGGCTGGAAACAGTCAATTTCAGCTCGGTCTCATACTTCCTATGAAAATATGTTTTAATCTTATGCGCTGTGTCACACATCTTCTAGGGAATATGCGCTTTTACCAAGGAACGGCGGTTATAGTTCTACCAGACGTTCAACGGCCTAGCGGCCGCCAAACGTCTGGTTGGGGGCTTCGCCCCCAAACCCTGAAACCCTGAAAAACTTCTTTACACAGACGCATACCATGCTGATTCGGTTTGCTCATGTCCGAAACCTTCTGCGATTGTGATACAGCTGTTTCATATAACTGCTCTCTTGAAATGAAGTTCCCAATGAAGTCATCACTGTTAGAAGATGGAAAGAATCACACAGATATCATCCATTGAGGAGATAACCTCTCTCCTATGTTTTAGAAAAATGTTTTCCTCAAAACTGTCAATAATAAGAGATACTAAACGGATAAGCGAACGCGCCTGCCTCTGTACGTCGGTGACACGTCTTGCAATCCCAAGCGGCCTTTGACCGATATCGGAGACGTCTTCTGAACGCGGAAGCCCGTTGCCCCACAACACTGACACATCTTTTGAATCCGGACGCCACCCCCCCCCCCCCCCCCTCCCCACCCCACCTTACTGGTTCTCTCGAACAGGTCATCCTTTAGTGGTCCCCTCTTGTCCACTTCAGCTGCTGGACCCCTTCTTTTTGATTGCCCTTATTGGTAACCATCCTTAATTAACTCCTCCTTTCTTGTTCCCTTATTGGTAACCGTCTACTGAACACCATTATTGGTTTCCCCATTCCCTTGGTCCCGTCTACTGACCCCATTTTAGAGATCCCGTATTACTGGTTCCCCGTCTCCGTGTCACCTCCAGCCCCCCTCCCCCTTCCAGGTCACTTTCACAAATTTCAAGAATTTCACTTTTCAAGATATTCCCCTCCCCAAACTTGTCCTCCCACGCTCACGGCGTGACATCGGTGACATGCCTGAACCCGGACATCGTTTAATCGACATCGCTGACATGTCTTCTGTACCTGCCCCCCCCCCCTTCCCCCTTTGCGCGACTTCGGCGACAGCTCTTCCGAACCCGTTCGCCTGTTGCACGACGTAGGTGGCACCTCTTATGAACCCGGACGTCTGTTGAACGACGTCGGTGACACCTTTTCTGAATTCGGACGCCTGTAGAACGACGTCGGTGACATGTCTTCTGATGGTGAGTACGAAAGCCCTTTGCGCGACATCGGTGACACGCCTTCTGACCCTCTCGACCTGACATGGGTGACACATGGTCTGAACCCGGACGCCTGTTACTCGACGTCTAGGATAGGAAAGGCCAGACGGATAGGCAGACGGACGGACAGACGGACGGACAACCGCTTACTCTTTTATATATAGTAGGATTTGGGTTGAAGCATCATAACTTCAGCTTGGTAATTACTCAAGAGTCAAGCCGCGGCTGTTGACAACTCGACCAGGGGCCAGATTCATCAACCGCTTACCGGCCGGTAACGGTTTTGGGGTCGAACTGTGTATCGGCTTCTACGTAGGCCGGTATGGTGAATCCAATGTAAGATGATATCGGCGGTATCATTAATGAATCTGTCCCCAGAAGGCAAAGCAGAGCGAAGACCTTCATCGGAGTGAAACACGGAGGAGAATCAGTGCTTCGGAGAAAGGCTGCTCGTCCACATCGTTGAAGTGCAGGAGCTGCTGAGAATCTGCCTCACTTGGGAGAACGCAGCAGCCACTACTGAATAGCGTTACGCAGCTGAACTGGAACGGATCGACCGACAAATCCACGGTTTTATAGTGGAACATGCGTAGCTTATCGCACACGCTGTCAGACTGGTGTGATAACACCCGTCTACCAGCACATACCTGAGTTTACGGCAACGTTATTCAAACTTTTTTCTATTCATGTAAGAATTTTGGTGGACTGCAGTACACCAGTATGGTCTTCACTAAAGCAAAGTAGTATCAGTCAGAACGAGGAGGCGCAAAAAAGAATCTCAAGCCAAGTATTGTAACCGATGTGCATGAGATGTTAAGCCTCGATGTGTTATGTTTGAGATCTTGGAATTCTTGTTAAACTCATAGGCTTTCAGAACGCGGTCTACTCGAGGATAAAAGCCACGGGTCTGATCAAGGAGAACAGAGGAAATGCAGCCGAAATCCCTGATAGCGCGGTTTATCAAGCGATATGGTGAAACATTTCGCTACGCTCTCAGGGTTTTCGGCTGTATTTTCTCTGTTAAATTGCTGTAGGAGGTTGCTGAATCCGGCCCCAGCTCGTCATTGCCAATAACCATGTCTTCAAACATTGAAACTTCGTACAGAGACCTATGTCATGTGAAAGAGCATGAAATGCTGCTTGCAAATGTGCAAACCAAACTAAATGGGTCTTCTAAGCGAGTAGTGGCCGGTAGAAATTCTCGCTATCGACTGCATGTCGCATGCGCTGATAAAGCGTTGGGCGGGGCGATGCCGCTAGCTGCTCCGTCAGTTGTAATGGCGGCGCAGTGGTAGTGTTCTCGCTTCACAGCGGTGAGGTCATGGGCTCAATTCCGCCATCTGCTGGTGTTTTTGAAATTTCCGATTTATCGTCAGTGAGATCCTTTATCGCCATTTCCAACACATTTTTAAACAAGGCAAAGGTGAGGGAAAGAGTGCATCGATGGCCGTTTGGGTCAATTTGCGGAATCTGCAAACCTCTCTTCACATTTTAACCACTTCACACGTTGAACGACCATACATCATTACGTTGAATATCTCTCGCATTGCAGTTTGGTTAAAAACCGGTTGGTAAAATCAAATTGCAATAAAGTTACTCTCCACAGAATTCGCTTAATATGCGCAGAAAACGCCTTAAAGTTTTGTAAACGTCAGGATCCCTGAAATCTCAACCAGTCAATTGAAATGCAAAAATACCGCAACGCAGGGGAGCCGAACTCCCGACCTTCGTCGCATGAACCAACGCCGCTGTCCGTCCAGTGCTCCCCGAGCCGCTTGTCGCCACTGTCATCGCGTGGGCAGAAGAGACCCCAGCGCTCATAAAGGCCCGTTTATACTTCGTCGCGGCGCGATCGATCAATTTGGCCTCACTACGTGCCCATCGCACCGCGCCGCGACGAAGTATAAACGGGCCTAAGGCGCCGATTCCGTAATAACTTTAAGAATCTCCTACTTCTTGGGTTTAACAACTTGGAAAAAGGAAACAGATTTTTATACTACTTGGGAGGAATCTTCTTATATGCTGGTTTTTTTTCGTTCAGGCATATGCACATGCAAGATCTCGGTTCGGCCCCCATGTAAAGCCCGGAAAACTATGAAAGTATGTTTCAAGTATGGAACGGTCAACGTACAAAGCACAGCGACCACAGATCAGTGGATTGATTGATTAGGAAAGACAACACAGTCAGACCGAGCAAATAGCTACACAAAGAGACAACAGCGGAGAGAAAAGCAATCGAAAACTAAGGAAGACGTCGACCATTTCGCTTCCACTATTTTCGATTCCCCAAAAACCCGCCACCTATGATTTGGGCTCGAAGCGAGAGCGGGCTTGCGGCAGGATTACAAGAGAAAACACCCGAACCGCGCCGCGTCTGTTTCGGTGCGAGAAAATGCCCGCTGCCAGGGGAGAAAATATCCGCAACCCTGAACGGTTGTCGTTTGCGCGATCAAACCCTTTCAACAAAACACGTCGTAGTCGTGAACAAAGATACGCCATCTTCTCATTTCGTCATGGGTTGGACATGAGAAAGAAATCGAGGGTGTGGCAACTGGAATCGTAATGATACTCATCCGTACGCTCATTATAATAACTCCGAGCGCCCACTGTGTTCGACAGTGTAGCGGGTGAACGCCCGGTGTTATTACTTGTAATTTCATTTTATTTATGCAGTGTAAGTTTACGGACAAACCGCTTAGTCCTCGCATTAGTTTATTATAATTTCATACATAAATATTATGTGCGAGGACAACAAAAGTAAAGAGGGCAGGTGTCAGCCTGACGGCCGAGCACCACCGAGCCCACACACCACTCTTAACCCGGGAGGGCGTTTTCCTGTACTCTCTGGGTTGCGGGGGCTCTAAGTGATGGCTTAATGGGGGTCCCGATAGCCAGTGGGCAAACTCCCGCACGGGTAGTTTTAATGGGGCCCAATGGCGTCGGGTAGGACAAGGCTAGGCGTTACTGGGCGACCTAATCAATCTCCCGTGGATTGGCTATCCTTCTCTTCTACCGTTACCTACGTCCCATCTCCCTACACGCTTTCATCCCCTTACAATTTCCTTACATCATACTGACCAACGCGGTCATATTTAACCCATTGACGACCGCGCGGCCCAATTTCGGCCCGCAGTTTTTCTGTCGCGTGGGACCGCGCGGCCTAATTTCAGGCCGCGGTTAAAAAAATGTTCGCTGCGGCGCACTTCCTCGATTTTTCATAGTTTACTAGTATTCATTAGATTCGTTGGATCCTACCAATGCTACCTGCACAGTGGTCCGAGAATCATTTACTTCTAACGAAAGCTTTGATAAAAAAAAAATCAGCACTACACACTATTCAAACCTCAAATAAATAGATACTACTCACGAACAGCTAGCTACTCACGAACGTATATCTTACAAAAATGGTCATGGTTAAGACATCTAGTCAAATTTCTTGCGAAAAACTTGGACCCAATTTAGAAGAAATATTTCAAACACTTGCTACATCGTGTGGTCACCTTATTTGCACGAATGACGACGAAAGTGACGAACGTGCGCCCTTTTCTGTGCTGACCTTTTTGTAGCAGCAAATACATCTTCTACGTTTTGCTTCGAACCTGTTCCGGCCTTTCCCAATATGTGGCTCACCCATTGGAGAGGGAGCTTCATTTGAAATACCGTGAAGTAGTGAATGCACGAGATTCGAGCCTCAAGGCGGTCCCACGCGCCAGACACGCGGTTTGCCGCGCGGTCGTCAATGGGTTAATCACTTGAAGTTCACGAAATATCGTAGGAACTCACATCAGCAAAGTTTATCCCTTCTCAAAAAGGGTGAACATCTACTGCCATATTTGCACCTGAGCGCATGATTGAGGGCAGTGCCACGAATACACTTTGAAGAGGAAAAACAAGAATGATGTTTTCGTCTATCAGTGCAATGGCTGCCGATGCATGAAAACATTTGTCCCAGCAAGATATGGAACCCTGCCACTGTGATGTAGAAGGCGTTTCGTATATTTTTGAAATCTGACGGAGTAGGCATGCATTTCAGATAAAAAATGCTTACTTCATAACGGATCCTCTTCTTGGTCACTACTGTCAGACCAGGAACTCCGCTAAAGTTTCTGAGGAACTCGAGATAGTTAAGACCTTTTCCAAGTGCACGATACACACACGTCTACATCTGCCTCTGCTTGTGTGTTTTTAGCACATTTTGATGATGCTGAATAAGCTTTAGCCTCGGCTAGTGACTCGTCCATTGGTACGGGAGGATGGATATGACGATATCCGAACACGAGAAGAACAGTCTTATGGGATGTTAATCGATCTGTGATATTCTGCTTTACAGATGGAGAAGAATTCCTTCTCTTCGAAGGTCAACATACTGCATATCAAGAAGGAGGTTGTGAAAAAGTGCGTTGCGTTTCTCTGATTTCAAAAATGTTTTAAAATAAGTTTGAAATGGAACGATAGATCCGGAATTCATTGAGTCTCAAGACGTGTTTGGAACGAGGGTCGATTAGACAAATGAGTACATCCTACGGTGCAGTACTTTGCCACAAATCACTCGAGCCCCATTCCGAAATATAGAATCTTTTCTGAGCATGAAAGTTTTGCTCTCAACTTCTTATTGAGCTTTGATTCGAGTGAAACGCTGCGGATTAACCATTATATTAACGATACACCCGACTAAGATTCTTCTAACGAACAGCTTTCCCTACAGTTTCGAACGTGTTCCTAGTTTCCTTAATGTTGTTTACAGCCGAAAGTTGGTTTCGTTACAATGGCGCTTTTGCTAACCACCGCATACTGGTATTTTCTAGTGTGCTATACGTTCTTCTCGTCGATCCGAGCATCTTCTTTCAAGGTTGAAAGTGGATTTTGTTCCCTGGTTGCGAGCATTCTCTCTCTTGGACGCGTGCATTTTCTCCCTTGGTCTCGGGCATTTTCTCCGCAAACCCTGCGGTGATGTCTCCTATGGCGCCACTTTATTGAATGGAGCGCGCTCGATATTCGGTATTCTATCCCCAAAAATCGATCAGATCACATCTGGAGCACACTTGCACTCACCATTCTTACCTAATTAGCCCTCCTTCTAACTAGGGAAGGCTTTCGACCTTCCATGGAACTTCAAGTTGAGACCAGTATCATTGGAAAGAGCTCGGAATGCTGAATACGAATATGGGGGTCAAAATTGCAAAATGAAATTCCTGAGCGAGTTGTAGCTGCCGAAATCGGGTGACCTCATCACGGACTGGCTCTGCGACGCACCTGGCGCGAGAGTGGTGAGTCATCAGGGCTCCGTAAGAGGGTCCCAACAGCTGCGGCATGGCGCAGGGGTAGTGCTCCCGCTCATCAGGGGCGACGTCGTTGGTTCGGTTCCCATTGTTGCGGTTTTTTTGCAAACCATAATTTATCTTCGAAATGACTTTTTGGTCTGAATTATGATACGTGTTTGATTAAATAGCCGGGAAAACTACCATACACGTTTGTAAAAAAGCTTGAAGGCAAAAAAGTGCTGTGGTGACATTTTTATTTAATATTATGGTGGGCCAAAAGTAATGAGACTCTTCATGCCGTGCCCATATATGTCGTGGCTGGAGTCCGGTTTCGTGCTTCTCGTATTTGTATGTTTGTTTACTACTTACTGAAGGCCACTTGAGAGGTGACCACTTTCGCCTTTTCTAGAAGCATGCCAAAACCCCAGTGTGTCTCATGTCAAGCATTTTTACAAACGTGTATGGTAATTTTCCCGAATATTTAATTAAACACTTGCCATAATTCAGAACAGAAGGTAAATTATGATTTGCAAGAAAAATCGCAACAATGGGAACCGAACCAACGACGTCGCCCCTGATGAGCGGGAGCACTACCCCTGCGCCACCGCCGCAGCTGGCGGGTCTTTCTGACGGAGCTCCGATGACTCACCACTCTCGCTCCAGCTGTGTCACACGCCAGCCTGTGGTGAGGCCCCCGATTTCGGCAGGCCATAACTCGCTCAGGAGTTTCATTTTGCAATTTTGACACCCATATTCGTAATCAGCATTCCGAGCTCTTTCTAATGATCCTGGACCTAACTTGAAGCTCCATGGGAGGTGGAAACCCTTCGCTAGTAAGTGGAGGCCTCTCCATTGCTCCTGCATCAGACCCTTCCCTTGTAGGCGAGGAGGTATCCCTGTAGCCGCGGGTGTTCCTCGAAACCAGGCAACCGATTTGCGGGCGGAATGAGCCTGATCCGGTAAAGAGGCGACGTGAAATGTGAGGTCTCATCGACCAGACACCTCGGACGGAAGGCTCACATTCGGCCCACGAAATCCCGCGGCTTCCCACGTCAGCCGTTCCACAATGCATCGCCACATAACAAACGACACCACGTCGTGTGTTGTGGAGACACTGCCGAAGGCGGAAGTCAGATACGTGGCTGCGGTCACAACTGGCGTCGCTGCTGCCGATGCGGAAAAATCAAAGGCCAGCGACGACAAATTCAAGACGAGCTGATTAGGTTAACGGACAGCATGACACTGCGAAACAAGGCAGTTGGCAGTTGCACGACGGCAAACATCTGAGCGCCGTTTGTTGACTCGGCTTCTTATTCCTGAAGCTAGCGGCTAGACGGTTTAATTGGGTGAGGCTACAACGAAATTGTCTCCCGCGAGGTTTGAGCTGCACAGACCGTCATGACATTCGAGCGCTTCGACATCAGCACCAGTTTCTTGGCAGAGTTTTGAAAATGCACTTAATAGAAGGAATCTGGAGCCTAGACGATAGATAGTCAAGACGAAGCTCAATGGAGGGTATAGGTCAGGCCCGTCGGAGTGCGCCATGCATCTCACTTCTGTGCGATGTCGTGACGACGCTTTTTGATGCCTTTAACACGACTAGTTAAGGATGAACATTCCGAGTTCGACTAAAAGTCACTGATAGAGCCTGTTAGGTGCATAAAGCAGTCTTGAAATCCCTACCTTCTTCCTAACGAGGAACGCTGTAACGTACAGTGCACAAGGTTAAATTCCGCACCTGGACATTATATTAGGTCGTTGCACAGAAAATGGCCGATTTTGACTGAAAATTTTGACTGATTATAACTTTACTTGGAAGCTATTTTGGTAATCGAAATAAGCACCGTCACAATTGGTACAATTTTTCCAACGCGGCAATAGCTAGACATTCCATGTTTATAGAAATTAAATAATAAAACATAAGACGTTATTTTAGACATCATCTTGATTTCTGAATTTTTTGTGCTTCACACGACGATCTAAATTCTTGGAAAAATGGTAATCGGTAGGGGACAGATCTCTGTATGTCACGACCTAATAGCTTTCTCTTCCACCCATTCCGAAAATGGTACCAGATTGGAACAAAAGACAGTAGATCACTAGCTCGATCAATGACTGGCCAGCGCAAGTACTATCTAGTTATATAGAACCCCTACGTCTCCAACTTGTCTAAAACCCGGTACCGAATAGAATGCATGTCGCACCTGAAGAGCTACTATGTTACAAACTTGGTTGTTATTGAGCTAGTGCTAAATCGCTTTCAGATGTCTTTCTATATATAAAAGAGCGAATCTATGAGTCTGTGCATCTGTCGGTGCATCCGCGCAAAATTATCTGCCGTTTCAAAACTTCATCAACTTAGTCGATATTATTCCTCTTTCTTCGCAAGGTTAACAGTCTGAAGTGTCATCTAT
This sequence comes from Heligmosomoides polygyrus bakeri, assembly GCA_947359475.1. NCBI lineage: Eukaryota > Metazoa > Nematoda > Chromadorea > Rhabditida > Heligmosomidae > Heligmosomoides > Heligmosomoides polygyrus. The sequence goes on from OX375867.1 coordinate 12,205,282, forward strand.
GTGATATTTGCCGGCGGACAGAATTCTCAGATATGGGCTAGAAATTATTGATCGATGGTATTGATTTTTGCACAGAATTGGCAGTTTGAAATGGGAATCATGTGAGTATGTCGATCGGTGAAATTGAAATTCACAGAAAATGAGCAGGTTCGATGGGCAGTCAATATTGGTAAATGGTCAATATTGGTAATAATTGCGATTTTTGGACAGAAATGGCCGTTTGAATAAGGGGATGTGTTTATCGGTGAACATGGTTTAAGAGAAGACTATCAGTCGGTGAGTCGATATCGATTAATAATATCGATTTTGCCAAGAATTGACCCCTCAGTTAGGAATCACAGGACTGCTTTGGCCGGACAATAGAACTGCGCGACGGTTAAACAATATCGATCGATCAATCATCACCGATCAATATTATCGAATTTTGCTCAGGAATGGCTGCTCTGGCTTGGGAATGAGTTGGGCTGTGAAGAGGGTTCCCACTAGCAAACACTAACAGTCGGTCACTTGATATCGATCTATTATATCGATTTCGCTCAGAAGTGGCCAATTAAATGGGAATATGGGGCTGTGTTAATCACAGAGCAGAATTCTCTTTTACAAAATTCATCAGAAATCATCTACATCGATCAGCATCGATCGATTTTCTCACAAGTTTGGAATAAAGGGAATGTGTTTGCTAGTGAATAGAGTTCACAACTTGTAAGCACTATCCATCATTCGGTATCGATCAGTCGATCAGCACCGATCGATATTATCGATTTCTGTGTAGAAATAAAGCGAGCCAATTCTTCCGAATTCTGCTCGAATATTGCTGCCACGCGGGGCTGTGTCTCAACTAGGCTCGCTTAGCTCACGGCTACGACACGACGCGGAATCCTCAAACTTGGGTAATTAAACCATTTTAAAAAATAATAATAAGGAAATTCACGCAAACCTTGATATGCAAAAATAAACGGAAAAGTGGGGAATAAATGAGAGGAAGGGAAAGCGGACGTCGTTGGCGGTGGAATGCCCTCTCGTTGTCTGACGCTGTCTGTTGATAAAGATTAGTGAGATCAGTGTTAGTCCATGTTCGAGTCGCGCCACGGCTTTAGCTCTACTGGAGATGTTGGAGGCATTTTTCTTAGGAACCACCTGGAAGCGGCCTTGTTCGCTTTAAATTCGGCCATCTGCATTCTTCCCGTTTGGCGGTAGAAGGTGAAGTGACCATGTATTTTATGGTACCCCTACTTCCGACATTCTGAAGGGCTTAATGCTGTGCCTCCCTCTTCTGATTAGACTTGATTGTTGAGAAGGTTGGGCTTCTCCCGTCTTCCGGTTCAACAAGCTGCTGCGAAATGTCAAGAAGCCGACAACATTCTCCACATCACGTGGCGTGAAGCGAACCATGAAGTAATGGTCCTTCAGGAGGCAATAACACAGCCTTGGAAAGCGTGTCAACACAGGAGTTTCGGTCAGTCGCACAAAGGTTGACGTCAGGTGTTGGAGCTATTTTGGGAGTGAAGGAGGACGACGAGTACTGTAGCAGCATGCCCTCGAAATCCTAATGAAGTCGCTCATGTCGAATTGTAGACGAAGATTCAATTTGAGAAGTCGTCCTGGGAATCGTGGAGATCCTTTAGTGCCGGGATTGTCAATGTTCCCTCATAATCCAACTGCTTGCCGCTGCTCCAGCTGTGTAGAAGAATTCGACCTGATCCTTGCGCAGGGTTCTCGTGACATCTCGATGAAGATGAAGTGAAGATTCAGCTGCAGTCAGCTGGTTTCGATGGGTTGCGGATCTAAATCGCTTCAAGGGGGCCACCCTGGGACTCCTCCTCCCACACATTCGCTGCAGTGATCCTCGCGATGACGACGCACTGGCCCAAAAGTCCAAATCCTTGCACCCGGAGTCTGCTGGTGATTAGTCAGTCAGCTGGATGTCACGCAAGGGCGTCGCACGCTGCGAAAGCACGACGCCGTCGAGCTATTCTTGAACAGAAACTCCACCAAAAGCGTTGAGTAATTTAGAAGTCAGCCCCGACTTCCACATTAAGGGCCATCGATTCTATTGCCGAAGCTTCATCTACACTTCGAACAGAAGAGAGCAATGAGAGCGCCAGTTTTATCAACCCTGTGCCACTTCTTCCGGGAGTGCTCTGAGATTTCCGATTAGTCTTTGGAAGAATGCTGATGTTCATGAAGCCGAAGAAAAACGCCGAAATGGTATTAGAGGTCGTAGAGAAGGTTGCAGGAAGAAGGCTAGGTATGTTGACGTCAGGCGACTCACCCGTAACATTGTCAACCAAGGCAGAGGGAAATTTTTCTGATGAAATGGAAACTCACTCTTAGGAATGGAGCCAGGGATCAGGAAACCATGATTTACCAAACTCTTCCCACAAATAAGCTTTCCTAGGAGAGGGGAGGGGGAACTAGTAGGAGCTTAACGAATTCAAGGCCACTTCTTAACGGGGTCTCCCAAGGTTTCAGATAGTAGCGCCCCTCTACTAAGCCTGGGCCTAAGCTGTAAGCAGTTCTGAAAGAAAGAGGTAAAAGCCCGATGTGAAAATCACGTCACCAAAATCACCCAAATCGTCACGGCAGATTCGGCGCCCCAATCGAACTCGGGCCCACTACCGGGGCCCTCTTGCCATGGCGTGCTCTCTCTGTCCGCCGGATTCCAGGTGATGTCTCAACCGGGACTTGTCATTTCGCGTTTCGGGTCGGTGCTTAGGCCCTGTTCATACTTCGCGACAAGAGCGACTCGTCGTCCGTGCAAAACATGGATATCGATTAAAACCGAGCGCGCGCCGCCGAAAAGTGTTCATACTCGAGCGCCGGCGCCGTCGCTCCAGTCGCTCTTGTCGCTCTTGTCGCCTGTTCATACTTCGCGCCGGCATCGGGAGCGACTGGAGCGACTGGGGCGACGAATGGAGTGTGGTGTACGTAATTACACCGCACTAGTACTGGAAGGAAACGATTCCTGGTCTGCCGTTCTTCATACAAAGGTCTGGGAAGCTTCGGGCTAGGCTCTGGAGAAGAAGCATTCTGCTGCGCGTGTCTCTGATGTTGGTCTTCCTGTGTTTCTCCCTCGTACTTCTTGCGCGTACCTCTTGTGGGCCTGATTTGTTCACAGTGTGTTGTTTCTCATGTTCTCATGTATCTTTGTGTGTTCATTTGTGTTGTAGTGTTGTAATCTGTTATTGCGTTGTAGTCATATCTCGTTATTCTCCATATATCTTAAAGTAATGTTACTCACTGTTCCTATATAGTCTGTTTTGCTCTTGTTTGGCCCTGTTTTACCTCGCCATGCCCTCATATGAGTTAGTTCTTCTCCCCATGTGGGCTTTCTCGCCATATCAGTATGATTTGTTCTTTTGCTGCTCACTTAGCCTGCTTCAGGGTCTCATACAGTTTCGGTTCTGTTCATATGAAGTCATGTTATCTGCATTATTGTGTTTCGCGTAGTTGTTCTCACATTTATCCATGTTTGTCATCGCTTATCTTTCATCTTCACCGCGTGTGGTCGCAACTCTATATCTAAATTCCGCGTGGCAGAACTATTTGTATTGGATCACTTCACGATGGAACAACGTGTGTAAGGCGTAAAGAACCTGAGGTCGCCTTGTTGCTCATGAAAACTCTGACCCGAGCGGGACTCGAACCCACATCCAATGCTTATCGGGCAGGGTGCTCGACTCCATTACACCACCCACGCTGAACTTGAACGTGTGCTCCTTTACCGTGGGCCCTAGGAGAAGAAACAAATGCCATGCAGGATCAAGTTCTTGCGTTGTTCTCCGGGCTGCGTGGACTTATGTAGTTAAGGTAGGAATGTCCAGGAAGGTAGGTTCGGGCCTAAGGTGAACGACTGGCATCGGAATCCTTCGACAGGACGATGCGAAGGGCTGACTCCTTCTTCGACGTTTTGAAGCACAAAGATCGAGCACCATTGGAGACGGAAGCATAACTAAAACAGCTCAACCCTCTCTCCTAGGATCCTTCCTCTAAGGAGCGGTAACCTTGCTAAAAGGATGCGCTATAAAGACCGGCCGGACAGAATTCGACCAACGCCTTTCTTCGGTGTTCAATTTCGAACAGTATTCCACCAATGCTTTTTTGCGATTTCCGACTTCGAGCAATGTTCGAACAACAGCGATTCACTATTTTCGAGTAATCGAACGAAATCCTTCGAACAATCATTCGTTCAATTACTTTAATCGAGTACAACTCTAGTAGAGCGTAGTAAACCCACCGATCTCTTGCAGGAGACTTCTGAAGCTGAAAGAACGAGAAGTAAAGCCTTGAAGAGGATAAGGATTCCGTTGAAGTCCTTCTTGGACATGATGTTCGTGTTCTTATAAATTTCGTCCATAAACTTCATCTTCAGGTGCCTGACGACTCGACGACTCGATGCACAATGGCATGAAGACAACCATGGTAGGTAGATTCGTTCAAAACGACATTCGAAGGACTACCATTTGTATCGCCTGTCGTATTCTTGATTGTGGAGTTGCTCAATCAGGCGCCAGCAGCGACCTTATCCCTCCCTGTCGCGTGCCAGAGTGCTCCAATGGATGCTCCTCACCCGACGACACGTAGAGCGTCCTGTCGCGGTCGATCGCGAAGAAGTCCGACCAGTCCGATCACTGTTGACTATCGAAGAAAACGGAGCAGAACCCGTGTTCATATGACCTTCTCCATTTCCCTTCTGAATTAGGTGACCGCTCGATATTCGAGGAGCTAAGAGGAATTGCAGGTTCGATGTAGCGCCGGCTTCAGAATCGAAGGAAAAGTTCATCGAGTTCAGTCAGCAAGAAGCATACAAGCATGACGCTACCGCCTACAGCCCGTGGCTCGTCCCCAAACTCATCTGAATTTCGCCAGCTTCTCGACGACGGCTATTCTCGGCCTGAGCGCTTAGCAGCTCTAGCACAGATTCTGCGCACGACTCGAATTTTGGCGGAGTGCACGGATGTTCGAGCTCGAGCTTGAGCTCAGGCTCGTTGCTCGCACGTCATCGACGCCGGCGTTTGACGTCAGCCAGCGGCCGCGACAACGAAAAAGGGAGAGTCGCCGATGGAGACGAGGTGCAATTAGGACTTAGTGGAGTGCTATATCTCTGTTCGGTAACCTGTTAGAAGCAAGTGGGAGCAGAACAAGGACGCTAAGATGCGACTCGAACCTTCCTCGCCTGAATTCGTTCGGTCAAACTTGGTCAGACGGCTTTTCCCAGTGTTCCAGCATCAAACTCGATGATAGGAAAGGGGGAGGATACGAAGAAAACATGACTCTAAGCAGGAATCGAACGCCTTTTAGAGTCCTGATAAGGTGGTTGAGAAAGAGAGAGATTGTCTTACTCAATTCAGCATTGTGGTCTCCATGTCATCAAGTAGATGTGCAGTGCATGGCGCATACCTGCCGAGCTGAGTAACACCGCCATTTGCCAATGATGTCTTATCTCTGACGCACCGAAAGCGCCATCTCATGTGCGGCGCCGCCTGGATCACAGCCGTGTCATTCTGGCCGAGTGGTCTAAGGCGCTGCGTTCAGGTCGCAGTCCTCTTCGGAGGGCGCAGGTTCGAATCCTGCGGATGACAAGATGTTTTGCAACGGGAAAGACAATGCTACTGACGCGTCAGAAGCATATACGTAGCCCAGAAAGTCGGATTTGCTCACATTTTTTAAAAGGAATATTGAGTCTTAAATTTTCTTCTGGAGAATAAACACCTCTTTAACTAAAGATGAAAAATAGACAAAGAAACAGCTGAATATATAACAAACTAACTAAAAAGAAATAAATAGGCACAAAAGTGAAGAGATGAAAAGACAAAGATATAGGCAAATTTTTAAACAAGAATTTAGGAATGAATAACGCATGAATGTATAAATAATGCTAAAGAAGGTAGATAAATAAATAAATAGAAAAGTAAGGGAACAAAAGAATATATGGGCTAATGGGTCAGTAAATAAATTAATGTGCAAATTCATAAATATGCAAATAAGTGGACAATTGGATAAATGAAAAAGAAAAATTTTAAAAAATAGAAAATAAGGAAGCAAAAATAAATAAGCATAAATGAGAACATGAAAACAACAAGAAATAGAAAATTTTATAGATAAAAATTTAGGAATGAATATCGTATGAATGTATAAGTAAGGCAAAAGGAGGTAAATAAATAAATAAATAAATAAATCGGATAGTGGGTTGTAACAAAAATCAACTAGCAAATCCACAATTACAAAATAAATGAATAAATAGATAGCTAAGAAAATAATTCGAAATAAAAAGCGATAATAGAACAAGAAACAAGTAAAGACAAGAAATACGAGAAAAATATAACTCCACAATTGTTATGATGGTCCAACCGCTATCGATCGATTTTATCGATTTTGACCAGAGTTGACCTTTGAGCTGGGAATCGTGTAAGTATTTTGGTCGGTGGACTCACAGACTTTACAGCGAGTAAGCGACATCGATCGACCGATGATCATCGATTATCGATTTTATCGATTCTTAACCAGAGTTAATTGCTAGAGGTGATGATGGTGTGAATATATATTTGGCATGGACAGACTTCACATCGAGAAAGGGAAACCTGACGGGTATGGAGAGAAGAAGAACTACCGTTGCGGGAATCCCTTGGTTGTGTTGATGCACAGCTGTATATCAGCCGATCAATACGAATCGATTGAATCAATTTTTCCAAAGATTTTTATTTATTTCGCAGTTGGAATCGCAAGAATGCAGAGCGTTCAATTTTCGAAGTTTTGGAGCGAGCCCCACAGCCAGACGTTTGGCGAGGGCCCATAAGCCGCTGCACATCTGGCAAATGGGCCACTCTGTAAAAAAAAATCAAGGTTAAACGTAAAAATGGATAAATATCACGTAAATGGGAGAATACCAGGACAAAAAAATGGATCAATAAAGAAAACCAAAGACTTCCCAAGTATGCTATTGAAGGAAACAGATTCCCTGGCAATGCGCCTAAGGAATTCCACAGTTCAATTCGTGACAGACCTGGATGTATGTTTCTGCAAAGTAAAAAGCTGGTGTGTGATCAAGAGAGGCTTCGGAGGATTTTGTAAATGAACGCCAAGACGGTCATTATTTCTGCGACATGGAACGCTTCAGGGTACTGGACCTCGAAGCCACACCATTTCGACTTCAGACCCATCCTGCCAGTGTCTTCAAGATCCATTGGCTCCAGCTGGACCCCATTCACCTCCCGTCGCGATTCTTTGGGTCTCTTTGTCCAGACGAATTCAATCAGCGACGTCGGATTACGATGTGTTTCGGTGGCCCAGAGACGTCGTGGAGGCGGACGTCGACAATCAGATGCAGCTTGTTGCCGCGCGTCGTCTGGCCCGGCTAATTGGCACCTCTTCCTTCTCGACCGCTGTCTGTGCAAGTCGACGCCTTTTCCCTCAAAGTGTCGGCAAACACCGGCGTCATTGTTTTCGGCGGAAATGGCGGCCGCCCACGACGGCGGAGTAATTCTCTCGGCTTGATGACTCCGAAGGACGTGCTTGAACTGAAGTTATCGGCGCAGTAAAAGCCCTGAACCGCAGTAAAACTTGAGGAATCACTTGCGAGAACGACAAGAACAATCGCCAGTATCCACTTACCTGACTTACACTTACAATCATGCCCACTATTACCACACGGAGATGAAGGCATGGCACGACCACTGAGAGTAGCTACAGTAGGAGTTTGTTGTAGGGCAACATGTATGAACCGCTGAAGCTGAAGGCTACCACAGAAGCGCTTTTCCATTAAATACCGCGTGACCCATATGTGGGTCACGGCCAGACGCGACCAATTCATCATAGGTCACTTGACGCACACATTCAATTACTTCCGTGAATCTAATGGAAATCACAGTGCATGGCGCATTCCAACGGTCTCTTATCGACGCTAGTCTTCTGAATGGTTTGAAATGAGCATAAAACTGCAACGATCGACACTACGGCACAGGATGTACCTCACCTATCCTCACTGTCATGAGGATGCGCCACGCACGTGCCAATCATGTGTTGTTGCCGAAATAATTTAATGTCGGTCAAGGTTTCCGACCCTTACCTTGGGCGGAGATAACAGATTTTGAAGAAAACCGTTGCTCTAACGTCTAAAAGCTTGGCTGTTCTAGTCAGATAGGATGTATTCAGTGGGAGAAGGTACTTATAGGAAGGCGGACGATGAAAAGCATTGAATTCAGGGCCGGGATTTATCAGCGAAGGAGTTGGTAAATCGCTACCGCAGATTTACCTAACCGCTCCTTGCCAGAAACTTAACTGCCCTTGTGATTTACTAAGGTCGGTAAAGGATGCCACACATGCGTCCGACTACACTTGGCAGCGCGCCCAACTCGTTTCCACTGGGTCACACATTAGCAGTAGAGCGTTACCGTGTACTTCACCGCGTCTTTTACCCGACGCTCTAGCCGGGTAACCATTCACCCGAAACATACCACGCCGCGTGTTGACGAATCACCTGGCGGCACGTGGCGGTTTCGCGGTAAGATCTATCGTTACCATCCGGCAAATCAATGAATTTGAGCCTTGATGGGTTTTGTCCCTGCGTAGGGAAATGAACTCCAGGGCCCGGATTCATCAACGAAGGAGTCGGTAAACCGCTACCACAGATTAACCTAACCGGCTCTTGCGAGAAACGTACCCGCATTTGTGATTCACGAAGGATGCGATGAAGGATCCCGCGCCAGTAAGTTGACGGCTGTTGCGCGGTGGCCGCAGCTACACCAACCACTGCGCGAAGGGCGTCACGGTTTCACTCGCAATCCTTTATCCTTTATCGTTTAGCCAATTTAGAACTGGATTAAAACACAGTGAGCTCCTTCTTTCTTCGCAGAGGGAATAATGAGGTTCGTTCCACAATAGTGAAGTTCGCACGACTATTTATATTGTGTTCGACGTCATAGCCAATCTCTTACCTTAAGGAAGAAAACGCCTGGGACGTAGGAGTTACTGAAAAAATTCAATCTTTATAGTACCTGAAATGAGCCACAAATCTATAGATTTATTTATTTATTCAATACACCAAAGGTGTGCCCAAACATTAGTATTAAAACAATCAATCGTAAGTGCAAGAATTGACGCAGTTTGGTTCGAAAATCAAACGAAAACAAAAAATACAGACGCAAAGAACATACAAACACTAATACACTAAGTAAATCAGCACACCACAAACCCATCGTAAGCTCATTGCAAATGTTAGGTACCCATTAAAGAGTACCGAAAAGATGTTTCCCGTAAGTTATAGTGCCTAGAACTAGCCCGCTGGTTAGTTGCACGTAAGTGGGATCAGCGACATCGCATCTCGATCCAGTCATGTACAACCACGTCCACAACACACAAGTTGTCTCGCAGCAGTTCCACAGCAGAGGCTATCCAGCGCAACTGACAGTGTCATTCCAACGCGGGCGCATGGTGGCACCTCATTAAACTAAATACGTACGCTGGGCACTGGCCCTGTGGAAGCAACTACGCGTCATAACAACTTGTAACTGGTGAACGCGTCTTGCACAGAATTTCTTATCCAGGATGTAGCAGTGATGAAGTGACGATTGAGCAAATACCCCAGTGACATGCAACGAGCCAAGAGGAGTGTAGGCATGAAGGAAACGGATGACACGATAAGCAGAAGTCTTGATAGGATGTGGCTAGCTGGAACACAGATCACAGACAAGGTGATATAAGCTACGCGAACCGCAAAACGACTTCGAGGCTTATCCGAGACAGGCATATGAAGGGCTGCGGTAAGAAAGGTTAAACAATAGAAACGAGGAGAAAATGAACCATGATTCAACGTTGCCTAGAACAGTGCTAAATTGTAAAAAAAAAACACAACGAAGATTCCACATCAGTCGGTTACGGGCAGTAAATCGAGGGGAGAGAGAAGGAGCCACGAAAAAGAGGAATAATCCTCATGTGGATGCGTCCATCTACTTTGGACCAGCTGAGCTCGTTTCCACTGGGTTAGAAATTACCAGCGAAATGATGCTTTACCTCGTCGTTTACCTGGCGCCCTAGTAAGGTAACCGCTGCAGCGGTTCTCACAGCAACGCGTGTTAATGGCGCATTTTCGGAATTTATATGGACCAGATTCCAGAGTTTTTCGTATGCGGAGACCCAGTTCCCTAAAAAAAGCAAATAGAAGCTAGCTAGAATTCAGAACTTGTCGCTAATATGACCAACATGTGGTGGCGGGAGCGAGCCAATTAATCGCAGCCAATAAGGGCACCAACCGCACACCCTTCTCACTCACTCAGGGTGGCCCAACCCTTCGATGTGACCCGATTGGTCCGATACCTATGTCACTTCTCTCTATGTAGGCGACATTAAACACTACTACCAAAAGTCTTTCAAAATCCGTTGACACACCCCAGACAGGCAAAGTAAACTGGATTGCGAGGGCCACTGTTTAAAACTGTTTGAGCCTGCGTGGTGCAATTCTGAGCTAAGCAATCTGAGAATTAATAGATGTTGAGATCTTCGTAGAGAAAACATTTCTGTACAGAGCGGTGCAAAGTTCAACGCGATTTTGCCATTTGGTTGGTCAGAGCTTCACAAACACACTGTACGATCTGTTAAAAAAAATTTGTAAGGAGATCTGTGCAGGAAACGGTTACCGGAAGGAATCCCTGGAGGTGGCTCGGCAGATAGCCCCTCTCAACGGCTATTCTCCGTGAACCCTTATTCAGACCCAGGAGGAGGGCGGTTTAGGAAAACGGCGCTACCTCAACTACAAAATTCTCTTTCTCTCGTCTTCGAGGAAGTAAGCACTTCTATACGGAAGAGTCTGCAGAGATCTGGGCAAGAAAATTTGATTGCGGTGGTTGATCTTCCACCTAACAACCTTAAGACCAGGTTGGTTTACAATCGACTATATGACCGCACTTGTGGGACCCCTAATTATGTGTTTTGCCCAGGGGGAAAGGAAGGTGACTGCACCGCATCGGGTGTAGTATACCTGATCTCCTGTAAAGCTTGTTCCAGGAGTACATCTTCAAAACCGACCGTTCTCTGCATGTCAGGATAAAGGAGCAACTGGATGGTAAGGAAAAGCTTAGGACATCCACTGCCCTAGGCTACCACAGGATCAATTCTCATGGAGAAGAGGGTTTTGGGTTGAGGTGAGGATTCTGAGACACGAGGTTCAAACGTCGGCGCACAAAGCCTTTGAGGCGTTCTGGACCTATTCCAGGGGTCCAAAGGTCAGCCAGAAGGGGATAAGCCTGTATATAACGCGCGAACTCAAGCACTACCCCAGTCTCGCATTCTAGCCTGGGGTAGGTGCTGTCCCGTACCCCTGCTTATCCTGTGCGGCTTCCTTTGGTCCTTCAGTGGACTGTGATGAGGTACGATACTCGGATTCTCTTCTTTGTTCAAGCTTATAAAAATTCGACATTGAATTATGTAAGGTTGTAGAGATGTTTGGTGGTATAACTCCTAATTGACTTGACACTTTCAGGCGCTGAAAAAGGCTATCCAGCCAAAACGTTAGCCACCAATAAAGCCATTTAACAACCTCGTGACGAGCCTAGAAACTCTACATATTGTAAGGAGATCCTCCGTCCATAATCAGCACACGTTACGATTTCAAGTTGAAAGCCTTGAACATATAGTTTAATGAGCAGAATGCATCATTTCGACCGCTCCGAGCAAATGTTGATCCTGAGCTAAACTTCGCTGTGAGGTCAGCCTAACTTCCACCCTCCTGAGCTGTTGGAAGACTGTGAACTGCTTAGGTGTAAGCATGTTTGCATTGGTACTGGCTAAGTAACTAACCCCTGCTCTCTTGCTCTCCCACCCCGCTTTACGGGACATTGACTCATAGCCGTCGAACTGATCTGTGCTCTGGTGGCTGGGGATGGTACAGAATTGGTGCTGAGCAGTTGAGCCGCTGATCTGCAGCCGCTCTGCTGCGTCGGTGTTGTGTGCTTGCGATTCGGCTCGTGGTCAAGTCGTCTGTGTACGTTATTCATTCGTCGCATTTTTTTTGTCTTAACGAACCTCAGCTGTTACCCAACAATTTCACTCCGTGGATCTGAACTGCTGCTGAACTTCGCGTCAAGAAACGTTCCCTGCTTTATGATAATGATCTGAAATTGACACTTTATCAAAGCCTAGCTGAGTAGGTGGTTTCCTTGTGGTGAACAATAATATTTGCGCATTAATTCCTGTAGAAAACATATTTTTCGAGGATCTCTCGCAGCCTATCTCAACTTGCAGCATAATTGTCGTCCTATTCGCATATTCGCGTTTTGTATGTAATTGCTTGTATTTTCATTTCGCATTTTTTTAACTCATTCAATTACAATTGCGTATATATGCAATTTCTTTGTATCATTTTGTGTTAAATGCATTTTCGTTTCGCTAACTAACCTTGCTATGCGCAGGTTGAAATATTCTCGTCTGTCTGCGCATAGCCATGTAGATTTCTCATGTCTTAACATTTATTTATTTATTTATCTATTCAAAGCATAGATCTAGCGTGAAGAAACAGTGGTATGTAAAAAAAACAGATATGCAAACGACAACCATTTAAACAACACACAATCTGCAACACACCTAGACGTCTAGACAAAGCGAACAAGGTTAGCAAGCAATAGCATTTCTACACGCTTGCACAGACATCCTCGATAGGTCATCGTACTTCCCAAGCACAGAGTTTAATTCCTTAAGAACTCTATAGGTTTGGAAATCCGACCTGGCTCTCGATTTTGCAATAGGTACTCGAAGTTTAAGTTTCCCTCTGACGGTTCTTGACACTGTTTCACCGAAAAATTTAGCTGGGTTGATAGATAGCTTTCCGGAAAGTAATTTGTACATCATGACAAGATCCGAGATTTTTCTTCTATTCTTCAGTGAAGGAAAACCAAACTGGACAGAGCGCTGATGTCCATTCGGTAGCTGGTTATAGTCTACTGAGAAGCATCTCATCATAAGCTTTCGCGTAAAATTGTTTTGAACACTTTCTAATAGATCGATGTCCCTCTTCTTGGTTGGATTGAATACGGTGGTACCTGATTCAACAATTGGTCTCGCATAGGTTTTGTACGCAAGTATATATACCTCTGGAGCGTTTGATTACAAAGCTCTGAAAAGGTTGTAGATGCGATAACTGGCTCTTTTCACCAGAACTCTACAGTGTTTAGAAAAACACAAATTGCTTCTAATAGTGAAACCCAAATCACGAGCTTCTTGAATTTCGTCTAGAGCTTCACCTTTAATGCTGTAGGTTTGAGTCACTGTATGACCTCTAGGTCCAATCACCAGAAGGTGTGTCTTTTCAGCAGAAAGCGGAGATCCCATTTGTCTGCCCACTGGCTTACTGCATCAATTGCTGACTGAAGAGAAGTTGCGACTTCAGTACGCTCTATTTTTTGTAAATTTTGACATCGTCGGCATACATCTTGCAAGCGACCCCTAACCTTGTTATGTGAGCTGGCAGTGCACCGATTTTTTTTTTTCAATTCGAGCATACCGATTTTTTACTTCGAGAAATGAATAAAAATGTTATTTAGCTTCAGCTTTTTTTGGTCATCCACGGATAGGAACGCACGAGCAGCTCAAGCATTTAAAATAAGCTTTGACTTCACTGAAAGGAAGAAGAGCCTTAGGCTAAGGGTACTCTAAAGGAATTGGCTGCTCCTATAGACATGCAAACACTCGCACTTCTCCATCGCCAGCCCGTCTTCAATTCCCAACACTGGGAGGCCAGACGTTGCCAAAAGCAGAATACAGGCGAGAGACAATCCCTTGGAAGCTGATTTTCCCGACACTTAATCTTCGCTCTCCCGGCCATGGGCTCCAGATGTAAGCTGAAGAGGCAGCCTTCATAAGATCGTCTCACGTCACAATTAATCCATGCCTTTCTTGTTTAAGGCTTCTCTCACATATTTATAATATGTGATGTAATATTCGCACGATCTCGCAATAAAATAATCTGCGAACTTCATGTTTTGTTGTGAGTTCCACTGCTGTATCATCTCCCATTGTTCACGCTAACCTTATCCAGTATGTAGGTTATTATGACGGTCCTATCTTCTTCTTCTCGATCAGAAGTTTTGCAAGTCGAAGGTTCTGTATGTCCCGGTGTGGAGTGACGACTGAGAGTTTCAGGCATAAGAAGTTGCTTCGGAAGAACCCGCCACCGCTACCGATGACGCAGGTGCCGCTCGTTGGAGTGGAAACGCCGAGAACGCGCTTGACTGCCTGGCTTACTACATGCTCGATGAGAAACTGCGAAGGTAGGCGAGTAAGACGGGCGGTAGCGGCTTCAGATCCAAAAAAAAGGTATTCCTCGAAGAGAGCCCGTTTCTAGTTGGCCTATCGGCAACAAAGATGCTGTAGCTTAGCTATAGCTATTAATTAAGAACGGCATCAATCAGTCTCTCTGTGAGATGCGCCACTCACTCTTTTATACTTCTACGGGATATTTTGCAAGCAGTTTGAATGTGTATTTGGCCTAAGGAATGATTTGCGATGACCAGTCGATGGACATTTCAGCATTTCATGCTTCCCTGACAAGTTTGGCAACAATTCGCTGAAGGGATCAATAGGAAGGAGCACTTTGGGCTCGTAGGTTTTCCCGCCTAAATATGTTCGAATTCAAGCATGGCGGGAAATGACGCACAAAAGGCCGCGTGGAGGAGCTCAGCAGTCACTCGCGTCCAGTCGCCGCTTCGCTGTAGACGCTGTATGTATGTATGTATGTATGTATGTGTGTATGTATATATGTATGTATGCATGTATGTATGGCATGCCATGCTATAGCTTGTTCAGTGTGGAATGATTCAGCATGTTCTCCTCTTTTCTTCAATCGAGACTGTTTTCAAATATGCAAGCATTTAGATCTGGAGCTAAATGATTCCGTAATTAGAATAACTACTAAGCTTTATAATGAAACAGATTCCCTTAACTTTAATATTAAAACAGTTTCTCATTGTTGATGTCAGCCTAGAGCTCATGTCAATGAAGCTACGATCGATGAGAAACTCTAAGATCTGTACGAGTTTATAGTTTTAAAGAAGACATAGTTACTAGGCTTTTGCACGCTAAAAAGAAACTATCAAATTTGTATTATCACAGTAATTTTTAAATTTCTCGCTATTTAAGCGTATTCAGAAAAAATGATATCCAATATAAATACAACTTAAGTCCCAGTAACGCAAGTAACGAACTCGCTATAAAAATGCTTTGATTGGTATTTCCAAACTGTTACTCTCTTTTCGATTGCTTTCCTGCCCTCTTTTCATAGTTTCTCCAAGTAATTCTGATGGTTTCTCTATGGCATTTATTTTTATAGTACATCTCATATTGAGATATGGATATCTTATTGCCGTAAAACGCGCCGTAGTTCGAAACATGCTTCGCAGGTCCTCGAAAATGCGTACAGGTACCGAAGAACGCCAAGAATCAGCTTGGCTCGCTTCAGTTATAGCTATTTCAAATGGATATCCGATAATACAGCGTCAGAGAAGACTTCACACTGATTCTCGTGAAAGGACACGCCAAAAAGTTTATCTCTTGTCCTTCCTTTCCTCTCCGTTAAGGCTACTACCACATTCCAATAAGCCATTGTTGCAGAATGATGTTGTTTTGGTGCATATTCCTAGTGACAACATCGAGTAGAAACTGGTTCGAGACAGACTTTATGATAGGATATGACAGGAGACCTCCGGAGAGCGCTGTATGTCCAAATGGCCTTCGGAATGTGCATGGCAACATTGGAGACTGCTTCATGAGTGCACAGCTTGTAGCGCATCCTATGTTGGGGAAATCTGAAGGATGCTGTAGCGAGTATAAAAGGACACCTTGCTAGTAAAAGTTGTCATGTATTATTCGGTAGCCCGTTGGGTAAACATAGTGTCGATGTGCATGGTGGTAACGACTTTGGCGTCAAGTATAAGATTTGGTCGTAGAAGGGAAGATAACAGCGGGTAAGGCTTTTTCTAGAATTTTCACAAGAAATCCAGCAGAAACGACCACTATTTTCATTTCATTTCATTTCATTGAGACATGTGGTACAAGCACATGTAAAGTGATCAGCGTGAGTGCGCTCACCTTCGCACTGAGAAAGAGTATCAATAAAATCAATCAGATAACGAACAGAACAAAGGAATGAATCAACAAATAGCGAAAAGTAGCAAACTTATCGTTAGAGAGGTAAGAAACACAGCTCTGCGAAAGGCGATAAGAGAGGATTATCAGAAACCGCTACGGAAGCAGATGGAGAACAAGATTTAGTACCAGAGAGTTACTGGGAAAATTAGAGGTATTTCTCTAAGATCTTTTAAAAGCAGCAACGCTTGCAGGTATAGCAAAACGTTTACTTAACTATTCCGTGCCGGCTCGACAGACAAAGTAGTTGGAGCGGACCGAACTTCGGGTCTGAGGAACCAGCAGCTTTACAGCAGCACCCCTCGTTATGGAATCACACGTCACATAAAATCTACCTCCACTCAGATGGACAAGGCCGTGCAGCGCTTTGTAAACCATAATAAGATCGAACTTCTTTCGCCGCGTGGATAGAGGTTCCAAACCTAGTGGCAGATTCCGCACATCATGTTTCGGAATAGAACGGTAGTTTATATGCCTTAACCTGAAAAAAAGTTTTCTAGTGAAGCTGTTCTGGACCCGTTCCAAAGCGTTAATATTTTTGATTTTATTTGTACTAAAAACAGGAATGACTCGAGAAGGGAGGACGTAAATTTTGTAGGTTTTGAGGAAGCAGTGTTCGTCTTTAGTAGATTAGCACCTGAAAAAATCGTATACCCTACCAGTGGCGTTCGCCGCAACTTCATTACAGTGCTTATCGAAATCTAAGTTTTCAATGATATCGAAACCGAGATACTTAACTTCCGAAACCTGCGATAACTGAAGGCCTTCGATAAAATAAGGCACTTTATTATTGTTCTTACCTAAATGAAACAGGGCGCGTGGAGCGCAGTCGGAGGAGGAGTCGGCTGTCGCCTGCATCCGATAATAGGCCCCGTTTATACTTCGTCGCGGCGCGACGCGATGGCCACGCAATGAGGCCAAATTGATCGATCGCGTCGCACAATCAATATGGCCACTATACGTGACGTCGCGTCGCACCGCGACGAAGTATAGACGGGGCCATACCAGGTTCCTGGTTCGGATTTCCCGGCCAACCAAGCCTTCCATCCCTCCGGTGTCGGTGAATTGGTACCAGACTTGTCTGGGAAGGATAAAGCGCTGACTCTTTCATCGGCTGGCCACCGCAAGTCATTGTACGGCCAAATACGCATTCAACACGCCTCCACGACATCCCATAGAAGTGGAATGCATGGCGCATCCCAAAGAGGATTGAATAATGCCGTCCTTTACCCTTTACCCTTTACCTAAATGAAGCACTTTAGTTCTATCTTTCGCTAACGGAAGATTTATGAGTGCATATCCGTTACAAGTGAACTTCTGCCATTTGTTTCTCACTGCGAACTGTTGAACGACAGTCAACTAATGCGCACATCTAGTATTGCCTAGTTATACGATGAGTGCACAGTGTCACTAAACATTTGCTGGATCTATCCTAGTCCGGGGGGGGGCACATAACTAAAAAGTATTATATGTGACAAATTCACTCAAGACTTACTGGTCGGCTCCTACAGAACAACACAGCGCTTAAACAAGAAAAAATCTCAAAGAAAAACGAAAAAATTACATTTTGTACGGTTGTAAGCAGACAAAGTTGTGTGCCCTCCTCACCATGTTGGATCCTGGTTATAACATGTCAGCCGGCGGCCAGCACGCGGCATGCCTCCATTCCGTCGCTCTTCGACCGCCGAGACGGTTGTAAACCACGGCGATTTTTTAATTTTTTGTTTGTTCGTCCGTTTTCGGTTTCTTCTAGGTTAAATTTCGTTCTCTAGGAGCCGCTCGGTAAGCTTCAATTCATTTTGTTGCCTAGTTTTTAGTTATATGGCCCCCCCCGGACTAGGATAGATCCCATTTGCTCATACTAGTCGCTAACAAAGGTCGATCGCACTCTGGTAGTGGATCTATCCGTGAGCCTATTTATTTATTTATTTATTTATCGCACCATAATTGTGCGCACAGACAACTATTTGGATGCAATATACTTAGTGAAACAAATGAGAAACGAAATGAAAACCTTAACATATCAAAGCTATAAGCTCAGCACGGTATTGAGGAGTGAAAACGAAACATATGCTGAAGTAGGAAAGTCAATTATGGTAAGACAAGATAATAATGAACTGGCCGGAAGAGTGGAGAAACTGACGAAGAGGAGTAGGGCTCAAGTAATAATCTTGGTTATCCAGCCTCTGGTCATGACCCGAAATCAATTCATCTCGCATATTTATCTGCGATAATCCACAAAGCACGGAACGACAAGCCGGAACATAACTCGGCACAAGAGAAAACATGTCGACAACACATAACGGGAGATCACTGGGCACCGGAGTGGGGGACGAATGCCGGCGTGGTCGGTGGAAGGAGCCGAAGCACTGCGATGAAGGGCTGGCCGGGTCCCTGGGTGCAGTCGCGCGTCCCTCAACCGTCCGGGTGGCAGTCCTCGAGAGTCCTTTTTCTTCGCTTATATAGGTCCGTCCTCCTCAAGTCCGTGCCTGAAATAAAGAAGGCCAAAGGGGCCGCGACGTTTCGAAAGAGATGGCCAGGAAGGAGAGAGGCAACATGGGGGTAAAATGTCAAAACGGGACTCACCACACCGATTCCTCCTTCGTCCCTTACACTCACAAAACATTGCACGTCGCACGAGAATAACGGCTCCTTATACGAACTTAGTAGGTCCGTCGACTTCATCAGTGTCCACAAACTGCTGTTTGTGGGAAACGTGAAAAAATAGTGAGAAAATTTTTGGGAGGCATTAGTGGAGCACAGAACAAGAAAAAACGTAGGAAATACATTAAGATAAGCTTATTCAAGGCTTTTTATGATATGATCATAAATTTACCCCAAAACCGCTAGAACAGACAAAGAGCTTGGTGCTGTAATTGGCTTTCAAAAACCTTGCACCACATAGAGACATAAAGATAAAGACATAGGTACGATTGGCAAAGAAAGGTGAGCAAAGTGAACAGTGAATATTAGAGTGATACATAAGTTGTCTTTAGGGTGATACATATAAGCTGTCGGACATTGGATTGCAAAACATTCTGTACTTAAACAATAACAGATGGACGTTCAAAATAGGTACGTTGGTTATGACCACTGTCGTCGGTTTGTTAGGGACTTCGCTTCAGAATGTACATAGAAGGCTGAAACTTTGAGGAAATATCAGATGCTTCAGGGCCAAAAGGCTAAGAGTTAGGAGCTGGCCATATAAGTTCCTAAAGATTCAGCAGCCCAACGTCTCCAAGCAGCTGAAGCAGTGCGCGTAGCGCAATCCTTTCTGAGTAAGTCAGTGCTAGCGTACCCTTCTAGGCCTGGATTCATCAATGAGTTACTGGCCGGTAACGACGAAACTTACCGCGAAACCGCCACGTACCCCGATTCGTCAACGCGAAGCGCGGTAGGTTTCCGGTGAAACCACTGTAACGGTTACCCAGCTAGAGCGTTGGGTAAGTGACGCGGTGAGGTACCGGTAACGCTCTATTGCTAATGCCTCATCCAGTGACGAGCTGCCAAGTGTAATCAGAGGCATGCGCGGCACCCTTCACCGCATCCTTCGTGAATCACAAGGACCGGTAAGTTTCTAGTAAGAAGCCGGAGAGGTATATCTTTGGTAGCGATTTACCTAACCCCTCGTTGATGAATCCGGGAAGTTATCCGAAAGTCGTCAATTGCATGCAAGTTCCTTCTTCTTCAGCGTCCAAACAACTCGACCATCATCCAGTGTTCTCGCGTGGGCATCAAAGCTCTTCATTGTGCATTTTAAGCGATCTCTAAAGCACCACATGAGCCATTGTTGTCTATTGTTCACAGTCCGAAGCCTAAGAAAAACAAAAATCACGAACATCCGCCGTTTCTCCTCACCAGCTGCGTCTGCTCAGAAGTTTCAACGGGCATCAAAGCTGTCTTTCAAGATACCTCAACCTGTGTGGAAAAGAATCTAATGGTGAGAATCGATGTAGCTTGTCCACCCGCAGGGATTAGCGTTGGCGGGATTACATTAGATTAGGGCTTTAGAATCCTTCAGGCTGTTGATAGCCATTTTCTTGATTAGGAGACATAATCCGGGTTCATTTCTCTCCTCCTCTAGGTAGACACCTCACAATCTCATCAACGCAAAAGCAGCATGGAGATACTTGTAAGACCATTGCTTACAGTCAGCGGTGAAACAGGATATAAATACGAACACCTTTTAATGGACTTCCACCTTTTACACATTCCTTTCTAACCTTTTGATGAACGCATTCTTACTTGCGCATTCTCTCAGACAAAAATCAAACAGAAAAGTGTCCTTTCGCTGGCGTTCATAAGCAAGGAGAGGACAGAAGATAAAGTCGCAGCAGACTAGCCTGACTTTAACTGGTAAATATATTGGTAGAATTCGCTAAGCCTTAGTTTGTACTTGTGCCGCTACGCGGCGCGGCACGACGGTCTGGATAGATATCGACCGTGCGGCGCGAAAAATCGATATCTATGACGATCGCAGTGCCGCGCCGCGTGGCGGCGCAAGTATAAACTAGGGCCAAGAGAGACTTTAACCCTTTTACGACATGCGTGATTTTCAGGTTACTTATGGTCAGCTTAATATTTCTTTAGTATGCTGGCATCGGGGCGCGTGTAGCGCAGTTGGAGGAGGCGCCCGGCTGTCGCGTGCACCCGATACCAGTTCCTGGTTCAGATTTTCCGCCCAGGCCAACCAAGCCTTCCATCCCTCCGGGGTTGCTGAATTGGTACCAGACTTGTCTGGGAAGGGTAGAGCGCTGACTTGTTCATCGGCTAGCCACAGCAAGTCATTGTATGGCCAAATACGCATTCAAATCGCCTCCAAAATCACCCCAAAAGAGATTGTGTAACGCCGTCCTTTATCCTTTATCCTTATGCTGGCATCGCGTGCCCCTAAACCTAATCAATGAACGTGTAGAAAACTTTTCCACCACAATAAAATATAGTAGCGTTTCGCTACATAAGCGTTCGTAGTCATCGGCTGGTATCGGAAACAACTCACAGGTGATGACGTTGAGTTTGTTTATTTTATTTATTACAATGCACATATTTGTGCGCCATAAAGAATATATATATATATGGAGATATAGATATCTAGATATGTAGGCAGTATGGTCGTTATAATCGCGAGAACAGTCGAGCAATATGGATATAGATAGTGTCGTCGTTATAGTCCGCGATAATAATTGAACACTATCAATATAAATATCGGAGCCCGTGAGCGTAATAGAGCAATTTCGGGGACGTAATTATTGTAGCTTGTCTTCTTCTTCTTCTAATGATTTTTTGTTTTCTTCGTGTAGCAGCATACATGAAGAGCGAACGTCATGCTTCATATGTCAGGATAATCAAGATCTCTTCACTATATTTGTGCGTTATAAATTATATATAATATGTAGATATATAGGTAGTATAGTCGTTATAATCGCGAGAACAGTCGAGCAATATAGATATAGATAGCGTCGTCGTTATAGTCCGCGAGAATAATTGAACACTATCGATATAAATATCGGAGCCCATGAGCGTAATAGAGCAATGTGGGGAACGTCTGAAGGATTATTATTATTATTATTTATCCTTATAATAAGACGCTAACGTTACGTAGTAATAGTAAGGTTGTTCGTCTAGCTATTGAGAAGAAAACGGCATAATTATTGTAGCCTGTATTCTTCTTCTAATGATTTCTTGTTTCCTTCGTGTATCTGCGTAAATAAAGAGCGAACGCCGTGCTTCATATGCCGGGATAATCAAGATCTCTTTATTCTGAACTTCATTGATCTGTACAGATGGTGTTTACAGATCTGGAATGTAAAGAGTTGGATGCAGATCTATTTTTTAAAGTCGCTTAATGTCGGAACATTGGGTGCCTCTATAACATTGCGTGGAATTAATTGAAGCCATCTCGTTGTTCTAAAGAACAGTGAGTTTAATAGCCCATTTCCGTGTCTACTATGAATTCTTTCACAGTGCAGTGATAGCGTACTCATACGGCCTCGACTAGGTCTGAAAATCCAATATTTACTAGCTTTTAGGTTAAGCTCTCCCTTCAATATTTTAAAACAAAATGTTAGATCATTAACCACTCTTCGATATAGAAGACTACAAAGGTTGAAAAATCTTAGCCGCTCCTTGTAGTTGGGAATGCTCCTTGGGTAATCTGCACTTGGAAAACATTTAAACATTAGGATTTGTGTGAAAGTTCTTTGTACTTTTTCTAGTTTTATTTGTCTGTTTTTAGTATGGGGACTCCATATTTGGGAACCATATTCTATAATTGGGATTACATACGTTTTATAAAACTTCAGCAGTGCTGCAGGATCATTGGTGTATGTATTTCGTAAGATAGAAAACATGACTGAAAAGGCCTTCCGAACGGTAATGTTGATTTGATTATCAAATCGTAGTCTTGTATCGTGATGAATGCCAAGATCGCGTGAAGTACTGTCTATACCCAAAACATTATTGTTGATTTTATATTCCATCATATGTAAGTTCCCCATATGAAAGGTAGACGTTTTTGAAAGATTGATTGGAATTGAGTTGAGAAGGTAAGTAAGTTAAGTAAGAAAGTAAGTAGGTAAGTTGGAAAAGATTGAGTTGAGGTCGTCGGAGGTGTCGGACGCACTGGAGGCATTGGAGGCGTCGAAGGTGTTACTGGTTTGGAAGTATAGCACGGACGAGGATGCCTTAAAGATTGCCGGAGGCCTCGGACTTGAGTAAATGTGAAGTTTGTTTGGTAAACGATAGTGTTCTCTCTGACTAGTGTTAATGATCATAAGAATTGAACAGACCATTCAGTTCACGTCCTCAATCCTTTTTCCAATATATTTAGGTTGCGCAACTTGTTTCTGAAGTCCTTAGACTTCCCACATGAAATCAAATCCACGGAAAGTTGATTTAGAATTCCCATACACCACCTCGCTGTTCGCATGGAGTACGATTTAAAGGAAACTTTTCCGAAGAAACGGCTTAATTTCCGGTGTTCTATGGCTAGCACTGTTGTTCTACAACGACTTGGCTTAAATATCAAGTGTTTACTGATCCTCAGTTTAGCTTTCATGCTAGTGCTAGTAATGCGATAGGAGAATACGAAATCTTTGACTACCCTTCTGTATTTCAGAATTTTTAGACCGAGCGAGTGAATCCGTTCCCTGTAGATTGGTAGACTTGGCGGGTAATTTGGATCTGGAAGTGACTTACATTAAACTATTCTGAATGTTTTCTAAACTTTTTCTAATAGCGGCAGGTGTTTCTCAACACAAGGATTCCAGGGGCCGGATTCATCAACGACTTACAGCAATTTAACGGAGAAAATACAGCCGAAACCACTGATAGCGCGGCTTATCAAGCGATATGGTGAAACATTTCCGGCAGAGGCCCCAAGAATCGGCAAGATTCTTGAAAGTGCTCTCCATAGCTGCACTAATAGGTTGCACTTCTGCAGCTCCAGCTCCGTTGCTCCTCCTCTTCCCCTCCAGTGGGCACCGCGACCGCCGCCGCAACGCGACGTCGCGACGCCGCGCGCGGGCAGTGCTAGCCCGTCGTCCCGCCTCCTCTGGCGACACTCAGTGTTTCGCCAGGAGTCGTTCGTCCTCGTCGTCGTCCTCGCCGAACGCATTCCCCCGTCGTCCTCCTGAGGTCTTCTGCCGTCTTCATCCACACCCTCGTCGGTCTGCCACACTGGACCCGTGCACGCTCCATTCATGAGCAACGATGAAAAGCCGGACGCGGTCGAGGACTACGAGTACGAGCTGTCCGACGTCGAGATCCAGCAGATCAAGGTGAGCAGCAGCTTCGCCGAGCAGTTCGTTGTTCCGTTCGCTCGATCGCTCGCTTTCAAGCCGCGCCGCCTGTTGCTGTCGTTGTTGTTGTTGTTGCTGCTGCTGGCGTGAATAACAACAGCTGGAGGTGGCTTCTGCCTGTGGCGGCTGACCGAGGCGCCACTCTCCGTTCCCACGGCCACCGACCACCATAGTAACTGGCGTCTTAACCAGTACACCGACGGCTGTATGGGCAGTGGCTGTGTGTGTTTGTTGACACGAAAAGCCGGCGAGGAAGAATGGCCGACGCGGTCGATTAGTGGAATACTAATGACTCCCAGCCGTCCCTTTGCCTCCAAAAGAGCTACTTCTCCGCCTTCGGGCCACCGCCGATTTGGGCTCCAGAAGCGCTCCATTTCGCGTGGTGTGGTCGAAAACACACACGCACATTCCAAGACGGGCGGCGAGCCGTTTTGACAGCTTTGTTTTTGTCGTCGACGTCGTCGTTGTAGGAGGTGGGAGCAGGAGCGATTTAGTTTGTCTGCAGTCGAGCCATTATCTCGGCCGTTAAGCCCGCGGGATGCCTGCGACCATCCAGGCTATTCTGGTGGTCTTTCCGGGTAAAGGCTGCCAAGAGATCGTTCTCTGGTGTTTCAAAAACATCATTCGCTATGCATAACACAGAATGTGCCTCAACTATGCCGCGATTAGCAGGATACGCCGTGCACTTTACTTGCGGCGAGCTTTTCTGGCCCAAAACAACTTCTCAATGTCAGCAGATGTCCTTTTAAGCTTAGTCGTTCTATTGGTCAAACGCTGCGATAAAGCCTGACTCCAAAAAGGACGTACCACGTGTTGGAAGCCTCAGAAGTCGTCAGAGCGCTTCTGCACGGCTCAAGAAGCCCTCGAGAAGTCGCCTGGAATTCTTCCTAAGACCCACCCCCTTATTCCTCTACGGTCCTTATGGAGCTTTTCTACAACATTCTTAAGCACCTTGTCTCAGTACTGCAGAAAACGACGGTCGTTGTCCGTACGAGGATGCGCCATGCTTTTCATTTTTGCCAAGATTTGCGGCGATGTTGTGGTCTCCTGCTTCGTGAGGCCCTGTTATCTGGATTTCTGGTATCAATCATTATATCTAGGTGTCGATAGACCCAGCTAGGTAACATGCCACGTTCTGAGCCATTTCTGAGCGCGGAAATCGATCCCTAACCAGGTCACCATCAGCGCAGCGATTCCTCCCATTCCTGGAAATTCCCCCGCCCCTCTTTTTGAAGATTTTTGTCTGCCTTGAGAATATGTTCTTGGTTCATCTGCGGACAGCGTGTGATGCTGTTTGGATGGAAACTGTAGTCAACACAGTACTTTCCAATAAGATACAGTACTCTCCTAGTCTCACTAGGACCGACAAGGGGAGCCTTAAGACGATGATCCCATCCGATACAATTCAGCCCCTGCGAAAATTTCTTGGCCGAATACCTATCATGCGAGAAGTTCATGGGACCTGAGCTTTCTAAATTTCGTCAAATGTTGTCAATATTTTGTAAGTTCGGCGGAGAGATGAGTCGGTTTTTACGGCACATGTCGTGAATGTGCGCAGCGTCGTGAGTTGGGAACGCGTCAGCCAACCATAGCAAGCACAGCACCTACAGTACCGTCACGAGGTAGTCACGGTAGCGATTGTGCACGTCCTATCTGAATGGATGAACGGGCTTCCTGATTGGCTGCCGCATTCCCACCTCCCAATGCTGCTCACATTCGCGACAGGGACTTACGAGGAAGGTCAACAAGGCGACCGTAAAGATTCTCAAAGCGACCTACATAGTACTGTGGGGCTTATTGGTGTCCAAATTTCTTGCGGACCTCTGGGTGGGTCAAAAATTACAGAAAACTGTAACGCTTAAACGCTCGTTATTGGATACGGTGTACAGTATTACTCGTGTCATACGGTAGCATTAGATGTACCCCTACTTTAGTGTAAAAAAAACTTCCGAAGTGTTCTACGTCTCCATGAAGACTTCTCTGAAGCCGTAATTTCCTATACATTCCTTGCCTTTGAACCATCGAGCATTTTTATCGGCGTCGTCGATTGGTTCTCGAACAAGGCCACCTTCAGACATCCACTTGAAGGAACAATGTTTTCTATGTAAATTCGAACGCTCGTTGTGATACTGTCTTCTGATTCAGTTCGCTCGTTATACGGCTTCTCTAACACCTCTTCTGGCTAACAGCGCTCGTTACATCCCCTTTTGGACAGGTCTTCTGAATTCGGATGCTCATTGCACCACTATCACACATCCAGAAATTGGAATGCGTGGCGCAGCCAGAATGTTCGTGGCCTTCATACCTTCTACTGTACATACATGTGATTGGTTAAGTGAAAGGTGAAGCAGAAGACGAAGACGAAGAAGAAGAAGAAGAAGAAGAAGAAGGGTTCTGAAGGGTCCATTGGTGGCTGAGTGCAGAAGTACCACCCTCTCACTCTCACTTTCGGACGCGAGTTCGATTCCCGTCGTTGGCAAATAGAGGAGTGTCCGGTGTCAGACTAGAGAGGAGAGTCCACAGCACATCTCACTCGCATCTGGTAGCCTTACCCAAGTCAAGGTAAACTTTGACCTCCTACAACGGTAATAGTATACCGTGTCAGTACTTACAAGGCTTTCATTTCAAGGGTTTTTGAGTAAATTGATTGGATTTTATGGAACAAAATCAGGGTGGATCCAATTTCTAGACCTGCAGCTATTCTTCCAACTGCGAATTCGAGCATTTCTGATAGGATTTGGGCTTCTTCTTGGGTCTCCTAAGGCTGGAGGAGACCTCTAGTCGGGTCGAGTTTATCCTTTTCGGGTGGTGTCTCCATTCATCTTCATCCTCTTCAGTTAGATGACTAATCAAATTGCGTTTATAAGCTGAAAGCGCAGTGAAAAATCAGGTCTATCCTAATCCGAGGGGGCATATAGTGATTTGCGTCACCGTTCCCTTCCTCGAGTTTCTACGAGAGATTCAGCTGCTGCCCGATGACGCGAGGACTTTGATTTAAATTCTGGTGTAATGGGATGTCTTGCACAATTGGCACGTTACGGTTGTTCCTTCCGACTAGGAAAGATCTCAAAATTCCCCTAGGAACTTAAGAATTCGCCTAAAAATCCTGTCGATCTAGTACGCGGCGCATTCTCCGGGTGATGAAGTGACGAACCGCACCTTTATCCTCATTCAGCGGCCTGTAGTCATCGTTTTGCTTTTTATTTTATTACTTTACTAACATTTTGAAAATGTTTCAAAAAGTATTTGTAGAAAAATCGTAGCTTTTGCGAAGTGCAGAGCCACACTCAAAAAAGTTTCACGAATCTTTTTCGGCGCATGTTTTTAAAGCTTGAAAAAACATCCTTCATCATTTGACAGCTCTTTGTCAGAAATACTAAATTGCAAGTAAAAAACGATCTTTCAGAAAGGACATTTGAGGAATTGACTGCAAATTAGTCTCCGGAAAAAAGAATGCGCGATTTTTTGATGGAATACATAATAATTTTTCAGTGAAGGACTGCTAATTCGAGAAGAAAAGGAAAAGGAGAAACAACTAAAAAGAAAGAAAGAAAGAGAAAAGGGCACTTTTCAAACTGTGCAGAAATAAATCAAGAAATGAAATAAAATCTCATAAAATAAATCGCTATTGCCAATCATTAAAAGCCAGCCTTTCGCGATCAACTGATTTTGCACCTCTTTTGCCTCAATAAATGTATTATGTTCAATATTCTACTTTAGTGTTTTCGAGCACTTTTTAACCTCTTTTGCTCCTTCCATAATGCGAGGGCTTTCATTTAAACTCAGTGAACATGACTGGCATGGGATGACCCAGGCAATTGGCGCCTTGGGGTTGCCCCCTCCGACTAGGATAGATCTGGATTCTATTTCGCGACCTACACTGCTTCAGAAGCTAATTTTCTAATGAAAAATTCATCTAATTCGATGAGGCTCCATTCTAGTCGGAAGGGGCACCGCTACTAAACCAAAACAGACGCCAACATGGTGACCTTTCCAAGCAAGGAAACTGCGAAGAAACACCTTTCACACTTAATCCGTCGTTGTCAAAGATTGAGTGAAGTGCCGCCCCCCAGGATAGATCCGAAAGAACTGGTCGCCGTGGCATTCATAGCCCCGAAGAGCGGTTTTTCTGAAGCGCCGGCCACACGTTTCAGGGCTCTAATTCGATTAAGAGCAGTGCGTCCGTCCATTGGGGATACGGCCGGCTCGTGACGATGGCCGTTCGAGCGCTTTTTATGCTCCACGTGACAGCTCGGATTACCCACATGATCTTCAGGGCAATCTAGGCAGGCTTCTATAGCTCCATTCTAAGTGACTTCATCGGACCAGACCGCAGGCCGGCGATATAGTTCGTTCGCCAGTGTCTCATCGTCAGTCAGTCACGGGTGGACGGGCGGATCGCCATCCATCAGAATAACATCGTCAACACCGACGACGACAACAACAACAACAGCGACTTTGATCAGCGAACGACGTTCTGGCTGATCATCGACGGCTGTCCCGTGTGGCGTCTGTCGTCGTCGTGTCGTCGTCGTCGTCCGTTCGTCGATTCGATAACAGTGAAGTCACTACTGGCAGACCTCCGCCGAGTGACGAGGATCACGGGTGGCCCACCAGCTCTTGGAGGCTCAGAATTAGGCCCAATGTGTGGATTCCTTGCTGGCAAAGGTCTGCGTGAGCGTTCCATCACAGGAAGGATGACTTGAGGTGATTTGGAGTGAGCCATGCTTGCGTAGGACACCGGG
Organism: Heligmosomoides polygyrus bakeri; assembly: GCA_947359475.1. Lineage (NCBI taxonomy): Eukaryota > Metazoa > Nematoda > Chromadorea > Rhabditida > Heligmosomidae > Heligmosomoides > Heligmosomoides polygyrus. Next base: position 12,233,954 of record OX375867.1, read on the forward strand.
AAGTCGCTTCCTAGTTCGGGTGGGAGCTAGTGAAGGTCGACCGGGTGGCTGATGAAAGTTCCTGACGCTTAAGAAATGGTGTCGGCTGGTTCAGATCATGGCATTTGGTCTTCTCAAGAAGGTGTTTCTACAGTGATCCTCCCCCCCCCCCCCCAAAGGCTCTGATCTAATAGAGGAAAGTGTAAATTCAAAATCGCTGCTGTAAGAGCCTAGTATTCACATACCAGATGGCCAACGACCGAGAGGCTAGCAGTTGTATCATCTCCCACTCCAGATAATAGAATGCCGTTGTTCCATCAGTTTTTGTTCTCATCTGACCCGAGTTAAAGAACAAAAACACCACCCACCTACCTGAAGTGTCTGATGGGAGGAAATGTCGATATAATCAATCGATACTGGTCGGTTGATCGGTAGAGTATACTGTTCAGTGAATCAAGCGATTGCTATAGTACTATTTCTCTCTCTCCTCCCCCGCTTCTCCTCTGTGCTTTCACAGACAAACAGACTCGTTCTCCCCCTATTATGTTTCCTTGCCTTGGGTACGTGGTAGTGCCATTGGAGAAGGCGCCGGTATTTCCGTGCCAGACGTTCAGCAACCTTCCCTGAGCGTTTAATCTGCTGAAAAATCGATAAAATCAATCAATATTGGTCGCTTGATTAGTACCGTATACAGTCCAAGTTTATTTTCCCTTCATACCTTCCCTATGTGTCCTCAGGCGCCGGACGGATGGAAAAACGGACAGACAGACAGACGCGTTCATCTCCTATTATATTTCTCTGTGCTCTTTGTTAATTGTTGTTCAACAGCAATGGTTTGTCCCTATACCTAATACCTCAAACTTGGATAAGTAAACCACGGCAAATAGTTGTCCTTCTTCCCAATTTGCCAAAAGTTCACCTGCAGTTGACCGTCGGGTTTCAGAACTATTGTTACCGGTGGTGCTGCATCGTACTGCATAAGCACCTGGAGCCACCTTAAATTCAGTACCAATGTGTAATTCACCTATCGTCTCGATTGATTGTCGCTTTAGGTTCTAGTGGCGTCAGCCTCGTTTCCATCCGTACCTTTGCGTGCCAGAGTAGCCCAGTGGCCCGTGCTCGCTACATTAATATGATGAGCATGGAAGCTTAGCCAGTTCATAGAAGCTTCTGGATTTTCTCTCGAAAATTTAGACGCTCCTAGCAAAGCCAGGCGGCGGACGAGAGAAACCAAAAGCCATTTTTCAGTTAAAGTTGGGAATTTTCCCTGAATTGATTATACGGTGGTCATTAATGGCTTCGGTATTCTAGCCTGATCCCCAAATGATGCCATATTTAAGCAACTGGAACGATTTTTAGGATATTAGGGCTAGTCAGGGTTTCCCAGGGCTTCAAAAGAAGCAGGAAACTCATGGATGCGGTTGTTCTCTGAAGAAGATTGTACAGTCTACTAGTCATAGGAATGCGGGAGTACGCCAGCCAATCACACCTATTAGAACACCAGCCGAATACATGTGAGCCAATCAGAGCACCGACCGAGTAGCCACCAGCCAATCAGGGCACATGCCTTTCTGGGTTGCACGCCCGATTTGTATAACGTGGTCCGGTTAGGCTGGTGCGTCCCATGCCCATATATAGAGCACAATAGCGACCAAGACAGAAGATTTTGGAGAGGAACTTCCCGTTTTCCACGCCTTCCCAGGGTAGCTTTTCCTTTCTAGCTCGCATCCTTCCTCACTGAGGACAGAGAAGACGCCACCCCCGTCGTCGTCGGTGGCGGCTGCAGGTCCGAAGCGAATTGTGTGTGTGATATAATATCGGTGCCACTCAGCACTTGTTCTTCTTCATTTCATTCGGTGAATAGGACAAACAGGCCTTGATGAGTTGCACTATGTGTGTTTCTGGCTGGGCAGCTTCGATTAGCCGGAAAGCTCTGCACAATGCCCTTTGGATCTCCACAGCTCATTTGCTTCGGGAAGGGGCGCGTCTGTGAAGAAATTCTCATCCACAGTGAGCCTAGCCTTCCAGGCTCAGTAACCGGACCTAAGGCTATCTACAAGAATCAATCGAGCGGTCACGACCACTCGGTTGATTCTGCTGGGCCTATATGCATTGCTCACAGAGCGCGCCTTGGTGTAGGTTAGTTCCGTAAAGTAGATCATGCTCTTCTCGCAACCTGCTCTTCTAGATATTAAGAAAACTTGCATGCAGATGATATCCTGCTTCACCCCTTGGCCTGTACAGCATTCATTACTGCAACAAGAGTTTAATGGTACTACAGGTATCTCCTCGAGGATCATCAGTAGGGTAGGGAGCTGCAGTACGTCTTAGATGCCGAGATCCGGTCTTATATACACCCTAACTGGTCAACTGTGGCGGGGGATAGTATAGGTCATTGCTTATTGTGCCAGAGGTGATCTTGGCAGCGGGTAAACAACGTAGTTGTAGGTAGGCGAGTAACAAATAAGTAAGCGCAACGTTCAGAAGTTGAGGATGCCGCCCCCTGAAGCGTCTTCCGTCCGGCGCGACGCGGGCGCAGCGGAAAACGGCGCTCTTCGGCGCAAAAATGTGCCGCTTTTGTGAATGTGCCCTAAAAATGCTTATTGATCCTTTATGAAGCTGAAAAGATGCATCCTACCTTCGAGATCAGATGTGGTGATCTCAGAGAGTTGGCTTAAGAGGGCCGTTTTCCGTGGTCTAGGAGTGGGTCAATGAGTTCTGCCTGCGAAGCCGGCAGAACTCGTATTTTCCTTCGTTGGAATAGTCCTCAATCCATTCGCCAAAGCGATGATTTACGCTTGTGTCCTCCATAGCTATTCCCACCGGATGCACACTCCTCGTTATGGATCACCCGGACGTTCTCTGTGGTTCTCAGGGTGGTGCAAGCTTCGAGAGAAGGAAGATACTGTCATAAGGAAGTGGGAACCTTCTCCCTGACATGGTACGCATATGGCACTAGGGCTCGTAAGGATAAGGGTAATGTTCTGCATTTCTCAATCCCTTTTGGGCTGTTCCGCGCAATCTACTTCCAAGAAATGTCGGAGAAGCGATTTGAATGCGCATTCGGCCATACAATGACTTGAGGTGGCCAGCATATGAACAACTCAGCGCTCTATGCTTCTCAGACAAGTCTGGTGCCGCTCATCGACACTGAAGGGTGGAAGGATTCCTTGGTTGGCTTTGGAAGGGAATCCAAACCAAGAACTTGGCATGTGCTGCACGCGACAGCCGGCACCTCCTCCGACTGCGCTACACGCACCCATACTCCAATATAATATGAAAGCAGTTTGCAGATGACCTAAAGATCTACTGTGAATACAGGGAAGATGATCAGTTGTGTCTTCAGAGGGCTATTGGCCATGAATGGTCATTGAGATGGCAGCTGCCGCTATCACCCGAAAAAACCGAAGTTAATGAGAATCGGAAAATCAACTACTGTCCGTACCTACTACTTATATAGGGTTTACAATAGAACGCGTCAATAAATTAGTAGACTTGGGCTATTCGTATGATGATAAGCTGGATTTTTCTGATTACTACCGACAGATTTGTAACAAAGCGAATGTAAGAACCTATCAAATATTCAAGGGACTTAGCACTACAAATAAGTCTGTTTTAATGAGAGCCTATAAAACACATGTCAGGCCTATCGTAGAGTGTGGAACAACAGTGTTTTTCCCTCACAAGAAGAAAGATCGGTTGTTGATTGAACAAGTGCTACAATGATTTTGCAATACAACAGTTTCTTCTATACTGGCATTCCATGATCAACTATTAGAAACAAGTTTCTTGATGCCTCTACTCTGTCTTCAAGAAGACAGGTAAATAACGTCTGTTGCGTATTTAAAATGATAGCCGGAATTAGAACTGTTGAACTCTCCAAGTTTTACAAACCCAGAATGTCTAGAACAAGAGAGATTCTGCTGAAAATCTGGTTCCCTCGACCAAAGTCTAAGCTAAGGGTTCAGTTCTTTACGGTTAGGGCAGGTTCCAGATATCCAAGTTTACATAATGAAATAACACCTTCGCTTGAAAATTATAAACGTTTCAAAAGAGTAGCGGAGAAGGCGTTACTTAAGCGCTAGGAAGACAAGACATTTAAACAACCATTTCCTTTTTTTTGTTCTACACTATTATGTTATGTCATGTTCTGATGTAAGTGAGCTGTTCTCATTTAATGTGTTAGCAACATGCTGTTTTGCGGCTGTCTTAAATGGTCGTAATAAATTATCACTATTTTACTTGATGTACTCTAATGTGGCCTCGTGAGCCGTCAGCTTTCAAAAGGAGAAATATTTCAGGACTCATTTGGTGGTGGATTTAAAAATCATAAACTGGTTTAATTAGAAGTGTTCATACCTCCAACTAGGGCCATTGAACGTAGCTGAGCCCGTTGATTGAGTTTACGGACCCACACCGCATGGTTGTCCTATCTCGTAAAATTAGCTACGGTTTCGACCTTTGTATTTAGGCCTATGTCATTCCTTCGCTCACCTCGAGCGAAGGCGACGCTGTCTTCGCTAGCGTGAAGCTAGCGAATAGGCGCGCAGTTAATAGCGTTGTGTGCAGCTGCGTCGTAGCATCGCTACCGATGCTGGCCGACGCTCTGCTCAGCTCAGCGACGCGGTCGCATCGGTAGCGATGCCGTGTCGCTCGAAAGTATGACACCCCGCTAGCGAGGCTTCGCTAGCGGTGGATCGTACAACTGCTACAGGCGTCTGCCCCTCCACAACGTCTGATACCGTCCCTTCCCCAATTGTGTTAGTTGTCCATCGCCTTCGCTAGCGAAAAGCGATGGTATGACATAGGCCTTAGGATATTAACTGGTATATAGCACATCTGTTTCTTGAATCTTTTATCGACATAGTGTACCATGCATTACAACAAAGAACGTACATAAGCTCATCAAAGTTATGCCGAAGGGACATCTTGGAAGGGAGGCCCAGGATCCCATAACACGACCCCAAGCAGACTGCCACCCAACCCAGAGATGCCATCACTCGCACTACCACTACCTTCTTCGGTACTAGTTATAAGGTGACTGAAGTGTAGAGGAAGGGAAAAGCATAAGGAGTGGCAGCTGCTACTTGGGGAAGAGCCTCAGCTCTCCATGCCCATACAGGAAGCAGCCGCTCTCTACATGCCTACATAGGAACCAACCGCTATACTTTTCCACTCACGTTCCTATTTATACGGCGCCTCAGCGTCACGATTACTTCGCTAAAGTTGATAGCGAGCGGTGTTCGAATCGTTGGCTACAGCCAAAGACTCTACAGTGTCACCACATCTTTCTTGGTTGTTTAGTTATATCCTCTTTGATAGCTTCAGCCTTCAAAAACAGTTCCATAGCAAAAAATGACCCACTCAACAAGCTCAGCAACAGCTGGGAACTAACAAACAAAACAAAAAAGAAATCCGATAGAATCTGCAGATTAGGAGCTTCGGAAGTAAGGTGGGCGAAAAGTGACAAGGAAAGGGCGAGTGTGCAGGCCATATGGAGTAGACAGTCTGGAACAGAATGAAATTTAGGTTTGGATTTGGTGACCATTCTCTATACAAAGCTGAAGAAAATAGACGTGATGCAGATCTTAGGAATTTCGACAAACCTCACGTGATCCTACTGCCTACGCAAAAATCCCTGCAAACGCCACGATCCACATCTGAAAGACTCCTCCAGGCTGCATTCTCAGACAGCCCATCCCTATTACGGCGGGATGTCCAAACTGTTGCTTCCTATGCATAGCGGCACTATCCACAGTACTCGCAGGCAAGTCGGGCCCTGATTAAGGCACTGCACTCTCTCTCTGCTAAGAAAGAAGGTTTCGCCTCAAGCACCCTTGAGAAGGTATTTTGGGCGATTGACGTCTGAGGTGTCCCTGTAAGCGTGGCTGCGTCACCTCCTTCCTTTCTCTGCATCTGCACTGCCATCTCAAATGGACTGAAGAAACCCAGCAGTGAGTGAGCCGGTTGCATCACCTTGGCGACACCTGCTGACGCTCTCAGCGGCTTTTAGCGGATTCCCACCGGCTTCAAGCACTTCCCTCGTTAAGCATGCAGGCGTCTATCATCTGAAGAGTGCCTCGCTGCAAGCGTGCCGAGTTCGGGGTTTCCAGAGACGGCCTTCCTGTGACGTGCTCCTCAGAATGCTTTGGTGGTTCACTTCCAAAAGCATGACCTATATTGGTCGGCGAGGCGGATAACTCCTGGTCTTAAAAGGACGTATCGTGGCTAGAGTGTTGTATTTGTGTGTTATCTTGTACCTACCTGCGGTATGGTTAGGTGTAATATCCATCGCGTTTGGATATTAGCCTACCTGCGGTATGGTTAGGTGTAATATCCATCGCGTTTGGATACAACCAACAGGATTACTTCATCAGCTTTATCTGCATAGTGTGGCATAAGTCACAACAAAACTCATACATATTATTCTACCACAGAGGATGGCTACCGGACGGCCTAAAGGGGGAGCTGGGATCCCACAAAGGAGCCCGAGCTATCTGTTAGCTAACCCAACACCGAGACCCTTAGAACTACCGCTACCCCCTTTTGCTCCAACCTGGCCCTCTTATACTGAACCCCAAGGTCGCGGTTCCCCTTGACTTGGCCCTGGCAGAGAAAAGTTCCCACTACGGCTACCGTGTCCCTCACATAGGTCATACCTGTGGATGTTATGGAATGATGCTTACCTTGTATTGTTCACTTAAGCTTGTTAAGCGTTATTCATTCATATTTGCTCTATATTACAACACATATAATCAGATTTAGACCCTAGTTTGGTATTCACAAGAGCGAAGTTACCCAAGAATCCTTTCCTCCATGCGAGCCTCGTTTCAGGAGCACAATCAACGTCGAGTGAAGCGCGTCGTGGCGCTGGTGGCCGTGTTGATGACGTTGCTCGCGTTGGGTCTCGTCACGATGTCACTCGCACTCGGCAGTCGAATCGATATGATGGGTACGTGAGTGATTACTAGTTATGGGCCAGAGTTGTCGAGAAGGAGAAGAGCTGCGGCGGAGCGTGGAGTGATTAATCTTCCGAAGAGCGCTGAGGCATAGTGAAGTTCGCATAAAGAAGTCTCTGAAACGCATTATGTCCGGCTGGGCGATACACCAGAAATCTAATCAATGAGATCGATTCATCGATTGGTTCCCGTTTACACGGCTGTCAGCCCAGAGTATGCACGATAGTGTTCTGTCCGATAACCCGGTACCTAATCCACGTACGTGCTGCTTAAGTTGAATTCTTGACGGTAAAATGATGGAAATGAAGCTCAGAGGTTTTACTTTTATTCAATTTTTCAGTCAATTTTTCGTAAATTGTCTTCCACGTTTTTCAATGTATTTGCCTTCTATTATTCATTTTCTGTGTTAGAATAGCTATTTTTAACACCGAAAAAATAGAAAGCGAACACATAATTGTTACACATTGTTTTATTTTTATTCTATATTTAAAGCTATTTTTCATAAAATGTCTTTCATGTTTTGCAATGTATTTGCTTTCTATTATTTATTTTCTGTGTTAAAATAACTAATTTTAAACGTTATTTAACAGTAGTCAGACGACTATAACCAAGTCTAGCTAGGAGCTTGAGCTTTGCCCACGAAATCGACAGTATCGATCGATATTGATTGGTCATTCGATACTGTTACCAAGAAGCCGATAAGTGGATCGATGTTGATTTTTTATCCGATGCCGCTCACTTGTTGTGGAGTTCGTTCATCGGCCATTATACTCGCGTAATTCTCAAATTGCTATTTATTAACAGCTTCGATTGATTGTAATGCCGACTTTTAGGGCAAAATAACCAGTAAAGTAAGATCGGCTATTTAGATCGCAAAGTTGAGCCTACAATCGGTTTGTAAGCCCTTCACGATTATTTACGTAGCAAATCGATATAAAAGCCTTATCATTTAAATCAGCCATTCCGAAAATTCTAGACAAGCTACTTGTGGCTTAAGGGCTCTAAATTAACTTACGTGTGCCTTTAGACCTCCAAAACAAGTTAGTTGTGACCTATTTTCCGCGGTTAAGTAAACTGCACAGTATACTGACTTTGAGTGGTGTGTCTGTGAGTAGTGTGGCTGTTGAACGGCCCCATTCACGTATAATTTGCTGCTGGTATTCCCAGTGTCTCTTCGAGGAGGATAACATTAGACAACTATTTCGCAGTAACAACGGACACAATATGGGAGGAGATTTATTAACAACAACGCATAAATTATAAGGAAAACATCAGTGCTACTGTAGTCGTGCGGAGAGGTTCTGATCGTTCGAGTCGTCCCTTAGGCCGGGGGCATACTTCCATCGCCGCGATGCCATCGCGGTGCTCAAATCATGTCCACTCCGCCGTACGCGGTTGAATAGTCAAAAAAACTTCGCCGCGGCCGCCGCAACAGTGGCGGTCGGCGTGCGCGATGGCTTCTCGCGCTCATCGTGGGCATGGCATACTTCTTCGCGCCGCGCGCGGTGTTTAGCTTTGGTCCTGGACGGATCGCCGTCGCGCTCCCTTGCAGAGCGATAAGCGATGTGACGAGCACAGAGAAATTCAAATTCTTCCGCGTCGCTCTGCAAAACTCATCGCCACGATTCCATCATGGCGACGGGAAGTATGCACGAGGCCTTATATGCTTATTTATATTGTCCTATCGGGTGGGAATCCTTGTCACTGTTGAGGCCGCATAAGAACGAATCATTTTCACCTATCCTCTTTATAGAAGTGTTATCCTTTAGTTTTTCTGTGAAAATTCTAAAGGGTAAACATGAAAGCACTCTGTGCAGGTCCTGGAAAGGGATGATGTACCGCAACTGCTTAGCTCAAAACAAGTCATTTTTCAAAAAATTTTATGCCGCTTCCATTTGCGTTAAATTATTCAGATGTAGCTATTCGGAAGGAGGCTTTTTTGGAGCGCGCAGCGCATATAGCGTAACATAGCGCACATATACATACATACATACATACATACATACATACATACATACATACATACATACATACATGCATACATACATACATACATACATACATACATACATACATACATACATACACCACCATGGCGGGAAGCAAAACGGCGGCTGGACGCAAGACTGACTCCTACGCCCATCCACGCAGCCGTTTGTGTGTCATTTCCCGCCATGCTTGAATTCGAACATGTTTAGGCGGGAAAACCTGCGAGCCCAAAGAGCTCTTTTCTATTGATCAGTGCCAAACTTGTTTGGGAAACATTTGTGCTGAAATGCCATTCTGCTGGTCACCGCAAGTCATTGTATAGGCCAAATACACGTTCAACCTGTCTTCAAGATATCCCATAGAACTAGAATCGGGTGAGTGGCTCATCTCGCAAAGAGATTGATTGATGCCGTCCTTTGACCCATGAACTTAGATCCCTATTCATTTAATTATTTAATACTCTGCTAAATTTTTACAAGATTTAGAAGCTCCGCCCCCATTTAACATCGCCTGTCAAGTGCTGATAGTGAATGAATTGGGCAGATCAATCTTCACAGTAGCTGGTCGCTGCTGTGCCTGATGAAGGCTTCTTTGAGGGGATAGATGACGTCAGAACCCTTACCTTTCGTGTTGCTAATACATATTATAGATGTGCATATTCATGAGGCTCTTGTTACATGCCATTCTTGGAGAACGCTTCCTTGCTAAAATTTTCTTTTGCTGTCGAAAATTCTCTTTAGTATATGTGGTGAAGCTGGGCAGCCTCCAGCCGCATCGTTTCTTCTCGATATTTTTGCGATGTACTTACTGGTAGAATATCGAAGCTCAATTTGTCGTCACGGCTTTGTGCTCTTCTAAGGAGACAAGGATGAAAAATGTGCTTCCAGCTCTCCTCTTCCTCGCCCTCCTTCTCTTCGCTGGGAGCCCTGGAACAATGAGCTCCAAAACAATGGATGCGAGTGTCTTATTTCGGTGAGAGGATGGCAACAGCTCTGAATCCTCGGGCAGCCTCCACAGCCGCTGAGATGACGTCTCAATCTCTCCGGCAAATAACTTGTCGTTGGCATGGCGATCGGCGCGTCCTCCAGCAGTCAACAGCTGGGGCAGCTGAAGATGCTTAAGGGTGTCCGGAAGGGCTTCAGAAGGCAGCCAACCCACGGAAATTGTGACGAGTCATGGCGCGGGCAAATTATACCATCTCCGCCTAGCAGACACCTGTGGCCGTATTCATGAACGTTCCTGGGGACGTTCACGGCTTCTCACGGTAGGCGACTGGGTTGAGAAGTAGAAATTGGTATTCACGAAAATTACGGGAACCAACGCGATGGTCTTACCTGGCTAGTGGAACCGTCGCATTGGCTCCTGCAATATCACTTCCCATTTCGCGTTGGTTCCCGCAATGTCACTTCCCGCTCTGGCGGAGCTACGTTCCCTACACCGCCTTCAGGAAGGGGCGGAGCAAGGGGCGCGCCAAGGGTTCATCGTGGACGAGATATCCGTCTACGCAAGAATATGGCTCCACGATACCTTTGGGGTTTTGAATTTCGCTTCGATAGCTGTCTCCTGCACGGACTGCTGTTCGTCAATTCTTTTACCTTATTTATCTACAGACATGGCAGAGTGGCTCGCATAATCTGAAAGGTAACCATGTGCTTATGACCACATGGACAACAAAACACAAGGAAGGATTACTAGGTGTCACCCGGCTGCAACTGCTAATTAACCCTTCGCTCATTCCATTGGTGTGTTCCGAATTTCGTTTCAACCCTGTAATATAATAGCTTTTGAGTGCGAGCACGCAGTGAAACAGGAAGTACTTCAGAGTTTCCCGCGAGACAACGCGCTTGTTAAGTTTTTGGCCGACGTCACTCCAATTAACGAACCCGCAAACTGCAGCGCGGTATTCGCGCGCTACAACTCGTCCAAAAAGGGCGGCGCGGGTAGGGCGGGAGGTGGGCGGCGGGCCGAATTGTGTAGAGAACGCGCTATCCCCTCCCGCTCTACCCCTACTCGGAGGATCGGAAGCCGTCATGTTAAATCCGCGGCGCACCCACAGCTAATATAACGGTATAAAGTTGAGATGGGCGAACTTTTCCATATTTATTCCATTGGTGGATTGCAAAAAGTTAACAAATTTAGGAAAATTCTCAACTTAAGATTTAAATTGTTGCATTTTTCGCCTCCGCTGCGAATCTAACTCACGCGTTGCGGTCGCCCTGACTTCCCACTGTTTCATGAATACTGACCGCGTGCCAGTAGGCCGGAAACGGGAAGCAGCGGGAACGGGATGGTTTCGGTTACCCTCCAACTCCCACCGCTTCATGAATACGGCTACTGGAGAGGTGACCTGTAGGTGAGAAGCGAGTGAACTGTACGGGCACCGCTAGGTGAACAGATTGCGTCCTAAAGATGAGCGGTCGATAAGGGATAAGGGTTCAGATAAGGGTTAGTGGCATTATTTCGAGCCTGTTGGATGCTGTTCCCAACGTGCGACGAGAAATTCATTAGCCACGTTCTTTCTAACTGAATGCCCTGGCGACGCCGTCATTAGACATGTCACGTACCTGGCATTTAAAAGTCGAGATGTGACTGGCCGCAAAAAATGTGGCAGTTGTTCGGCACGTAAAAGGACAACTACCACTCTTCGCTCTGTCACCGGGTTCTATGCTTTCCAGCAATTATTTTACCTTTTTTTGGCTGGAAATATAATAACTGCAATTTGTAGGTTTGACTTTGGCTACCTTAACATGACCTTGGGGTTGACGAGCAAGGCCGTACCACTGTCGGAAATGTGGCAGTTGTCCGGGAACTGCAAATGTTTTCACGGAAATTTGTAGCAGTTGTCCTGCCTCCAAAGCGTGTCACACCCGATACTACGGTAGATCAGATCGCTGGTTGACTTTGAGAATCGAGATCTCCAGTTGACTTAAAAATGGGAAAGTCCAAATTTTAACCGCAACTCCGGTGAGAATAATTCTGAAACATCTAGCGGTCAACTGTTGGTGAACTTTGGGTGAAGTTGGACACCACTTACTCATCGTGTGACATTAGCCGACGGTTGGCAGGATTTTCGCCCACCGATGACCGTTCTTACCTTTGATTCTAAAGGAAGCGCTGTCAGCATGTCTCGCACCTAGCATTAGCAACGCGGTGCTTTCTACGCAATTACACAAACTACGCGCCACCTTACGCCGATTCCTTCGCATCTAAGTGACGGACAACTCCCACTTTTTAGCTTAAATGAAGGGGAACTTGTTATTGTAGTTTTCGATGCAATACCTCTGGCTGAAGAAATGTAACGATTGCACTGAATCCGCTCTTGCCCACCTATCCTCGTCAACCACGCGGAATTGATTTCTGGCACTTGTCTATGCCGGTGCTGGTCGATAGTGTGGCCTACGTGGGGAGACGAACACGCACCAGCTAATCATGACCTATCGGGGCATCGACCGAACACGCCGCAGCCAATCAGGGCACTGATCCTTCACAGCTCTAAGGCCCGCCCGCCCATTCGGTGCGGCATCATTGACCCCTGCAGGTCCCTTTACCGACTAGTGCCGCATACCCCTCAAACCCTCTAAAGCCGTCAAACTGTCACTGTAGGTGATCGCCCTGAATTAAAAAAATTCATGGAGAATTGTCGCTGTTATCCTGACTTCATGTGGGCATGTCCTCGCGACGGTTCCCACATATTGTCGATTTTATTAAAAAAATAAATCAGCCAAGTTTGTGTTAGTTGTCCTTCTCTTGTCTGTGGTAGTTGTCCGAATCTGGTCGCTTAACAACAGGACAACTGGCACAAATTTCCAATCACCGTTGATTTGGTGTATCGATCAACGGCAGAAAAGTGTAGTTTGTCCGAACTTCTGATTGACCCTCATAGAGAGCTACTTAATATTCACAGTATAGGTGGGCCATTGGCTGCGATTGGGGCGCGCTTTAACAATGGAGCGCGTTGTGCTTACCAATAACTTTTTTGAGCTGTAATGCTACTGTAAAGCGCTCACTTCGTCCTCTGCTGCTCACAAAGGCTACATGGTCATTCCACGTCTCTAGATGACCGCATCTCAGTTTCCACATCCAGCCAACGAGTGGCAGTGACATCTGTGACCAGATTCACGTTCACCTTGTCGCGTGCAACGAAAAACTAAGCGTTTCAGTGTCGCAAAATGTGACAGTTGTCCAAGTACGTGCTGTAATGCGGGAAAAACCAGTTGTCCTTCCCAGTTTCTGACAACCTTCGGTGAAACTTGAGACGAGGCTCTGAGTACTCTGCGATGAGAACTATGGCAGTTGTCCAGTACAGCTTTTTTTTCAATGCGAATTCTAGCTGCTTTCAAAAATCCAACTTTTACAGGGTCCTAGGGGGATTGTGGCAGTTGTCCTGTTTTCCTTCAAAGGCTCTTGTACAGTCGCTTTTGAATGACGAAATTTACAGCACTACATGGACACCATTTCTGGCAGTTGTCCTGCCCACTTGGTTTTGTCTGACCAATAGCGGTGGTCGTCGACGACTGCTAGTTGTCCTGTGGCCACGCCCACCAGTTACTGTAAATCCTTCGGAGGCGAGCTTTTTCCGCAGTCTGTAGAGGAACGTCGATAAGGTAACAGTAGACCACCTTCCCAACACAAGCCTGTTGGCACTTGTGAGAGTTGCCCTACTTTTGTACCGAATTGTCCTTTCTTGCCCCGCAGGTTCAATGCTTTGTGGCAGTTGTCTTGCGCTCTCGTGTATGATAAACAGTGTCAGTTGTCTTGTTCACTTAACTAAATAGTAGCAGTCGCTGTGTCAGATTTTTTGTGGCCACGCCCATCAGTTACTGTAATTTCTTCTGAAGAGACCTTTTCGTCAAAGTACAATACGGAGTGGAACCTTTTGTCAGAAAAGTGACACCTGTCCATTTTCTCTTCGCAAACCTGTAGGGACTTGTGGGAGTTGTCCCACTTTTGTTCTTTTGGTCGTTTTGTGGCCACGCCCACCGGCCGTTATACTTGCTTCTGAGAAGAACATTTTCAGAGTTTCATGAGGAACTTCTTTACGAAACTGTGACAGTTGTCCTTGTTTCCCCACGCGACCTGCAGGCATCTGTGGCAGTTGTCCTTGTTTTCGAGGCGGGTAGACCACTTGGTCCCGTACGGAAATGTGACAGTTGTCCTGCGCTTTCTGTTGGTAAATTTGTGGCAGTTGTCCTGAACGGTCTTTCATTAGCGAACAAGTGCGTGTTAGTTGTGCCCTATGGCAGGTGAAAATGAGTGACCTCTGGCCTTTCGACTGTCAGACGTCCAGGCAAACCTCTCCTATGATGGCTGACAGCTGCCTCACTTGTCAATGGCGGCTTCTTTCTGCTCTCAGCTGCAAGACAAAGCTTCTGAAGCAAAATGAGCATCCACTGGAATGCCGCAGGAATCTTCTCGAGGCTGTCGAAATCCCGGATAACCACGCTTGTCGCCTCGCTCAGGCACTACTTGACAGTTGTCCTGTCATCTGATAACGATAGTGAGCTTTGAACTCATTCGAGGCTGAATCTCGCGACGCCGAAAGCGGCTCGGCATCCCGGAAGTGACGGAGGGCCGGTGTTGTCCGTGTGTCTAGCTCGTGGCCCTATTAATCCCGTAGCGGGAAGTGTATATGCCCGCCGAAATCGGTCGCCGACGGCATCCAGCACATGCTCCACGATCGCCCTCCATGAATAATTGACTTCAGTCCCCTCGCCGGGACTCGGCTGGGAGTTTTTCAGCTCAGCAGAGGAATTCGCTCGGCCGAGCTGGACCCAGCTGGTAGGTGTACCTCCCGTGGAGCCTCCAGGCCTGGGCTTGTAGTCCTTGAGGAGTCCTTCCGCTTCCGATGGCGTCTGCTCGGTCGTCATTTCCCATGCCAACACGCTGCCAAACGTCAACAACTCCCTGACGCTGACGTCGCTCTGTGTATTCATGGCATCGCCGTGCCCTTCGAATCAGCCCTGGGTCGAAGGAGTTCCAGGGAGAATGGTCATCGCAGTGAAGAAGAAGAGGAATAGGTCCTGTCGCCCTTCTGGAGTAGCACAGGTCTTGAGGGGTCCGAAAATCAGGGCCTTTGCAGAATGACGGAACACAGCTGTGATGAGTGATTGACTCCGGAACTCCTGGCGCTCAACTGCAGGTGAACGCGGTTGATCTCAGACACTGGGAGAGGTCACCTGCAAAAATGACGTATTTTCACATCACAGGTGACCTGTGGGGCTATTTCGGGGCGGAGTTTCAGTGAGCGGTCTACTACCGGTCATTTCGCCGCTCGCGTGATACGTAACGCGATATGTAGGTGAACTACAGGTTCACACGTCCCCCGTGCAATCGATTGGGTCAAGCTTTCCCGATGGGTCAGGTCACCTACAGGTGCAATGCTAGTTCACCCATTTTCACCTGCAGGTGACCTCTTCCAGTGTGTGAGATGATTTAGGATGATGGCGTGAGATGGCGTGTAGGTGGTGTAATCGCACAGGACGCGCCGGATTGCACGAAACCATATTCAGGACGCTACTATCTTTAGAATCCTGTGAAAATGTCAGAAAAAAAACCGTTGACCAGTAGGCGAAAACCCTGTCACCTCTCGGTGAATTTCAATCGACAAGCAGTTGACCTTCTACTTAACGGAACTTCACCTGCAGTTGATCGCGCTGTGCACTTCCTTGAAGATCTTCCTTCTCACCACCTTCATGTTCAAATTGCTTCGTATAATTATTTATTTATTTATTTATTGCACACATAGGCGCACTCTAATCGAACGAAACAAAACCTATAACAGTATCAGATTAGTAAAAAAACAATCTGTTCAGCTGCACGAGAGAAAGGATTTTATCGAGTTTGCACTATAATTATTGATTTTATTGATTAGGATATTGGGATTTTTGAATTTGCAAAATATAGCGGATACATATTGAACTACATCCCTGAGATTCATGCTTTTTTAACACGAAGTTAATTTAGCAGATTGACTTATGGCAGAAAATCAATATCGCTAGCATTTCTTCCAGAATCGTTTTTCACAAGAAAATAAACAAATCTATGTTTGACACTAGTCGTTAATGTGGCCTACATGGGTAGGTCCGGGAATGTATCAGACGCACCCACCAAATAGGACGCTAACGGAAAACACCGCCCAGATTGGAACGCTTGCTCGATGGATGCGATTCCAGTTCGTTTCTTCCTCATGCAGGCCACATTAACGTCTAGTACCGAGATATATTTTCTTCAAAAATAGAATTGCTCAACATTGAAATTGGCAGACTGATTAATGAATAAAACTAACATTTCAAAATCGCCTTTTACAACAGAAAATGAGGCGATATTTGGAACTAGTCGAGAATTTGGCCAACATGTGGCGAAAACGCGCCAGTCAAGTTAACCTGAGCATTGACCATATAAGTGCCAGCCAATCTGGCGCATCTTCTGGCTGATATGACGATTGGATGTAATTGGAACGGTCTGCTGTGTCAACCTACCTATGTAGGCTACATCAACGACTAGTGCAACAAGGATTTTTTTCAAATAAAAATGTCATCGACTCTGAAATGTAGTTAAAAACAAAACATCTTTTGAAACAATCTAACCCTGTCCCTTTCAAAAACATGTTTTCTAAAAATAAATCATAAAATAAAATATATGGGCCAGATTGAGCCTGTATTTGTTTAATTTCGGAAATTCAGCTGAAATTTTTTTCTCAAAGCCAAACAGAGACTGAATTACGTGCTGTCGTTGTAGTGGCTGCTTCCGCTCGGAAGCGCTCTTGCATGACGCGATGAGGACAGAGGGTTCCGCCGAGGAGCTCACTTGGTCACTGGTCATCTGGAGGAAGGGGGGGGGGGTGGGTGGCTGATCAGCTGATGACGCCACTCATTGAAGTCGCTCAGACGTAAACGATGGCGGATGACTGCACTCAGGAAGTTACGTGGGGGTGAACTCCTTGCGGAACTAGTCGAGGCGTGTGCGATGGCTTCACGCGTTCAAAATTGGAAGAATTCTTGCAAGGAATGAGGAACGCCGGTGTAAACGCGGTCTCAAAAGTGAAGTACGTGGCGCATGCTCAGCGCTCTGGACGTTCAGAATTCCCTTACCATGTTGGTGTAACACTAAAGCGCCGTACTAGCGTCTACTATTCTGTTCTTCAGAACGGCTTTCGATTCCAAGGCACGGCTTACACCAGGAAGTTATTCAATCCCTTTGCTTGAACTTTTTTAGATTAAAATTCATATTTTAACCCACCAATCAGAGAGGAATTTAGACGAGAATAACGAGGTAGTACAACAATATTAAATTTAATAAAATAATTAATATAACAATAAATTAATAATATAACAAGTATTATAAAAAATATAATAGTTAATTATTTTATACCATTTTTACGTCGAATTTGACACTCTTCTATGATAGCTTAAGAAATTTGACGTCAAACCGAACTCTTTCAAATTAAAATGAGCTTCTTCGACATTAAACTAGAGACTCTCCAAAAATATTAGAATAATTTTTTGCTCAAGGAAAACCATGACATTCAGTATGACTTTCTTTGAAGCTTTAATTCAGCTATCCAACAAGTGAACCGTTTGTTTAAAATTCGATAAAGTTCCTTTTTCTGAAGAAAAATTGTGGTTCAAGGCGTGTTTTAAAGAACGGGAAAGCCGCTATTTTTAATGCAAAAGATGAGATTGCGCCATGCCCTCGTTCAAGGCGCCCTGATTTTTATTCGATTGATAGCAAAATTATTGTTTGCATGGCGTTTCACACCCGTAAACGATGCAATAAAAATCGTTGTAAGGAACGCGCATATCCGCGAGCTGGACGTGAAATGTGCACTTACTATCACCTTGATCCTTCATGTAAGCAGCATTTACACTATCAATCAAATAAAAATCGCAGCTGGCCTTTCGATTGCATGGCGCAATCTAATTTTTCGATGCACTAAATGATCGCTGCTTTGCTGCACTTTAAAGCAGATTTTTTCTTTGTTTTTTCGCGAAAAGCAAAAATTTTATAAAATTATTGCCCTTATGGGGACAGGTGAACTTTTAAGTGTTTTTTGAAGTTATGCCAAATTTTCTTTGAACAAAAAATTATTCCAGCCATTTCCAATAGTCTATGGTTTAACTTTTAAGATGCTAATTTCAACTTGGAGGACGTTTAGTTTGATTTCAAAAGTCTTCAGCTAGTCTAGAAGTGTCGAATTTGACGTGAAAAATGTCCAGTTTCGTTTGAAAATTTCAATTTTGTTTTAATGTGAAAATTCGACGTGAAAATTGTGTAGTTTATACAATATTAATATTACAAACAAATATTGGCAATCAATTTAATCAATTTATTAATTTGTATAGCGATAGAGTAGGGGACTTGGCAAAGGTAATGTTTCAATTCGTTTTTATGGGTAAGAATGGTTACCCCATATCTCACCTAACTCCTTCTGGTGTAAGTGGAAATCAAAAGAAGCCTCGAACGATCAATAATTAACTGGGAGGCCCAATCGAGGTGTTTAGCATTTTGGATGACCTTTTTTTATAAACTAAACGTGTTCGCGACTTTTTTTTATAAATGTCGCGAACACGTCCCGTTCGGGTGCGGGAACGTGCTGTTGCTCCTACCGTAAGCGCGGCAGCCAATCAGGCACCGGCTCGACTCTAGCAATCAATAAAATGGTACGACCAATAAAGAACTGGGAGGATCAATCGAGGTTTCCACGTTTTTTGGAAACACGACGCGAATACATCTCGTTCGGGTGCGGGGACGCGACGTTGCTCCTACCGTAACCAAGGCAGCCAATCAGGCACCGGTCAGCCGCACAGGCAGGACGCACGATTGGCTGCCGCGATTACGGTAGAAGCGACACGGCGTTAATTTCGCACCCGAATGGGAAGTTTTCGCGACATCTACTCAAAAAAGTTAACCAAAACGTTAAATACCTACCAGCTAGTTACATATAGCTGCACGTTCCCGCACCCCCGTATTGCGTCTTCGCGACATGTACGGTTTTTTGCCGTTCGATTTTTCTGAAATGCTCCCAGGTCAAGAGAGCTCCGAATCATCATCAAGTTGTGAAATTACCCTGGGTAGTCGGGATTACCTAACTCCGTTGTTGGGTAGACTCTTATGGAGCAGTTTAGCCATGAAATCTGGGGAGAGTGGTTGATGAATGCCTCGCTCTGGGCAGATTTCTATATTTTCGACCATTTACCCAGGGTCAACTCGCGGGTGAATTCGGCCCCAGAATTTGCCTGATCCTATATCGGTACCTGTCTGCCATTTAGCGTGTCTGCGTGCAAAAAATGCCCATCGATTTGATAGCGTGTAGTCGTACGCCTGATCGATATCGATTTTTCGCATGCGGCTCGAACTAGTTGGGACGGCCGAAGGCTTTTTGTCGGTCGAGTCGAGTTGCGGGCGCTATTCAACCCGTCGTCGCATGTACTCTGGAGAAAATCCAGTTGAAGTGTCACTAATAAGCGCTGAGAGCGCCGCACTGCCGTCGCTGAGCCTCGAAAATTCAAAAATTCAGCTCGAAGGGGCCGGAGGGTTTACGCAGCGACTGATGTCCACTCTGTTTCAGTCGAAGAAGACCTCGAGAAACGGGCCGCCGACGTGTTCCTCCGTACCGGCATCAACATCACTCAGCAGCGGTGATCTCGCGATGATCATCTCCGAATCCCGAGTGTGTGGTGTGTAGCTGACGGGTACGATGGCGACGGACGGAGTCGTCGTCGTCATCGTTGAGATTAGGCAGGATTTCTCCTTCAGTCACTAGCTGGCGCAAAGTTGTGAAACCGCCAATATCGATTAGACCGCGCAGGCGATCGATACGGCGTTAGCGTTCATAGTGCCACGTCACCTGGTGACAAAACTATAAATCCCGCCTTAGAGGCAGTCTCCCGACATCGTATTTTCCACTTTTCCGTGTTAGTTTTCTCCGTGGTCCGACTTCCTGCTCAATTTCAGATGGCATTTACCTACCGTAACGCCGTGTACATACTTACATAACCGTGTTGTTTTTTCTGTGCGTTTTTCATTGAGATAAATAATTCGTTGGAAGAATGTCATCTGTCAGAGAAAGGTCGCTCTCTAGGTCGCGGTCTATAGTTGCTTGCTTCAGCGGCCGGCTATCAAGCCCCTACTTGTGCCAGAGTGACCCAGTAGACAGCTGTTTGTCCAAGTAACGAAGATATAATAAAGCGCTGAAAAGTATAGTCACTTGGGCACTTTGGCACTTATCCGCTTTGCGACAGACAAATCACTACTAGTGCCAGAGTGACCCAGTCGGCTACTTTTTAGGCAACAAGGGGGCATCTGAACAAAGCGCTGGAAACGTATCGTTACCAGCTTTTTCGCTTTACCGCTCGACAACCAACTACTGTACAAGTGCCAGAGTGACCCAGTGGACTGCCTTTAGTCAAGCCACAACGACACATCCGAATAAAGCGCCGAGAACGTGTCATCTCTTGTGCACTTCTGCTGTTCTTCGCTTTGCTGCGCGACAAGCCACCACTAGTGCCAGAGTGACCCAGTAAACCGCCTTTGGTAAAGTAATAACGACACCCAAACAAAGCCCTGGGAACGTGTCATCGTTTGATTCGCTTTACCGCGTGACAATCAAGCCTCTTCTAGTGCCAGAATGACCCAATAGACTGCCTTGCGTCAAGCAACAACGACATCCGAACAAAACGCTGAGAAAGTATCACCTCCACTTTGGCTCGCTTCACTGGCGTCAAGCAAACCGCTACTAGTGCCAAAATGACCCAGTATGTGCAGGCAGCCAAGGCGTCTGCGCAAGGCGCTACCAACGTTTATGACTGACCCAGGGATCTATCCTAGTGGAAGGAGGCACTTTACTCAACTATACCTCACTTTACTGTTCTTGACAGCGATGGCTAAATTGAAAACGAACGATTTTACAAACGGGACACACTGTTGAGGTCTACGAGCTACGAGGAGATATTTTTGTGCGATTTCCTAATTGGGACCGACCAACGTGTCGGTATTTGTTCGTTTTTCTAACGGTGCCCCTTCGCCGGCGGATTCCTGAAATTGTTCACTGGATAAGGACAACCTTTTGATGAGCTTAATTATATGGGACAATTCTAGAGGCGTCTCCGACGACACACACGCACACAGAGGAGTTCGTCCATAAGAAAGCGATCCAATTTTCCAGCCATTCGCCTGGCAATGCAATCAGGCGCTGACGAGATGTGACGTCGTCGATGGGGAGATGTACTTTGACGGAAATCGCCGAGGCGCGCGCGGAATCTGTCCTGAAAATGAGTCGCCCCAAGACCTCTGGGGATCCGAGCACCAGCAGAGCCGGACGTCTACGAGCTGTTACTTTGACGCTTTAACCGTATTCTGCAGCGAGGTTTAGCTAGGGTTAGGTTTTCGCATCGAACAAGTCCTCAAATTGCTTTCGAAAGACGAAAAAAACTATTGAAAATTGATGCACCAGGTTTGAATTCCTAGGTCAATCTTCTGGCCGATTCCTCAAGGCCCTTTCTCATTCTTTTCCTCTACATCAAAACAAAGGGCAATTCCAGCGAATGATGCATTCAGAATAAGAAGTAACTTTGCCGTTCTTCGTCCATTCGTTTATTTCGAATTGGTCTGGTCACAGGGTTAGAATATCTGGTTCTTGTCGCGAATGTGGGAAGTATGATGAGGTGGGAGCGCACTAGGCACTCATAACCAATCAGAACATCCGTCAAACGCACGCCAACCAATCAACGCGCTGACCACACACGCCCTCCGTGAGTGTCAGCCCATTTGAAGCGACCTGATTCGCTGGCGGGTTCCAACCTTCGCGAAATTCACCGATCATTCAATTTTCTTCTTGTAACTGACTAATCTAATAAATCAATAAATCAATAATCTACAAGTGGAGAGCTTGCAAGCGATAAAGAAGTGGTTTTGAAAGTGTGATCTTCGATTTTTGTGAGGAGATACTGTTTCGAAATATCTTGGGGATTAGTAAGAACCAGGTTAACAAAATTCGCAATCCTTAATAGCGATCTAACCGTGTGTCTGTCTGTGCATCTGTCCGTAACTACGGCTAAAGGAAGACTTTAGCCGTGGTTACGGACACTCGCTCGCTCAGAGTTAATCCTTCAAGGATCGCGTGGATACCTTCCCGAATAGGTATAGCCATTATCGATCGACCATCAGTTATCGATCATTTTTATCAATTGGTGACCAGTGATGACCGCTTGGGAGGAGTCTTACGTGAATAAGTTGGCTTTTAAAGCATTACTCATAGAGATCGAGTTAGTTCTAGACATATCTTGCTATAGGTAATAAAGCCAATCTACTATTCACTGTCCATCTGTCTGTCTGTGCATCCGTCCGTCACTACGGTACAGTGGCCGAAAAAAACCTTCACATCTCTGTCGGTCTTCACGGTAATATTTTGAGGCGTAATCACGTGGATTACATTTTCGTCGGTAGATAGGCCACTCGCAAGTGTTATCGATCGGCAGATCACTCTCGATGGATTTTATCGATTGCCGTCGCTCGGAAGTGTATTTTACAACAAGCAAAAATTTTATTGATTACCAAATACTTGGACAAAGAACCAATCAGGAATCAGAGCACTCACCGGTTGTTTGCTGATAGGAAGATATATTCACTTTTTCACGTGAAATTGGACACCTTTCAAATCAAATTGGGCACTTTTCATGATCATGGCATTCTGTTCAAGGAAAACTTGGCATAACTTTCTTTGAAATTGTTCAGTTCAGATGCCTGATTGAATGCAATAATTTTATAAAAAATATATCATTTTTAGGAAATAATAAATGTTATTTTTTAAACGCAAAAAGCAGCAATCAGTTAGCGCCTTAAAGGCAGAGATCGCGCCATGCATTCGAAGACTGAGAACTTCTGTCCGCATGGCGATTTATATTTGTTATCTTATATTATGTTATCGCGGATGTTACGTGCGGTCAAACAGCGCCGGTGGTGTAAGGCGAACATCGCTGCCCGGAAAGCAGAAGATGCGGGTTCGAGTCCCGCCTGGCGCAAGAGTTTTGATCGTAACAAAACATCCTGTAACAACTTATAGCCTCTATATCAGCCGCTCCAGGCTTAAACAAATGTGTTCAAGCATTGTTACTAGAAAGGTCCTCAGCTTAACCGGTTCCATGCTGATGTCAGCGGCCGGCCCATCCCCGTATCACTGGTGGGTCTGATGGACCTCGAGGATATCGCGGATGTTACGTGCGGTCAAACAGCGCCGGTGGTGTAAGGCGAACATCGCTGCCCGGAAAGCAGAAGATGCGGGTTCGAGTCCCGCCTGGCGCAAGAGTTTTGATCGTAACAAAACATCCTGTAACAACTTATAGCCTCTATATCAGCCGCTCCAGGCTTAAACAAATGTGTTCAAGCATTGTTACTAGAAAGGTCCTCAGCTTAACCGGTTCCATGCTGATGTCAGCGGCCGGCCCATCCCCGTATTACGGGTGGGTCTGATGGACCTCGAGGATATCGCGGATGTTACGTGCGGTCAAACAGCGCCGGTGGTGTAAGGCGAACATCGCTGCCCGGAAAGCAGAAGATGCGGGTTCGAGTCCCGCCTGGCGCAAGAGTTTTGATCGTAACAAAACATCCTGTAACGATTTATATTTGATTGGCAGTGTAAATGCTGCTTACCTGAAACGTCAAACTGAAGACATGTGTGTTCTTTACAATTGTTTTTGTTATATAGTTTGTGGAAAGAGGGAGAGGGAGCGAGAGCAAATAACAGGGCGCGCTTTTAGGTAAGGTAGAGGAACGCGGTATGAGTAGTTGAGAGTAGTGCCTGCCCAAACCGAACAAAACAGCTGCAATCCTCTGCGGATGAGTTGTCCGAGAAGTGTAAAGGGCCGATTTGTGATGAGATCTTTTTGAAAGTTTGAAACTCGAATTTAAAGAAACCCGCGCGCGCCAAAAAGAAGCGCCTAGAGGGCGGTTGAGAAGTGCTTTCATCATCAGTTCGCCGGGCCTTCCCGCACCATCCACTTCGCGTCCCCGCTCGGCTGTCGTCCACCGTCTCGAAGCTCCAGACCCGTCGCTTTCCATGGAATACGCCGTTACCAGAAGTCGACCGAGATTCTCATCCGCGAACCGCCTTGTCTGCTCTCGCTCGATCTCCCAGTGCCGCACCCGGACTCCAGCTATTGTTGTAGTGCTATTCGTTCATTATTCTCTTCCGATCTGTTGTGTGCCCGTTTTTTCCTGTTTGTCGTTGTCATAACTTTATTTAAGTGTGTTCCTTTGCCCTTGTTTCGCCGTTTAGTCACTGGTACTTGAGTTCGATTGACAGCGATCTGGCTCAAACGTTTACAAAACTCCATGCAGACAGAAGTCTTGCTATCAGTTGGATAAAAATCGCGACATGTAGGACACATCGTGATGGCGCAGGCGAGGCGCAATCTCTTCTGTTGGCACTAAAAATTAAAATTGAAACTAAAAAGCTAAAATTGCCGCTCTCTTTCTCTCTTTAAAACAAGCTATAAACTAACTAACTGAACTAACTATACAATTTTGCTATCGAATAAGAATATTAGACAAGGGCACGGCGCAATCTCCTCTTTTGGCGCGAAAAAATGGACTCCTTCCTGGTCTCTAAAATAATTTTTAAACTATTATTTTCCTTCAAGGAAATAAATTTATAAAATTTCAAACAATGTGTTAATCCTATTGGATAAGTGAATTAAAACTGGAAGGAAGTCCACTAACGTTTTTCGTGAACAAAATTTTATTCCAACCTTTCTGTCGTGTGTCTTGCTTAATGTGGATGAAGATGGTTTTGATTTGGAAGATATTCAGTTTGATTTCAAAAGCATTAGGCTTGTTATGAAGAGTGTCAAGTTCCAGTTTGACGTGAAAATGATGCATTATAGTACAGGACTTTATTTGTTAGAATCCTGGAATCCGGCACCACCCATATACCCGTTGAAGTGCTTTATGCAGAAGTTCAATGCGTGGCGCAACCCTCCGGCTCATCCGCAAAATCCTTCAGCGGCAATTGAGTGTTTTTATGGCAAGACGCCCCACAACACCAACTTCTGAATGCAATGTGCATGTGATTTTGTGCCCCGTTTGAAGTTGGGCAAAGTGCAAAACGTTCTGTCATCCGCAGGATTCGAACCTGCGCCCTCCGAAGAGGACTGCGACCTGAACGCAGCGCCTTAGACCACTCGGCCAGAATGACACGGTGCTGCTGTGCGGCGGCTGCTAGTCGTTCGTCACGCTTCGGCACCGGGGCATCTTCGGCATAAGGAGCAGCGGAGATGGAGATTCGTCTGTGCGGGTATTCCGTTCTCCGCTACATTGACTTTCGGCTGATCTACCAAGTCATAATATCAAAGAAGAGGTCTCGTCAGCTCGTTCCTTGCTCGCATAAAACGTCCCGTTCATCCCAATATTCGAGCTCAAAGCAAGCATATGTCTTCATTTCTAGAGGCAAACGTGTAAAATAGTGAGTGTTGACTACAGTCCGAGTGAGTTGCCTCTTTTTTAGCAGCCTTCATCGAGCTCTAATACCTTTCTGAGCTTTATACTTCCGCGCCCTACCGTACGCCTTGCAGGATTTCGCGCACCATTTCCCCGCGCTACCGCATTACTCGCCCAAAAAGGTAAGGCAGTGATAGTTAGAGGTTCAATCATCGTCTGTCTTGGCCAAGAGCGGCCGCTTATAAGGCCCCGCTTATACTTCCATCACCGGGCGATGCGATTCAAGCGAAGCGATGTGTCCGATCGCATCGCGCTGTTTCAGACGACGATGAGCACTTCGAACAGCCAGCGACGCGATCCGCGATTACGCACCATTGCGTACTAGCACGCACGCCATTGTGCACATATTTCCGAGCCTTCGTCTGTTTACTCAGGTTTTCTGCTACTGCGCTACTCAGGGACACACCTCTGGTATTCTCGAAGCACTGCTGATCCTAAAGGTTATCGGACGGATACGCTTTCTAGCGCTCACGAGCCATGGGTGATCCTAAAGGTCAGCAGTGGATCGTGGATACGCCAGAGGATATGCCTATCGAAAGGATTTCATGGAATCTGGGCGCGCTGGACCTGAAACGGAATTGAAAAGTTTACGGAGAAAGCACAAAACATACAAAGGGGTCTCCGAAGAAAAATAAAGCAAAAAATCAAGAACAAGTGCGAGACCGCGCTGCGAAAATCAGCTGATCGGAGCCAAACCGCGTCCCATTCCACCGCGATCCATCGCATCGCACCCATTTCGAGCGCGACTCGATCCGACGATGCGATTGGTCGCGGGGTTCACGCGATTCATTCCGGACAGTTGGCGTCGACGCCAGGCGACGCGATCAATCAATTTGGCCTCACTGCTTGGCCATCGTGTCGCGCGGCGATGAAGTATACACGGGGCCCAAACCTTCAAAGTAGCCGCTGTTCCCCGTCCGTAGGCCAGCCAGTACTGACGCCAACTTCACTTGAGCGATATCGGTTCAAAGTGATGTGGCGCCTGTTCACGTACAGACGACGTGAGCAGCTATGAAAAACGTGAGACTGTTGACACCTAATCAATCTCCTCCGCGAGGCCGTAAGTATTCATCAGTCTAAGCCGACTGGTAATCACTCAAAAACGAAGAACCACCCATCAGTCAATACAGCTACTGAAGAACTGATCATCGTGATAAACGCATGTGGAGTTCCACAACCTGGGGCCGCCGATTCGTCAACGACTTACAGCAATTTCACCTGTATCACCTGTCGTCCCGTTGATCATCGAATTGCTCGAGCGGGCGCCAGCAGCGTCTCCATTCGTTCCTGTCGCGTGCCAGAGTCGTCCAATGGATCCTCCTCGCTCGGGGGACACGAAAAGCGTCATATCAGTCGTTCAGGGCTTTCACGAAGAAGTCCGACCAACGCGTTGGTGGGCGTCCTGGTGTTCTTTTGACATCCCGCGGAATCCAATCTGTGACAACTCTCGTCCAGCGGGTGTCTGCGAATCGCATTACGTGGCCGGCCCACCTAATTTTCGACGACTTGGCCGACAGCGTCTCTGATCTTCGAACGTCGGCGAAGCTCGGAACTCCGGAGGCCTTCTCTCACTTGCGTGAGTCGTGTCACTCCGAGCATCGTCCTCTCGATTCCACGCTACGCGACGCTGATCGCGTGTTCATCCTGCTTTCGTATAGCCCAGGTCTCTGAGGCGTATGTTAGGGCAGGAAGAACAGTGGAGTCGAATAGGTGGGCACGGAGTCGGACGTTCTTCGTCTTCTTCGCGACTTCTTCGACGCTCTTGAAAGCTCCCCAAGCCGCTCGTTTCCTCCTGCTCAGCTCTGGTGCTAGGTCGTTGGCCATGTTGACTTCGCGACCCAGATACACATGGCTGGAGCATTCGGAGATGTTCGTTCCGTTGAGCGAGAATGGGACATCAGAAACCCATCCGTTCTTCATGAACATCGTCTTCGTAAGATTCAGCTGCAGTCCAACGCTTCCACATACACGATCGAAGTCGGCCAGCATTCGTTCCGCCTGACTGATGCTCGGTGTTATGAGCACGATGTCGTCAGCGAAGCGAAGATGGTGCAGTTGCCGGCCGTCGACCTTCACTCCCATGTCTTCCCATTCTAGTTCGCGCATGACGTTTTCGAGGGTGGCGCTGAAGAGCTTCGGGGATATGGTATCCCCTTGCCGAACCCCTCTCTTCACGTCGATGATGACGTCATTGTAGAATGGTGAGATCTTGGTCGTGAATCCACTGTACAGCTCTCGAAGGACTCTGATGTACTGAGTAGGAACGCCCTGGGTGAGCAGGGCTTCCATGACCGCTTCAGTCTCGACGGAGTCGAATGCCTTCTTCAGGTCGATGAACGTTAGGCACAGCGGCAGCTTGTACTCTCGCGACACTTCGATGAGCTTCGTAATGGTGTGTATGTGGTCGATCGTGCTAAATCCTCTCCGAAATCCTGCTTGTTCGCATGGTTGTCCTTCGTCCAGCGTTCTACTAATCCTATTCAGGATGACTCGAGTGAACAGCTTGTAGACTACGGACAACAGGCAGATCGGGCGATAGTTGCCAATGTCGTGCACGTCTCCCTTCTTGTACAGCAAAACGGCCTTGCTGGTCTTCCACCGAGATTTAACTTTGCATTCGGACAGGTAGCGTGTGAAGAGCCGCGCCAAGGTGTTGATGAGCGCTGGCGGGAGGTTCTTCAGGTGTTCAGCTCTGATCCTGTCAGGACCGGGTGCTGTACGTTTGTTCACCGACGAGATGGCGTGTCGGATTTCGGAAGAGAGAACAGAGGGGACGACGTATCCATCCTGCGGAAGATGGCATGGGGGCAGGTGGACGTGGCTATCGAAGAGATCGGAGTAGAAGTCGTGGATGACTTTCTCCATGGTCCTTCTGGAAGAGGTGATGGTTCCGTCAGGACGTCGGAGAGCGGTCATCTTGGTCTTGAAGTTGGCGAAGTTCCGGCGGGCATTGCGGATGCTCAGCCCTGCCTCTGCTGCTTCAGCCAACACTTCCGCCCTTCTCTCCTTGAGATCTTCCTTTATCGCCGCTCTGCATAGCTTTGCAAGCTCGGACGTCAGTTGGTAGTTGCCTGACGCTCGTGCTGCTCCACGCTGGCGTATCAGCTCGAGAGTTTCCGGAGACAGGCGTCTCTTGGTGGTCTTTAAGCTCTCGGCTCCCTTAGCACTATCGTGGAGATGGTGCACGAAGCGATCGTATTCCTCGTCGACGTTGTCCATGACGGCATCTTCCCAAAGGCCGACAAGAGAGGTGTAGAGATCCCAGTTGATGGTCGTTCTGGGATTCCTCTTCTTGAACTTCGCGGCCTTCTCTCCTTGACGCGAAAAGCGGAACCTCGCGTGAAGGAGGCGGTGGTCCGATCCCGTGTAGAACTTGGGGACAACGGAGACATCGGTCAGGCAATACTTGCGATTGAAGATGATGTGGTCGATCTCGTTGTGGAACTGGCCACCGGGGGATTCCCAGGTCCATCGTAGGGAGGGAGGCTTCTGGAACTGCGAGTTTCCATGGATGGTCTTGGTCGACATGATAAACTCAGACAGCCTTTCACCTTGCTCGTTCCACTCCAAACCGTGGGTTCCGATGTGAAGTTCTTCCGGCGACCTTCGTGGCCGGATCTTGGCGTTGAAGTCGCCGACGATCACCTTGTAGAAGGTGTGATCTTCCTTATAGAACTTCTCCAGTTCCACGTAGAAGGCCTCGACGTCTTCGTCGTCGTAGTCGGATGTTGGGGCATACGCGACGAACACAGTCAAGGCTAGCACGGAGCCACATCGCTTCAATCGCAGACGTCCGATTCGGCTTGTCAGAGACTCGTACGAATCGATGTTCATGGCCAAGTGCGTGTTGACGAGGACACCAACGCCGCCTGCTCCCCTGCTGTCGCATGTTCCGCGGAACAGTTCTTCTCCGGAGTCGTAGGTCGCGTGTAGGGGGTGGTGTCTTCTCGTCTCGGTCAGTCCGATGACGTCGTACTTGATCTTCCTGGCTTGCATCATCAGGTCCTCGACGGATGCTTCCGACGCAAGCGTGCGGGCGTTGTAAGTGCAGATCGTCATCCTAGTCCTTCTCAGTTTGCGCAGCCTGGCTAGGCCCTGAGATTTTAGCAGCCTCTCCGTACTCGTCCTTCCCATCGCTGCAGAAATGGGGGCTCTTTCGGGGTCAGGGGAATGAGGCCCTTTAGTGCTGCTGTGTTTGACTGGAATACAACACGGGTAGCTAGTCAGGCTCTGTCGTGCGGGCGGGGTACTCCGGGCAGCCAGCCAGACTGCCCGAAGGGACGGGCGAGACTTAAGGCGGCCTCGAATCGCCTTACATGTACTCCCAGTCTACCGAGTGCAAGCTTTTGGCCGGGCCCACACAGTTACAATCCGCACAGTCACGGACACCTCCACGCACACTGTGCACGAACATGCCGCTCCCACGCACAAGGAACGCATCGACCCGACACAGCAGGAGCAAGGAGTCCATCCCCTGCATCCACCTGCGTCTCTGGGCAGTACACGGTCGCATTTGGTTCGCGTTTAATTCCCCTATCCACCACCCGGGGACGCGCCACGTGGCCCTGCGACAAGCGGCCCGAGATCCCTCTTAACAAGAGAGCCCGAAGGCTCTCTATCGAGGGAGATCCGTGGTTACAGCAATTTAACAGAGAAAATACGTTCGAAATTTCTGATAGCGCGACCTGTAAAACGATATAGTGAAACATTTCGCCCGCTAACAGAGATTTCGGCTGTATATTCTATGTTAAATTGCTGCAAAGCGTTGGTGAATCCGGTCGCTGGAGCAATATTATGCTTGTATGTGGTAGGGGCATGGATATTATTAGAGTGGTGCAAAAACAGTGGCCGGTCCTTCACGAACGTTCCATAAAAATTGACCAGTCCTAGAAAGGCGTGTAGCTTGCTGACGTTCTTCGAATGTGGCATCCTGCTGATAGCGTCCACTCTGTGGGCTAAGGGGCAACGTCCATCAGCAGAGATAATGAAGCCAAGATATTTGACTTCCAGTTAACTAATTGGAAATACTATAGCTCACTCCAAAGGGAAGCGTTTCAACCG
Organism: Heligmosomoides polygyrus bakeri; assembly: GCA_947359475.1. Lineage (NCBI taxonomy): Eukaryota > Metazoa > Nematoda > Chromadorea > Rhabditida > Heligmosomidae > Heligmosomoides > Heligmosomoides polygyrus. The sequence continues at coordinate 12,264,433 of OX375867.1, forward strand.
AAATAACCACAAGAAGAATGAGCACATTCCCGGCAACGAGAGCCTGGATATTTGATATTCGATCAGCTGAAGCTCTGGAGTTCTGAACCCGAGGAAATCGTCGAATGCCTTTTTCAATAGTTTTGGTTTCGGAAGCATTTATCGAACAGGAAAATGTTGTGACACTTGAGAAAGTGACAATCTGTATGGAGAAGGACTGCCGAGTATCGAGGATGGTCAGGAGTTTCATATCTCAACTCAATCAGTTTGTTTTGTCATCTAAAAAAACTTAAAGACGGCCGTTGTTATTTGTTATAGAGTTAGATTACGCCTTTTCTGTTTGTCTATCCCGAATAAATTTGATACACTGTTCGGTTCTTTTTGTCGAGTTTTTCACAGTACTTCTCCACTGTGATGGTTTCGCCTAGAGCCATGAGGTCGGATGGATCAAACTGGCTGCTGACCACCTAGCAGTCACCATGACCTTTCTGTATTGGCATTAGAAAATGCGTCGGAGCTTCGTTGTGTTCTAACCATTGACCTTAACGTCGCCGACTGTCGTAGAGGATCTATTTCTCGCCACCCGTCACAATATTTTCAGAAAAGGATCGCTTTTGTTACACAAAAGAAGAGACGAACGCACTGTGATATGACAAGATTTTTGGTGTTCGGTCAACACGTCCGGCATCCACTTAATAAATTTTTTTCTTTCCAGTTTTCTTCCAATGCCGTGCTGCAGTTGCATTATCAACATTTAGCTCTTCAGCAATTTCTCTTGTGGGTGTTCTTAGATTGGAATCTAAAATTCCCTTCAACTCATCGTTGTCAGCCTCCGGTAGCCGACGACGTCCAGTACGATCTTTAAGAATGAAATCTCCAGATCGGAGTTTCTTGAATCACTCATGTGTGGTACGTTCAGATGTGGCGCCTTCACCCATTTCGGGTTGCTTCCGCGGCTGTCTGAATTTGAACTCACATAGCAAAACGACGCGATCTCCCGTTTTGAGGCATCTTCGTGTGCGATTTGGAATCACCGAAGAAATGGCAATAAGATGGAGAGATGGCTTTGGATAAAAGCTTCGCACGGTAGCGGGAAAAATGTGCTTTCTATCGACGTACATATAACATGACTACATTCGTTTAAGGTATTGTTCACAGTTGTGAATGCTAAGGCCCGACAAAAAGGCAACATTTTCTTCGATGCAGTCGACGAATCGCGCTTTGAAAAGATGCCTTCTGAAGACGAGGCTGCGTCAACAATGACAGCTCGATTTACGAAATTCAGATCTGAGGGATAAGTTGCGTCTGATGGATCCGTTCGACATCTTCCACCGCAGCTGCGACGACATTCAGGTCTATGGGGCAGACGAGAGATGAAGAAGAACCAGGACAGATTTCTACAACACATTTTAAGGACCTGCGAATCTTTAAGATCTAAAAGTACTCTTATTAGGTCTCCTTGTAGTTCTTCTGCTTTACTTCTACCTTCTTACCTCGATGAAAAGTTGGCAGATGGGGCCGGATTCATCAACGACTTACGTGACGTTAACGGAGAATTGTAAGCTTATCAAGCGATATGGTGGGTGATAAGTTTCGTTATCTGAGCTTTTAACGCGGCTTATCGCTCACCATATCGCTTGATAAGCTTACAGTTCTCCGTTAAAGTTACGTAAGTCGTTCATGAATCCGGCCCATGGACGCTACGAGTTACCGAATGGCTTCCAAGAAAAAGAAGAGGCCGATGGAAGGACCGCCGACAAGATGAGCAGACTCGTTCTCGAGATGGTTCATTGAACGCGGTCTGCCTCACAGGATGCAAGTTCTCAGAAACGAAAGAGTTGTAGTCCCCCAGGACAACACCTGAGCATGGACCACCAAAGATGCGAAATAAGTCGTTAAGAATCAATGCAAAACAGCATTATAGAAAAAGAAGATGAAGATGAAAAGAAGAAGAGCAAGAAGTGGAAGAATAGAAGAGAAGTCGTCTTTTTAAAGGGTTGATTTTTAAGACTTCTTACCGTAATTGTAGGATCCGCAGCTTTTTCTGTAACCAACTTTTGTAATACTCACTGATTTCTCCTGCTTTCAATAAGGCGAGAAAAACTGCAATTGCATTATAGAAAGAGGACAGAGGTGCTTCTCATCCGCATCACTCTAGGCGCTACTATAAAAAAGGGAGTTTCCTAGAACTATAAGTAGTAGCTGCACTTGCGGTGTACTCGCCACGCTCTTTTATTCGCCTCGTGCTAAGCGCATCAGTACTATGCTAATCGCAAATAGATTCTTTAGGCTGCAGACGATCCTCTGCCTGAAAGGGACGGATTTTCTTGACTTATAAAGAGAACCGTCCATGTTAAGCTCAATTGAGCAGCTCGCTTGCATATGCAATTGATTTTAATTAACACGTAATCATTGATTACGGAAAAATTCAGTTAATTACTTGTCGGAAAAGAAACGTCGCCTGCATTCGATTTGTTATTTCCCTGCTATTATTAATTCTTAGCCCATGTATTTGAACTTGCTTGAGAAGCGTTTTCAAAGGCATTTTCACATTGTTTAGTTTCATTTTATTGACTTTTAAAAGAAAATGTTAAAATTAACGATGATCGAGCAAAAATATCGAGTGCGCGTTTGTTTGCTGTACGACCTCAAGCAAGGAAGAAATGCTGCAGAATCTCACCGTATATTGGCTGAAATATATGGAAACGAATTTCCATAATTACGCCAATGCCAACAGCTTCTGTAATGCGTATGTCCATCAAGCACGACCAGCCCCTTCTGTTCATCACTGCAGGTCACATCATTCGCATCTTTCCAAATATAATTTCTAAATCACTACAGTAGGACCCTGCTGTCAGTGTTTCACCGGTTTACAGGATGCAGTAATAGATCGAACCTTTGCAGCACCACCTGACAGTTAACATGACCACAATAAAGACCTACCTAAAAACACTGTATTGGCCCATTATTTGGAACAAGTACACGTTTGGAACAAGTACAGTATGAAGTAACATAGTGAATGTAGGATAGACATTTTTTTGACCAACTTAAACAATAGCGCATACAGGCAAACAGCGGAGGATTTCAGATAATGGTTGATAATGGTTGGGTCTTTGCAGAACGCAATGGAGAGACCGAGGAAAATAAGAGAAAAAACAACAATAGGAGAGAAAACGGAGGGAAATACCTCTGACCTCGGCGAGATTGCACACAGGAGTGATTCGTGACAAATGTGTGTCAGCTTCAGAGGAGCACCTGGGGCGACTCATCAACAATTAAACCCGTGGGTATGCGTGGTATAAGGGGTAGAGATAAGGTAAGAGTCTGGTAGAGATAAGGGAAGAGTCAGAGACGCAGGCATCATCGTGGGTAGCTCTACCCCTTACACCCGCGGGTTAGTCGTTGATGAATCCGGCCGTGTGGAGGTGAGCTGAGCATGGGTGTGTACATTAGCAGATGCCTCACGATACTAGTACCGGTAGGCAGAATGACAATCTAACCTTGAGGCTGACCCTCTATCTCAAAAGCCTCTTGAAAGTGGTACGCACCCAAAAGACTGCCTTGTAAGCTCGTGGACAACTATAAACATTCTGCTAAATACCCACAAACAGCGTCACGGAGCGAACAAAGACGTATTTACATAGCCATTTTCTATTGATGCTCTCTATGTCGCACACGCAGCGCACGATGCTAGCCAGTAAGGTAATCGGGGAAGTGACTTTAATAAAAACAGAAGAGTTTTTTGATCGCAAAAAATTGCCTTCCTCTCGTGGATGAACGGCATCTATGGGGAAATCCATCGATTACCATCGAGAGACCTCGTTCGAAAAACGGAACCTTTCTGAAACCTCAAATATTGTTCAACATAAGGCGCATGGCAATGGCAACATAGTCATATAGACCAATTCTCTTGAATCACTCGACAACTGATCTTTCTAAAATTGTCTGTACATCTATATAAGGCGCTGGAAAGGACTTTCCATACCTTCATCGCTTGTGAGCCCTACCCGCTCTGGATTCGCCTTACCGAGGACATTCGGTTTAGGAAAGTCTGATGGTGGAGAAGACTTATCCATTCAGACATATTTGCGCTTTCTATTGCCATATAATACGTATTTCTCATCTACGGTTATCAAGCGATCTAAGAAAGGGTGAATGCTGGCGAACAAAAGGGTTTGAATAGACGGTGAAGCGAGTCAGGCGCTGCTCGTCAGTCAAGTCATTGCGTATCTACCTCTACCTCTTCTTCACCGTACCGATTGAGGCCAGATGCCTTGATACTGTAGCAGAGTGGAAAACACACCTGATCTAGGGGTGAAGCACCACATCGCTTACTCCCTTATTAACACGACCGGTTGTTTCTTCAACACCGTACGTCTCATTTATGTTTATTCGCATAGGTTGAACTGATGCCGCAACTCACCACTAAGGGCCCTTTAAGGGCTCCGCACACTTCTGCGGCGTTGCCGCAGCCCTATCCTTTAACATGGGGCAAAGACGCAGAGCCCGCCGACAACGGCAGCCGGCACCGTCCCGCACCAGCACACTTTTCCGGCATTGCCGCATCGACGGCAACAATGATTGAAATCATTGTTGCCGTCGATGCGGCAATGAGACTCTGCGCTCTAGCCGATCGCGACGGGGAACAGGAAGTGGAAACACATGCGTCCTTTAAATTAGGAGATCGATTATGGCTATCAACTGATTATTTCTCGAGGATCCGGGCGACGTCTGGGTTGATTTCTTTCGTTCTTGTGTTGGATTTAGCTGCTTCGCTTGTTTTGTTTCCTTTTTCTAAGTTTAGTTTCCTTGGGGAGAGCTGACGTTGCCGGAGAGCTGATGACGATGGAGATTCTCAGCTGAGTTCTTCATTCGGGCGCCCGTCTCTCATCGGAGCGCGCTTTCCTTCTATGCAAGTAGGTCCCGACTGGAGTTCGCTGCGACGGCGCCGTGCTGCGGCAACGCCGGAGAACGGGCCGTCACAGTGGGGAGGAGCGCCGCAACTTGAAGGCTCCGCCCCACTTTTGCCGGCTGCCGGCTGCGGCAACGCCGCAGAAGTGTGCGGAGCCCTTAACGGAGGCTATATAATCTCGCGAGGGATAAGGACAGCTCACTTTCGCAATCCTGTTGGCCGCCGATTGGAAGCAGCAGCTCACCAATCTTCAGCTGTGAAAGTCAGTCCATCTTTGCCAGGGTGCCGTACTGATGGCGCCATTAAGTTGTCATCGGAATTGAGAGCTCATTGAGCCTTATCCACTGAACAGAGATCACTCTGCCATTCATCCGTTCGATTAAGTGGGGGGGGGGCACCTAGGATGACTTCCACCGATACAACCGTCAACACTCCTGTCCAAGTAAGCAGCGAGCGTCATGCGTTGTATGTGACCTGAGTGCGGGTTTTCAGAGCAAGAATGAAATGGTTCGCGATTATTTACGCTCTGCCAATTCTCGAAGCAGGCCTCGATCTTGGGCAAAAGTGCAAGGGAAAAGATGTAAGTTCAGTCTCTAGAGCAGGTGCCATCAACCCTTTGCTTCTATTCATCCGGAGGTCTTCGAGGGGCTTTCGCAAGCTGAAATCGAATTGATCTGCGGGGAAGACGCTCGCTCGGATACGAGAGAGAAGCGTGCAGCAAACTTCGATCCCGCATTCCGCGCTGCACTTAATAGAGTTAATTGCCGTGATGTAAGTCTACATATCTTAATGTTCTTGAGGTAGCAAGAACAAGACCTGGGTTCAATCCCAATGAGGGGGGGGGGGGCACTCCATACTCACGTTGAAACACTAGATAGAGATGAATACTTGTAACGTAACATGCCTACCTGAACCCCTAGTGTGGCTGCTGCAATCTTCCTCCTGAAATAAAGAGGAAATTTAAACGAAAAAACGCCGGACGAAAAGACGAGAAAAAGGCGCGTCGACAGGTCCACCGTGGCGATTCGTACAGGGACAGCCGTACAGTGGTCGTGGGTCGACACGTGTAGCTTGCAGGCGTGGGTCGATACGTGGACCCCGCAGACATCCTGTACGTATCGCCACGGTGAACCTGTCGACGCGCACACATGCTTTCCGGCCCGAGGCCGCCGTGCCCCCCCCCCCCCTCATTGGGATTGAACCCAAGACCTGTATAAGGTGCAATACGGGAATGGGAAACAGGAATTTTAGGGGAAAAGATATGGCTGCTTATAAATAGCGGCCCAAAATCTATGGTGTCGCGCGCTAAGCAGTAGGTTTTTGACAACTCATTCGCGTGAATTCATTGTAGGCCACTCAGAAATTTCTTGACAAGTTACTTGGGGCTTAAGAGCTCCAAATTAACTAACCTGTGCCTGCAAAGTGGGCTTGCGAGTAAGTTGCGTAAACGTTCGAAATTTAGTTTGCAGTCTTTGCATTCAACTTGGACAGAACGCGAAAAGACGAAAGAATGCAAGTGGTAACCGTCTCGGAAATTTCAGACAAGATACTTGCGGGTTAAGGGCTGCGAACTAACTTACTTGTGCCTTTATACCTCCAGAACAACTTAATTGTACTCTATTTTTCGTTGATGAGTAACCTGCAAGTCGCATGCTAGCATCGCGCAAGGTACTTGTTAGTAATCAAATTGCAAATTACGAGAAACTTGCGTGCAGGTGGAGGAGCAGGCGCACAGTCCTTTTTTAACTTACTCGAGTCTCTCAGACAGGCAATGTAAATAAATGTATGTTACTTTCAAGCTTTAAGGTCGCATGTGGTCCAAAGTAGGATTGCAGGCAAGTTACCCAAAAGTGCGTAAGTTACTTGCTAGATACTAGCCGTTAGGCTTACAGTAACCTGCAGGTGCAAGGCGTGCGATCGTGACGGACGAGTTGCTAAGACATGACGGGGCACAAAGCGGCTCGGAGGGTGTCACTTTGCACTCAATGATTATCCACCTTCGCAGAAAGGCTCATGATTGCTCATTTGCAACGGAAAAGCCTAGCTTAGTTCAGCACAGGGGTTCTGTGTAATTTTTTTTTAATTTAATGCAACATAAAATGTTTTATTGGGCCTGTCTCACATGGTGACCTCGTCCGAGTCGCTTTACGCGCTTCCCCTCCCCAATTCTCCATTGCGCCTTGTATCATTGTCTGCTTATTTTCAGCCCAAGGTCGTCGAAGCACTCAATAAGGCCGGTGCGGGAAAGCTGTGTAGAAAAGCACTTGTTCACATGTTTGGAACAACAACTCCACCACCCAAATTGAACTGCGAAGAAGATGAAGATACTGACTCGGAGAAGAAAGAGAAACGTGCAGTAAAGAGAGCGCTGGCACCTGAATTCCGTGGAGCACTTGATAGAGTCAACTGCCGCGATGTAAGTCTACGCTTCTTAATTTTCTTGAGGAACAGGAACTAGATCCGGATCAGACACAGTACGGTAGTCGGAAGGGGAAGGGGTAGAAATTTTGAGAAAAATATATAGCTGTGTGTGTACAGAAGTACAAAATCTATGGTTTCACGCGTTGTGCGGTAGGTTCGTGACAACTCGTTCTCACAAATTCGTTGTAGACCAGACTCAAGTTGAATGGGGCTGCGTACGACCGTGGTGGGGCAATATGGGAAAGACGGGTGCAGCAATTTATTTATTTATTGATTCAATACACCGAAGGTGTGCTCAGACAGTATTAAAAGAATCAATCGTAAGTGCAATAATTGACGCAGTTTGGCCAGAAAACCAAACAAAAACAAAAAATTACAGACGCAAGGAACATACAAACACTAATACACTATAGCATCAGCACACCACAAACCCATCGTAAGCTCGTTGCAAATATTAGGTACCCATTAAAGAGTACCGAAAAGATGTTTCCCGTAAGTTATAATGCCTAGAACTAGCCCGCTGCTTAGTTGCAGGTAAGTGGGGTCAGCGACATCGCATCTTCACCGACCTTGCTTCCCATTTTCAATTTATCTAGGATTCGCTTTGGCACATCATAGGTGGATTGGAAATGGGGAAGCAATGGATAGAAACATCAAGTAGATAAATAAAAAATGATAGAAAAGCTCTCTCAGCAGCCCTGACTTTGGGTGTAAAGGGGTTGCCCGTCCTATCCGGCTTTTGCCATACACAGTATCGTATCGGTGCTATCGCCTCTAGACAACTCATACACTAAAATTACACATGGAATGTGGTCTACTGCGAATTCGCGCGGACGCGTTGTCCGAACACGCGTTGAACGCGCGAGATCATAAATTTTAGGTCATTGTGTACTGCGCAGAGCAAACCAATGCACGGTCCGGAGAGAAGGCCTATGATGAAGGTACCGAAGTGGCGAACGGCTTGATGCCGATAAAGCACGCAGCAGGTCCTAGATGTTAGTGAATTTTAAGTTTTACAACAACTACTTTTCATAGTTCAATGATGCTGCAAAGTCGCGCGAAGCGCACAAGTGCGAGACACGCCTTTAGGCGTGTCGGAGCACTTGTTTCTACATATTTATGTTACCGCACATGTTGCATTATTTTAAAAATTGAAATGGACTGCCCCCCCCCCGATAGGGATTGCAGCCCCATTGAAATTCACGCGCTACCGAATGCGTGCGCGTCGACTCATTAACCGTGGTGCGACTCGGAGACGCCTAGGACGTACTTTTTACATATCGATCAAGGGTTCATAACGAAATTTTTTAATATTTCAGCGTCAAGATCGGAGATTTCCAAGGGTGGGAATCAGATATAGTAAGGTCGGTCGTGTTATGTTGTATGTTGTATGTTGTATGTGTTTATGCGTAACTAGGATTTACAATTCATTATGGAGTGCCCCTTCCCCCTCTTTGGGATTGGACCGACTCTTCATACTACAGCACTAACTCTTACTAAACTATTAGAGCTGGAACAGTCATGGCAAGTAAGGTGAAATGTGTTACACTTCCGAGAGCTGTACATCGAAGAAATTTATTACTAGGAAAGGGTGCCCCCTAACCCACATAGCGCTCCACTGTCGTACGAGATTTCGAGTTGCATCATAACAAGGCTGGCCGCAATGTTTATTGCCGACCTCTCACGAAAGGAACACGAAAGATCTTCAGTGCTTCTCCCTATCTCCCTCCTGGTCCGGAGCGAATTTCACGATTGTCTTGCTTTCTTCACTACCACTTTTATCCGGGCAGAGAAGTGCGATCTCTGCTGACGAGAGCTTTGCGAAGAGTTTCGGCTAAAAATAAGCAGGAAATGCTACAGATCTGCGCCTTCATCCTCAATAACGTCAAGAGACGTAGACTCACATCCCTTTTCTTGCACTTCTCCTGGAGTGTTTGGCGCTTTGCTTTCTTTTCAGAGTCATTGTCTTTTCCGCAGATCACTTCGATTTCAATTTGCGAGAGCCCGTCGAAGATCTTCGGCTGAAACGAACCATAGGGTAGCTGGCACCAACTGTGGTCTCTAGAGGCCGAACTCACGTCCTCCCCCTTGCACTTGGGCCCAAGAGCAAGGCCTGATCCAAGGATTGCCAACACGCAGATAATCGCGAACCATTTCATTTTTACTCTGAAAAAAACCCACACTCAAGTCAAGTACAACGCATGGGGGCACCTATTTGGGCAGGATTCGAGGGGTGCATCGGTAGGAGTGATCCCAAGTGTCACCCCTCCCCGTTCATCCGAGTAGAGGAGGGAGGAGACAAGTCTGTTCAGTGTCCACGTGATGCTACGAATGCCGATGACCCCAAACAGCCGGAGTTAGCACAGCCCTCTGATGACGGCGAACTGACTTTCGCAGCCGAAGAGCGGTCGAGCAGCTTCTTCTGGGCGGCGACCAAGACAATGGCAAAGTGAGCTGTACTCACTCTTCGGCGGGTTATATATCCTTTGATAGCGAAGAGTTGCGGTATCGGATCGACCTCTCTCTATCTCTACCCCTTATACCACATGTACACGCATCATTGATGTTTACATCATTGATGAATCCGATCCCTATTCCGTCACATTGCCTGTTTTTATCTGTTTATAATTACAGGGTGCGCCAAAATTATGGCGACAGCACATGCACGAACAATTTGTCCTCTTATTCGGGGCGTCTGTTTTTTTGTGCTTTTATTGTTTCTACTGCATCAATTTGTTTATGGTGAACTCAAACAAGCATAAAATAAACTGTTCAATATTGTGGAACGTTTTTGCCACCGTGCTTTAATAATTGAACTTTACCGTCAAGACTTCTCGGCACGCGACATTCATAGCGTCTTGGACTTCATCGAAGTTTTCTATATGGATTCATCAGACGCTACGAAGACCCGGGAACCGAGGATGGTAGATGCAGTTGAGAAAGACACGTTCATGTGGCAACTACGGAAGACATCTTGAAGACATGCGAACGAGTTCGCAGTAGCCCAGCGCGTTCGGTCCGCCGGATGTCGCGAGAAATGGAGATCAGGGAGAACTATTTGAACCTTCTGAAGGACGAACTGTTACCTTGGGCTAGTGTTTCACTTTGGAAACCGCTCCTGGATCTTCCAGCTCCAGCTCATAGGACGAGAATGGTGCAGGACTGATGCAAAGGGTCTGGGCAGTTCTGGAAGCCGAACCCTGCGGGAAACCTCATCGCTCCGGGGATTCTTTGAAGGAAGCTTTCCAGAAAGCGTGGGATGAGCTCGATGCGCCATACCGTCGATGCCTTCCTGAAGCGTCTCGAAGCCTGTATCGACGCCGATGGAAAGATATTCGAATCACAATGTTGTGTATAGTTCAAAATAGACTAATAAACACTCTTTCATCGTTCGCCTCTCGAAAGTGCTGCATTTTCGCTTTCGGCGTTTTGAATAACTTGTCGCCGTAATTTTGGCGCACCCTGTAGTTGTGTTCTCGTACTTTATGTAGGGGGAAGTATGGGTATGGTGTAGGGTGGTATCGGATCCCTCAAACGTTGTTTCGGAGCGCAAAAGACCAAATTCACTGTTATTTGGAATAGACTATTTAATTTGCAGCTGCTCTTGTAAGCTTGGAACCAAGTTGTGGGACAGCCTCAGGCAATCGAGATTTCTGCTTTAAAAATAATCGGGCGCTAGGGTAGCTAGGGGAGGGGTCACCATAGCATACCGTAGGGTGCAGATGTGGCGTGCTACATACAGCGAATGTAAATAAATGCAGTCTTATCTTCTATTTTCGATTACAGATCCGTATTTTGACCATACAGTGCGTTGCATTTGCATGAGTAACAGACAATATGGGACCACTGCTGAGCTTAGGAAAACGATTGAGGGGACTTGGCGGAGCGTCGACGGCAACAACGTTGATAAGCTGACTTTGAGCATGACCAACCGTGCTACTCAGCTTATTGAAAGTCAAGTAGGCCTTAGATGGCGATCATTCCTTGTTGCTGAGGCCGTGCAACCGTTGCGCAACCGATGCCGGTGTTGCTGATGCGGGGTTGCAGCAATAGCAGTGTGAATTTCCCCCTCGTTGCTGTTGTTGCTCCTCTGCGTCTCTGCGTATGTTTCATCATCACGGCATCGGTTGCGCAACAGCAGCAATGACAGTGTGAAAGCCGCTTTACAGATTATTGATGTTGTTGTTCTTGTGTAGATTTGCTGCTGTAGTCGCCTATACAGAATCTTTTCTTACTACATAACTAAAGCGGTTTCACACTCCCGTTGCTGCTGTTGCGCAACAGATGCCGTAATGATGAAGCATACCGCAGAGACTCAGAGGAGAAACATCAGCAACGAGGGGGGGGGGGGCTTTCACACTGCTGTAGCCGCAACCCGGCATCGGTTGCGCAACGGTTGCACGGCCACGGCGATCATTCCTTGTTGCTGAGGCCGTGCAACCGTTGCGCAACCGATGCCGGTGTTGCTGATGCGGGGTTGCAGCAATAGCAGTGTGAATTTCCCCCTCGTTGCTGTTGTTGCTCCTCTGCGTCTCTGCGTATGTTTCATCATCACGGCATCGGTTGCGCAACAGCAGCAATGACAGTGTGAAAGCCGCTTTACAGATTATTGATGTTGTTGTTCTTGTGTAGATTTGCTGCTGTAGTCGCCTATACAGAATCTTTTCTTACTACATAACTAAAGCGGTTTCACACTCCCGTTGCTGCTGTTGCGCAACAGATGCCGTAATGATGAAGCATACCGCAGAGACTCAGAGGAGAAACATCAGCAACGAGGGGGGGGGGGGGCTTTCACACTGCTGTAGCCGCAACCCGGCATCGGTTGCGCAACGGTTGCACGGCCACGGTGATCATTCCTTGTTGCTGATGCTCGTCAACGGAGGCAAATCACAGGCGTTATCTCATTACCTTAAACAAGTACCGAACACCGCCCCTTTTCGCTGCTCGTTGCTACGACAGCAGCAACGGCAGTGTGAAAGCCGTTTTAGCAAACTTCCAAAGCTGGAATGGTCCATGACAAGCAAGATGAAATATGTTACCCTTCCGAGAACTGTCCGCGAAGAAATTCATGACTAGCAAAGGTGCCGCCCCAAACTACATAGCACGCCACGGTCGTATGAGCCAACTTGGTGACCATGAGATTTCGCGTTGCATCGTAACACGGCTGGCCGCAATGTTTATTGCCGACCTCTCACGAAAGGAACACGAAAGATCTTCAGTGCTTCTCCCTGACTCCCTCATTGTGCGGAGCGAATTTCACGACCCCGTTATCATCAACTGCATCCGGGCAGAGCAGTGCGATCTCCGGTGCCGAGAGGCTTCCGAAGAACTTCGGCTGAAAAAGCAGGAAATGCCACACATCTGCTTGTCGATCTTCAAGAACGTCAGTGACATAGACTTACACCCTTCTTGCACTTCTCCTCGAGTGCCTCCTTGACTGCTTTAAAGTTCACTTTCCTCTCCCAGTCATTGTCTTTTCCGCAGATCAATTCGATTTCAGCTTGCGAGAGCCCCTCGAAAACCTTTGGCTGAAAGGAACCATAGGGTAGCTGGCACCAGCTGTGGTCTCTAGAGGCCGAACTCACATCCTTCTCTTTGCAATTAGGCCCAATAGCAAGGCCTGAGCCGAGGATTGCTAGAACACAGATAACCGCTAACCATTTCATTTTCTCTCTGAAAAAGACCACACTAAAGTTATGTACAACGCAGGGGCAGGCCTCAATGAACTTATTGTTAGACCAGGGGCCGGATTCATCAACGATTTACGTAACTTTAACGGAGAATTGTAAGCTTATCAAGCGATATGGCGAGCGATAAGCTTACATTCTCCGTTAAAGTTACGTAAGTCGTTGAGAATTCGGCCCCACGGCACCCCTCATGGAGCTTCGTATCCCGATGACACCAAACAGCCGGAGCTAGCCCAGCTCTCTGACGATGGCGAACTGACTTTCGTAGCCGAAGACTGGTTGAGCCGCTGCTTCTGGTCGTCGACGAAGACGATGTAGAAGTGAGCCATCCTCACTCTTCTATGGGTTATATGGCCTTTGATAGCGGAGAGTGAGTTGCGGTATCAGATCGACCTATCTCTATCTCCACCCCTTATACCACGTATTCACGTAGTTTAAACCAGACGTTCAACGGCCTGCCGGCCGCCAAACGTCTGATTTGGGCTTCGCCCCAAACCCGGAGAATAGAACACTCCGAACGTCTTTTTCTCCTCTTTAGACCTTCTCTCATTCATTACAGTAAAAAAACTGGTTTTGCTCTATAGAATGGTATAGCGGAATAGGGCAAAACAGGTCCATCACCTTCACTGGACCACCCTTAACTGATCCCTTATCACTGGTTCCCCTTTATTGTCAGCCCTTTTCCGATTCACCCTTCACTGGTCCCCCCCCCCCCCCCCTTCGTCGGTCCCTACTACTGCTCCCACCTTCACTGGACCTCCCTTTACTGGTCCCCTCTTTGCTGGTCATCCTATTCTTCACCGATCCAAATCACTGGTCCCACCCTCACTTGTCCCCCTTTTATTCATCAACCCTTTTCCGGTCCCCCCTTCACTGGACCCCTTCCCCCCATTCCCCCCATTCACCGGTCCACCCTTCACTGGACCACTCCCCCCCCCCCCCCCCCTTCACCGGTCCCCATTACTGGTCCCTTCCTCACCGGTTCCATCGTCACTGGACCCCTCCCCCCTCATTCACCGGTTCCCCCTTCACTAGATCCCCCTCACCGGTCCCCATTGCTCTTCAACCCTTCACTGGTCCCTCCTTCATTGGTCAACCCTTTACCGGTCCCCCTTTCTGGAACCCCATCCTTCACCGGTCCCCCATTACTGACCCCACCTTCACTGGTAACACGTCGTCTAAATCCGGAACCCTCGCGCGACATCGGTGACACCTCTTCTGAACCCGGACGCCTGTTGAACAACGTCGGTGACATGAGTTCTCAACCTGAACGTGCTTTGCGTGGCATCGTTAACACGTTGTGAGAATCCGGAACCCTGGCGCGACATCGGTGACACGTCGTCTGAGTCTGGAAGGCCTTTCGCGACATCGGTGACACCTCTTCTGAATCCAGGTACCTGATGAACGACGTCGGTGACATGTTTTCTCAAGTCGGGCCTGCTTTGCGCGACATCAGTCACACGTCGTCTGAATCCGAACACCCCTTGCGGGACATAGGTGACACCTCTGCTCAACCTTAACGTTCTTTGCGCGACATTGGTGACATGTCGTCTGAAAATGGACGCCTGTCGACAACTACAACAGTTGACAACTGGTGAGAACTACAACCCCTTCTCCCCCCCCCCCCCCCCTCCCCTTCCCTATACTTCCTCCCAGCACACTCCTTCAGCACTTCTGTGCAAACAAACACACCCACAAACACACGCACTCACCCACAGACAAACGACCGTTCTCGCTTATATATAGTAGGATCATTGATGAATCCGTCTGGCATATCGCAACTAACACGATTCCAAAGAACACGCCTCGAATAGTTACCGTATACCGATTAGCGATGGAGCGTGGAAACGTTCGGGCGCCTTGCTCCTTTAGCCCCCACCCCCACCCCGACATTCCGACACATATCCAACATGGCCTGCCTGGTGAAGTGCTTTTCTGCAGTTGCTTCCACAATTCGAGTTCTTCTGTGGGCGATGAGTTGAGAAATGACTAATAATTCCACAATTTATTTATTTATTTATTCACTACATGGATAACCATGCAAAAGAAAAACAAGGTAAAACTAAACATAAGTTAAAGTAATTCTAAACAGGAAAAAACAGAACAGGCAACAAGAATCAACATAATACAGTTGAAAACTACTAAACTGCATCCTGAAGATATCGGTCAAGAAGTTTTTTATACTTCCTTAAGGAATTTGGTATAATGTGTTTTTTAGATAACCTCAAAAAATCAGAGCCAGCACGGCAAGTGAAAAATTGAGACCTTACACTGCTTTTTGCTCCAGGAAACTGGTTCTTCCACTGACCACCCCTTGTGTTCGATGAGGAAAATGTATAGAACTCCTGAAGGGGAATACGAGTAAGACCGTTTATCATCTTATATATCGCAATTAAATCATTTCTTCTCCTACGACGTCCGTTCAATTGAACTTGTTCCGTGGGGTCCTAGTTAGAAAATGACCTTATGCTGGGTACTGCGCTCTTCTGAAACGAATACAGGTGGGAAAAATGAGCAGAAAACATCTGAAATTGTGCACACGTCAAAACGGCTCAAATCTCGTCCAGTCTGTTGAAATGCGAAAATGCCGCTATGCGGGTGAACGGAACCCCAACCTCCGTCGCACAAAGCAACGCCACTATCCACTGCGCCACGAGCGCTTTCCGGCAGTGCCATGGGAGCGTACAAGTGCCTAGCATCAATAACCACATGCGCATTTGATACGTATCGATCTTTTTTTCAAATTCAAATTCAAATTCAAATTCAAAATTCATCCGTGGCGCCGGTGCGGGAACCGCAAGTGCATAAATAGCGCACTGCCGCGCGCTGACTCATTCTTGTTCTCGGCTATTCGCTCTCCCGGCATCTCCTTGTGTGATTTTGTTCATTGTGCTCGTTTATCGCATAAAGTTCTGAGGCCTCGTCTGGTTGTTCGTCTCGTTTACTGGTGTGCACCTCACCTCGGTACCTGGAGGTGATATTACATGGGGGCCAATCCTCCCCTTGTCTGCTTTAGCTGGTGACGAAATTTCCCAGCTAGTTGTTGTTCTCGGCGGTGATAGTACTCCCGCTGGCGCAAATTTCCCGCGGTGACTTAAGTCATCGTGGTGAATATAAAGTAAAGCACCGAGGGTTGAATTTCGTCTGAGTCCCCTCTGGGTCACCAAGAAGAGTGTGCACAGCAGAGTCGTACCTGTACTCGAGCGTTCGATATCATCGCCTGGCGTGAAGGTGAGAAGGAAAATTTTGTGCTTTGCAGAAAGCATGACCTCTCCGCCACCGCAAGAGCTATCGGAGGAGGCGCTGTTGCGATCACCGCGCCAGACGAGCGACGTCCGAGAGATGGAAACGGAGTATCAAGCGCACGACATGTCGCAAGTAAGTCGAGAGAAAGAAAAGCAGCGACTCTGGAAACGAACTCAGCAGTATATTTTGGCAATAGGCATAGAGTGTGAATCCGTTTTGAGCAGGCATTTTAGAGCTAGTGACCCAATACGAAACGAGGTAGTGGAGACAGTGCAAGGGCACACTAGGTTGGCGTGGGAGAGCGTCAAAATTGTCCTTGAGCAGCTACTAGCCGAGCCAAGTCAGAACACACCCCAAAGTGACATAGAGGAAGGGGTACTCGATATTTTGAGGGTCGCGCAACTCACAACAACAAGTCGGTTAGAACAGTGCCTGGATACTAAGCTAGAAGTAGAGGCTCGGATGAGAGCGTTATGCTCTCGGCTAGGATGCCAGTCGGTAGAGGCACTTGAGAACGAAGTGGCCGCGATCAGCGAAACGTTGAGGGCCAAAGAAAATCTGATTTCAGAATTACAAACAGAGCTTCATCATAAGCAATTGCAGATGTCCGAGCTGGCAGACAGAATCAAGCAAATGGGCACCAACGTTCCGGCGCACGACAACTTTAATGGAGGTGAGACTGGAAATCATACTCCATCTAAACACGCACACCGTTGGCAAAAATTTGAAGCAATCGGCAGCCAATCAGGTTCATTGTTGCAGTCGACCTCTCACGACTCGAGGAATGGGACGGACACCTGTTGCTTGCCGTCGCACACGCAAAACTGCGAGCCGAGAAGGGAGCCGGCGCCTCATATGTGGGGCATCGGTGAGTACCCTATTTCACGTGAGAGTGAGAGCGGGAGAGAACAACAAACCAATAACGCCTTCATTGAGTACATGAAGACGAGTAGTCTTCCTGAGCTACAACCGTTCAGAGCGAGAGAAAAGGAGAGCTTTAAGAGGTTCATTAACTCGTTTTTGGTTAAGTACCCTAAACGGTTATGGGACGATAAAAGCCTGATCCAATTGCTGGAAGGCATGTTGCGGAAGGATGCCTTAACCATTTTTGAGACACTGCCGCATAGCGTCAAGGCTGGTACCTTCGATGACGTTGTCAGAGCTATGCAAGACCGTCTAAAAGAAGATGACAACAACGCCTGTGTAAAGGCAATGACCAGGCTGCGGAAGTTAACTATACGAGATGGGCAATCAGTGAGCAAGTTCTGCTTGGTATTAGAAAAGATGGCCAACAGAGCATTCCCAGACTCTCCACCAGAATGCACATCGCTTCAGAAGGCGGAAATCCTCTTTAATCAACTGGCACATTGGGAAGGCAGTTATGTCCTGTCAGAAGCATTAGAGAGAGCGGACAGGAAGGAAGCATACGAAAAGGTAAAGGAAGCGGCCCTAAGGTTGGAAAGAACTAGAAAGAGGGCTAGTGAGATGAACCAGGGGCGCAGTGTTGCGAGAAGCGACAGACCCAGAATGCGCGAAAATATATTACTCCATAAAGAAGTTGGTGATGTCAGGCGTACTGAGGCCCGCGCAGGTGCATTTAATAGCCTTGGAGAAAGAAACAGACTGCAGAGGGGCGATGCGGATAAAAACGGAGCGGGTAACTCAGAAAACGACGCAAAATGCTACAGGTGTGGTAGGAAAGGCCACGTAGCAAGGTTGTGCACATCAGCAGGGACTACACCAGTGGGAGCGGGAACAGGAGCTCCCAGAAGAGCTGCAGCTGTTGACGTTGAGGCTCATGGGTCGTTTTCAGCCCTGCTCGATCAAATATTGTGCACGACTACGCACAGCATGGGATGTGAACCATCGAAAGGAGCACTTTTTGGTGAGAAGTCAGTGTACCCAGTCAAAATGATGGGTCTGGATCTGACGGCCCTTTTAGATACGGGGTCAGAGGCTTCGATAGTTCCACTGGGAGTGTTCAAAAGGGCGCGAGAAAAGAAAGTTGATGTAGATGCCCACGTGAAAAGGATCCCCGGTGTAAATGCAATAGTGCGCAATGCATCGGGTGAGGTCATGAAGTTTGTTGACACAATTCGAATGGATGTCACACTGGATGGTGAGACTCGGTCAGTGGGATTCCACGTAGGAGACGGCCTAGACAACCTGGTGCTCCTAGGGACAAACGCGCTAGCAGCGTTCGGAATTACGCTGGGAAAAGTTCGCCCACTTGAGACAACCGAGACAGTCGAGGCATGCAACAACATTGTCGCGATACAAAGTTCCCAAACATCAGAGTCAGAGGAGGTCAGCAGCGGAAGTCAAAGTGGTGAAGTCAGGGTTCAAGAAAGGGTGTTTATACCACCGGGATATGTCAAATTCGTCCCACTTGCAGTAGACATAACGAAAGAGGAGGTGTTGTTTGAATCAAGCAACGAAGCTTTTTCACGTGGAATCTGTCGGGTGTCCGCTGAGGGAACAATCGAGTTGCCGGTAGCAAACGTAGGCACGGAACCTATGACGTTTCGGAAAGGTGACATTGTAGGAGCATGGCAAAGTAAGGAGTACATACCACAAAGTGCCGATGACTATGCTGACATGTTGGAGAGTGGCGCTACTGAAGCACGAGACGACCCACATAGGCGTGAAAAACTCCTACACGTTCTAGAGCAAGGATCGCGGCTAACTCAAGAGCTAAGGGACACTCTGACAACGTTTTCTGATGTATTTGCTTTACGAGATGCGGAGTTAACCCAGACAGATTTGGTCGTGCATGACATAGATACGGGAGACACTCCACCAATCAGACAAAAAACGAGACCAGTGCCCATAGGCGCTAGGCAAGAATTTAAAACTATCATCAGAGGTTTGCTAGAGCGGGGAATCATCGAAAAATCTAGCTCGGAGTGGGCCTCCCCTGTTGTGCTCGTGCGGAAGAAAGATGGCACTCTTAGGTTGTGCATCGACTACCGAGCACTAAACAAGGTGACCAGACAAGACTCCTATCCCTTGCCCACAATCGACGCTGTGTTACAAAGTTTAGGTGGAAAAAAGGTATTTTCTACGCTAGACCTGGCGTCGGGTTACTGGCAAATCAAGTTATCGGACAAGGCGAAACCGAAAAGCGCGTTTACGTCGAGCGAGGGGTTATATCAGTTCGCTGTGCTTCCCTTCGGGTTATGCACCTCCCCCGCAGTCTTCCAAAGACTAATGGATAAAGTACTTGGCGAGTTAGAGGTCAAAGATAGCGAAGTCTTCGTCTATATAGATGACATTCTCATCGCTACTGACACGGTTCAGAGGCACCTCGAAGTGCTCGAGATGGTGCTGGGAGCATTGCGGAAGGCAAGGCTCAAACTAAAGCCGCAAAAGTGTGAATTCATGAAGAACCAGGTCTCCTTTTTGGGCCATATCATCGACAGCAATGGAGTCAGCACTGATCCCGATAAGGTCCGGAAGATTCTGGAATACCCTAAGCCATCTAATGTCGGCGAGCTACGAACATTCTTAGGCATGGCTTCGTATTACAGGAAATTCATACTGAAGTTTGCTAAGGTGGCAGGAGCCCTTTATGAGTTAACCAGTCCAAAAGTCGAGTGGAAATGGACAGAGGCACATAATAAGGCCTTCGAAGCCCTTAAGATAGCCATGTCCACAGCTCCAGTGTTAGGGCAACCTAACTTAGCTGGCGTAAGTGACGGCTCACGCCCATTTATAATCTATACAGACGCCTCCGGAAATGGACTAGGAGCTGTTTTATGCCAAGAAGGGCCCGACAAAATGTTGCACCCATTATATTTCGCGTCTAAGAATCTCACGAAAGCTGAGAAGAATTATCACATCACGGATTTAGAAGCATTGGGTGTAATTTTTGCGTTAAAGAAGTTTCATTTCTTCGTATACGGGCTCAAAACAATTGTGAGAACGGACCACAAGTCCTTGACCAGCTTGTTTAAGCAAACAAACGTATCAGCAAGAATTCTCCGTTGGGCTATGGAAGCTCAAAAATACAAACTGGACATTGAATACGTGGCTGGTAAGGCAAACGCAGTCGCTGATGCCTTGTCTAGAGGTGTCGTAGATTCGAATGCACTAGGAGAGAGTGTATGCGAGGAGAATGAAGCGATAATTTGTGCAAGTCAAACAACTGAAGATTCGGAATGGCTCGCGGAACTCAGAAATGACCGTGACTACAAGGACTTACTTGAGTATATAAAGCAGCGGGACTTGGAAAGGGAGGTCAAACTTCCTCGATGCGCGAAAAGGTTTAGAGTAGCTGATTTTGCTATAGAAAACGGTGAACTTGTGCTGCTAACGGACCATGCGAGCGTATTAGTGGTGCCTAAATCTCGACGAAAGGCAGTATTCGACGAGGCTCACGCTGGTGCAATGGCAGGTCACCTCAACGGACGGAAGCTTTTTCGGAAGCTGAAGAGAACCCTCTTTTGGGAAGGTATGGAGTCCGATATCATGACCTGGTCTAGATCGTGTAAAGACTGCTTTGTCACGCGACCGCATGAAAAGAACGTACCACCATTGAGGCCTATAACAACTTCCAAGCCATACGAATTTGTGGGTTTGGATCTCGTGGAATTAGGACTTTCGGAGAAGGGCAATAGATATGCACTTGTGGCGATCGACCACTTTTCTAAGTTTGCGGGTGCCTATCCGATTCCCGATAAGTCTGCACGCACCGTGGCAAGAACGTTCTTCGAAAGATGGGTCTGTGACGGATGCCGATGGCCCAAGGCAATTCATTCTGACCAAGGGCCCGAGTTTGTCAACAACGTTTTGACTGAGATCTGTGACATTACCGGTATTAAGCAGACGACAACGAAGGGCTACAACCCCCGAGAGAACGGGATAACCGAGCGAGTGATAGGAACATTAACGCGCATGCTCAGGAAACAGACAGTAATTCCTGCGGAGTGGGATGTGTTGCTCCCAATGGTAACATTCGCCTACAACTCTGCACCGCATGAAGCAACGGGCGATAGTCCCTTTTATATTTTGCATGCGTTCGATCCTCATGGACCGTTAAAAGAGGTGCCGCAGGAAAATTTGTCATGGAATCACATAGAGTATGACGACTATAAGTTCGAACTTTTAAACAGTATCCAGCATGTTCGCAATTGCGTCAGGGACTTGAATGAGGTCTACGGAAACCGTATGAAAGAGAGGTATGATAAGCGAAACAATGTGAATACTAGCAAGTTATCACAAATTGGAGACAGAGTTTATCTAGAACTCCCACGAGAGAAAATTACCTCGAAGTTCCCTAAACTAGTCAACAACTGGAGTGGGCCGTTCAGAGTGCTCGAAGTGAGCGATAATTCTGCCCTTATAACTCCGATTACGAGCGAAGGGGAACCTATTCGTGTACAGCACGATGCTCTGATATTGGTTCCACACGAAATAGATAATGAACCTCTTAAAGTGAAGACGAAGAGAGTCTGTAGACAGAAAAAGCAACGTGGAGGCCGTGAAGTTAAAGGTGTGCTTTCTTGCAGGTCGCAGTACGTGCCAGGCGGTCAGGCAGTCGACAACAGTGCACTCAGTCTGTTCTATTCGTGTTCCGGCAGACGTTACGAAGACGGCGACAAAGATCCGTACCACTGCGAGATACGTGAAAAGACGTTTGGTTCTGTTGTGCCCGTGAATGATTCTGTGATCTCGAATCTCAAATTCTCGTCAATCTTCGAGCTTGCGCGCTTGATTGCTATCTTTGAGGGCGAGCCCGACCTGGACAAAAAACGGTTTAAGATGAGAAACCGCGGCTGTGTCTTCGTCACGGTGGCGAGCGTCGAGAAAGCCTATACGTTTTTCAAGAGGTTCTGCGATCACACGTTGCGAGCTTTGATGATGCACGACGGAAGCAATGTAGCAGTCACAGCGAATCACGGAGTCGACATAGACACTGCTCAGCTGAACGACTTGACCAACGCTGGCATTCGCTATGCCCAATCGCACAGCTGGGAGGACGTCGTCATCCAGACAGCCAAGAAGTCGATCCTCGTCATCTTACCTAACGGCTTCCGAAGTTATGGCCGTGCATTGTCGCCGAAGGAGGACGTCGTGGTCTGCATCTATAACTCACTGCAGGACGTGAGCGAGATAATCAAAGGCAGATCTTCAATTGGAACGTGCATATTCGTCACTCCGACTACGGAGACAGCTGTGGCGAAAAACCAGTGGGATCGCTTGGCGATGACTCTGATACCTTTGGCGAGAAATGGAACTAAGCTCGTTTGCGTTTGCGGCCCCAAGGGCGAAAAAGCTTGGGATGAAAACAGAAGGAGCGCTGCAGAAATGTTCGATTTGATTCGAGAAGCTTCCGCGACCATGAAGTCCAACATCGTGACGCAGTACGGTCAGGTTCCAGCAATGACAGAGCCCTTCGCTACTATGGGCAGCATCCCAAGGAACTCGTGTGAGGAAGCGTATTCAGCGGTGCTCACTAAGGAATTCCTCGGCAACCTGGAGGAATACGTGGCAGGTCATACGCATCAGAAGCTATTTGACATGTTCCAGAACGTCGTGGATAGGAGGAGCGCCTACCTGCAGGGACGACGCGACCGTTCTTCTCGAAACGAGCGCATGGAGCATGGAGATCAGTCGCGACGTGGGAAGCACAGCAATGGATACGGAAACTTCAGAGGAAACAACAAACGCGGCAGAGGACGATGGGTGTTCAAACCGTATTAGTCAAGGTCGACAGCTCGCTCATCATCGAATCTCATTTCCCTGTATACCTCATCCAATTCACTTGATCATTTTGTATCTCTCTATCGCTACCTCTAGTTTCAGGCAGTATTGTTCTTTTCTTGGTTTTGCAGTATTTTTATTTCCTTGATTTTGTAGCATTGTTTCTTTGTTTCTGCGACGAGGACGTCGCAACGTGAGGTGAGGAGTAGTGCCTAGCATCAATAACCACATGCGCATTTGATACGTATCGATCTTTTTTTCAAATTCAAATTCAAATTCAAATTCAAAATTCATCCGTGGCGCCGGTGCGGGAACCGCAAGTGCATAAATAGCGCACTGCCGCGCGCTGACTCATTCTTGTTCTCGGCTATTCGCTCTCCCGGCATCTCCTTGTGTGATTTTGTTCATTGTGCTCGTTTATCGCATAAAGTTCTGAGGCCTCGTCTGGTTGTTCGTCTCGTTTACTGGTGTGCACCTCACCTCGGTACCTGGAGGTGATATTACATACAAGAGGTCCTCAACACACAGTTTCCGCGCTCCATCGCTAACCGGCGTGTGGATTAGCAGCAGCAGAGTGTACTGTAATGTTTTTCACCATTTTATACCATTTTTACGCCAAATTTTGGAGACTGTTCTTAAAAAGCTGGACGTTTCTGAAATCAAAGTAAACGACTTCCAAAACAAGCTTACTACAGATTAAACTACAGACTCTCCAAAATGGTTAGAATAAGTTTTTGATATTTTGCTATAACTTTTTTGAATTTTTTTTTAGTTCAGCTGCCCGAATGATGGTAATAATTTTATGAAAATTTTATTTTTGAGAGAAAAATAGCAGGGTAAATTCTGTTTCAAAGCGCAACAAGGCAGCAGTCTATAGTGCAATAAAAGAGGCACTCGAAAAGCTCATCGCGATTTTTATTCGATTGATATTGTAAATACTGCTTATATGAAACATCAAAGTGAGGACAAAACGATTATTTTCGTTGATCGTTTACAGGTGCGAGACTCCATATAAATAGCAATTTAGCTATTAATCGAATGAAAATCGCGACGCTCTGAGTGAAGGCATGACTCAACCTGCTCTTTTTGCACTAAAAAATGGCCTTCTTCCTGCTCTTTAAAACAAGTTTAAAAGCATTAGTTTTCCTAAAAAATAGGAATTTTATATTTTCATTTTTTCTTTTCAATTTCAATGTGCTTAGTCACTGGATAAGTGAAACCTGCACAGAAAGCCATATTAAAATTTTCCATGAACAAAAAATTAAAGGATAATGATAAAGGTTGGCGTTATTCAATCCCCTTTGGGATGCGCCACGTATTCTACTTCTGCGGGATGTCGTGGAGGCGAGTTGAATGCGTATTTGGCCATACAATGATTGCGGTGGCCAGCCGATGAAAAAGTCAGCGCTTTATCCTTCCCAGACAAGTCTGGTACCAATTCACCGACCCCGGAGGGATGGAAGGCTTGGTTGGCCTGGGCGGGAAATCGGAACCAGGAACCTGGTATCGATTGCAGACGACAGCCGGCGCCTCCTCCGACTGCGCTCCAGGCGCCGTCAACAAGAAATACCCTAATCTTTTTGAGAAAGTCTCTGTTTTGATCTGGAGGGAACTCGTTTTGATTTCGATGACTTCAAAGGCGTCAGGTTTGCTTAGAAGACTGTCCAATTTGAAGAGAAGATGGTATACATTATACGCTTGTTGTGAACTCTGTCCTCTTTATAGCGTATTTGAGTCACTTCCACCTCAAACGCTTAACGTCACGCAAATATCGATAAAATGGATCAATAAACACTTAGCAAGTTAGTGGTTAGCTATTCCTGACCTGATGAATCCTACGGAGTATCTATTCCTATGTTGCAGTATAGACTCAGTGTGTATCTTTATTATATGACATACTTCCCTTGGCCCTGCAGCTCTATCCTGAACTGATTTCGTTCTTGAGACAACAGTCAGAAATTTGTTCACCATATTTGGAGGAAAAGAGTTCTCAGCTGCAGCGCCAAGGCTTTCTTCAGGTCTCGCCACATTGTTAAGTACTAAGGCGTCTTCCGCGTTTTCCGACAAGTACAGCAACATCTTAGTGAGATATGTCATGACAACAACGCGACCATCCACTAGAAAGTTCTTCAACACAAGGAAAATTGTCTTATCCTTGGAAAGAGAGGACGGTGAGCCGGTTTTGCGCACAATTATGGATAAACCTTCAGTGTAGAACTCCTGACCGGAATCACCCATAGTCTCTAGATGAAAATTTAAAGAATTGTGGCGAAAATTGAAAGAATCTAGAGAGAAGAGCGACGTTCTCCTTTCCTCAACTGCCTCTATAACCGAACCGACTGGAAAATGACTTCAGAGTTCCCCGAGATGTGCTTCCCAATCGTCTCCTATCAGCTGTTAGGTTTTTGGACGACGTCAGGCCAATTAACGACGGTTTCGCGCGCAGCAAACTTGTCCAAGTAGGGCGGCGCGGGCAGGGCGGGAAGGAGGGGCGGTCTTTATGTACGAATGGTCACCGCGCCCGCGACGGCGACTGCCGCGTGCGCGATGAGCTCCGCTGCAGTCGTGTGAGCTTTACTTTACTTTATTAGGACGTGAACAAACAACATAAAACGTTCACGTGTGAAATAACACAAAGGAAATCAACTAATTAGGAAACAAGCACAGATGAAAGCCCTGATTGGGCAATATTGAGCTGTGCCTCACGACCTGCTGCAGACGCTGGGTTTGAGTTGTTGATATCCCTTTCTGCTGTTGCAGGAGCTGCGGGAAAACATGCTCTGGTTCAGAAATTGAGTTCGAGTTATAAAACTAAACAGCGTTCTAAGGCTCAATTTTATATGATGCTTCTTCAGGAAAAGCTGAAAATATGACACACTGTCGCAGTGAAACTGACTTTCTATACACTTTCCAACACTTGGTGTACAAGTTTTGACGGAGGTCTAGATATCACTGGCCGCTGAAGCCACCCAATAGCGACCTCTTCTGCCGCGATCGCCGCGCTATTCGCCGCGTCCGCGGCGACCATTCGTACATAATGTCCCGCAGCCGGCGGGAAGTAGGCGGAGGGCAGCACGGTGTATCGAACAACTGCCCCCACGACTGTTTCGTACATAAAGTCCACTGAACCACTAATCCCCTCTCCTCCGGGTCTCCTCCACACATTGGACGGGCAGGTATTCAGCACACGCAACAACGAGAGCGTCGGCAGCGCATGGAAACATGCAAATCGATTAAAACCGCAGCAATCGGCGTCGAAATCTCTGTCCGTTGCCCCAGTCGCTCCCGTCGCTAGCGCGAAGTATGAACAGGCGACAAGAGCGACTGGAGCGACAGCGCCGGCGCTCGAGTACGCACATATTGCGGCGCCGATCGCTCGGTCTTAATCGATTCGCATGTTTTTCAGGGGCGACGAGTCGCTCTTGTCGCGAAGTATGAACAGCTCCTAACAGACGAGTCCACTATTGCGAGCCGCGGATCCAAAGTCGTGCCAAAGATTGGGCCGTCGGTGCAGCCTCTGCCTCCAACGATGCAGAGGCGGACGGCGCGGCACGACAGCTCCTGAGAGAGAACAAAGAACACAACAATTTCACTCTCCTGAGAGAAAACAATGAACACAACATTTTCACTGAGTCTAAATTTACATCCTGCAGTGTATTCTGGAGCTTCACAAATGGTGCAACGAAGCGAATTAAGCCTTCATCACTTCAAGACATCTTCTGGTAACATTTATTCAAGTTACAACTCCTTCTGTACAATACTTGCAAGAGAAAAACTCCGATACACATGCAAGCAGAGCTATTACAGCCAAAGGACTATGCGATGGATCCAACGCCGACTCCGATAATTCGGATTCGTCATTTTTTCAAATAAGGAAAATGGATCATGCGAATAATGGTGCTTTTGAAAAGCTCGGATTTCAAGACGATCCATTTAACGGTAAACTTCACCTGACCTGAACTCGGATAATTCAGATCACTGATTTTGATCACAATTCCGGTATCGGTTACCCGATTCAAAGAAAAATCTTCTATCTGAATGATCCGAAAACCCGATCGGTGAAAACCACCCATATATGAATCGTCTTAAGATCCGGGCTTTTCAGAGGTACTATTTTCCGCGTGATCCATTTATCCGAGAAGAAAAACGACGAAAGCCGTACTATCCTAATCGTCGTTGGATCAAAGTACACAAGAGTCAAAAGATGCAAGGAAACGGATATCACGTATGTACAGTACACAGCACTACTTCGTCCACGACACCTTCGGAATATCGTTGAACTCGGTGAGTTCGCTCATCTGCTTGTTGAACTGCTCGACTCGCTCTCGATGGCTGATAGCCGCCTTCTTCTGCATCCTCTCGTACTGAGAACGGTCAACGATTATAATGCTACCGATTCACTACGACTTCAACCAACTCACCATTGTTTCCTGGCGCCTCTTCTCGAACAGCAGCTCGGCCTTCGTCTTGCCTGTGGTGTTCGCCGTCTCGTCCTTCTTGATCGTCAAGTCAATCATCTTCGGATCCACCGTCTTTTTCTTCTTCTTCTTGAACAAATCGCCTTTCTTCAGCTTCAGACTGCCTTTGATAACGACCTCTTCAATCGCCATGTATCTGGAATCACATAGAGCACTTCGATGAAACAGAGGACAGTTTTGAAGGAAATTGGTAATTGCCACAAGAAGCTAGTAACTGTTTCTTGCTTTCTGCCGACAAAAAGGTTCCCAGATGGTTATGGTCTTTGCATGCCGTTGCCATGTTTGCCTCCTCCCTTCTCATGACCTGCACTATGGATTTCGCGACTCACCGCTTGTGAAAAACATGAAGATCGACTAAAACCCAGCGATCACCGCCTAAATCGGTTCACACTCGAGCGCTGTCGCTGACGCTCTCGTCGCTGCTGTCGCCTGTTCATACATCGCGCCGGGACGCGAGCGATTGGAGCGACGAACGGACTGACTATGGAGTAGGTAGTTACATTACAGCGCACTTGTGTTCGATGGAAACATTTCTATTCTATTATTCTTCAGATCACGACAAGGCATGCTATCATTCTTCTCTGGGGTCAGATTGAAGCAATGCCGCATCGCTGAGCAGCGCGAAAAATCTATAACTACGCCAACCATCATGCCGCAGCGCAAGTATAAAAGGCGTCTTCCACAGCCGAGTCTGGTAATTTATTAGGTTGTAACGAAATAAATGACACTGAACCACTGTAAATTTAAACAGTCAATATCTCGGCTTGTAGGCAAGTTTATTAATCGAAATAAAAACCTTCTGATTCTACACATCTTTGCCAACGTGACACAAGCTTTTTTATCCCAGTAGCATAAAAATCAGAAGTACTGGAATTGACGAAATCTTCGAAGGCACTTTCGGCATCCTGTTGATATTTGAATATTTTCCCTACCAAGAAGTCGCCAAGATGCTTGAAGAAATGGTAGTCTGTTGGGGAGAGGTCGGGGGAAAACGGAGGATGTGGTAGAGTTTCAATGCTCAGCTCATTCAATTTCTGCAACGTCATTCGTGCTACATGGGGGCGAGCATTGTCGTGCAGAAGGAGAACTCGCCTTCGGCTTACCAAGGCCGGCCGGATCCTTCAACTTTTTCATCATTTCTTCAATTTCAATGCAGTACTTCTCTGCCGTGATGGATTCACCGGGAGGGAGGAAGCTGTGGTGAATAATTCCCAGCGAACCCCACCATACTGTCACCATTACTTTCTTTTGCTGCAATTCCGGCTTCGCAAAAACCTTGGGGCTCTCATCGCTGTCCACCCACTGTGCCGATCGTCGCCTGTGGTCGTACATTATCCATTTCTCGTCACAGGTTACGATGCGATCAAGGAACGGGTCCGTTTCGTTCCGTAAAAGCAGTGCAGACGAGATCTCATATCGTCGGTTTCTTTGCTCCTCGGACAGCTCGTGAGGCACCCATCTTTCCAGCTTTTTGGTCTTTCCAATTTCCTTCAGATGCCGGGCAGCCGTGTTGTGACTGACGCCAAGAACCTTCGCTATCTCCCTGGTACCTTTGTGTGGATCCTCCTCTACCACACCTCTCAGCTTGTCCTCATCAACATCACTATGTCTCCCACGACCTTCATGTCCTTCCAAGCTCTCATCTCCATTCCGGAACTTCTGATACCAACGATACGCCGTCCGAATTGTGGAACATCCTTGACCGAATGCGGCGTTGATCTTGTCGTCCGCCTCCTTAGCTGTAGTGCCCAGCTTGAATTCATACAAGTAAATGCCTCGGACTACCCTTTTGTCCGTCTGCAAAAAAGTCAATAAAACTCTAAAGTTTTCCCACTTTTACATAGAAAATTTGGTACTCGCCGGTAGAGCAAAGTTTGCGCTTCTAAATGATATGCCACATGTTACGGTTTGTCCTTGATCAAACGCGTAAAGACGCGCCAAAAAATGGCGCGAGCCAGTGCCATTTAATTCGTTACAACCTAATAGGAACTGCATGTTGTATTCATACCAGGACTACGTCTGAACGACGCAAATGTCCATCTTTGTAAACTCTTTGAACCTACCGATCTAGAGGTGGAAAGTCTGCGATGGAATGGCACATTCTCAGAACGCAGTAGTTTCCGTGCAAAAAAAGGAATGCAAAACCACAGGTTCACAGGCATAGGGTCAGGTGTTCGATTCCTTGTCTTGCAGGTATTTTTACATATTTTTGGCCTATTCGATGATTGGAAGGTCCATATAGCCTTATACGAATGTGCACCTCCATAGTGAACTTTCGGAGTCTCTAACTCAGCAGGTTCAAGGACTCAGCAAAAATGCATAACATACATACTGACGTTTCTACTATCTTATACTATCTCATAACTAGAGATTCCCGCAGTGATACACATTTTCGTCGCTGAAACCTATGGTTTAACGCTGAACGCTTGGTGGGGTATAGTCCCAATCTAACGCCTGGATCCGTTTCTAGACCTTCGACGTCAAGCCGATGGTAAAGCCTCCATCTGAAGATCTCGTTGGCAGAAGAAGGCAAGAAACGTATCAACAGAACACGAAGTCAAATATTCACTGTGGATTCAACCACATTTTCGTCAAAGCACGCCGAAGTCTGTAATCTTTATTATGTACACATTCCGTAAACGCTCTGAGATTCAGCCTTAGGCCAGTTTACTGGCATCCTCATACGGTACACGTACAGTTCGACCATTCATCGGCCCTTCCGTAATTCGAAGATTCAAGCAGAACGCATCCTGGTCCAAACTCTCCAGCTTCTGAAAATCAAATTCCTTCAAAATCTGACTAAAACAGAACAAGAAGAAGACCATTTCTAGACGAAAATTCCTCCTATGTTCTGACTCTCAAGCTGATTCAGCTAGTTGTGCCCCAAAATGAAGGAGAACTCACTGCTATGCATCCTCGATACGCTCCATTCACTATCTTCATCTCCCTTCCGACTTTAGGTATCACCGTCTCCACATGCGCTTGGTCCAGCTTGACTAGGACGCCTGGAAGTGGAAGAAACAGCTCAAGTCTATCACAACCTCGCTTGAACTGAAGAGGAAAGATCGCTTACCATCATCCAGCTTCACACTAGCCGTGTATTCGTCGATAAGTGACTTGACTACGCCTTTGGCCTTATAGTAATCCTCTCCCAACTTTTTCGTGATTATCTGAAAACAATCATAAACAACATTAGAATTTATGTTTAACTTCGATAAATCTTGGTATCTACGGCGCTATAGATAGTCGCAGTATTGCTGCTACGCAGCGATCAAAACTTTGAGAGAGCGGAGCTCGGTCAAAGGGCAACACAGACGTAGAAGCTGGTGCCCCGCCCTCCGAACAGTGTTGGACCAGCTGGCCGTCGCGACAGGCGGAGATTCGGCAGGATAGATCCTCGCATGGGTGACAACGACGAAAACTGACAAAGCAGGTCATTGACATTCCGTGAAGTTTTTCACAGCGACCTGTTCAGGGTTACATGGAACTATCT
Organism: Heligmosomoides polygyrus bakeri; assembly: GCA_947359475.1. Taxonomy (NCBI): domain Eukaryota; kingdom Metazoa; phylum Nematoda; class Chromadorea; order Rhabditida; family Heligmosomidae; genus Heligmosomoides; species Heligmosomoides polygyrus. The sequence goes on from OX375867.1 coordinate 12,295,354, forward strand.
GCGAAGAACCCCAATGGTTTCCAAATTTTCTGCGCATATCTGGATTTGTCAAAAAGAGCGACAAACCGTAGCACTCCAATGCTAACTGAGAAGGCAAAACTGACGCCCGAAATGGCCCAGTCGTGCTCGGAAATTAGCCTGCAAAAGGTAAGGAGCTCCAGTTATGACCCTATTATAGCAATCTTCTAGGATTCCTGTATAGAACTCCTGCGACTTCTATTCGGAAACCTAGCAGATTGCTATGATTTGATCATTTCTAAGGCTCTAAACCTTCTCTAGGTTAATATCCGAGCCCGGAAAGGCCATTCCAGACGTCACTTTTGCCTTTTCAGCTAGCACTGAAGTGCCAAGGTTTGTCCCGCTTTTCGACCTACCCACATATCCACAGAAAATATGAAACCAGTACGGTGCTTCTCAGACGGTCCCCTGAAAGCCTCAATAGATCACTTTGAAAAACTCCACGGGAAGTTCATCGACCTCCCTCGGCAGTAATGACTCATGCATAACAGTCGCTGTTCAGCCTAAGTAGACCGACCATGAAACTGATGTCTGCAGTATCGGCTTGAACTCCGTGAAAAAGTCCCACCTTGACAACTATTCCTTCATGCAGCCAATGGTCCTTTCTGTTCTTCTTCTCCTTGAACCATTCCTGCTGCTCCCGGATCTCATCCAGAGCCGACTTCTTCGGCTTCGCTTCGCGCTTCGAGGTGGATGGCAGGGGTCTTCCTCCGCCTAAGAAGACAATATTTGCCTTCACTAGACATTAGAGAGAACTCTGAGACGTCGCGCAACTCACGGGGGCTCTCCGCTCTTCGTCCTTTGTCCCTATCGTGACTTCGACTGCGACTTCGGCGCTCCTTTTTCGTCTCACGGTCTCGTCGATCGCGTCGTTCTTCTCTGTCTCTGCTGCGGTCTCTCCTACGCGAGCTGGGCCTCTCTTCTTCGTCACTTCTGGAGTCCTCCTTCTTCGTCTTCACCTGATCGAACACCGACACTCCGGAGAACACCGGCTTCCTGAGTTCCTACAAGGAAAAATAGTCAGCCTTTTTTCTACGATAAGCCGAAACGTTAATACCAACAAAACATAAGACCACTCTCATCATAAGCTATTCCGCATAGAAACGTCTTGCACTACGAAAAATTAGGAAAGCACAATAACCTCCAACGTGGGCTTCTTGTCCAGATTCAGATTCAGCGTGATCTTCTCATTCTCGTCGGTTCTCATAAGTTCCGTTGCTTGTGGCTCAGCCACTTCGCCACCCTGCAGCTCTAGAGCTCTGAAATAGTCACAAATCCTAGACAAGTGGCCTTTCCAAAGATTCTTGGAGCTGTTCTGCAGTTACCAAAGCTTCCGTAAAAGTCTCACCAAGTTATCATAACGAACTCCTACTCCTCAGTATATTTTCCAAAGAACCCGTCACCTAGCGATAAATCACGTGCGAAACGAACGGAATTTTAGTAGTAGAAGGCTTGCCAGGAGGCTTGAAATTAATAAAATCACCACACCGATCAATATGTCAATAAATATTTCTTCTAGAGCACCTGTGCTGTTGCTTTAGCGGCTTCATCATTTGGTTCTACTTTTGTCTACCCAACTAGCTCTGAGCAGCAACAAAAGAGACTAACTGCAACCTACCTTCGAACCTGCGCGTTGATCATCTCCTGTTGCCGTTCCTCATCATCCTTCTCGGCTTTTGCTCGCTTAGCCTCTTCTGCTCTCCTGATCACTTCTTCTTGATCAATATACTGTATGTACCAGCCTAAAGAATACTAGATGAGTCGACAACAAAAACCAACGACATTAGTATCCTAAGGTGAGACATTTAAGTCCTGCAATTGGAAAGTAAATTGAAACTCGACAGAAAAGCGATTGTGGGAAAAACGAACGAGAGGAGAAACAGAAACAGAAAAGATAACAAAAGAAGGAAGAAGGGCAAGCAAAATAGAATAGAAACCAGCAGAAAAAGAAAAGAAGAAGAATCAGAAAGGAGAGCAACGCTAGCAATCATGAGGAAAGAAGACGAAGGATGAATGGATGAAAAATACGAAGATGAATAATGAACGAAAGAGTTGATGACGGATGAATGAATAAAGCATAACGAATACAGAGAAAAACAATTCACGTTCGGCTCTCGATAAGTCTTGGCATAGTAGTCCACGGTATTGAGAGATAATCCTTATACCAGACCACTATAAGATTGGTAGGACGGACAGCACTCAGGCTACCCTTCGGCGTTTTTGCCTTCTCAGAGCCTGAAATGGGCCAAAATCAATCTGACTACCCCCAAACGCCATTTCAATTTACAGAAATCTTTCGAAAAGACCATTAGACAAAAGAAACAGTGAACTGGTAGAACCATTCACAGTCCTTTTATTCTAATGGCCTTCTCGAACGATTTCTCTAAAATGAAATGGCGTTTGGGGATGGTCATATTGACCTCGTCTCATTTAAGGCCCTAAAAAAAGACGCCTGAGTGCTGTCTGCTCTACCAATCTTGGAGTGGCTTGTTATAAAGATTATCAATATGGTATATTACAGAAAATTTCAAAAGAATAAAGACAAACAATGTAGAGAAGAAGATCAACAGCAAAATTAATAGAAAATGGAGCAAGAAAGGAACATGCTAGGAGGAAAGCGAGGAAATGGGAAAATGAAAAATAAATGAGGAAGAACAAAACCGTAAGAAATATGATAGAGGAACCATGGAATGGGAGCAATTGAGAGAATGATGAAGAAGGAAGAAGAGCAACTAAGAAAAAGCAAGAAATAAAGAAAATAAAAATGTCTAAGAAGGAAATCAACCAAAAAGAAACAATAAGTGACGAGAAAACAAGCAAGAAGTCAGAAAAGAAGCAAAGGAGACGGAAACAGAACGAAATTAGAATGAAGATAAGAAGACAAGAAAGAAAACGGGAAGGAAAGTGAAAATGGAAGAAACAAAAAGAACAGAGAGGTAAGAGACAAAGAAAAGACGGTAGAGGGAGAACAGATGAGACGAGGCGGAAAACGGAATTAGGATGACGTCAACTGAAACACAAACGAAGGACAAGAAAAAAGAAAACCAAGGGAAGGACTGGGGAGCGGAAAGAAAGAAGTGGAAAACGAAGCTCATGAGAGAGGAAGAAGGAAAGAATAAGAGACGGCGAGGAAGTAAAAGGAAAAAGGAGAGAGAAACGGTGAAAGAACGAAAAGAAAAGAAGGGGAAACAATTAAGTGACGAAGGTGGGAGACAGGAAAGGGGAAATTATGAAGGAAGAATGGAAACGAAGAAATACGTAGGAAAAGTAAACAATATCTAAATAGGAGAAGAAAATGAAGGACATATAAAAAGTAATTAACAAATAAAGTGTAAGATGAGAGCGAGATGAATAGCTTCAAATCCCCAAAGCGCACCTTTCTCGTTCTGATCGATCTTGCATTTACCGCTCTTGCCGAGATACATTACGAATCCTGTGAGTGTATGCCATACGGTGGAGTTCATGTGAACGTGACCCTGAAACGACGCCGCATTCTAGCCGATGGGAGGCGGAATGCTTTTCACAGAGATGTCCAAGATACAGAAAAATGCTTCTCTAGAATTCTGATGGGCATTTTGGTTGGTATCTACGAAACATGAATGAACATCTTAGGAAGAAGACTACGGAAGAACGCTTGCACAGACGGGAACCTCACCTTGTCCTTGATGTACTCCTGGTAGACTTCATTGGCGCGTACCCGTTTCGTGCCAAAGCTAGTCTTCAGGATCTGAAACATACCTCAAATTTTTCCTTTTCGAAGCATATTTATCTAATTATTGTTAATACACTACGAAGGGGGCTCTATCAGAAAGCAAATGTGGATGTTGTAGCAATACCGAAGGAAATCTCAACAAACAAAACGAAGGAATTGAGATTCATGAGGGAGACCAGAGTCCGTCGAAAATTAATATCGTATGGAAAATAATTTTAAGAAGGGCTACTTGTCTTGTGAGCTGCTCAAATTGGTGCACGCAACACGCTAACGAGTGCTTTTATCCGGAACAGCTGGCCGTGATTCGTTCACAAATGAGCAAATATAAATAGTCAACGTGAAGATGATGTATATGAAAGGAAATTTGCACTCTATGGACTGCCCATAAGTTGACCAAACAACACTGACCTGCATAAAGTTGCTCTCGAACTCCTTGCTGAACTGCCGCAGAAATGAACTCGTGTTTTCAGCGACGAGAAGAAGCTGACGTTGATGAGACTCGGAGGTCAGATGACATTTGAAGCCGTTCTGATCGCGGCACTGTTTCTGGCACATCTGACAAAACCTGAAAGTTGTAAAAGCAATCACGAATAGATCACACAACATTTCGGCTCCCCTTCTCATGAACCGTTGAGAGCTTTGGTACGAGTCACGAAAATATATCTAGGGCCCAGGCCTAATGGAGGTTACATAGAGATCTAGCAGCAGGTTGCACGTCCATATGCCGAACAAAGCGAAGCCAAAAACAGTATTTAGATGGCTACTCTGATTCCAGTGTTAACCATGAATAGTCGACGTCTATTCCGCCGCCATTAAGATTTTTGCCTGAGCTTAGTTTGGGGCTGTTCATGACCGGTGACGAGAACACCGACTTCCTTATGTAAAGCATTCGTATTGAAGAATACCGAGTGATCGTTTAGAAAGAATCGATACACATGCTTTGTTGGAGCGGCACGAACTATGAACAGACCCTTGATGGCCCTTGGTGTGACTGATTGTGCACAATATCGCATACGTTCCTTACAAGGAAAGCCTCCGGAGCGGCGGTGAGCTTTTGCTATGCAATTTTTGCAGGATGTAGGGCCCCGTGGGGAAGTACAAAACCATACTTACTTTTTCGGAATGCTCTTCTGTGATCGAAAAAAACGTGTGAACGCGTGAGCGCAAACTTCATGGCGCCCTGCTGCCAACCAGCCCAATGTGGTCGGTTAGCGCGGTGGAGCGAGGTCGCCTCTCGGGCGCGCCGAGCGGGTTTGATGGTTTGGTCCCCGGTGTCTTCAATGTTTGTGCAGACATCGGATCGTTATTATTATCGGCTTGCGTGATCACAGGAGTTAATTTGTACAGGATTAATTCTTTTAGTATTTAAACCTAGCCTTTTGGGCTTTCATTTGAGTTACCTCTCAATGGACCGTATTTGCACTGCAACATTCCGTTGGATCGGGAACATAAAAAAATTTCTTGCTCACATGAAGTAACTGTGTTTATTGCTGACAATGAGAATAAACAATTCTGATATTGAAATACGAAACATTTAAAACATAATCGCTTATCACACCAGCAGCATCTTACAAACGCTAGGGACGAACAATCTTCGTCTCTAGGCGGAATACCGGAGCGCAGTACTGCCGGAAGGACTTATACCGTGAAGTTTACGTGTTTGTGTACATTTACAGCATCGTTGCTGATATGATACAGTGCAAATACGACCCAATGAGAGGTAACTAAAATTAGAGCCCAAATAGGCTAGGTTTAAATACTAAAAGCACTAATTGCATACAAATGGACTTCTGTGATCACGAAAGCACATAATAATAACGATCCGTTGTGTGCAAAAACATTGGCTACACATCGGGGACCGAACTATCAAACCCGCTCGGCGCGCTCGAGAGGCGACCTCGCTACCACTACACCAACCGAAACATAGGCGTGGATTGCGACAGGGCGCCATGAACTTCGCGCGCTCACGCGACCACACGGTTTTTTCTTCGACCACAGAAGGGCACTCCGAAAAGGGTAACTATGGTTTTGGACTCCCCACACGGTACCCTACACCCTGCAGAAATTGCATCGCAAAAGCTCACCGCCGCTCCGGAGGCTCTCATTGTTAGTGGAGATACTCCCCTGACTGTTAAAAGGAGTTTTCATCACCTCTCGGCCCATTGTCATCATTTCAACCCTTTCATGACAATGTCCGACGATGTCGTTGGACACTATCATAAAAGTAGTTCATGGAAAGTTATCAAACATTTAATAGTACAATGTTAATCACTTACCAGGAAACTATCTCAACGGTAGGTCGGAACGGCCCAAGTGTTGCATATGGGCAGAATCGTTTCTCTCTGGGAAACAACAAAATTCAGATATCTCGACCCCAACACAGTTCCGCGCAGAGTTAGGGACGACAGAAGTTGGGCCGTTGGCAGCGTTAGCCTCTGTCTGCACGCGTAAGGTGGGCTGAATTTGGCTGGAAACAGCGATCATGGGGATTACGCCGCCCCTATCCCCACTGCGCCATCGCCGCTCGCTCGTCATCGCTGTTTCCAGCCAACTTCAGCCCGCCCTCCGCGTGCAGGCAGAGGCTAACGCCGGCAACGGCTCAACTTCCGTCGTCCACAACTCTGCGCAGAGTTGTATTGGGATCGAGATATTTGCATTCTGCTGTTTCCCAGAGAGAGGCGATTTCGCCCATATACAACACTTGGGTCGTTCCGACCTACCGTTGAGATAATTTCCTGGTTAGTCCACTAATATCTACGGTCAAGGTGGTTCATGGGAAACTTCATTGGTTACTGTTCTATTCATATCTAACAAACAAAAAAGTATTTGTTAGATATGAATAGAACACGGGAAAATGCGCGTTGTTCCACGCGGCAGTCACGTGAAAATCACGCGTGTCGAGAAAGGGCCAACTAACATAAGTAACAAAAGGAAATGATAGATTGACAGCTAGACTGCTAAGCGGCTAAAGCGTTGCAAAAGGAGTAATTGGGGCATAATATTCTGACGTAAGCCCACCTTTCGTCCTGCTAGAGTGTCTGTAGACTCATTTATGCGCTCAAAAGGGCTCTAGAGAAGGAACAACGCCGAAACGTCAGCCGCAGCAAATACCTTTAACGACCATGTCTCAGCAGGATAGTCACTCCAAGCGAATTCTGACGTAATGTAAAAGAATGATGAATGAAAGCTCCCAAAAACTTAGAAAATAAACAAAAAAGGTCAAAGAGACTTACCATCGCAGCTTCTGTAATCCTTTGGATTTGATTCGATTCGCGATGTCTTTCGGCGTCCCCCGCTCATGTTTTCCCATGGCCTAAAGAGAGTATGAGACTATAAATGTTCCAGCATGAATATAGACTGCTTTTCAACAGGATGAGGTCATCGATTCAGCTTGAATGACGAACATCACTGTAACGTCAGAGAATCTTAGAAAACAGAAAAATAGTAGACGGTTGAGATATATTAGGGGCGGGGGGGGGGCAAAAGTAATGAGACAAATTGGAAAAAATCTTTATCTCTTTATAACTCAATTGCAACTCAACGATGCTGAGGAATGTGTTTGCCATTAAGGTCAATGACTTGCTGCCATCGCTCAGCCAGCTTCCTGATCCCATCCTTCCAGTACTGCTTGGGCTTGGTGTTGATCAACTGCTCGACATGGTTGTCAAGCACTGCTTGGGTTCTTGTGTCCCTTCCGACACTGAAGTCGTATAGGCTCAAGAATTTGTGGTAGTCGCATGGAGAGATGTCCGGCGAATACGGTGGGTGAGGCATGTGAAAGTAGTCCAGCTGAGCAAGCTTATCCGTGGTCACTTCTGCCCGATGGAGTGCGGCGTTGTCGAAGAGGAGGACCTTCTTAAAGCGCTACGAATGAATAAGAGCGAGTCGCCGGCCCATCTCTTCTGTTTCGTTCACCATGGCCTTGGATTTCGTCGTAGCGCTCTTGGGAAACAGCTTCCGGTAAACCGATCCACGGGAGCAGACCCAAAAGCTCCAAAGGCGCTTCTCGCCGTGAACATCTCGCCGAACGAAGGTCGGTAACAGGTCACCAGGCCTCACCCAAACTCGCTGCTTGGCAGGGTTAGGGTAGAAGATGTACTTTTCACCTTGCGTGAATATTGAGCCCAGGCTGCTCGGGGTTGGAAATCGAGAGAGATTTGCGCGACACAGGTCGACTCGTCAGACTGGGGTTTCGGCATGAGACAGACTGAGATTTTGGCATGCTTCTGGAAAGGGCGGAAGTGGTAACTTCTCAGGTGGCCTTCAGTAAGTAGCAAACAAACATACAAATACGATAAGCATGAAACCAGACTAAAGCCACGAGATATGTGGACACGGCATGGGGTGTTTCATTACTTTTGCCCCCCCCCCCCCCTAATATTAAAGTAAATACGGTCGAAGGAACAGAACAGCATCAGTTCGGTGTTCTTAATCTGTCGGACTGCATTAGACGAGCAATTAGTCGAATTCGACACCAAACTTCCGGCAGGAGATGAAGCAAGAAGTCGCAGCTACAGCGATTTTTTCTCGACAGCGATTCTCCGAGAGCATAGAACATTCGTTAAGCCAAAAATGACACGAAGAAAGTTTAGCACAAAGGACTACAGCGAAGGATGGCTTTCTTCGCAGCTAAGGCCTCACCAATTAGCAAAAATAACGAGACGAAGGGGAAGACGAAAAACGACGACGGTGATCATAAAGAACGACGATGCGTCTCTTTACAGCACGTAAAACGCATGCACCACCGTCTGTTTCCTGGAGTGTCGTCCTGTTGAATGCTGGACCGCTGCCAGCAAGTATTCCCTCTCTATCCTGTCCTTGGAATTTACCAGGAAGCTGACCCGGACGATTTCGTTCTATCGAGGACTTTAATATGCTTGGTCTGGGCGTGGGGTTTTCAAAATCCCTTGAAAATTTCGAGTTCGGACAGTACCCGTGTCGCTCCATCAGTTCAGTGTCAAATTAGCTGATTTTTCCTTTTCGCGCAACTATGCATCATCAGAGGTTTTCAGATAAATTGTGAATGACAAGTGAAGCGGCGAAAACGAACGGTCGAAAGCCTCTCGACATTGGCAATGGAGACGACGAAGAAGGAGACCTCAAACTCAGTGCAGCCACCGAGGCCGCCATCAAAGGTGATTTAAAGGCGTCAGTCTTTCTATACGACCACCTTTTCACCGCTGCCTTATGAGTATGACCGTAGCGTAACGTTCAGAAATGTGCCATACGGAATTCTGCCGCCCTGACCAGGAGCTAACCGCACAGATCAATGAACTCTTCCCCACGGAGCAATCACTGGCACAGCTCGACACTGTCATAGGTCAACTATTAACCCAGGTTGGTATTAAGTCTGACTGAGACATTAGCACTATCCTCTTCAGCTGCTGTCGAAGCCGAGATCCATGATCTTGACGTGGAGTTGGCCTCCTTAGTGGAATCGCATGACGAAGTCGGAGCCCAAGGCGAGGCCGCTCTTCAGGAGGTCCGTTTTATTCGACTTCTCTTCGGCCTTCGATTACATGTCTTTGAGATGCTTTGGCGACCCACCATGGCCTCTAAAGCCCCGTTTATATCTCGACACCGAGCGACGCCACCAAATTGATCCGACAACAACGCAATCGAACAATTTGGCCACGATACACGACATGTCGTCGGAGGCCTAAATCTGGCCTATCATGGAAAAGCCGCCCTAAGGGCCGTTTATACTTCGACGCTGAGCGACGCGACGCCGAGGGGCGGTCTTTATGTACGAATGGTCGCCGCGCCCGCGACGACGACTGTCGCGTGCGCGATGAGCTCAGCTGCGCTCGTGGGAGCTGTGCCTCATGACTTGCTGCAGACGCTAGGTTTGAATTGTTGGTATCCCTTTCTGCTGTTGCAGGAGCTGCAGGAAAACATGCTCTGGTTCAGAAATTGAGTTCGAGTTATGAAACTAAGCAACGTTCTAATGCTCAATTTTATATGATGCTTCTCCAGGAAAAGCTGAAAATATGACACACTATCGCAGTGAAACTCAGTTTGTATACACTTTCTAACACTTGATGTGCAAGTTTTGATGCAGGTTTAGATACCACTGGAAGCTGAAGTCACCCAATTGCGGATGGCACGTAAAAACACCCCCACGTGCAATCGATTGGGTCAGCCTCTCACGATGGGGCGCGCTCGCGCACCGTGCACCGGAGCCGATCACGCGGCATAGTCCACTGGCTTGGCAGAGGGAAGCAGGAGTTTGCATTACGGAAGACAGTGCCAACTTAACGTAATTCGAAATTACATTCACGGCCCGCCGTATTTTACAGTAAACGCTAAGGAAAAGCACTTTGCTGCAGCTGTTACGAAACTGAGGCACGGTAGATGCTAAACAAATGCACTTTGGAACTGCTCTTAGTCACACACTCAGTTTTGCTCATACAGACCTCTTGAAATCCACGTTTTTTAAAAGAATCGCATCAATTTCGACGTTATTCTATGGGTTTGGTCCAAAATGCCAGATTTAAACAGCTATCTCTGCTCAGAATTAATCTTAATGAAAGCTAAAAGAACTTACATGCCCTTGGCGATAATGTCAAGGTTAGAGTTCCATGGTTATGAAATGGAAGGCTTCCAGGGATGAAGCATGGGAGTTTGAGTTGACTTCATCATTTTGGCCTTAGGGTTAGGGTCTCCGCTCTCCACTACTGGTCTTACATATGTTTTATATGCGTGCACTAAAAGTTGTCTATCGTCTGTTCCAAGACATCCAAAGATAAGGTACATGAACTGCAACGCTTATCGAGCAGAGCACTCCGACCCTCCCACTCCAGCACTCATGTGTACATTTTTCTCGAAGGCAAGAGGTAACTTCCAGATTTGACCACTCATAAAACTTTTCCAATGCAGGATGTATTCTCTCCACATTCAATTTTCCTATAGATTTTGATATCATTTGCAAACTGCTTACAAGAGCGCCGCTTCCCTCAAGAATTAACGTCAGCTCAGCTACGTATATATCGAAGAGAATTGAAGAAACGACCCCTCCCTGGGGAACTCTGCTCTTCACTAGCTTGCAGACTAAAAAGTACCTCCTATCTTGACTTGAACACTACGTTCTGAAAGTTAATTCTGTATCCATTTACACACGGGGTGGAACTTCAGATGTTCAGGTTTTGCATAAGTCTAGAATGGTCGACGCTATCGAATGCTTTAGAAAAATCGAAGTAAATTACATCTCATGATGATACTACGCGTTATCCGTTGCTCGCACGTTGCGCGGGTTACTCGATCTCCAGTAGTACTGCCGTGTGCTCATAAATACTGCACCAAGTGTTGTAATCGTTTCCAGTTCCATCGAAGCTGCTAAGCCAGTGTACTATGCTGAGTTGTCGGCTCCACTGCACTGCACGGTGCGCGCGCCCCATCGCGAAGGCCTGACCCAATCGATTGCACGTGGGGGTGTTTTTACGTGCCATCCCCAATTGCGACGTATTCTGCCGCGCTCACCGCGCAGTCGCCGCCTCCGCGGCGACCATTCGTACATAATGTCCCGCAGCCCGCGACGCCATGCATTGTGGCCGCATTGATCGGGCGACACGATCAATCAATTTGGCCCTTATACATGCCGCCGCGTCGCTCTGCGTCGGAAGGATAAACGGAGCCTAAGACGGAACTTAAGTTTCGGATGCACGCAGCCCGACCAGGCATGAAGACTAAAAATATCGATCGGTTAAGCGACCTAATCGATATTGGTAGCTGCTATAATGTGCACCACCTGCAAAACGAAATATAAATGCCGATTATCTGAGCGTTCTTGAGAGGAAAAGTCAAACCCTTATCCTAGCGTATGTGAGGCTGCTATGTTCAGCCCGTCAGCGCAGTACGGATTTGGAGGGTGTAGAATTTCAGCGGAAAAAGCACATCGGATGAGGTAAACATGTAAACAATCCGAAAACACTAACGTGTCCTCCAAAGAAGTCCATTCAAATTAATAAAATTGAAATGGAATTGCAAAGACTTTACGCGAACACTAAAAATGCGCGAAATCTAAAGCAGGTCTCCTCTAGGTTCTATCAACCAGTCCTCTCTCACCTTTCCACCCACACTAAGCTTAAGAAGCATTGCGCAAGATGCAGAAAACAATGGCAAAACAACATTTCAGGCCACAGCGGTAACCTCAGGTTCCATCAACCTGCCCATACTCCCCAAACTCGTATTGATTCGGACCGTCTATGAGTCTGTCCGTGCGTCCACTCAAAATTAGTGTCCCTTCGATGAGCTTCACAGCGTGTAAATTGAACTAACCAACCAGTTATGTTACTCGCAGAGCGGACTTTTATTAGGCTTGGGTCACAGCATTTGTGCAATAACGGTTAGCCAGTGAACATCGATCGATATTATCGATTTTATATCGTGTGAGGTGGAAGCAGTGCGAAGTTGATGATTGGTGGAGAGCCTTCGGGACATGTGACTAATATGAATGAGTGTGTTCTATTTCTCTCGGATGCTGTGAAGGATTTAGAATGCGCATTTGAACTCACTGACTTTAGGTGAACGAACCTATGCACAGATCTGATCCATGACCGACTCAGACAATAATCGGCGTCGATCTATATTATCGATTTTTCAATGCAGAACATATTGTGAAAAGGCGGTTGCTAGGCTCACAATGTTTCCATCCGCTATCCCGCTCGAATAATCGTCAGTCGGGTGCTTTCAAATCTTCTGTGCTATGCAGGTTTTTTTTTTTTAATTTTAACTTGCGTTAAGCCTGATGCTTCGACGATATCGCCGTTATCAAAGGCCTGGAAGAAGTTCGTTTTTTTGCGGCTGTACACTCAAACTGTCAATTGCTGTAGTTTTCCCAACCCTGCAGCACAAATGGAAGCCCAAGAGTGTCGAGAAGAAATTACTGCAATGCAAACGCAACTCACTGCTGCTTTATCAGCACCGGAGGATCGCCCTACTATTCGACAACCATTTAGAAGGTGAAACACACTCGGTATACAGAAGTATGCGGACTTTGGGGAGCTTGGTGTCAGACATCATGCTTCTCGAAGTGCTGCATACCGAGTGTGTTTCGCATGCTAACTGGTTGCCGCATCTCAGACACTCGTTGCGTCCGAGCCGCGTCCCATAACAGCTGTTCCGTCCCAGCCGCGTCCCATAACAGCTGTTCCGTCCCAGCCGCGTACCTATTAGGACCGTTGCGTCCCATCCGCGTACCTATTAGCGGCGTTGCGTACTAGCTCCGTCCCACAAAGGTAGTTTTCGTGGTGAGACCTTCTCTTGCGTCCCATCCTCGTCCCACAAGAGAAGTTTTCGGAAATTACCGTCTCATCCGCGTCCCGTCTGCGCCTCCGGTCTGGCTTCTTGTGAACTGAACTCACCTCTAGCGGTTTCGGGTGTCCGACTTATCGATTTTTAAGGGGTTGGACGTTTTTGGTTTTTCATTTTCGAATTTTTCGGAGATGAGCGGCTCGGAAGGGGGTCATCTTGTACGGCAGGCCTATACGTTCTGTTTTGCACGAAATTAACGATTCTACACAGCACTGCTATGTTCTACCCTAGGGGTGAACTGAGGTTGGCCATTTCCAATGTAGTTTGGCAATCATGTGTCTTCCTAACAAGACGGATAACCACCCAATACCTCGAATATCAGCCGGTAACCTCAGATGTCCTCGGTGTAATGGAATTTTCAGGATATCTACCACTATATAATTGAGTTAGCCTTCGATGACGTTTGAGTGGTCAAACCTGCGTGAGATACGCCTTCGCGCGGACAAAATGTACTTTTCAACATGGGATGCTGCCGTAGCAGAGGAAGCGCAGCCTTTGCGCGTTTCTGGGCGTCCTGATTCCGAATACATGTTATCGACGTCTGCCGTAAGCATGGGAGGACCACTAAGGGGTGGTGGAGAAGGGAAGTAAGGGGAACCCCTAGCGTGGACCAGGAGAGCTACTAGGAAGGAAAGGAACAACCTGGAGGAGGGACCAGGACGGGGAATCCATCAAGAAGAGACCAGTAGGGGGTCAATAGTGGAAACAAGGAAGTGGACCGGGAGTTGGGACCAGGAAGGTGGGGCAGGGAAGGGGCAAGACCAGCAAGGGCGGACCAACAATTAGATCCAGTAAAAACAAGCGAGTGAGGGGAACTGGCGTCTGGATTCGGAAGGCGTTTCAATGATATCCGGAAATACAAACCGTTGGACATGCGGAGGAGCTACTTGAGGGCAGGGTACTGCACAGCACAAGCCGATGGCGTTACTGGACAGTCCAGAGAGTGTTTAAGACTAACGCACGGAACACAGCTTTATGCCATTAAAGTACGCAGCAGAACCTAGATGTTAGCGAATTTTAAGTTGTACAAAAACTACGCAATTGCGAGCATTTGTTATTACTAAGGCAACGGATCCATCTAGCCGGGAGTTAGTTTTCATGTCGAAGTGATAGCGATATTTCAGATAGATTTTGATCTGAACAGCGTGCATACTTTATGCACGAGGAAACCTCGATGCACGAGGTTCGCACGTGGGTCAACAACTGCCGGCTTGACGCGTGCTTTGACGTTTTGTCGTGTCCGGTGGCTCCGGAATTCACCGTTAGAGCGACATGAGTCGGTACCAGCTCCATTGAGTATTATTGTGCGACAACAGTTTAATAGCACTTTCTTATAATGTTCTCTAGTGCTATACCACTAATACGGTTAATACTATTAAACACTCCAGCAAATTCATTGTTTTCCAGTGTCTAGTATACGTATGTATTTTCACTACATAGTGGACATTTTTCGTTTTAAACCGTACATTTTTCATGTTAAACTAGACACTCACTTAATTTAAAATTGGGCAAGTGTAGAATTAATTTGGATGTCTTGCTAATGAGTTGAGATGTCCATTATTTGACATCAGGGAATTGTCTTTGATTGCTTCTAACGTGCTGGAAAACAATAAATTTGCTGGAGTGCTTCATAGTATTAACAGTATTAGTGGTAAAGCACTAGAGAACAACATAACATTTGCTACTAAACTGTTGTCGCACAATAATATTCATGGAGCTGGTACCGACGTCATGTCGCTCTAACGGTGAATTCCTGAGCCACCGAGGCGACAAAAACGTCGAAGCACGCGTCAAGCCGGCAGTTGTTGGCCCACATGCGAACCTCGTCCGATACAAGAGCACATGGCACAGTGACGTGATTGGGAGCAAGGAATCCTCATCCGCATTTTGCGTCTCAGCCGCGTCCGACTAGCGTCCCGCCCGCGTTCCACTAGCGTCCCGTCCGCGTCCGACTAGCGTCCCGTCCGCGATGTAGGAAATTCACGAGACGGTAATGGGACGCGGCTCGGACGCAACAAGTGTCTGAGATAGTACGGCCGTCTTCCAGTGCTGATAAAGCGCCGGTGAGCTCTGTTGTATTGGCATAGTTTCATCTTGACACTCTTGAGGTCCCATCAGCGCTGCAGGGTTGGGAAAACCAGAGCAATTGACGGTATGAGTGTACTGTCCACAAAAAATCGAACTTTCTTCAGGCCTTCCATAATGGCGATATCGTCGAAACTTCAGGCTTAATACAAGCTAAATTTTAACACAACTGCGTGACGCATAGGATTTGAACGTCTTTTAGCAAAAATGCCCAGGTTTTATGATAGTCGATCGTCGAATGTTCAGGTCCTATTGTGGTCTATAACACGTGAGTGGTTTTCAATGATTACTTTACATTGCAGGCTCAGAAAGCAATGGCCGAGTTGGAGCGGCGTATCGACAGCATAAGAGGGAAAACGAGATCTTCGGATGAGGTGGGCTATGTCGTGAATTGTGTACTTTTCCTGCAACATAGATCTAAGACTCTGTGTGATTCTAAGGGCCCGTTCATACTTCGCAACAAGAGCGCAGCGCTCGTGGCGTGCGCAGCGTACGGAAGTATGAACAAGCGACAGCAGCGACTAGAGCGGCTGGAGCGACAACGCCGGCGCTCGAGTATGAACACTTTTCGGCGGCGCGCGCTCTGTTTTAATCGATTCGCATGTTTTGCACGGGCGACGGGAGCGGCGAGAGCGTAGCGCGCAGCGAGTGCGGCGACAAGAGCGACAAGAGCGGCTGGAGCGACAGCGCCGGCGATCGAGTATGAACACTTTTCGGCGGCACGCGCTCGGTTTTAATCGATATGAATATTCTGCATGGGCGACAAGTCGCTCTTGTCGCGAAGTATGAAGAGGCCCTAAAAGGTAAGTATTGGAGTTATTGAACCTTTTTGTGGGATACGCCATGCACTCCGCTTTACGAAATATTGTGGAGGCAGTTTTAAGACGTGTTTGGACTACACCATGCTTGTTTCAAAGTGCAGAAAGGCGGTCATCTTTCGTGTGCTAAAAGAGGAGATTGCGCCATGCCCTTGTCCAGGACTTTTTATTTGATAGAGCAATTGATAGCAACAATTTCGCTTTTCTGCAATTACGCACTTGTCAACGATACAACAAAAACAATTCTAGAAAACACAAATACTTTTACTCTATTGTTTCTAGTAAGCGCCACTTACACTATCAATCGAATGAAAAATCGCAATGAGCTACGCGACTGCATGGCGCGTTCTCTTCTTTTAGTACGCCAAAAACATTTCTGCCTTGCTTTGCTTTGATATAAGCTCTTAGCCAATATTTTCCTTCAAATGAAACTTTTTATAAAATTTCCAACAGTGTCGTCACTTATTGGAGTAGGCGAGTTAAAAATGTTCAAAAAAATTATACTCAATTTTCCTTAGGAATTTATTCTAACCTTTTTCGAGGCTCTCTAGTTTAACCAAGTCGCTCACTTTGATGTGGAAAATGTTCGGTTTTATTGCAAAGCTGTCAAACTGGCTTAGAAGAGTGTTGACACTTTGACTTCAAAAGTGCCCAATTTGGTTTTAAAAAGTGTCCATTTTTACGTGAAAATTATTTATGTTTTGATTGCTTCCGTCCATTTTCTCCGTTGGCTTCCTTACTCGCTTTGTTTTCAGATTGTTCGGGAAATGACCAGGGATATCAAGCAGCTCGACATTGCCAAGAGGAACCTCACGTCCTCGATTACGACTCTACACCACCTGCACATCCTTCTGACAGGCGTAGACTCGCTAGGTAGGCGCAGTCTGGCTAATGATTCAGGTCCATCGTCGAAATTCTGTGGTTTTTAAGCACAGTGGGTGGATCAACGGGATTACGCGTCGATCGCCAGGCAACTGCCGGCGATTCTCAACGTCCTCCAGCTGTTCGACGACTTCCAAGAAGTCGAGCAGATGGCGAAGATCACCAACAGGCTGAGCAAGCTGAAGCAGTCGCTCACGGTGCAGCTGGCCACTGACATGAAGGCGGTCTTCCAGGTTGGCGGGCGTCTTCTTTGGCCTTTCCTCGTCGGTTTTATCGCATTTCGTTTCCTGGTTTCCTCGAAAAGCCATCGCTTACTAGGCTGGACAGCTGAGCGAGCGGGTTACAGACATGTGCCGAGTGGCGGCTGCCCTGGAAGGCAGCGTGAAGTCCAATTTCTGCCGATGGTTCATCGATCAACAGCTATCCGAGTACACAGTGCTCTACGCGGAGAATGAAGAGGGAGCGTGGTTGGACAAAATCGAGGAGAGGTTCGACTGACTGTTCTCCTATGGCCCTTCCTTTGGCTGATCCTTCAGACGCGAACTGGGCTGTAGATAGAAACTTTCAGGTACAAATGGTACGTGCGCAAGTTAACGGACTTCGAGAGGACTGGGTTGTCCAAGGTCTTCCCACCGGACTGGGACATGGGACGGCTGATGACCAAGGAATTTTGCAACGTAACCAGGTGGGTCATCTGTTGCTCTTCCTTCAGTTTAGTTTTCCATGGTGTTAGAGGTGCGTATAGGAATTGTTTTTTTTGTTTTGTTTGTTTGTTCATGTAGTCATCTTCCTTGTCGACCATATTTGGTTGGTAGCAGAAAAGGGATCTATCCTAGTCGGAGGGGGCACATCTAAAAACTATGTAACCAGCTGACATCAGGCTCAGTGGCGGCATTTATAAGACAAAATAGAGCGTAAGCTGACAAAATTCACAAAAAATTACATTCGGTTTCGCCACGGTTGTAAACAGACAAAGCTAGTGCCCCCTTCACTATGATGGATCCTGTTATAACATGTCAGGTGGCGGTCAGCTGTATTTGAATGCGCTCTGCCCGCCAAGACGTCTTTGTCTGTTTTTTGTTTGTTTGTGTTTTTCAGTTGCGCGCACAGTTTTTAGTATGTGCCCCCCCCCCCCCCGACTAGGATAGATCCCAGAAAAGTCCTGTCTTCTGTAGGCGTTTTTCAAGGACAGCCTTGCTTTTTATCATACTTCTGACGTATAGAAGTTGTTTAGAGTAGAAATATCTTTAAATTCTATCTACTGAGATATCTATACCATTTTGCGTCGAATTGGACACTCTTTTAAGCCAGCCTAAGGCTTTTAAAATCAAAACGAACTCTTCGAAATCGAAATGAGCTTCCTCTGCATTAAGCTGAGGACCCAGCCAGAAAGGGTAGAATAATTTTTTGTATTAGGGAAATTCTAGTGTAGGTTTCCCTGAAGTTTTAATTCTTCTACCCTGTAAGTGAAGACATTGTTTTAAATTTTTATAAAAATTATTTTTAAAGAAAAACCTATTTTAAAGAGCATGCTGGGGACCAGTTTATAGTGGAAGAAAAGAGATTGCGCCGTGTGCACTTTCATGACGTCGCAACTTTTATTCGATTGTTAGCAAAATTTCTGTTTGCACGGAGTTTAACAGCTGTTCCGATACAACAAAAACAACTGTAAAAGGCACACATATCCTCACTTTGATGATTCATGTAGGTATCACTTACACTATCAATCAAATGAAGATTGCAGCGAACTTTTTGTGTGCATGGCGCGATCTGATATTTTAATGCGCTATACGATTTGCTTTTTTGCTGTGCTGTTGTTTAACCTGCCTGGAGCTCATTTCGATTTGGAAGAGCTTGCTTTGATTTGAAAAGTGTTAAAGCTGACTTAGGAGAGTGTCCAATTTGATTTCAAAAGCGTCAGATTTCGCGGGAAAATGACATATAATGAGCTAAAATAACCCAGAACACCTGAAGTGCCTTTCTCATATGTATTCTCTGCTTTAGCTACTTGGAAAGTGCTTGTTTTTTACGAAGATTTTCAGTGCTTTTTATTGAAATGAGAAGTTGTTTCTTTTCTATGCCGTCGACCTGTTCTTTTAGTGCTGTAGAAGCATTCACTTTCGCATATCTGCCTATGTTTTACGCTACTCTGAAATGCTTTTTGTGGCTTTTCTCTCTTTATACTTGTTCCATATTTTTTTTCTCATAGACTTTTCTCCGTGTTAACGTACATCTGTTTCCTCACTGTCCCCTAAATCTTGTGCATCTCTGTCTTTTCAATTTTTATTTTTTTTTCATTCCATAAATTCTTTCTTTTTAGTTAATCGTGAGCTCTCTGTTTCGTTGTAATAGAATTACCCCACCCCATATTAAAGAAGTAATTTCCCTATGAAAGTTTAAAAAAATCTTTCGTTGACTAGGTGATGCTCTAAAAGTTTCGCCAGAAGGTCTTTCTTTTTAGTTAATCGTGAGCTCTCTGTTTCGTTATAGTAGAATTACCCCATCCCATATTAAATTAGTAATCCCCCTATGAAAGTTTAAAAAATCTTTCATTGACTAGGTGATGCTCTAAAAGGTTCGCTAGAAGGCAATCTGAGGTCATCCACAGGGTAAAGATGTGAATTGGAGTGGTTTTCAGTACAGCGAAGTTCTACGGATCGTTCTTATTTGCATGATGTCGAGCTTATTTTGGGCCAAGAATAGATTCGATTTTGATCCAGGGACGTGCTCTATCGCATGATGACGCGTCGACGCCCTGATCTGGACTTTCGACTGCTCGGGCATGCTATTCAGCACACGCGGATGTTCGAATCGTTGCTTATAAAAAGGTTTCCATCGAAGCCGGATTTCAATTTTGACAAGGTAAGCTACACTGAATCCCTTTGTTCTTCCATTCTTGACCTCCATAGATCTTCTGTGGCCATATGTCTAGGCGATTTGGAGCGTCTTCGATTCGTTCCTCGACGTATTTATAAGCGCACAGGAGAAGACGCTCAATCAGTTCTTGGAGGATTGCGCCAACAAGATCAGGTCCGTGTTTTTCGAGCGGATTTTTAGCGTTAGTTTATGGAGGTGTGGTGATTTAGAGGTCCTCCATGGCACTGGAGATTTTCTGCTGTTCAGGTCCGGTTCCACTGCCGAGGTCCCGTCTCGTGAGTGTTCAACGCACGCAGTGCCGTTCTCATCGTCGGCTGATATGTTCCTACTGTTGAAGAAGGTGATCACCGAATGCAGTAAGCTCAGCAGTGAGCCGGATGCTTTGCTTAAGTGCGTTCTTCAACTACACCGCGATCCCTCTATCGTCTGATGTGGCTGTGTATGAAGCTTTCCCGTATTTTTATGGGGTAGGCTGTACAGGGTGGCTGAAAACTTCGGGCAATTTTTCAAAGTGTTCCAGCGGCACGAAAAAACTACATATACGCAACAGATTTACAAACAAAAATAACGGAAACTTCATTAGATCAATAACATCATAATACAACAGGAAAATTCACAACAAGTGCTCGAAATTTCCTCCTTTGGCTTGAATACATTTTCGCAGTCACTTTGGGAAGTCGCTGACGATGGTCGCACACTGTTCTGCTGTAATCTCGTCCCAGGATCTCAACAACGCCGCTTTCAGCTGCTCCACAGTGGCGTATCTTGTTGTAGAGATCTTGCTCCAAGATCGTCCACACCGAATAATCCATCGGGTTGAGATCAGGCGAGTTGGATGGCCAGATGTCCTTGCTCCAAAAGCCTGGGAAGAGCTCCTCGCAGACGGCGGTCGCAGAATTGGCGGAATGCGCAGGTGCCCTATCCTGCTGAAGAGAAAATCCAGTTTCGCCAAAATGGCACGTCGCCCAAGGCAGGACATACTGCTGGTAGCTGGCAGCGTTGATTTTGACGTTCTGCTCCATGCAGATCAATGGCGTCTTTCCGCTAGCGTATATCCGCCAGTCCACACCATCACCGAGGCTGGAGCATGACTGCGGCTGATGGTCCTTGCGGCCGGCAGTTCTGCTGACCCTTCTTGAGCAGCTGCCAGCGATTCTGACGGTTGTGAACCGGCTGAGCCGTGAAGATCTTCTCGTCGGTGAACAGCACCTTCGACAAGCGACCATCGCCGACCAGCCGACGCATTCGCCTGCATTTCCTCAACCTCTGAGCTTTCATCGCGTCGTTGAGGAAGTGAGTACGATCGACTTTTTAGCTACATCGTAATCCTAGCTTCCTAATATGCTGCTCTCGTTCCCTACTGATCACGAGATCCGTAGCCATCTTGTTCATCAATACCTCAGGATTCCGGCTAATGCGACAACGAGCCTTGTTGATTTTCTCCGGTGTTGTCGCTGTGGTGGGACGGCCGCTGCGGGGACAGTCCGAGGTTCCGCCAGTCTCCTTGTAGCGTCTTACAATCTTGTAGACGGTCCTTTGTTTGAAGCCGGTTGTTCGAACTATGTCCGCGGTCTTCATTCCCGTTTTTTGCAACTCGGCGACAGTGATACGCTCACTTTCACGAGACATAACGCAAGCACAACTGAAAGCGAGAAAAGTGGAGCAACACATTCTAGATTAAAATTGCGCGAAGAATACAACGGAAGCAACAGAAAAAACAAAACATCTCAATTTCAAGGTCAAAAGTAGTGCCGCAAAAAATTGCCCGAACTTTTCAGCTACCCTGGGGTTTGTAAGATCTCAGAATACAACATCAAGATGGGGTGTTAATACACTGATTGCAAATCTAAAGCAAGAAGGCTTGGATCTTTCGGTCGGTGACTGTGAGGAGTTATGATTAACGAAATCTCCTCGTCTGACACGTCAGAAGGCGAGACTGAGAGTAAGTACATGTAAGTTACATATAAAAGCACGAGGTGTCACTGCCATATATTTCTGAGGGTCGTGTAGCGTACAGTGCTTAGGAGGACGTCCAAGAGTACATCAATAGAAGTACAGTTATTATGGTATTATACATAGCAGTTATAGAGCAGGATCTCCGCATACCATTTTAACGATTATGTTTTCAAAATTATCATTTTATTTTCATCTTTAGGGACGTGGTTGGTGTAGTACGAGTTTGTCTTCGTAACTACGCACACGGTTGCCTGACTGCGTTCCTGCCCACGGCTCATGGTCAGCAGACTGGAAGCAGCACTGCGAATCTGTTCAACTTGATTCGTGAAGACACTACTGTTCTAAGGTGGGTACTGTAGGATGTTAATCTTGCCGGCATATAGCCTTCGTGCTTTTTACCATTTTCAATCGGTTCAGCTTTAGATGGTCTTATGGTTGTTTATTTGTGTTTCACGCCCTTGTTTCTCGTCTAAAGAATAGTTCTGGCTTGGGTTTTGGATAGCAAAGTTTTCTAGGTGCCGCTTTATTTATTTATTTATGCGGCAAAGGGCGCGGTACAACATCAAAGAACAGTAGGCAAATTCTTAACTCAAACAAACTCAGCAGTAGACACTTCAAACTCAAAAATGACCAAAGATAGAGAAAGCTAATGCAAAACTGAAGAACTATGCATTCCGAGTGCTCGCTTACAATGTAAATTTTATAGACAAGAGGCGACAATGCAGAAGGGACACGCTGAGATCGGTCATCAATGACAAGAAGAACAAAAGAATTATATGCATATTTTCCAGTAACAAAAGTCCGACAATGAGATACATCAAAAGGTTGACAGCTTACACCAAAGGATAAGGGATTGGTGGTCCCTCTCCTGATAAGGCTCCTAGGAGCTAACCAGCGAAGGAACGAAGCGTAGCGATAACTGCTTAGCTCGCCTGGTAGCCGGGCTGAGCCTTAGGGCCTCTACAGAGTCTCGCGGCAGCACCCCGAGAACTCGTCCATATCGCTCCCGCCGCAGTGGGACCCACGCTGCCACTGTGGTGGACGCCGCGGCGCGGACGAGTTGTCGCGGAGCCGCCGCACGCAAAGGTCCCCGATGGCTGTCGCAGTTCACGGCGGCTCTCACTCGCAGCGCCAGGAGCTGCGGGTGAGATCCGCCGGCGGGCGTGATAGAAGGGTGTCCATTATGGTTCATATATTCTAAACATTTTTTAAAACGAATCTACATGCTAGGGATATAGTAGGTTGGTGCATAATCTCTGTTCATAAAGCGGCTTGACAACCAACAATATAATCACCGGTAGTGTCGACAAATGGAGGTGTATGGAATCCTGCACTCAAAATGTAGCGCAAAAAAAGCTTAGCACGATATTAGGAACCTTAATTGCACTGAAAATCTCCATGACCTTCCAGTCACAAGTTAG
The DNA here is from genome assembly GCA_947359475.1 of Heligmosomoides polygyrus bakeri. Taxonomy (NCBI): domain Eukaryota; kingdom Metazoa; phylum Nematoda; class Chromadorea; order Rhabditida; family Heligmosomidae; genus Heligmosomoides; species Heligmosomoides polygyrus. The sequence goes on from OX375867.1 coordinate 12,318,435, forward strand.
TCGTCTGAGGTTTTCCTTAAACACAGAAATGCAACAAGAAAGCAGACCGTTCTTTTTAGTACGAGGTATAACTGCATCGGACGGACCTATCGAACTTAACAAGGCATCGGAGAGAACGCGGTCATCACAAAAACTACCACATTATCTTCGAGCTGCTTGTCAAACGAGGAACTTTTAGCGGAGGTAGATCGACAAAAGTGAGAGCAAGCGCAAAATGGCACCGAATGGTCATAAGAAGTGTTCTATTAGATTTCGGGGCTTAGTTTCAAGAACTCCTAACTTGACTTAGAAACACTTCTTCACAAAAGAAAAAGCGTTTTGCTTACTACACCTTTGACATTCCCAGAGTTCGTAACTGCCGGCAAAAGTACGCAGTGTTGCGTACAGCAACCCATGCGGCGCTGCACCACCCGCCGTTCTCATGGCGGGTCCGCGGCACCCGCAAGACTCTGCTGCCGGCCTTAGGCCGGGGGCATACTTCCATGAACCGAGCCACGCGTTGCCATCGCGGCACTCAGTTCATGGCCATTCCGCCGCACGCGGTCCAATAGTCAAAGGAAACTTCGCCGCAGCCCCGCAACAGTGGCGGTCGGCATGCGCGATGGCCTCCCGCGCCCATCGCGGGCATGGCATACTTTTTCGCGCCGCGCGCGGTGTTTAGCGTTGGTCTTGAGCGGATCGCCGTCGCGCTCCCTTGCAGAGCGGTGTGCGATGCGACGTTTGTGTCGTCGTCTACGACCTCTTGCGCCCTTTGTAAGGCGCCGCTCACTCCAATAGGGGCGGCTGCTGGGCTGTATTAGGCGATAAGCGGCACTCTCTCAAGTAACGTGGTGAGCACCGGTTGGGCTCCACCACTCGCTTTCTTCCTCTGATAATAAATCTGAACCACCGTCGCACGTTTATCTTTGTAACAAGGGCTACCATACCCACGTCTTCCCGCACCCATCCTGGTCATCTGGTGCATCGGCCTAATAAGCCAAATTCTCCCGTGTCAAGGCGTACCAACCTTGGGACTTGGAGCGAAGACAGCTCTTTCTAGAGCAAATATCAAAGTCTTTTTTAAGACTAAGAATCTTAATTGATTCGTCCCATACCAACGGACACTTACTCCCGTACCAAGTACCTGGAGTCATTTTCTGCTGAATTTTCGCAGAAATAAGCATTTTCACCTCGGAGGTCTCGCAAAAAATGGCGCTGCACTTCCAAAGAACACCTATCATCAACTGCGCAACGACGCTAAAGAATCTTGTCTCCAGATACACGGAGTACACAGAAAAGGTAGACTATCCTACCGTAGACGAGGATAGCTACGAACAGTGCAAAACAGCAACTGCGCTCCTACAGAATGGAGTAAATCAAATCAAGGAAGGAAGAGAGAGGCTTGAAATCCTCTACAATAATATTAGAGCAGTATACGAAAACTACAAAAATAAGTCCGATAAAAAGGATGTTATGCTAGAAATAGAACAAATAGAGAGTGAGTCACAACTACACAAAGAGATCGCCAGTGCAGACGATCTAATCTTCAAGCTGACAACACGGCTTGAGGAAACCAAATGCGTGAGGGATACAATGAGTGTAAAATTGGGTTACATTTTTCAGAGATCTCTAATCCTGCAGAGCGCATCTTCCAATGGCTCTAATGATCGAGTAGCCGAAGAAGATAATACCAATCAAATGGAGCCTGTTCCAAGCGATAGCAATCTATCGCAATCAGCTTCAAACACAGCTGTCATCGAGCAAATTCATCAGAGACACCAATAGCCGACAGAATGTCTATTTCTTGAGCGCAGTCTTGAATGTGAGGACGTTTGGTAATAAGCCAGAGCTGGACGAAGACGTTCAAACCACTTCGTACAGCGAACCGCAAAAGAATTATGGCACAATCCTAGTACAGGCCCGAAATGTGATGGTCCAAGTTGAAGCATCCGCATCTCCCGTGTGATGGTCGGAAGCGCCAGTAGTCTGATGGCCGTAGTCGAAATCTTTTAGAAGCTTAAGGCAAAAAAAAGCATTCCCACTATTGATGTGCCAGTGTCTAGCAATACTGGCGGATCAATAGTGGGAATGAACGCCCAGCCTTAACACCAATGAATATGCGCACGACAGATGGACAATTTATAGGGCTAAGCACAAGAACAACAAAAAACTAAGAACAAGTGGTCTCCTAGAAGTGTCAAAAGGAATGCTCTGACTTCAGAATTTACAACGTTACAATCAATACCAACTAGTACGTCTTAGCGCTTTGTCCTGGCGGCGGGAAATACTAGGTAGACAAACAGTAGCGGCTCGGTCGTCTCTGCATTAGTTGATCTTTTGACTCATGTTCTCTTTTCACACGCTCTCACTCTTCTACTTCCCTTACAGGACTACTAGCCCCGACTATTATAGGCTGAGCGCTGATCAACAGTTCATCACCTGCTGTATTCTGGCGACAGCTGACTGGTGTGCTGAGACGACGCTTCAGCTTCAGGAGAAGCTCGCTCAGAGACTACCAGTGAGCTTTTTTCGCTTTATGTGACTGATCACGTTTTCTTAGCGAAGCGGATTATTGCTAATTTTTCTTCTTTATTTCTTTCTTCAGCATTAAATGCAAATCAGTCAACAGTATAATCTCCATTGTTAGTCACCACAGTAGGCAGATCAGCGATTCGCTTTTTCCAGAACTAGGGAGACCGGGAGCTCGATTTAATCAATGCTTTATTGACAACGTTTCGAGCTTTAAGCCCTTCTTCAGGTCTAAAAACAACAGTGTTGCAGATTATGTACAACATCATACAGACATACAACTCATTACAGACCTGGGAACTGTGGGGTAGGAAGAAGGGGAGGGGGCAAGGGGTTCTGTTGCGCGGTTTGGCCGTCAATGAAGTGCAGTGTTATTTCTGATGCCCATATACATTGGCGAATAGTGACCGCTCTCTCACATCTCCATGTCTCCATTATTGTCAGCCGGTCAATCTCAATGGACGCTTTAAGAGCTCTGCGTAGCCCTCAAAGCTACCCAGACAATCCATGCTCTAAGCACCGCACCAAGGCACACACGTGATCCGATTCCGCAACTGCGAGTCTCGATTCTTCCCAGGAATCTCACTGATCCGGTGGAGAGGAAGATCAAGGAAGCGCATAAGATAAAACACTGGGAACCACCAATCAATAGGAGGGAGGAAATGAAGTACGCAATGAGGCTTGTCACCCTATAAGGGCACGCGGAGTGACCGGCCGACAATAATGGCGACATGGAGATGTGAGAGAGCGGTCACTATTCGCCAATGTATATAAGCACCAGAAATAACACTGCACTTCATTGACGGCCAAACCGCGCATCAGAACCCCTTCCCCCCCCCCCCCTCCATCCTCCTACTCCACAGTTCCCAGGTCTGTGATGAGTTGCATGTCTGTATGATGTTGTATGTAATCTGCAACACTGTTGTTTTTAGACCTGAAGAAGGGCTTAAAGTCCGAAACGTTGTCAATAAAGCGTTGACTAAATCGAGCTTCACAATTGCAGAACCGAAGTTATTCAAACTTTGTGGATGTTTTCTTGGTACGGGTACCGGACATCCTGACCATCTTACTGCGAAGCAAGAACACTACCACTGCGCCGCCGTCGAAACTGGCAAAGTGTAATACATACACGGAGGTCCAGGGCAACTTCAACACATCAGTGACGAAACCAAGCACACGCCAAGTAGGAACAATTTATTCAAGCAATAACAACAAGAACTTCGGACTACAGTAAGAATCAGACGGCGAGAAAGACGACGGCGGTGAAATAGACGTTGACCGCGCAGAAGAAGGAAAGAGACATGAGATGAAAATGAGACTAGTCTTATGTCTCCTGGTAGGCAATTGGGAATGGTTGTTAACAAAGTGGGGGCAGAGTGAGACTCAATCTAGATCAAATGAGGGAAGAGAAACATAGGAAAAGTGAAGTGATGAGGGAAATTCGAAACAAGAACTGGGACGGGGTTACTAACTAGAAGTTTCGGAAGCAAGCGTTTGTAATCTACTATGGGGGGGGGGATGAGCGCAATAATCCGTAGCTTTTCCCTTAATTCTAACTTTGCGCTACACTTGACCGTCAGCAACTCACTTGTCATAGTTCACGCGCAATGCCAATGGCAAGTACGCCTTCAGCAAACACTAAGGACCTCCGTATTTCTTCGATCTACAAGCAGAAACAGAAGCATTTCACTGCTCCCTTTTTCTTCCAAACGCCTCCACCGAGAGAGTTCCTCTTTCATCCCATTTAGGGCTCCCTGTGGTAATACTAGGAGGGGTTGAACATGCTAAGGTAACTAAGGTGTTCGATGGAGTAGGCACTGGCAAAATTTTGTGCTTCGCGGCTAACCACTCGTCACCGAACACACGCCCGCGTTTCAGCGCCGCGACGTCGCACGTGGCTAGCGCGCGATGTCGCGTTGGAGTTAGCGCCCGTTTATACTTCGACGCCGAGCGACACGACGCCACGTATAGTGGACATATTGATTGAGCGACGCGATCAATCAATTCGGCCACTTTACATGTCGCTGCGTCGCTCGGCGTCGGAGGTGTAAACGCGCCTTACGTCCTGGAGCCCCCAAGTCGACTGCGAAGCATTGCGAGCGCTGCGAAGGTGACTGACTCTGACGGCTCGGGAGCGCCCTTATATGCGGCCAAGTGGTGACAAGCTCCGCCCCGCCGTCTCCTACTGATCCTCATCTCAATGCGCGCACCGTTTGGGGCATGGCGCCAACAGAAGTGCATAATGGCTGCGCTAATTGCTTAGCGCTCTGCCTAATGCTTCCTCAAAGCACGCGACATGCAGTGAACACGAACTTTCACTGGCCGTTATTTGCTTAGGAGACTCAATTAGCAGATTTGGTGCGCATATTTCTAATCAGTTTTTCAAGCTCTTTCACATGACGTAAGTCTCTGTTCGAAGTTCCACGGAAAGATGAAGGCATTCCTTGGTAAGACATGCCCTGAAGACACCGACAAGGCACCAAGAACGTCGTGTTCGCAGAGCAAACCAAATCATTTCCTGTGTGACGCGGTCAAGCGCTTTGTCCAAATCCAAAACCCTTTGTATTTTTCTCGATGTTTCTAAATAGTCTGAGAGAGGCCAACTCTATCCTCATTTTTTATCCTTTAGTGCATCAGAAATTGTACTTTCTTCCTTCCAGGAGCAGAATTGCTACTCAGTTGATATTCCTCAAATTCGTTTTCAGGGCGTTGATTTAAGCCAGGAGATGGAGACGTTCTATGGCATCACGAATCAAGCGCTAGCGGTTCTAGTGCAAGATCTCGAGGGGACATGCGATGCTGCTCTTCAGGCTATCTCCAAAGTCACGTGGGTGTTCGTTTCCTTACAGATCGAAAGACCTATCTTCTCAATGTCGAGTTGCAGGTGGTCTGCAGTCGATGGTGTCGGAGATGAGTCGCCGTTTGTAGGTGCGATTCGTTCACATCTGAGGGCGGCAATACCTCGACTGCGAGATCTGTTGTCGGACAGAAGGAAGTACTTTGCCCATCTGTGCCTGAAGCTTGCCACTCAATTGTCGCACAAATTCGTTGGAGCGTTGTTTAGATGCAAGCCGATTAGCACACATGGTTGGTTGGGGCCTCATATCAGCTTCGGAAGTCGGATCCGAACTATTTCCCTTTTTCAAGCATTCTCAGGGTATCGTATTTCAGGAGCTGAACAACTTCTTCTGGACACCCACTCGTTGAAGTCGTTCCTGCTTCAAATGCCCTCGATAGATAGTGCAGTGGCCGCAAAGCCACCTACGGCTTATGTAGGTGGTGTGAGTGCGGCGCTGAATAAGGCGGAGATGATATTGAAGGTGAACTCCGAAATCTACAAACTCCGAAATTCGCCTTGACTTTCAATACTCGATATCAGTCGGAAATCCTCAAATTCTTCAAATAACAAAAAGTCAAGTTTGAGGTTGAATTCATAGCTGTCACTACGGCGTCTATCATCGTTGAAGTAGTAGGTTTTAATGCTTACGAATGTATTCAGTCGATCAGTGGATAAGTTTTCTCACAGTTATCGGAAGAGCGGATACCTTCATCGGCACCGACAAATACCACTCATTCTCACACTCACATATAACCTCCCGCGCAGGAGGCGGAACCAGCTCATCGGAACGGCCTTAGGCTTTTCCCTTTTCACTTTCTTATCCAGGTTTTGGATAGTTTTAAGCTAACCGTTTCATTAACCTCGTGATAACTAAATTCTCATTTATTTGACTCATATTGGTGTCCTTTGTGTTACCATTGCTTTGGGTTCAATTACCCAAGTTTGTGGTAGTCAAGCGTCTGATGCTCACGACTCGTGACGAGAACTCTCCACGTGGCATGGTCGATCCACCATTAAGGCGAGCAGTCCAAGTAATAGGATATCAAGTGTCGGACAAACTTAGTTAACTCAACATAACAGTAGAAGAACAGGGAACGCAAATTGAACTCATCATTCGCGTTTTTAACACTGTGCCAAATATTCTTTTCATTTGAAAAAAGGTGTAGCACAGTCTTGCTTTGCTTTGAAAAGACATGAGGAATGAATTTTTATTGAGGCCAAAGGTACTTTCCAGCAGAAAATTACCGCATGTGCCTTTTTAGGTTGTGATGTCGAACATGGAGACTCCTGAGGATTACGTGGAGCATTATTCGACTTTGCTACCCGAGTCCAACACCTCAGAGTTGCAGAAGGTCAGTTTGTCGTTATTTTCTAAGGGGTAACTGGCTTTTAGAGCACTTTGTTAGTAAAACAGGACTACGTCACGTTAGAGAGGAGACTGCATTATATGTACTTGATGATTCGTCGCTATATACATGCTTAGGGGAGTTCAGAGCAACATCGCGGCGCGACGCAATGTAATGATGAGCGCACATGTCGATCAAGCGACGTCGCGTCCCGCCCTCGCTTGGTGTTCATACGCGTTGTGCAGCAAACGCCACGCCTCACGCAGTTATCAGCATGGCCACGCGATGATGATATCGCTGTTTGATGATATCGTGATTCGCTACTACGCTATCGGTTTGAGCGCATGGTGTTCATAGAACAATCCCTCTCGCAGAAGAGCTCGCAGAAGTCGCTTTGGCTTTATCGAAACTAATAAGACAAGAAGAGAAGAGATAAGACATGCGGGCGCGGTACCAGACTGGTCTGCGAAGGATAAAGCAATGACTTCTTCATCGGCTGGCCACCGGAAGTCATTGTATGGCCAAATACGCATTCAACACGCCTTCACGACATCCCGTAGAAGTAGAATGCGTGGCGCATCCCAAACGGATTGAATAATGCCGTCCTTTATCCATTTAGGCCTCTGTTATACTCCCGCGGGAGCATCCGCGGAAGAGCGGGAATCGCGCCGAGATCCCTCACTTCGCCGCGCCCCGCCACGCCCGCCGTCCGCGGTGCACCCTCAGTCCGCGGACGTTCCGCGGATGCTCCCGCGGGAGTATAAAAGAGGCCTTAATAAGACAATAACTTTCGGGGAACGGTAGGGAGCTACACCCGCCCCTGCTGGGGGGCGTACGAGCTTCCTCTCATCCCCCTTGCTCACCCACCCACAACCCCTAGGCTTCACCGAGAGTATAACGGCTGCTTTACCACCTTTGACACGCAAAACAAACGTTTCCGGTCCGCAAAACAGCGGTCGTACTCCTGACGCCACGCCTTCCAGCAGGGGCGGATGTACCTCCTGTCGCGCTGCCGAACCTTTCTCATTACTGAAACACAAACACATACACTTCTAGACGATAATTAATGCACAAACTACAGAGGAAACATGAATTTAACACTTGAACGAAACAACCTAGGCTCTGAGTACTTAGTACTTAGTTCTCCCCGTGCTCTTGAGCGCATAGGGCGACGAACTCTTTCGACAGCTGCCTGGCTTGGGCTTTTTCTTCGCACTCCTGTCTAGAAATATTCATAACTTCCAAGTCATTCATAAACGTGCGACGCCACGTGTTTCTTGGGCGGCCTCTTGCTCGCTTTCCTTGCATGGCTGATCTTGGCAGGCGGTGCACCGGCATTCTTAGAATGTGTCCGGCCAGGCGGAGTCGGCGTTGCGCAACGGTTTCGTAGAGGTTGCTCGAGCGGCAGCGTCGTAGTACTTCTTCGTTCGTCAAGCGGTACCGTGTAGCGTATCTTCATTATTTGTCGCAGACATTTGCAGTGGAACGCGCTGACCTGTATGATGATGCTAGCTGACATCTTCCATTTTTCGCTAGCGTACACTGCAGTGGGGACGACTATCGACGAATACAAACGCAGCTTGACGCTATTTGAATCGAACGTTAGCCTCAGCATCTCCGTAACTGCTAATCGTGTTTTCCAAGTAGGTGAAGTTATCCACTACTTCCAAGCGATCCGGTCCTACGTAGATGCCGTCTCCCGAGGTCGTATTTCCTGTGTGCATGACCTTTGACTTTTCAGGACTAATTCGGAGACCGATTTTGCTTGCTTCCTGGCTAAGGCTTCTTTGGAGGGTATCGTTGTCCTCAGCGAATATGGCAATGTCGTCGGCAAAGTCCAGGTCCATAAGGCGACCGCTAGACCAAGGGATTCCTCCTTGTACTTCGGCTGTCGTTCTTCTCAGTATGTAGTCGAGTGCGATGTTGAAGAGCAACGGTGAGAGAACACATCCCTGCCTGACTCCTATTCCCGAGAGTTGTCTTCACGCAACGCGAGTTGTGATATAGACTCCCAAACACCTTGACGAAGGTCGCAGGGACTCCACAGAGACTGAGTATTTCCTACAGCGACTCACGGTGGGCACTGTCAAATGCTTTGAGTGATTACGAAAATAAACAAACATTTAACAAGAACGTTTCCTATCGTTAAAACACCTCAAACAAACATATTTTCCGTAACTGGGGCAGCGCGTATGGAGTTTCCTTACTTTCTTGGCAATTTCTCGTACCAGGCTACTGCTCAAAAAATGCTCGAAATCCACAGATTTTTGTTTCAAAGATCGATCAAAATGTACTTACTGATAGTAACACCTCACAAGAGACGATGTCCACACAAATGAGTGGACACCCGCGCGCGCCAAAAGAGCAGCCGGCCATCGCGCGTATTGGGCTCGAAAATGCCCTCGTCATGAATGTGCTACATCGCTCCTCAAGACGGATGTTGGAAAGCCAGTCTTTCAACAAAATTACGGTTTAATCCGAAAGGCGACGTCTTATCATGGCTTTTTTACCAATACACATTCCTTCTACATCCATATGTGCTCCGTTTATAGGTGCTCGACATGCGTGGCGTAAAGAAGGTAGAGCAGACAGCGATTTTGCAAGCGTATAGGTAAGAATATTCCGTCTAGCTTCCTTCTATAGGATCATCCTTCGAAGTGTCTCTTCTCTTTTCAGGCAAAAGTTTGGAGCAGCCGCTGATGCCACTCCGACGGTGCCTGTTGGAATGGGCAACTCACTGTCCGCTACACAGGCCCTTAACGCAGTCGTGTCCATGGCAGCGGATGGTCTCGCTGAAACGACGAGCATGAGGAGGCTAGAGAAACTTGTAAAGAGGAATTTCTAAAGGCATTTTCTGGTGATTGTCTCGATTGATAGTAGTGAACTTGTTTGCGGGTTATTCTAGCAGAGCATCATCGCCAATCAAAATTTTACACATTCCTTCCCTTAAAAAGTTGTGAATAGAACGTTTACGGGTTTATAAGTTATTTTTCATAGGTGACCGAACTACATTGCTTTATGTGATCTGCGTATATAAGTTCTTTGCTTGAATAAATCGCTTCGCTCTTAATCTCTTTTTTACGAAAGCTCGTTGAGGGTCAAAGAAGTTGCCTCTTATTAGAGGCTCATTTCTTTCGTGCCGCGTTGTCGGCATCCAGTATCGGTAAACTAACAGATTGAAACCTAGGCCCCGTTTGTGGGAAGGTCGGAATCCGGCGTTTACAGCTACAACCTGCTTACAGCTTGTCGACCGGCTCATGATGTGAGTCAGGCGGCGGCTCCGCCCAGGCCCACTGTAAGGCCTATGTTATGCTTCGGCGACGTTATGCTACTCGGGATACTACGCACTGCGTAGCAGCCCGCGTAATACAGCGTTGCCGAAGTATAAAGTAGTAGCACATCACCCAGTGCCATGTAGGTCAATGCCAATCCTGCCTTGTTGTTGGATTATCCAGTAACCAGACGTTCAGCGGCCTCGCGGCCGCCAAACGTCTGGTTGGGGGCTTCGCCCCCAAACTCCGAGTATAGAACACCCGACCGGGTTCTTTTCTTCTTTTGGCCTCTTACTTTCATTTCATTCTCCGAAGTACATGTTCTACTAAGTCCTGAGGAACAGACTGTAAGAGTCTCAAAAGTGCTTAATCTGCGGAAACATAAATGAAACCAATGGGTGTCGGTAGACCGCTCGATACCGCTAAAGGGTTGGGCACACTCGGCAGCGGCTTTAGTGCGACAAAAATGGGGCGGGGCATCGCTCTCAGGCTCAGGATAGCGGTTAAGGATGGTCGTTCTTTCTTTCTCTGGTGTCGGCATTGGACCACTGCCAACCATCGCTCAGCCGATCGGTTGGCTGGTTTGGTTGAGGAAAGGGCTTTCCTATCTTACTTATCTTATCTCTTGCTCAGGAGCGATAGCGTCAGCTTCACGGAATGACCGAGCTCATTCCGTGAAGCTGACGCTTGCAGCGCTGACGATGGGCGTCAACGCTGAAGCAAAGTGTGCCATAAGCGCGCCGCCGCCCCTGACGCAGAGACACGCACTCTGCGTCTGTGCCCTATTCTTCGTCATTGGAGCTGCATCAAGCAGCAGGAGTGTGCCCGGCCCTTAACTGTCCGACAGCAATCATGTTCCTCCGATAACTTTAACCGTTCTCCTTACCCTCACTCTCAACCCCGCCAATACGCCTTAAGGGCTCCGCACACTTCTGCGGCGTTGCCGCAGCCGGCAGCCGGCAAAAGTGGGGCGGAGCCTTCAAGTTGCGGCGCTCCTTCCCACTGTGACGGCCCGTTCTCCGGCGTTGCCGCAGCACGGCGCCGTCGCAGCGAACTCCAGTCGGGACCTACTCGCATAGAAGGAAAGCGCGCTCCGATGAGAGACGCGCACCCGAATGAAGAACTCAGCTGAGAATCTCCATCGTCATCAGCTCTCCGGCAACGTCAGCTCTCCCCAAGGAAACTAAACAAGCGAAACAGCTAAATCCAACACAAGAACGAAAGAAATCAACCCAGACGTCACCCGGATCCTCGAGAAATAGTCAGCTGATAGCCATAATCGATCTCCTAATTTAAAGGACGCATGTGTTTCCACTTCCTGTTCCCCGTCGCGATCGGCTAGAGCGCAGAGTCTCTGCCTGCGGCACTGCCGCACCGACGGCAACAATGATTTCAATCATTGTTGCCGTCGATGCGGCAATGCCGGAAAAGTGTGCTGGTGCGGGACGGTGCCGGCGGCCGCTGCGTCCTTGCCCCATGTTGAAGGATAGGGCTGCGGCAACGCCGCAGAAGTGTGCGGAGCCCTTTACACTTCTGCCGAAGTGAAAAAAATAAAGGCATAGTGGGAGTCAAGTACGCGCACACTTGTCGAACGAAGCCTTTAAAAAGTTTTCTCACGAATGCTGTGCAAAGTATGATCTATGGAACGACTTCTGGATCTGGACGCACGTTGTACGACGTCTGGGTCACGTGTTCTGAATCCGGACGCATGTTGATATCGTCTGTGATACATATGCTGAGCCCCAACGCCCGTGTAACGACGTCAGCGGCACGTCTTCTGAAGCCTGATACCCGTTGGACGATACGGATAAAAAATCATGGTCCTATACTGGTCCCCTCTTCATTGGCCTCCTC
>OX375867.1:12330453-12340453 GCA_947359475.1 Heligmosomoides polygyrus bakeri
CTTCACTGGTCCTCCTTCTTTTCATTCCACACCCCCATTACTGGACCCTCCCCCTGCAGTGGCCCCCCTTAGTGGTCCCCTATTCAGTGGTCCTCCTTTTTTCCACTCCCCCCCCCATTGCTGGACCTTCCCCCTGCAGTGGTCCCCCTGTTCACTGGTCCTCCGTCTTTCCACTCCCCCCCAACCATTGCTGGACCCTCCCCCTGCAGTGGTCCCCTTAGTGGTCCCCTCTTCACTGGCCCTCCTTTCCACTCCCCCCCCCCCCATTGCTGGACCCTCCCCTGCAGTGCTCCCCCTCAGTGGTCCCCTCTTCACTGGTCCTCCTTCTTTCTACTCTCCCCCATTACTGGACCCTCCTTTGCTGGTCCCCCATTACTGATCCCCCTTCACTGGTTACCCATCGGTGACATGTCGTCTGAACCGGGACACCCCTTGTACGATATCGATGAGACCCCTTCTTAATCCAAGCATCCATTCCGCGACATCGGGACACCTCTCCTGAACCTAGACACCCACTGCGCGACATGGGTGACACAACTCCTGAACCTGGACGCCTGTCGAGCGACGGCGGTAACACGTCTTTTCAAACCGTTCGTCCTTTGCGCGACATCGGCGGCACGTCTTCTGACGCACGCGACACGACGTGGGTCACACCTCGTCTCAACACGGACGCCTGTCACTCGACGTCTATGAAAAGCTAGATGGACCGACGGAAGGATGGATGGACAGACGGACGGACAGACGGACGGACAGACGGAAGACGGAAGGAAAGACACAACCGCTTACTCTTATATATATATATATATATATATATATATATATATATATAAGAGACACAACCGCTTGTTCTATATATATATATATATATATATATATATATATATATATATATATATATATATATATATGTATATATATATATATATATATAAGAGTAAGCGGTTGTGTCTTTCCTTCCGTCTGTCCGTCCGTCTCTCCGTCCGTCTGTCCATCCATCCTTCCGTCGGTCCATCTAGCTTTTATAGATCATAGCTCCATCTAGCTGGTTCCATCTAGCTTCTAGTTCTTTTATATATATATATATATATATATATATATATATAGTAGGATATTTATCCAGTAATAAACACAAAGCCGTGTACTATTGAACCACGAAAGCTTATTCGAACCGTGATGCAGTTCGAATCGCAGCTCATTTCCGTTCATGAACAAATGACTTAGGGAGAAACCATCCTACTCGGATTTTCAAAGAAATGAGGATCCACGCCGTTTAATCCAGGTTTAGACCGGCCATAAGTCATTAGGCGCAAGTCCATTCGAGGGGTGCACCTGATCATCTTTCAAGAACCACGGCAGGAATGAAAAACGTGCAACATAAAGTACAGCCATGTTTATCTAATGTCCTCTACTCTTGAGCAATTGTCGAATGGGTGTCTAACCAGGATACTATCTCAACGGTAGGTCGGAGCGGCACACGTGTTGTATATGCACAGGATCGCTTCCCTCTGGGAAACAACAAACTGCGGGTATCTCGACCCCAAGTAAATTCTGCGAAGAGTAATGGACGACGGAGGTTGGGCCGTTTTCGGCGTTACTCCTCTGCCTGCACGAAGCTCAAGTTGGCTGGAAACAGCGATGACGAGCGAGCGGTGGTGGCGCAGTGGGCCTATGGGCGGCGCAATCCCCGTGATCGCTGTTTCCAGCCAACTTGAGCCCGCCCTCCGCGTGCAGGCAGAGGGCTAACACCGCCAACGGCTCAATCCCGTCGTCCCTAACTCTGCGCAGAGTTCTATTGGGGTTCGCTGCAGAATAGGTATGAACACCTCGCGACTGGGCGACGCGACGTCGCTCGATCGACATGGCAGATTATCACTACGTAGCGTCTCGCCGCAATGCTGCTCTGAACGCCCCTAATAATGCATGCCCGGTGGAGGGTGTCGTGCCCCGGGCTGGCCGCCACCGGCATCGGTGACGCTGGTCCAGAGCCGAGGCCACGTGTGTGGCAGATCGGTGGAGACTTACAGCACGCTAATGCTCTTACCTTCCAGCCACGCCGCACCAACTACGTAGGACCCTGCTGCCCCAGCCGAACCATTAGGATGAAACTGCGATGGACTTTAGCTCCCCGGCGCCTACGACTCCGCGGCTTCCCCGCACGTCTCTGCGCCTTCCCTTCTCACATAGTATTGCGATCAATAAAGATGGCGGTATTCACCAGTCTTCACGCAGCTCCCGCTGAGAAGAGATTTCGATGAGAAGAATATACAGATTTACCATCTTCACATTACTACTTCATAAGACAATTATATCTACGAGTCACGCAACTCCCGCCTACACTCTCTAGGGGAATATCAACAGCAGTCCGCTAGGGTCCGGCGAGGTCCTGCCTGGGGCGTGTGCCCACGAGGCGGTGCTCCTCGCCTCGCACCTGCGGTTACCTCCTCCTGGCGTCCATGCCAGGGTAGATCCTCCTCTTCCCCGGCCTTGCGCTCCTCGACACTGCGGTGGAATCGGCTCAATCCAGACTTCGTGACGTCCAGCGGATGTTGACGAGAGAGGACGGCGACCGGACACGACCGTCCGGGGCGGCGGCAGGCGGGAAAAGTGACGCCCGCGCGCGTGTTCATACTTCGTCGCAGCGAATCGACGCTGTGTATTCGACAGGCGTGCTCGGCGGGACCAAGAGGGCGCAGAGACTCTGCGCCCTTCAAGAGTCGTGGCGAAAGTCACGACAGAGGGTGAGGAGGTGAAAAACACGGCAGAATGAAACAAAACCTGGAGCAAATTCAAACAATTGCGCCATCGCATCGCACAGTTAGGGGGTCGACGCGCAGTCGCCTTGACAAGGGGGAACACACTGACGCGGAAGCTTTGGAGGATTTATTGTTTTAACCGAGAGCATCAGGTGACTTCCCCCCTACCAAAATTGAACTTGTACCAGCAAATAGTATAAGGGGCAACTAATCCTGCCTTTAGAGGTCAGATTTAGGTATGTTGGTAGCAATTAAACCCGTGGGTATGCGGATTATAAGGAATAGAGATGAATACTTCATCGCGGGTATCTCTACCTCTTATACCCGCGCGTTGGTCGTTGATAAATCTGGTCCCTGTGTGTGACGCGTCGTCTGAATCCAAATGTACGTGACGCGAACTTGGCATGGTGTTTCTAAGGGCCCGTTTACACTTCGACGCCGAGCGACGCGACGCCACGTACAGTGGTCATATTGATTGAGCGACGCGATCGATCAATTTGGCCACTTTACATACGGTCGCGTCGCTCGGCGTCGAAATTGTAAACGGGGCCTTAGGGGTCGTTTAGTGTGCGCGCGACGAGCGACGCGATGCACGTGTAGTGGCCCAAATTGATGGAGCGACGTGATTAATCAATTCGGCTGCTACACATGACATCGCGTCGCGCGTCGCTCGCACACTAAAGAAGGGCTAAACGACCCTTTACACTTATGCCGAATCGTGGCGCATATCGGACGAGGTCTATGACAGGCCTTTGGAATCCCAACGCACGTGGCATGACGTTAACAGGACCTACGTCGTAACACGGCTTCTGAATCCTAGTGCACGTGGCACGACATCTGACAAGCAAAGGTTCCCAACTCATGGTGACCTTTTGCGATGCTATTTTGACAGGATGCAGAGCCACGTGAGCGAACTCCAGATTTACAACTAGTTTTTGCTGAACGCTTTTCTACAGACCGGAAAAAGAGATGTGGTGACGGTTCCGCAACACTCATCAACCTCTACGACACCCACGAGATAAGCTTCGGTGGCGTAGTCGGTAGGAGTGTCGCTTCACAGTACACCGGCGGGCTTTTGAGTTCGAGTCCATGTACTGCCGATAATGTTGCAGATACTAGTTTGTTGTTATTACGCCTTCTCATGGTCACATGAGTCAATTTTAGACCATCAGAGCTTAGACATGAATTGAACACTTAAATGAAAGAAGTTGGTTTGGTGTGAAACAGGGTGTCAAAGAGGCAGATGATTGTTGCTCACATGTTTTTACACCTCTTTTCTGGTCTTTAAAAAAGGGTCAAGTAAAAGCTAACTGTAATTCTGGACTCCGCTCACACTGCCCTACATCCTGTCAAAATAGCATCGCAAAAGTTCACCATGAATTGGGAACCTTTCCTTGTGAGATGCGAATACTGGATCCTAGCGCACGTCGCACGATGTTGGCACGTCTATACGTCTATCACGCGCCCTCTGAATCCACACGCCTGTTGCACGACATCGATGGCACGTCTTCTGAGTCCAGGTCCTGGTGATACGACGTCTTGGAGACGACTCGGACAGATGACGGATGGCAAGAGTTAGCCAACAGGCAGTCCGTGCAGATAGCCAGATACTTCCCGCAAGGCTTGTGCACTACCTCGAATGTGTGTGTGTGAGATCAATGTGCACACCGGCAACAGATGGGGAGGGAAACCCGTTGCGCTTTCCCGGCGTGAAGGGAAACTCCCCAGCGAACCCTTAATATTGGATTAACACGTGTTCAAGCTTTATTTAGCTTCTATTTTCCAAAAGCGAGTTCTGAGCAGTCGGCCTCGCAGATAAAATGGAGTTGCCTTCCGCAAAAATTGTCGTTCCAAACGTCCCAAGTATACTGAGCACCCGAGAAAATCTGAAATTCCGTTGTCATGCAATGACGTCGGTTCAACAATTACAGGGTGCACCATAAATATGGTCACTTTTTTCACGCGTCATTTTTTGTGTTTCTTTGTAATCGTTTTTGTGTTTTCATTGGTTTTGGATTCCACGTGTAATCTTAAACATATATAGTGTTTTTGCATCTCCACACTGCTTCATTCAGAAACGGTAAGGTCTTGTACCCAAAGAGGCGCAATCTTGGGTTTGAGAAGGACAGGACTTTCTGTTCCCAACATCGCTCGTCTACTGAAGCTGCACAAGAAGACAGCCTATCGCTGTGTGGAACGTAGCTCTCTCGTTGATCGTTCCCGACTTGGACCGTATTCCCCAAACATATGACTTATGGTTCACCTACGCGATCTCCGGTATCCCGACCTGGCCGTTGGTAGCTACTAACAGTCTTCAAAAAATCGTGAAAGAACGAATCAAGCGGAATCCGCGACGCAGCATGAGAAAGATGGCATCCGAAGTCAAGATATCGGCTACGACAAGGAAGCGAGTTGTTAAGAATGAGCTTGGACTTGTAAGGGTCTGGAAATGCCAGAACCGTATTCTCCAGATCTATGACCTATGGTTTGGCACTGAGACTATTTAAGGCAGCCGCCGCCGTCGACGAAAGAGCTCTCACCACGCCGACCACGCCACTCCAGGACACCGACAACCGACGGACCTCGACCAGCACGCCGCCGACGAACCCCGCCGGCCTGGCCAGCCAGCCTGACCGTCGCCGCCGCCTACCGTGCCGTCATCGACACCGTCCACCTGCCTCCCGTCACCTCTGGGCCTCGCCGTTTCCGACCACAATCCATCAATAAATCATTATAGGCTAAGCGTGTCGCTGCACTTGAGCGCCAACTGCCCGAACTCTTACTGACTATACCCCTACAAGTTCCGTCAACTGCAGGGGACTGACGCCTGCACAAATGGAAGGAAGAAGACACATATGAAGAAGAAACAATGTCGAAGACTCCCTCGAGTGGCACGACCACTGCCACTCGAGGAGTCTTCGACGAGGCTCTTCACCGATGAGAAACATTTCTAAATTGAGTAGTCTGTTATCCACCAAAACTCGCGATTATTAGCCGGTGGCGATGTCCGTTCCTCCACGTGGTGCCACTGAAAACTGTTCGCTTCTGCGAGCTAAGCTAATCACGGACATTCGAGTACAGGCGACAGGCCCTACTGACAGGCCGGCCTATGGAGATCCCATGTCACATCACATGGTTGATGACGTTAAGTGAGTATCGAGATAATGCTACGGCGTCCGCGGGAGCCGACGCGCACTCGCAGAGCCCGGCGAGTGTGAGAAGTATGCGAGGGTCTCTGATGTGAGGACGGCATCGGGGGGGGGGGGGGGAACTGAGCTAGTCCGAAAGTTCCGTAACGTAGGCAAGTCCCGCGTAGCTACGCTGAATGTGTGTACGTTGACGGGCCGCTCGTGCGAGTTGGCAGAAGCACTGGAGCGAAGACGAGTCGACTTATGTGTGGTACAGGAGACGAGGTGGTCCTGTTGTAAGTCGAGGGAAATAGGCCGAGGTTTCAAGGCCATTCTGTGCGGCAGTCCCAGGACCACCAGCGGAGTTGGTGTAATCGTCTCCGAACGTTTCCGACACGCGATTGTAGACGTGAAACGTTTTAATGACCGCTTGATGAAGGCCGTAGTCGCTGCTGAACAGCGTATGCATCATTTCTTCTCTGCGTACGCTCCGCAGGCCGGCTGCTCTGAGAGAGCCAAGGATGAGTTTTGGACCCTGCTTGATGAAAAGACAGCAGAGGTACCGTCAGAAGACGCTGTCGTTATCGCAGGTGACCTCAGCGGTCATGTGGGGACTGCGAAAGATGGTCACAGCTGTCACGGCGGTTTTGGATATGAAGCACGTAACGCTGATGGTGAGCGAATCCTTGAGTATGCGGACTCGCATAAACTCATCATCACCAACACCGTATTTCGAAAGCGTGGCTTGATAGCAGCGTTGGCTTGATACGTTGCATATGGACCTGAAGGTTGCTGGTATGGACCTGAAGGTCGCCACTTTACGCGATCAAGCATTTGATCGCGTAAAGTGGCGTCACCACACCAGAATAGCGGACCCCGCCTCGAAGCGGGACAAACGCTGAAGAAGAAGAAGGCTCGCGATTATTAGCCGAAAGTGGTGAGAATGCAGACAGGGAAGGAAAATTCGTTCACAGAAACTCTCATGCAGTTTCCTTCATGGGTTGGGCCGGAGTTTGCGCCAAAGACGGACACCAATCGTTTTTGTTGAAAAAGGAGCCAAGATCAACACCGATGTCTACATGAACGCCAATCTGAAGAAAAAATTGCTTCCCTAGGCTCAATAACGCTTTGGAAGTACAATATGGACCTTTCAGCAGGTCGGCACACTCGCTCATACTTCCAAGAAGACTCATAATTGGTGCACGAGGAATCTGCCCAACTTCATCCCTGCTTCTGAGTGGCCTCCAAACTCGCCAGATTTGAATGTTATCGACTACTGCCTTTGGTCTATTCTGGAGGAAAAAGCCTGCACTAAAAGGCGCACTACGATACAAGGACTGAAATCCTCACTGGAAAAAGCATGAAAGAAATTCCGCAGGCAACCCTGCGTGCCCGAAACGTCTGCAGGCTGTCATTCGTGCTGTAAGGACACTGAAAGTGCACCAGAGAACAGCCGCCGCTCACTTTCCTCAAGTGACCATAAATCAACGAAGCTAAAAGGACACCAAGAACCAACCAACGTACACTCGCCGAAAACAACAGTAAATCATAGAAGTTCAAGTGATGACTGTGCAGCCGCTCCCAAATACGAAGGACAACTGAGCAGGGAAACCAGAACCCCAAAGGTCGATTTATGACACACCAAGCTGCAACAGTTGACCGCGGACCACGGAAAAGACCGTAGGAAAGTAAGAGAAAAGATTCCGGACAGTTGTTAGGTCCAGCGCTCCTAAAACCGAATAAAAGGAGCTCCTAAAACACCAGAACACAGAAGATCGCCGCCACTGAGGTGAGGCCACCGGCCTCCACCTTCTACTTCCTATCATCTCTCTCTTTTCTCTCATCCTTGTTTCATCCTTGTTCTACATTCACGATGATGCTCTTTTCTTCCCCGTCAAACTCCGATCCTCGACTCCTTACCCGGGCCCGGCACTCCCCACGGGTGGCCTTCGGCCACCTTCCTGCTCTCCTTTAAATCTTCCTTTTCTACCTCTTCTTCCTTAATCTTCCCCTTCTTCTCCTACAACGTCCTTTATTCCCCATTCACATTCTTTTACTCTTGATCTCCTTCTTCCGTGCCACGTTTGCTATTTGCTCTCCATAAATCCACATAGTAGTGTTGTAGTCCGATAATAAATCCTTAGTAAAATACGAGTCTCGAGCACACTTCGATGCCTTTGCTGCGGCAGCAATGATAAAGGATATCAGAGGCAGCAGCTCGATGATATGATCGGGAACTGCATCCCCAATCAAGCCTCCAGCAGCAGCGTCCTTACATTGCCAAGGGAGGTCATATTGAACGATATCCATTCTGTTGTTATTGTTGTTAGAAGATGTTTTGTTGTGATCAAAACTCTTGCACCGAAAGATATCCATTCTGTTTGTTAATTAGATTGCTGTTAAATTGTTGATGAAATTTCGCTATTTCATGATAAATTCCGCGTGAGTAATTCGCTTTCTATTGAGTGGTCATATTTATGGCGCACCCTGTATATACCAATAACGGATCTTACATGTACACATTCTTCACCATTGTCACTATCGGATGGATTGATTGAGCTGAAGTGTTGGTATTTACAGCTCGCACCGCTTTCCCATGCAAATGTTGGGTTATGCGGTGCTATCCGACGCAGTCCAATCCATGTATCGCCTTCTTTTTCCCAAGCGTGGTGTACAAGGGCAACCACTGAAACGGGTCTTATTTTCCATTTAATGTCCAATTGGCCGCTTTTGAACGCTTTTCAAATCGAACTAGACACGCTTCGATAGAATATATCATGACATTCTGCGAGCAATTATTATACTATTCGCCTGTGAAGTGTTTTAGGCAAATGGGGACACTGGATTTCATTAAACTATTAGGATCGAATATGATCGAAAAATTTTGCAGAAGTATTGCAACAAATAACACGACAAGCACAATTGCAACTAATAGCATACTCACTAGGAAGGTCAACGAGATGACCGTGAAGTTTCTCAAAGCTGCTTATATAGGGTTGTGGGGCGTTGTCTGGGAAGCACCATAGTGGTTTCCAAATTTCCTGCGGACACCTGGGTAGGTCAAGAATGGCAGAAAACTGTACCGCTTCAGTGCGGGCCGATAACGCAAAGCTGAAGCCTGGAATACCCTTGTTGTGCTCGGAAACAGTCCTGTGAAAAGTTTGGAGCTTTAATCAATCATCGGTAGAACGTGGAATTTGATAAATTCCTACTAGAAGCGAGAAGGCACATTCACGGGAGGCACTCAGTAGCAGGGCCCCATCGACTGGATGGCCGACGAGGTAGAGAACAATGTTCAGTTTTCGCGTTTCAACCTTTTCTCTCTTGCGGGATGTGAGCCAAGCTAGCCTTCGTCGATTAGATATGGCCATTGAACCGTGCTTGTCTTGTTGGGTCCCTCGTTAGTTGCTATCCCTTTCTAATTTTTCTGTGAGTTTTAGGGGTATGTATCGTAGTAATCTTGTAGTGAGCATAATCGACTATTATTTTGATCCATCAGTGGTGCTTCCCAGACAACGCCCTACAACTCTATATAAGTCACTGCATAGGTCGCTTTGAGAAACTCCACCGTCACCTCGTTGACCTTCCTCGTCAGTCAATTATACAAACCCCCTCAAATCTAATGATAAGATGGCACTATTGTACTTTACGGACTCCAGAGGACGAGGAGAGGTTGAAAAAAATTTTCGCTCAAACTTCGCCTATGGGGGTTATTTGGGGTGCTGATGACGAATGTGACATCCGTTTTTAAAATTTCGGCCGATTACGGTAGGTTACGATAGATGCGAGTGACTAAGACTGCCAAGGTCATGATCACCGATTTCGCCCAAACTTCGCCTAGGGGGGTTATTTGGGGTGCTGATGACGAATGTGACATCCGTTTTTAAAATTTCGGCCGATTACGGTAGGTTACGATAGATGCGAGTGACTAAGACTGCCAAGGTCATGATCACCGATTCCGCTCAAATTTCGCCTAGGGGGTTATTTGGGGTGCTGATCAAGAATGTGACATCCGTTTTTAAAATTTCGGCCGATTACGGTAGGTTACGATAGGTGCGGGTGACTAAGACTGCCAAGGTCATGATCACCGATTTCGCCCAAACTTCGCCTAGGGGGGTT
>OX375867.1:12345453-12352953 GCA_947359475.1 Heligmosomoides polygyrus bakeri
GCTGATCGCTGAAGGCGCCGAAAATCGGGCGCGAAGAAGTGACAAGAGAGAATCGCCGCTAGTTCTGGGGCAGAGTGTGTTTCTTTTAGCTCTGGCAGCTGATCGCCGTCCCGAGAAGGACTGCCGTATCTCCGAAAACTCGGATTCTGCCGGTGTCAGTCGTCGTTTCAGCCGTAACTGTTTTATTGACTCATCTTGTTCCTCGTGTATCGTCATTCGCTCATTTTTCTGTGTTGTGTTACGCTTCCACGCTTCCACGATAAACGTTGTTTCTGATTACCCGTATCCCGTTCATTCGCTGACTCGCAGTTTTTGGATGTGCAATATTTCACCTTGGTTTCATTCCAAAAAAACAAAACCTGTGTTTAAGATATGATGCAGGCGCTCAGTAGCTCATGGGGAGGTGGGAACGTGTAACACATTTTCACTTCGCCCTGTTGGCCCTCTGCCGCTTGCAGAGGCTGACAAGTTTATTATTAGACAGATGAAGTGTCACGGATTTTGCACGACTATCGATCGGAGATCGCGTTCCGAAGCGTCAATGGAGTGTTCACGTATCAGGCAGAGACGCAGAGGAGCGTGCCTTTGCGGACCTGTGCGTGCCTCTGTGGGCCTGTGCAGGTTCAAGCCGAGTCCGCCTGTACCCAAGCTGCATCTTTGCACATACGCTCATTTATTTGGAAGTACCCAAAAAAGGTTCTGATAGCATTCTTTGTGTGTGTGGAACACATCACTACCGAAACTACCGTAGATTTTGGTCATGATTCAAATATGTGCATAGTCAGTCGATACGGGACACAGAGTATAGCAACCTGCGCAACAGTGTCGCCGACCGCGTCGCCGATGCTCCGCCGACAGTGTCGCAGAGGGTGTTATACTCCCGTCGCCGACACTGTGGCCGACAGTGTCGGCGACAACTTGTCGCCGTGCCACCTATAACGGGATGTGTGCTACCCCTGGTCCTCTTGCTGGGTCCACCCCGCTCCACTAACCCCCGAGAGTCTAGTGGCTGCTTCACGTGCATTATGTTGCATGTACCGGACATTACAACTATTATTTACATGTGTGCATAAGGTGGAATCCCTTATCGGGATTGCACCGGGACCAGTAAGGGGGTCAATAAGGGAAACAACGAAAAAGACCAGTAGCCGTATTCGTGAAGCGATGTGAGCGGGAAGGTAAGCGAGATCTTTTCGCTATCGCTCCATTCCCTTCTCGGTCTCCAAGTACGCGGTTGGTTTTCATGTTCACACTCGTTTCATGAATAGCCATTCCAGCTCCCGACGAGGTCGCTTCTCGTAGGAAGCCAGCAACGTTCCCGGGAACGTTCATTAATACGGCCACAGGAAGTTGGACCAGGAAAAGGATACCAGCGGGGAGGGGGCAGCAAGCAGTAAGAGGGATCCAGTAAGGAGGAAAGGTATCCTGATCGGATTCGTGTTGCAGACGTCCTGTCACAAGCGCCCGCGTTCAGAAGACCTGTAGCCGACGTCGCGCCACGAGCAAACCTTGTTAGTGACGTGAACGAGCTGCAAAAACTGAAATAGGCATATTTAAAAAGGCGGAGGAGCAATTCGTTTGCCGTAGCAGCGTACTTCCTCTGAAGGGCCTGCTCGACGACTCGTTAATGGCAGCAAGACGGCATGCCGCAAAACTCGGTTGCAAGCCTTATGGAGACACAGGTTTGTGACGACGACTTTTCTTACTCCTTTTCCCCAATATAGCTTCATTGAGGTAGACCGGGAATTACTCAAGTGCATTCTTGCCAGGTATGACTATAAGACCTCGAACGACTTACCGGCGCCATTGGTTTCTATTCCTTCCTCGTACAATAGTTGGTATGATCATTGTGGAAAGAATACGCAAATGAACCACCTTACCGTTGTGCTGTCACATAACAAAACCCGCTGATACTGAGCGAGTTTAGATAATTTTTCGCCTACTGCTATCTCCTTAGCGTTCATTTTGGAAGCATCAGGTGTAAGAGCGGCTGTTTCTGAACTGCCAGAAATAGGATGTGGACTTCAAACAACATTCCGGCGATTTCTACAGATGAACGGAAAACTCGATAATGTGTTAACTTGAAAAAAGTCAACAACGTTAGACTAAATTATTCGAAGAACAAGCCTCAGAAGACGTCGGCATCCCAGTACAGGAGGACAAAGGTAACGGACCTCCTTATAGATCAAAGCGAGCCGAAAAAGACGTAAATAAGCACATGCAGGAAGAATCGAAGGCGCAACACTTGTTATAAGGGGAGGTGAGGTGCAGTGTTGTAACGACTTTTTGGCACGATGCAAGGAGGAAGGGGCAGCCCATCAGTACTGAAACACAAGTTCGAGGTGACGCGACATTTCCCACGTGTGAATGAGTTTTTATCCGTTTGGTTGGCCCATGACGTGCTGTTTGATCTAGGCCCCTCTCGCTGCAGCTTGATTTAGACGTACGTACGCGTCTGTCTGCGTACAATGTGGGAAATTCCAGTGACCATATCCGACTGCTACGCTCAAGGCGGTCGAAGCCCATGAGCTGCCCCCCTCCCCTCCACCGTCCACTCCGTTTTTCTTGGTTAGTATAAGTCGCATGCACACTCGGCAGCGGCGGCAGAGGCAGCCGTGATTAAGCAATTAAGCATAGGAGCATCGATTTGGCGGGAATCGATGCCCCTATGCATAATCACGGCTGCCGCTGCCGCAGCTGACGAGTGTGCATGCGGCCATCGTTTCACAAGTGTTCCGCCGCACGCCGCGCCTAAGCCCGAGTTTATACTTGCGCCGCTGCGCGGCGCGGCACGATGGTTGAGATACATATCGACGCGACGGCGCGAAAAATCGATATCTATGGCGACCATCACGCCGCGTGGCGGCGCAAGTGTAAACCAGGCCTAACGACATCTCTCGCACTTGCGCGCTTCGCGTGAGCTTGCAATATCACTCACCTACGGAAAGGCCTTTGGTACACTCCTGCGTCGCGCAGGGCAGGGTCGTGCTGTGAGTGCCAAATCAATTTTTGTAAAACTTAAAATCCTGTTGCGTACTTTTCATGAATTCGTTCTTCACTTCCGTAAGTTTTTCATAGGCGTTCTATCCGTACCGTCCAGTAACGTCACTGTTTTGTAATGCTCAGTAATTCTGTGCAACGCTTATATATCCTACTATATATAAAAGAGTAAGCGGTTGTCTGCCCGCCCGTACGTCTGTCCATCCGTCTGTCTGACGGTCCATCTGGCCTTCCACTGACGTCGAGTAACAGGCGTCCGGATAAAGAGAGGTGTCAACCGCGTCGTGTCGCTAGCGTCAGAAGACATGTCAACGATGTCGCGCAAAGGGCGTTCGGGTTGAGAAGGCATGTCAACCATGTCGCGCAGTGGGTGTTTGAGTTCAGAACAGGCGTCACCGATGTCGCTGAAGGGGTGTCCGGATTCAGACGACGTGTCACCGATTTTGCGCGAGTGGTGTCCCGATTCAGACGACGTGTCGTATAATCACGGCTGTCATCAGTGAAGAGGGGGCCAGTAAAGAGGAGACCAGTAAAGGGCGCACCAATGGGTGACCAATGAAGGGAGGTCCAGTAAGGAGAGGGGACGATAAAGGGACCAGTGAAGAGGAGACCAGTAAGAGGTGCTGAGGGACAGTGAAATGGGAAACCAGGAGACCAATGAAGGGAAGACCAGTAAAGCTGGGCGCAGTAACGGAGGACCAGTTAAGGAGAGGAGGCATCAGCAAAGGGAGACAAGTGAAGCTGTGGGGTGAAGAGGGGAAAAGGACCAGTGGAGGCAGGACCAGTAAGGGGGAACCAGTAGGGAGGGGGCAGTAAACGGGAACCAATAAAGGGGGTCCAGTAAGCGGTAGAGTAAAGAGAGGGGGCAGTAAGGGGGACTAGCGAATAGCGAGGGGGACCACTGAAGGCGAATCAGAGTTTTTTCCTCAGTATCGTCTAGCGCGTATCGGGCTTCAGAAGAGGTGCTATAAGCGTTGTGCCACGTGTGTCGGGGTGAAGAATACGTGTCATAGACGTCGTGGCGACGTCGTTACATATGCGTCGGGCTCAGCAAATTTGTCACAGACGTTATGCAACATGCGTCTGGATTTATAACATGTGATCCAGACGTCGTACAGCGTGCGTACAGATCTAAAAGACGTTCCACAAATCATACTTTTTATAGCATCCGTGAGAAGACTTTTTAAAGGTTTCTTCCGATGAGTGTGCAAGTACTTGACTCTCACTACGCCTTTTTTAATTTTTTTTTCACTTTGGCACAAGGGACGTGACGGGACGTGGTGGGGTGGGGGTAGGGAGGATGACTAAAGGAATCGGAGGAATATTATTGCCGTTGGACAGTTAACGATATCAAGCGGTCCACCAATACCGATCGGTTTCATTTAAGGCTTGAGCACACTTCGCTGCCTTTGCTGCTCAGCAAATCAGGCAGCAGCTCGATGATATTTTTCATCATTGCTGCCGCAGCAAAGGCAGCGAAGTGTGCTCAAGCCTTGAACGTAAGAAGGCCTAGAGAAGAAAAATCACCGTCGGTGGTGCTCTATTCTCGGGGTTTAGGGGCGAAGCCCCCAACCAGACGTTTGGCCGCCGCTAGGCCGCTGAACGTTTGGGGGCCATATGCTCGTCTACCCCGAGTCTCATCCGATGGTGGATCGGGTGTGATAAGATATACCGATATTGATTGATATTCCCCCAACGGGGGAGCACGAGCATACGGCCCCTGGTAGGACAAGTGGCAGCTGGATCATCCAAATGGGCAACGTCTACTGAGTCGCCAGGCACGTCGCACAGCTACAATCTCCCCATCCCCACACTTCCCCCAACACACTCATCCAGCACTGCATCTCCAGGCGCGTTTGACAACGTGTTCGGCACGTCTACTCAGTGGCCAGGCACTTGCACAACTACAACCCCCATCGCCACACTTCCCCCAACACACTCATCCAGCACCGCATCTCCAGGCGCGTTTGGCGACGTGTTCGGCACGTCTACTGAGTGGCCAGGCACTTGCACAACTACATCCCCCATCCCACACTCTTCCCCCCCCCCCCAACGCACTCCTCCAGCACTCCTGTGCAAACAAACAAGCAGACAGACAAACAAACGGCCGTTCTCGCTTATATATAGTAGGATATTGCAGTGGATTTCTAGCACAACATTCTATCCTACCGTGAATTGAACATCGAAAAACTCACGCCAAGTCCATACTTGTCGAAGTGGTCGTTACCGGTATCGGCAATCACGGAATTAAACGATTTATTACATAACACACAATATTAGCGTTAAAATGAGGGTTAGGGCTGAGATCTAACCAAATTCTGCCGATGCACTCCATGGAGTCGTGGGGTCGATGTGCAGGCTTGTGTGTGTGTGTGTGTGTGTGTGTGTGTGTGTGTGTGTGTGTGTGTGTGTGTGTGTGTGTGTGTGTGTGTGTGTGTGTGTGTGTGTGTGTGTGTGTGTGTGTGTGTGTGTGTGTGTGTGTGTGTGTGTGTGTGTGTGTGTGTGTGTGTGTGTGTGTGTGTGTGTGTGTGTGTGTGTGTGTGTGTGTGTGTGTGTGTGTGTGTGTGTGTGTGTGTGTGTGTGTGTGTGTGTGTGTGTGTGTGTGTGTGTGTGTGTGTGTGTGTGTGTGTGTGTGTGTGTGTGTGTGTGTGTGTGTGTGTGTGTGTGTGTGTGTGTGTGTGTGTGTGTGTGTGTGTGTGTGTGTGTGTGTGTGTGTGTGTGTGTGTGTGTGTGTGTGTGTGTGTGTGTGTGTGTGTGTGTGTGTGTGTGTGTGTGTGTGTGTGTGTGTGTGTGTGTGTGTGTGTGTGTGTGTGTGTGTGTGTGTGTGTGTGTGTGTGTGTGTGTGTGTGTGTGTGTGTGTGTGTGTGTGTGTGTGTGTGTGTGTGTGTGTGTGTGTGTGTGTGTGTGTGTGTGTGTGTGTGTGTGTGTGTGTGTGTGTGTGTGTGTGTGTGTGTGTGTGTGTGTGTGTGTGTGTGTGTGTGTGTGTGTGTGTGTGTGTGTGTGTGTGTGTGTGTGTGTGTGTGTGTGTGTGTGTGTGTGTGTGTGTGTGTGTGTGTGTGTGTGTGTGTGTGTGTGTGTGTGTGTGTGTGTGTGTGTGTGTGTGTGTGTGTGTGTGTGTGAACACCGGCAACAGATGGGGAGGGAAACGCGTTGTGCTTTCCCGGCGTGAAGGGGAACTCCCCAGCGAACCCTTAATATTGGATTAACACGTGTTCAAGCTTTATTTAGCTTCTATTTTCCAAAAGCGAGTTCTGAGCAGTCGGCCTCGCAGATAAAATGGAGTTCCCTTCCGCAAAAATTGTCGTTCCAAACGTCCCAAGTATCCTTAGCATTCGAGAAAATCTGAAATTCCGTTGTCATGCAATGACGTCGGTTCAACAATTACAGGGTGCACCATAAATACGGTCACTTTTTTGACGCGTCATTTTTTGTGTTTCTTTCTAATCGTTTTTGTGTTTTCATTGTTTTTGGATTCCACGTGTAATCTTAAACATATATAGTGTTTTTGCATCTCCACACTGCTTCATTCAGAAACGGTAATGTCTTGTACCCAAAGAGGCGCAATCTTGGGTCTAAGAAGGGCAGGACTTTCTGTTCCCAACATCGCTCGTCTACTGAAGCTGCACAAGAGGACAGTCTATCGCTGTGTGGAACGTAGCTCTCTCGTTGATCGTTCCCGACCTGGACCGTATTCCCCAAACCTATGACCTATGGTTGACCTACGCGATCTCCGGTATCCCGACCTGGCCGTCTGGTAGCTACTAACAGCCTTCAAAAAATCGTGAAAGAACGAATCAAGCGGACGCAGCATGAGAAAGGTGGCATCCGAAGTCAACGTATCGGCTACGACAATGAAGCGAGTTGTTAAGAATGAGCTTGGATTGTAAGGGTTTGGAAATGCCAGAACCGTATTCCCCAAACCTATGACCAATGGTTGACCTACGCGATCTTGCCATAGGACTGACGGAGACTATTTAAGGCAGCCGCCGCTGTCGACGAGAGAGCTCCCACCACGACGACCACGCCAGCCGCTCCTCGACTGCCGCCGCTGCAGGACGCCAAAACCGACGGACCTCGTCGGCCTGGCCAGCCAGCCTGACCGTCGCCGCCGACGCACCTCTGGGCCTCGCCCCACGGTCCATCAATAAATCGTTATATGCGAAGCGTGTCGCTGCACTCGAGGGCGAACTGCCCGAACTCTTACTTACTCCTACAAGTTCCGTCTACTGCACGGACTGACGCCCGCACAGATGGAAGGAAGAAGAAAAAATGTCGAAGACTCCTTCGAGTGGCACGACCACTGCCACTCGAGGAGTCTTCGACGAGGCTCTTCACCCGATGAGAAACATTTCTCAATTGAGCAGTCTTTTATCCACCAAAACTCGCGGTTATTAGCCGAAAGTGGTGAGGATGCAGACAGGAAAGGAAAAATCGTTCATAGAAACTCTCATGTAGTTTCCCTGGTCGTTTGGGCCGGAGTTTGCTCCACGGGACGGACAC
>OX375867.1:12357953-12389002 GCA_947359475.1 Heligmosomoides polygyrus bakeri
AGAGCAAATTATACTCTTTCGAAAGCTTATAGTGCTATGCAAGAGAGCGCCAGCGAAATCCGCAATGAATCGTTGAGAAAAACGGCGGGACTTATGGGACAACCTAATATAATAGTTGTTTTCAGTTCTGCCTTCGTTGTCATAGAGTCAAACTGGAGTGCACCCCTTCCCCTACTATGATAGATCCAGCTTGCTTGCGGTCCCGCAGCGGCCACCACTTTTGCGCGGACTCAGAAGTGAGCTCAAAGATCACTTTTCCAAAAATGTGTAACGAATTGGATCGTATTTGAAGACTGCAATCTGAGTAAAGATACTATAAGCTCACGTGATAGAATGCGGTTTTCTTCGTCATTACAGACTGTTGCAAGATGGCCACTTTTTCTTGTTCTGCATACCTTTTCAGCATTCTCGTATGTGGTTGGTTGGCAGTACTTCTGAAACTTGCTGATTTCTGGAACACTCGAATTCTGACAATAACAAGGTCTTATGTGAAATGTGCAGACCCTGACGCACTTTCCGTTGAACAGCGGAACCCAACCAGAACACGGATATGAATCCTCTTCTTTCGGTGTATTACTTAGATCAAAGTACGTCGACTGCGCTTCTGACTCCACGACCACCGTCACGAACATCATTATTGTAAGCCAAAACCTGAAACCTGAACATTGTTTGCTTGCCATGCAAGTGTGTATCAGCTGATGATTTCCATTTTAAGCAAGAAACTTGAATACTAATGCGAACTTAGTAAATGCTTTGAATGCGCAGCCAACGATCTCGTAAACCACACTTTCCTTAAACACTGCTTTAAGTTGAGTGATGGTGTCGCGTGTTATACCGCATATGCCGCATCAATGTTATACCATTTTCATGCCAAATTAGACAGTCTTCTAACTAGGGAAGGGTTTCGACCTCCCATGGAACTTCAAGATGAGACCAGGATCATTAGAAAGAGCTCGGATTGCTGATTACGAATGTGGGAGTTAAAATTACAAAATGAAATTCCTGAGCGAGTTATGGCCTGCCTGTGGTGAGGCCCGTCGCATTCGGCAGGCCATAACTCGCTCAGGAATTTCATTTTGTAATTTTAACACCCACATTCGTAATCAGCATTCCGAGCTCTTTCTAATGATTCTGGTCTCATCTTGAATTTCCATGGGAGGTCGAAACCCTTCCCTAGTAAGCGATGTCCAGTTTGATTTCAAAAGTGTCAATCCTACTTATAAGAATGTCAATTTGACTTGAAGGTGTCCAACATTTCTGTTTGTGGTGTGTGCTAGATGTGTAAAAGAAGGAAAGGGCAAGCATACTTGTGCGACCATGTTTTCATTTTCTTTTGCGTTTGGTGTGGCGCGCATTGGGATGGGGGAACGGTAGGTCGATATCGGTATTGCACCGCTTTTGGCGTTTGATCGCTGATCGCTGAAGGCGCCGAAAATCGGGCGCGAAGAAGTGACAAGAGAGAATCGCTGCTAGTTCTGGGGCAGAGTGTGTTTCTTTTAGCTCTGGCAGCTGATCGCCGTACCGAGAAGGACCGCCGTATCTCCGAAAGCTCGGATTCTGCCGGTGTCAGTCGTCGTTTCAGCCATAACTGTTTTATTGACTCATCTTGTTTCTCGTGTATCGTCATTCGCTCATTTTTCTGTGTTGTATTACGCTTTCAAGCTTCCACGATAAACGTTGTTTCTGATTACTCGTATCCCGTTCATTCGCTGACTCGCAGTTTTCGGCTGTGCAACATTTCACCTTGGTTTCATTCCAAAAAAAAAAACTTGTGTTTAAGATATGATGTACGCGCTCAGTAGCTCATGGGGGAGGTGGGAACGTATAACACATTTTCACTTCGCCCTGTTGGCCCTCTGCCGCTTGCAGAGGCTGACAAGTTTATTATTAGACAAATGAAGTGTCATGGCTTTTGCACGACTATCGATCGGAGATCACGTTCCGAAACGTCAATGGAGTGTTCACGTATCAGGCAGAGACGCAGAGGAGCGTGCCTCTGCGGACCTGTGCGTGCCTCTGCGGGCCTGTACAAGTTCAAGCCGAGTCCGCCTGTACCTCAGTTGCATCTTTGCGTATAAAGGATAAAGGATAAAGGACGGGGTCACTCAATTTCTTCTGGGATGCGCCAGCGCATTCTACTTCTACGGGGTGTCGTGGAGGCGACATGAATGCGTATTTGGCCATACAATGACTTGCGGTGGCCAGCCGATGAACAAGCCAGCGCTTTATACTTCCCAGGCAAGCCTGGTTCCAATTCACCGACCCCGGAGGGATGGAAGGCTTGGTTGGCCTGGGCGGGAAATCCGAACCAGGAATCTGGTATCGGATGCACGCAGCAGTGCCGCCTCCTCCGACTGCGTTACACGCGCCCATCTTTGCATATGCGCTCATTTATTTGGAAGTACCCAAAAAAGGTTCTGATAGAGTTCTTTGTGTGTGTGGAACACATCACTACCGAAACTACCGTAGATTTTGGTCATGATTCAAATATGTGCATAGTCAGTCGATACGGGACACAGTGTATAGCAACCTGCGCAACAGTGTCGCCGACCGCGCCGCCGATGCTCCGCCGACAGTGTCGCAGAGGGTGTTATGCTCCCGTCGCCGACACTGTATCCGACAGCGTCGGCGACAACTCGTCGCCGTGCCACCTATAACGGGATGTGTGCTACCCCTGGTCCTTTGGTGGGTCCACCCCGCTCCACTAACCCCCGAGAGTCTAGTGGCTGCTTCACGTGCATTATGTTGCATGTACCGGACATTAAAACTATTATTCACATGTGTGCATAAGGTGGAATCCCTTATCGGGATTGCACCGGGACCAGTAAGGGGGTCAATAAGGGAAACAACGAAAAAGACCAGTAGCCGTATTCGTGAAGCGATGTGAGCGGGAAGGTAAGCGAGATCTTTTCGCTATCGCTCCATTCCCTTCTCGGTCTCCAAGTACGCGGTTGGTTTTCATGTTCACATTCGTTTCATGAATAGCCATTTCCAGCTCCCGACGAGGTCGCTTCTCGTAGGAAGCCAGCAACGTTCCCGGGAACGTTCATGAATACGGCCACAGGAGGATGGACCAGGAAAAGGGTACTAGAGGGGAGGGGCAGCAAGCAGTAAGAGGGATCCAGTAAGGAGGAAAGGTATCCGGATCGGATTCGTGTTGCAGACGTCCTGTCACAAGCGCCCGCGTTCAGAAGACCTGTCGCCGACGTCACACCACGAGCAAACCTTGTTAGTGACGTGAACGAGCTGCAAAATCTGAATAAGCATATTTAAAGAGACTGAGGGGCAATTTGTTTGCCGTAGCAGCGTACTTCCTCTGAAGGGCCTGCTCGACGACTCGTTAATGGCAGCAAGACGGCATGCCGCAAAACTCGGTTGCAAGCCTTATGGAGACACAGGTTTGTGACGACGACTTTTCTTACTCCTTTTCCCCAATATAGCTTCATTGAGGTAGACCGGGAATTACTCAAGTGCATTCTTGCCAGGTATGACTATAAGACCTCGAACGACTTACCGGCGCCACTGGTTTCTATTCCTTCCTCGTACAATAGTTGGTATGATCATTGTGGAAAGAATACGCGAATGAACCACCTTACCGTTGTGCTGTCACATAACAAAGCCCGCTGATACTGAGCGAGTTTAGATAATTTTTCGCCTACTGCTATCTCCTTATTGTTCATTTTGGAAGCATCAGGTGTAAGAGCGGCTGTTTCTGAACTGCCAGAAATAGGATGTGGACCTCAAACAACATTCCGGCGATTTGCGCACGAAGGGTAGAGCAGCATGTAGCCTTCTACAGATGAACGGAAAACTCGATGTTGTGTTAACTTGAAAAAAGTCAACAACGTTAGACTAAATTATTCGAAGAAGAAGCCTCCGAAGACGTCAGCATCCCAGTACAGTAGGACAAAGGTCACGGACCCCCTTATAGATCAAAGCGAGCCGAAAAAGACGTAAATAAGCACATGCAGGAAGAATCGAAGGCGCAACACTTGTTATAAGGGGAGGTGAGGTGCAGTGTTGTAACGACTTTTTGGCGCAATGCAAGGAGGAAGGGGCAGCCCATCAGTACTGAAACACAAGTTCGAGGTGACGCGACATTTCCCACGTGTGAATGAGTTTTTATCCGTTTGGTTGGCCCATGACGTACCGTTTGATCTAGACCCCTCTCGCTGCAGCTTGCTTTAGACGTACGTACGCGTCTGTTTGCGTACAATGTGGGAAATTCCAGGTGACCATATCCGACTGCTACGCTCAAGGCGGTCGAAGCCCATGAGCTGCCCCCCCCCCTCCACCGTCCACTCATTGCTTCCGTTTTTCTTGGTTAGTATAAGTCGCATGCACACGCGGCAGCGGCGGCAGAGGCAGCCGTGATTAAGCAATTAAGCATAGGAGCATCGATTTGGCGGGAATCGAAGCCCCTATGCATAATCACGGCTGCCGCTGCCGCAGCTGTCGAGTGTGCGTGCGGCTATCGTTCACAAGTGTTCCGTCGCACGCCGCGCCTAAGCCCGAGTTTATACTTGCGCCGCTGCGCGGCGCGGCACGATGGTTGAGATACATATCGACCCGACGGCGGGAAAAATCGATATCTATGGCGAACATCACGCCGCGTTGCGGCGCAAGTGTAAACCAGGCCTAACGACATCTCTCGCACTTGCGCGCTTCGCGTGAGCTTGCAATATCACTCACCTACGGAAAGGCCACTGTTTTGTAATGCTCAGTAATTCTGTGCAACGCTTATATATCCTACTATATATAAAAGAGTAAGCGGTTGTCTGCCCGCCCGTACGTCTGTCCATCCGTCTGTCTGACGGTCCATCTGGCCTTCCACTGACGTCGAGTAACAGGCGTCCGGATAAAGAGAGGTGTCAACCGCGTCGTGTCGCTAGCGTCAGAAGACATGTCAACGATGTCGCGCAAAGGGCGTCCGGGTTGAGAAGGCATGTCAACCATGTCGCGCAGTGGGTGTTTGAGTTCAGAACAGGCGTCACCGATGTCGCTGAAGGGGTGTCCGGATTCAGACGACGTGTCACCGATGTTGCGCGAGTGGTGTCCCGATTCAGACGACGTGTCGTATAATCACGGCTGTCATCAGTGAAGAGGGGGCCAGTAAAGAGGAGACCAGTAAAGGGCGCACCAATGGGTGACCAATGAAGGGAGGTCCAGTAAGGAGAGGGGACGATAAAGGGACCAGTGAAGAGGAGACCAGTAAGAGGTGCTGAGGGACAGTGAAATGGGAAACCAGGAGACCAATGAAGGGAAGACCAGTAAAGCTGGGAGCAGTAACGGAGGACCAGTTAAGGAGAGGAGGCATCAGCAAAGGGAGACAAGTGAAGCTGTGGGGTGAAGAGGGGAAAAGGACCAGTGGAGGCAGGACCAGTAAGGGGGAACCAGTAGGGAGGGGGCAGTAAACGGGAACCAATAAAGGGGGTCCAGTAAGCGGTAGAGTAAAGAGAGGGGGCAGTAAGGGGGACTAGCGAATAGCGAGGGGGATCACTGAAGGCGGATCAGAGTTTTTTCCTCAGTATCGTCTAGCGCGTATCGGGCATCAGAAGTGGTGCTACAGGCGTTGTGCCACGTGTGTCGGGGTGAAGAATACGTGTCATATACGTCGTGGCGACGTCGTTACATATGCGTCGGGCTCAGCAAATTTGTCACAGACGTTATGCAACATGCGTCTGGATTTATAACATGTGATACAGACGTCGTACAGCGTGCGTACAGATCTAAAAGACGTTCCACAAATCATACTTTTTATAGCATCCGTGAGAAGATTTTTTAAAGGTTTCTTTCGATAAGTGTGCAAGTACTTGACTCTCACTACGCCTTTTTATTTTTTTTTCACTTCGGCACAAGGGACGTGACGGGACGTGGTGGGGTGGGGGTAGGGAGGATGACTAAAGGAATCGGGGAAATATTATTGCCGTTGGACAGTTAACGATATCAAGCGGTCCACCAATACCGATCGGTTTCATTTATGCTTCCGCAGATTAAGCACTTTGGATTGAGACCCTCACAATCTGTTCCTCACCACGTGACCTTCGTAAAATAGATCGCGTACGATTCGCGAAAGAGTGCGGATAGGCCTCATAGGAGCAGTTTAGAAGATTCTTCCCTATCGTATCACGCTATACTAATCTTTCAGTGGAGTTGATATGTAGTAAAATCAGTTTTTAACTGTAATGAACGTAAGAAGGCCTAGAGAAGAAAAATCACCGTCGGTGGTGCTCTATTCTCGGGGTTTAGGAGCGAAGCCCCCAACCAGACGTTTGGCCGCCGCTTGATTTTCCCCCAACGGGGGAGCACGAGCATACGGCCCCTGGTAGAACAAGTAGCAGCTAGATTATCCAAATTGGCAACGTCTAGGCTTGATCCGTTTAGACAACAAGTGAATTTTTGGGCAATTTCGGACACGTCCGCTACACGTTTGGTACACGTCATTGGTCGCGAGTACCAGTACGTCATCTATGCTGCACCGGTTATCCACGCCCTCCACACGTCTCTACACGTAAACGTCAAGAGTGGGGGTGCAGTCCTAGTTGGTGGTAGCCGACCTCAAACGATTTCCTGACATACCGAAGCACAATCAACGGACAACAACATGTAGAAGTAGTAAACTACGCCAATCTGGTTGCCCAGATAGACTGTTTTTTTGTCGGTAGAGGGGAACCTAAAGAGGACCATATTTAGTGCAAATCTAGTCAGAGAAGATCCATTAGATCTGGGTCGAGAATAGGGCATTTTCAAGCATCTAAAAAGACTACGCCAGTAAATATAGAAACAAATAGGCCAAGACACCATCAGTCACACAGACAACACAATGTTTCGTTAGTGCAATTTTTTTGAATTAGAATGATGAGTTCAATGTTCACTTCAATACTGAGCACATTTAGTTCTTAAAATCGTCTAAGAGCGACTACTACCATAGGATTGCATTCTTAAAATCGTTTAAGAGCGACTACTACCATAGGATTGCACCATAACGCGATATTGGTCAACTTTATGTGCACGATTATGGTGTATGATAAATATGAGAGCCGCTCTCAGCTTACTGCGCAATTCGTTCAGAGCCCGAACTATTTACTTAATCAAATGTGTGTGGACAAAATTGAAGATGTTTAGGAAGAAATCAGAACAAACGCTCTAGAAGAGTTTAGGCTGAGAAAAACGTATAAAATTGATTCCGCTCTATTCAGCGTCTTTTTCCGTTGTTTATTCCAAAATCGGCGCAAATAGGTTCGTGGCGGGGGAGGGATAACCATGTAGGACAGTCCTACATGTTTTCTGTTGTACGAAACTAAAAAATTTATGCACCCCTGATGTTGTTTTATATCTATGGTGAACTGAGCTAGGACATTTTTGATGTAATTGGACATGCACGTGCATTCCTACCAAGGCATATGTCCACCGAGTCCATGGTGACCCCCCCCCGAGCGCATGCGCCTCCGAATCGGCCGCAGTCCTGTGGTACGACCTTTGCCGGTCGAAGTCGAGCGGGAAATGGCTTTCTGTGGTACTCATCAGCTGGTAAACGTCACTGATGAGTTGGAGTTTACTTGTAAAGGCATGTGAATAACGTGTATTACACCACTGCAGCATAACTGTCGTTATGGCGCCTGACATGTGAGACACGTCGAGCATGATTGAGGTACGATTCCCCAGAGCGGACTTGGTGTCTAAAGGGATTTAGCCCAACGTCTACTGAGTCGCCAGGCACGTCGCACAACTACAATCT
Organism: Heligmosomoides polygyrus bakeri; assembly: GCA_947359475.1. Taxonomy (NCBI): domain Eukaryota; kingdom Metazoa; phylum Nematoda; class Chromadorea; order Rhabditida; family Heligmosomidae; genus Heligmosomoides; species Heligmosomoides polygyrus. The sequence goes on from OX375867.1 coordinate 12,365,692, forward strand.
CCCCATCCCACACTTCCCCCAACACACTCATCCAGCACCGCATCTCCAGGCGCGTTTGGCAACGTGTTCGGCACGTCTACTCAGTGACCAGGCACTTGCACAACTACAACCCCCATCCCCACACTCTTCCCCCCCCCCCCCCCCAACAAACTCCTCCAGCAGTCCTGTGCAAACAAACAAGCAGACAGACAAACAAACGGCCGTTCTCGCTTATATATAGTAGGATATTGCAGTGGAATTCTAGCACAACATTCTATCCTACCGTGAATTGAACATCGAAAAACTCACGCCAAGGGGAACCCTTAAAGGGTTAGGCACACTTCGCTGTCACTGCTGCGGCAGCAATGGTTATGGATAGTACCGATTCGCTGCCTCTTGCTGCGCAGCAAAAGCAGCGCAGCACCCGTGAGCACGCTTTGCTGCTGCAGCGGAGGCCTTTTGCCGCCGCAGGCAGTAGGGAAGGGCACGCCCTACTCTGCGCGCATCTTTTGCGAACGCAGCGTCTTTTGCTACTCAAGGCCGGTTTGCTGCCACGGCAAAGCGTGCTCGAGCCTTAAGAGGACGGTCAGAGCAGCATTGCGGCGCGAAGCGCCATAACGATAAGCATCCATACTTGTCGAAGTGGTCGTTATCGGTATCGGCAATCACGGAATTAAACGATTTATTACATAACACACAATATTAGCGTTAAAATGAGGGTTAGGGCTGGTTACTTAGATCTAACCAAATTCTGCCGATGCACTCCATGGAGTCGTGGGGTCGATGTGCAGGCTTGCTCATCAACCTGCGATACTGTAGCGTGTGGCTGCCGCTGTTGCGTCGTGGATCGTGTCGGCCTCCACGTGCGCGTTCGATCGAAGTCTTAGGCCTATGGCATACCGCCGGCGACGAGTCCAGCGACGAGAGGAGCGGAGCGACGGAGGAACGGTGGTTTCAGCGACGGCGGTGTTGGGCGGGAGCGAGAATTGTCACTGGAGCGCGGTTAGTGACGCTTGCATGCGTGCATGCGTGGTGCAAAGGGTCGAGCGACACCTCGTCGCCGTGCAAAGCGCAGCGACGACCGGTCGCTGGCGGTATGCCCCCTCTCCAACGACACGCCGTGACGACGTGGCATCGACAACCGTCAAGTGCGCGCGCTTTCCCCATTGTATCTGACATGGTCCTGACACGAATAGTCAAACACTTGTCCGTTGGCAGTGCCATCGCCGGCCTCGTCGCTGGTGGTATGCCATATGCCTTATATGCCTGCGTTGATACGCACGACAAGTGGATCATGGGGCGGTGGATAGAGGCGTGCTGCATGCGAAGGAGGACGGGGTTCGGTTCTTCTTCGGTGCGGAATTTTTGCACCACATCCTGGAGTCCCTTCCCTAGCCTGGTTCTGCGCTCGAAGAGCGCAGAACAGAGCACATTCACATGTTAAACGTTGTTATGGTTTTTCAAAAACATACCGACGCCAATATTTTCCATTAATTCCTTGTACAATAGTTGGTATGACCATGTCTAAAGGACGACCTATGGAAATGAAACACCCCACCCATACTACTACCGCATAAGCCAGTTTTTGATAACGAGTGTAGATCGCTTTTCACGAGGAGCAAGCTCCTTAGCATTCATTTCCGATAAGGAAACCGTAAAACCGGTCGGGTGGCAACCTTTCAAAAACAGCAAGAGAACTTCAGACATATTTCTCATCGAACAAATGTTTAAAAACAAAGTAGGAGGATTTTCACGCGGTGCTGAAAGCTCAACATGACTAATACATAATGTGTAGGTTCAGTCCGAATCGGGGAAGCAGTCCACAATGACTTGTAACTCCATTCAATAAAAGTAGGCCGTGGGTGATGTGTGGAGCCCGCAGGCGTCCCTCTACGTATCGCCAACGGTGAATGAGTCGACACGCACGCATTCGCGCAAGCGCGGGAACTCAAACGGCTATTACGAGCGGCGCCGCTGCCTCTTCATAGTTCTATAATGAAATTTTTTTAATATTTCAGGATAGTCAGGATTGAATAGGAGGGGATCAGGTAAGGTAAGGTCGTTCATGTGTTATGTTGTATGTTGTATGTATTCATGCGTAGCTAGAAGTTTACAAGTCGTTGTGGATCGCCCACCCCTTCCCTCCACCAATTGGGGTTGAACCAACATGTATAATACAAGCTATTTATTTATTTTACAACACGCAATTCCACCTTTATGTGTTGTCTTATTTAGGTAGAGATAAATGTACCTCCGTTACAATGCAGCCTTCCGACGCGATCGACGAAGCCGGAGAACGCAGTTGCCTGCACTTCAACGATCACAAATCGGAGACTTTTTAAAGCTTTTGAAACTGTCAGCCAGTTAAGCACAGAAAAAATCTTCCATCTTATTTAATATCAAGCTCGCTGTGTTCCTAGAAATTGGTGAAGCTGTCTATCAAATCCTTAAAAATAGCTATTACCTTTGCAAGAATTTAGTAAAATGCGCTTCAAAGACGTTCGTGAACCGCATCGTACAACATCTTTGTTCAGTATTTTATGTGGTGTAAATTCACCTCTACTTCATTGGTGTATGCCAGGGGTGCACACAAAGTTCTGTGCTTTAAATTATTTTAACGAAATTTTTTAGCGGAAATTTTTCGTTAAATTTCCTTTAAATCGTTAAATTTCGTTAAAAAATACAATTATCTGCAAACTGTTGTTTAAAATGAAAAATCAAGGAAAACGTTATATGTTCCATCCAACTTCAACAGATCAACAACTAAAGTTCAAGGAATGGAGTGTAACACTACAATGTAGCTTAAACAGTTCATTATCAGCAAGGTGTGGATAGTAAAATATACAAACCTTCGTAACAAATTATTATATCTTTAAGGTGTGGAATAACAGCAGGAATGGGATTATTTATTTATTTATTTATTTATTTATTTATTCAAAGACGTGTCATACAATGCACGTGGCTTAACACAAAGGAAAGGAAATCAAACGAAACCAGGTCATATCAAATCAAGACTCAAGAAATGATCGCCAGATAAAATACAACGCGAAACTAGCTTAAAAGGAGAAATCTACGAGCAATAAATGACTTGAGAGCCGGGAGGGACATCTGTGTGACATTTTCGGATTCACCAAGCAAGCAGTAGAGCCCCCTGAGATTCCTATAGGTGAGGAAGCTTGACCTAGCCTGCGTCCTTGCAACAGAGACATAGATTCTAAGTTTCCCTTTTCTATTTCTGGATAGCGGAGACTTGAAGAATGGCAGTGGGTCAACTGCAACGGTTTTTGTCAGAATTTTTAACAACATGAGCAAATCGACCCTTTTTCTTCTGGAACACAGACTAGGAAAACCAAGCAACTTTGCTCTAGTGGATCCATTCGGCAAATCACAATAACGAAGTCCATAACATCTCATAAACAGCTTACGTGTATAATTATTCTGAACGCTTTCCAACAAACCGATATCCTTCTTTTTGGTGGGGTTGAACACGGTTGTACCACATTCTACAATGGGCCGCACGTAAATTTTGTAAGCTCGCAAGAGCGTCTGCAAGTCGTTCGTTTTTAATATCTTAAATAAGTTATAAGTTCGGAAATTTGCTTTTTTAACCAACGATCTATAGTGCTCATTAAACCTGAGATCTGCTGATATTGAGAAACCTAGATCCCGAGCGGCAGAGACCGACTTCAGTAACACTCCTCTTATGGTTAGACTGTACGCTGATTGGGAAACTTGACTTCTTGTACCGACTGTAAAACTACAAGATTTTTCTGGAGCAAGAGGTAGCTCCCATATTTTTGCCCACTCATCCACGCATTCGATCGCTGACTGTATCACACGACAGTCTTGAACATTTTCGATCTCTTTGTAAATTTTTATGTCGTCAGCGTACATTTTGCAGGCAGCCGGCTGTCGAGCAATTTTAGCTGGTAGCTCGAATGTATATAAGAGAAACAAGAGTGGTGATAGAACCCCGCCTTGAGGCACACCACTGTGAGCAGAATACATGCTTGAATACTCTTGTCTTACTTTGACCTGATAGGTTCTTTCCGCGAGGAAACTCTGGATCCAAGCCCGAATCATAGGATGGATACCGGCCGGCCATTTCCATTTTTATAAGCAGCTTATCTACTGGAACCTTGTCGAAAGCTTTCGAAAAATCAAAATACACAACATCGGTACGATTACCTCTTTTAACAGCAGCAGTCCAGTCGTTTAGCGAAGTGAGCACCGCAGTTTCGACTGATCTGCCTTTCATAAATCCAAATTGACTTTCAGAAATTACTCACTTTTTTCGATGTATTCTAAAACGTGCTTTTTCATTATTTTTTCGAAGGTTCTCGCAAAAATTGACGTTATACTAATAGGTCTATAATTTCCAGGATCACATTACGGCTGCTTCTTAGGGATAGGAGTAATGAAAGCATGTTTCCACCTTTGAGGGACCTCAGCGTTCATGTAGCTGAGGTTGAAAATCTGCTCAAGTGGGAAAACTATGTAATCCAATACGTTTTTGATGAATTTTAATGGAATGAAGTTCGGTGAAACCGAGTACGATGTAGGCCACTTGGACAAAATTTCATAAATTTCTTCCTTATGGAACCACAAAGAAGGCTTCATTTGAGATGTGACTACTGGTAGATTGTCATGAAAAACAGAACCACTATGACTTGAGAGATTAAAGACTTTATGAAATTCTTCAGCCAGGACATTGGCTTTTTCCTTATCAGAACAAATAGAGAGGCCATCACTATTTATCAAATTTGGTATGGTCCCTGAATTTGCATCACCACTACGTGAGCTGACATATCTAAAGAAAGCTGTTTTGTCTTCTGAAGCAATAATTTTTTTTAGGTAGAGATAATACTTATAGGTAAGCTTCTCCAGTTTCTTATTTAGCGACTCGTATATTTTCCAATCAGAAGTCCTATTTGTAACTGTAGCCTGATTCCAAAGAGAAGATCGCTGTCTGTGCAATCTTTTAAGGTATGGTGGGAGATTCAGCTGGTTGGAAACAGCCTTGCGTTCAGGAACGTATAACTCGATAACATGGTGAAGCACTGCAAGAGAAGTTTCGTACATGGTATTGGCTGACGGACTGTTTAGGAAAATACCCACCCAATCAACATTAGCTAGATGCTCCCTGATTTGTTCATAGTTGGCAGCTTTGAGGTCCCTTACCCATCGCTGTGCACCACTGTCGCCAGGACCTGCTTTCAGCTGGATTTGGAAGAGAACTGTATTGTGGTTGCTATTTTCAATTGGTGGACTAGTTCTTACACGTTTGACAAGGCCTTGCTTATTACAAAATATAAGGTCCAGAAAGGATGGCCCTCTGGTGGGTCTAGGCACCAATTGATTAAAAGCATGAGCTTCTAACACGTCACGGAAGGACTTAGAAGTTCCTCTCTGACTGTTTAGCATCAAATCAGGCAAGTTGAAATTATCGATCAAGAGAACTGTACTTAGTGGGCTGGTGCCTGCATTGACAAGGCATCTTGAAATGTAAGATCAGGCAGACCCCGAGGTTCCTCTCCCTTCCCTGATTCTTTGCGAAACCGTTTTGTGTGAGTGCTATACGAGCATGTACAATCTCGATGTGGGAACCAGCCCGCTAAGTACCGAAAGAACTAGTGAAAATACAATTAAAAATCTATGATTAGAATGTTGACACGTTGGCGAACGTACGATTTTCGCGTACCCAGTGCGTGGGACCAATCGATTTTTTTATACCGTCGGAACTCTGACACGACATCGTGTCACACGATCCCACACGGTCGAATGGTTGTGACGCGGTCAGGGGTGTGCGTAAATGAAAATCGAAATTTCGTAAATCGTAAATCGTAATTACGAAAAAATCGTCGTAAATCGTAAATCATAAACCGTAAATCGTAAGAGTCACCTAAACTGCAGTGCAGTAGAACTAGTTTTCCTGAAGCTTTTTTCTGCTAATTTTAATCAGCTGTGATTCAATATTTATTTAACTGTTGTGTTATTTTCAACTTAAGCTGAACAGTTTTCTCACCAAAGTATTTCTTTTTTCACGGCCTCTTTCTAGTAAAACATCTTTCAAACCAAAATAAAGTTTCAGGAAAGTCAAAAAACTGTCAATTCAAAAGCTGTACTTAAGCCTATGCCTGGCATTCCAACAGAAAGCTTGCATCGTTTGAATATTCATTAAATTTCTAACTTACTCCAATTTTTAGCTTGCGTATTAGTCTCGCAATTAGCAGAAACAACTGCGAAAAGAAAATTCGCTGTCAAGACAAATAATTAAAAAATCGTTTCACCACTGACCAATGTGCCGGTTTCCTGCTCAGGCCTATGTCATACCATCGCTCACCCCGAGCGATGCCTAATGATAGGTTGCCATATCGATCGCGCGAAGCGATGAGTCGATATGGGAGCCTATCATTAGGCTTCGCTCGGGGTGAGCGATGGTATGACATAGGCCTCAAGCCTGCACTTGCAAGATTTCGAAAACTTTATAATATTGCTCTACTACTTAATAACTCCCTGCGCTTGCTCAGGCTACCCTTCGCCAACTCCGCTTCCTCTCCGAGAACCTGCAGCATCGTAAGCGGATTAGGGTGAATACGGTAAATTCAATCACGCCACCGGAAATGGAGATCAGAACCGTTAAGATCAGTTCAACCTTTCCTTGGAATGCTACGCGTTCGATTTTACCGCACTTTTTATACCAATTTGCTCAGCCCTATAAAGCATAATGCAAACCGATTCCAAAACATTGGTACATGTCGCGAAGGTGAGCAGCATTGGTAGGTGGGAGCGCGCCAGCCAATAATAACCAGAGCACAGACCGAACAGCCGGACGATCAGGGTACCGAATGTACACGCCCTTTCGCAATGATATGCCGATTCAATGCGGTCTCATTGGATGGGCTTTCCCATCTCACAATGCTGCCCGTCTTCGCGACATATACCGAGACATTAGTGGCTTATCCTTTCTACATGAGTGTAGCTAGCAACTTTCTGGACCCCGCTTCCAATCACGAATGATACTCGATCATGGATTTCTATTCGGTACGGTTAGCATGTATCTGTTACAAACACATTAACTCGACGTTATTACCAAACAGGACGTGGAGCTAGAATACTCGTCTCTCTTTCTCCAAGAAACTGCTTCCAGTGTCCTTTTGCTGTTTAGTTATTTATTTCTTCAATACGCTGCATAAGGCAGTCATGAGAAAAATAAATACAAACAAAACACAGACTATGGGCTGAAATGGAACAACTTTCCGCAGTAGGAACCCGATGCGCCTTGCTAGCTCTGGATCGGAAACGGAGAAGCCCAACCTCTCCAGCCTCCTAGGCAGGAGCTTATTTTTTTTAAACATTGTATTGCACTTGTTTCTCCTCTTGAACCTGTCCGGTTCCAAACGGGAGCCCTTACAATGTTGGAGAAATGGAAAAGTTAGCGAAGAGAAAAGTCGAAGAACAAGTTAGTGTTTCGGATTCGAGACGCCTGTGAACAGGACGGTATTGTACAACACAGTAACATCAGATCATCAAATATCAACTCTAAGGGGAGGTGGGTATGAGCTATAAGAGGGACCATTAAATGAGTACATCTTTACAACCAAGTCCACATAAATTTGACTGCCGGATGGTTGTTGATCAAAGATCACATTTACGAAAATTTACGATTTACGACCCAAAATTTCGTAAATCGTAAATCGTAAAAAATTTGGCAAAAATAGCCGTAAATCGTAAAATCGTAAATCGTAAATCGTAATTACGCACACCCCTGGACGCGGTCGTTGACGTGTTAACGTTCAGGAAAGTAGCTTTCCAAATTTTTGTTATTAAGTCGCGTGTAGCGAAGTCGGAGGGGGCTGGCTTTTGCATGCATACCCTCGGATTTCCCGCCGTGCCAACCAAGCCTTCCACCCCTCGGTGAGTTTTCGGTCGGCGAATTGGTACCAGAGCTGTCTGGAAAGGATAAAGCGCCGGCTTCTTCATCGGCTGACCACCACAGGTGATTTACTGCATGGCTAATTACGCATTCAAATCGTCATTTGAACATCCTGTAGAAGTAGGATGCGTGGCGCATCCCAAAAGGGATTGAGTGACGGCGTTCTTTATCTCTTCGCTAGCGCTTTTCTCACATCATTTACAATACATCCACCGACTGAAAGCATTCTCTCCTTTTCGATTGCTTTAGGTGGCGAACAAAGTATTCTGGGAGAAGAAGCGCCAAGTGGAGATAAGATATCTTACGAGGAGGTCAGACCATTAGCTTTGTGGATTTGTTAAAAACATTAAAATATTCTAGCTGATTTCACTAGTTTTTCAGGAATAGTCCTGATTTTGAGGACGAGGCCTGCAATATTAGTGAAGACCGAGGGGAACGTGATAAACTTACTGAGAAAAAGGTCCGTTAAAAATTCCGTTAAATTTCTGAAAATTTCCGTTAAGTCGTTAAGCCGGATTTTAACGGAAAATGCCGTTAATTCGTTAAATTCGTTAAATCGTTAACCGTTAAATGTGCACCCCTGGTGTACACGAGGTTCTGTACTTTAAATCCTTTTTAACAATTTTTTTAACGGAAATTTTTCGTTAACTTTCCGGTAAATCGTGCAATCTGTCAAAAAATACAGTTACCTGCAAACTATTATCTCAAATGAAAAAAAAATAGGAAAAACGTTTTATAATCCGACCCAACCAGGTTACCAGCAAAGTTCAACGAAAGCAGTGTAAAATATTACAATGTGACAGACAAATCACAGCCAACAAAGAGTGGACAACAAAATAAACCAGCTTTCAGCAACAAATTATCTTATTATAAGTGCTTCGACGAGGGGCGCGTGTAGCGCAGTCGGAGGAGGCGCGACTGTCGCGTGCACCCGATACCAGGTTCCTGGTTCGGATCTCCCACCCAGGCCAACCAAGCCTTCCATCCCTCCGGGGTCGGTGAATTGGTACCAGACTTGTCTGGGAAGGATAAAGCGCTGACTTGTTCATCGGCTGGCCACCGCAAGCCATTGTATGGCCAAGTACGCACTCATATCACCTCCACGACATCCCGTAGAAGTAGAATGCGCTGGCGCATCCCAGAAGGGATTGACTAACGCCGTCCTTTATCCTTTATCCTTAAGTGCTTCGACACGTCTAACGGCGTGTCTCGCACTTGCGCGCTTGGCGCGACTTTACCGCATCACTGACCTATGGAAAATAATTTTTGTAAAACATAAAATTCGCTATCATCTAGGACCTGGTGCATATTTTGTCGGCATTAAGCCGGCCAGTAAAGTCATTGGTTTGTGCTGCGCAGTACTTCTGCTACTCAGGTTGCTCCTCCACAGCAGTTCTCATGCTCAACAGCTAGCGTTTCCAGATATCGTTGACAGTCTTCGGAAGCCAGGTTCACCCTCACTCGCTTCTCTTTACGGGATCTAATTGCTGGTCCGCCTTTACTGGTCTTCCCTCCTCCTCTTTAGTCCCCACCTTCCTGGTCCCAACTCCTGGTCCACTTCTTTGTTTCCGCTGTTGACCCCTACTTGTCTCTTCTTGCTGGTTTCTCTGTCCTGGACGCTCCTCCAGGTTGTTCCTTTCCTTCCTGGTCGTTCTTCTGGCTCACCCTAGAGGTCCCCTCACTGCCCTTTTCCACCACCCCCTTAGTGGTCCTAACATGCTTACGGCAGAGTCGGTGACACGATTCAGAATCAGGACGCTTGTTGCGCGACGTAGGCGGCCCCCCTTCTGGATCCAGAAGCTCAGAAGACCCGTCTTTCGAATCCAGATGCTCAGTTTGCCGCCGTATCGAGCATGAAGAGGTTATGCATATGGCAGATTCCTTGTTCTCCGTATGAATTCCCTTACGGCTTCCTTCTTGTTGGTTTCCCGTCTCCAGGGCTCTTCTTCCAGGCAGATTCCTCCCCCTCGGGATGCTCCTTACTACTACCCTAATTATTTAGCCCTCCCACGCTCACGACACGACGACGGCGAGCGAACGCCCATTGCGCGACATCGGTGTCACATATTCCAAATCCGGTCTCCCTTACTGGTAATGGATCCCCTTGCTGATCCTCCTTACTGTCCTCCCCCTTATTGGTTATTGGTCCCTACTGGTCCCTCCTTTTTGCCCAAACCCTTCTTGGTACCACCTTCTGGCCTACTTCATTGTTCCTCCTATCGATCTCCCATCCCGATATCTCCTCCAGGGGCCGGATTTATCAACGACTTACGTGACCTTAACGGAGAATTGTAAGCGAAAGCTCAAAACGCGGCTTATCAAGCGATATGGTGAACGGTAGGCCGTGTTATCTGAGCTTTTCGCTTACAATTTTCTGTTAAAGTTACGTAAGTCGTTGATGAATCCGGTCCCAGGTAGCAGCTCCTTCCTGGTGCCGGATTCATCAATGACGTGAAGCAATTTAACGGAGAAAATTACAGCCGGAACCCCTGATAGCGCGGCCTATCAAGCAATAAGATGAGTGATAAGCCGCGTTATCTGAGTTTTCCGCTGTGAATTCTCTGTTAGTGTTATGTAAGTCGTTGAAGAATCCGACCTCTGGTCGCTGGCGGTTCTCCAGCCTCAAAGTCCCCTTCTACTCTTACCCCTTTAGTGGTCTTCTCATGCTAATGGCACGAAATCGGCGGCACGGCTTCTGAATTTGGACGATCAGAAACGCGTGTAGGTGCTGTTGTGTTAAGCAGTAAAGGGAGAATGCTCTTCCCCTGCTGCAGCAACATCCCACGTTCAATAGCAAATTTTGACAGCGATTAGGCGTATCTCACATAGGTTAGATCACTCGACTGCACCCGCTGTTGGTGATGCCCGTATCTCACTTAGGTTAGATCACTCGACGGACAAACTCTTTTATATATAAAACATGGTGATTGGTGTGGAAGAACAGGTACGAATTTATCATTCAAGACAACGGTACTTCATGGTGCCCGCATCGCACCTGTAAGGCATCTTAAAATGTAGATTAGATCAGGGAGATCCCGGAATTAACTCCCTTTCTTAATTCTTTGCAAAACGGTTTGGTATGACTGTTCTACGAGCATGTATTAAGTTGTCCCATAAGTCCCGCCATTTTTTTCAACGATTCATTGCGAATTTCGCCGGCGGTCTCTTGCATAGCGCTATGAAGCTTTTGAAAGGGAATGAATTGTTCTATCAGAACATAGATTGCACTTCTTTCTTCATCCGTAATTTTGTCAATTTTTAGGTAGTTAAAGTGAAAAGCGAAGAGTGGCCATCTGCGGCAGTTGCTTCTCTCCGCTTAGGTTTGGAAACTTTTGCGCCGCTTTTCATAGCATTTGGAAAGCAATGTCCTGTAGTAAAAGAATACATGTTAATCCTATTTTCTTATTTGTCCTTTATTGATTTTTAGGTCATCAAATTGGGGCGAGAAGATTTGTTTTTACCGACGCTCCTGCTCTGTGGAAGGCTTTTTTTGCTTGGTGTTATATGTCTTTCGGAAGAGAATGTCTTGCTCTATAAGAATTTGTGTCGCGTTTATTGGCTCATGCTGATTCCTGTCGAATATCAACAAAATGCCAAAAAGAGAAAATTCGTCTTCATCAACAACTCCTTCGCCTTGTTCAGTCAGTCTTGCTCAGGTTTATATGACAATTGAAAGTGCATGTCTTGTTCTACCAGAATATTTAATTTGTTCTTCGGCCATTTAAATTTCGCTAATTTTGAGGTTGTGAGCCGGAACGATTGAAAGCGAACTTAAGTATACCCCAGTAAACGGTCAAGACATAAGGAGCACACATTTAGGTAAAACGGTTTATGACAACAACACAAAAGAAACGAGTGCGCAATAAATAGGAGAACATACAACGAAGAGATAACTCAGTGTGAATGACTGAGATCTGGCCAGGCGAATGGGCGGCAGAGCGTGAGCAGGGAGCGTGGCCTGCGGGTGAGGAGCTCGGTCAACTTCTGGTAACGGCGGATCTCACGAAGAGCGACGGTTACCGGGCGGTGACGACGGGGCTTCCAGGCGGTGGAACGGCTGCGGCCCCCGCTGCCACAGTGCGAGTCGGCCGCTCCGTGCTATGCTTCAGCGTAGCTGCCGCGCCGCAGCTGCGTAGTGTGCGGCCGCTATACGCTTGGTATGGTTGCGGGGCCAATCGCCCCCGCGAGCACGGTTCCGAACGTGGTAGGTTAGACTCCAGACGGAAGAGTCCGGCCTTTTCTGTGCTCTCCGGTATCGGCCTATTTATGCGTGTTTTTTTGTGGCGCGCGTTTTTCAAAAAGGTTTCGGACAACTGGTCCCTTTAAACACTCGGACAACTCGTCCACAGAGGCTAACAGCTGTTTTGCTGGGTTTGGGCAGACGTTACTCTTAACTACTCTCACCGCGTTCCTTTACCTTCGCCTAAAAGCGCGCCCTCTTTGCTCTCGCTCCCTCTCCCTCGTTCCACAAGGTCATCAAAAATCGAGTGCCATGCCGACGAGGATGGGCAATTCTGGCACATTCTTCGTTCGTCTCTTTGCTTCCAACAAGGGTTCTAGTGCTGCTAAGGCTGCAGGAGAGACGGTGCTTCATGTTTACATATAAAAACCTTTTTTCAACGCCAGTTACAATTCTGTGCAAAATTCGTTCAATATGTCCGCGTGATGAATGTTGCCTGCCGGACTGCTTGCCCGTCATCAGCCATCACACGGACATATTCAACGATTTTTGCTCAGCATTATAAATGGCGATGAAAAATGGTGTTTATACATCAACATGAACTAGAACCCTGGTTGAAAGCAAAGAGAAGAAACAAGAAGGTGCCAGAAGTGCTCAAATGGCCGAAGAACAAATTATATATTCTGATAGATCAAGACGTACACCTTTGGGTGCCATATAAAACTGAGCAAGACAGACTGAAAAAGGCGAAGGAGTTGTTGGTGAAGACGATTTTTCTCTTTTTGGTATTTTGTTGATACTCGACAAAATGCCAAAAAGAGAAAAATCGTCTTCACCAACAACTCCTTCGCCATGAGCCAATAAACGCGACACAAATTCTTATAGAGCAAGACATTCTCTTTCGAACGATATATAACACCAAGCAAAAAAGTCCAACCACAGAGCAGGAGCTGTGGATAAAAATAAATCCCTTGTAGTATAGAGCATTGTCTTCCAAATGCTGTGAAAATCTGCTCAAAAAATTCCAAGCCTAAGCGGAGGAAAGCGACTGCGCAGGTGGCCACTTTTTTCACTTTTCCACTTTTCACTTGACCTAAAAAATGACGAAATTCAGGATGAAAAACGAAATGCAATAGATATTCTGATAGAGCAGATCATTGTCTTTCGAAAGCTGCATAGCGCTGTGCAAGAGACCGCCTGCGAAATCCGCAATGAATCGTTGAAAAAACGGCGGAGACTTATGGCACAACATAATACAATCTCGACGCGGGCATAAGCCCACTAAGTACAAAAAGAACAAATTCCATTAAAAGCCTACCAGTGGAATGTTGACACTATGATTTTCGCGCGCCTAGCGCGTGAACCGATCGATTTCTCGCAACGTAGAGCGTGACACGACATCGTGACACGGTTCCAAAGAGGGTGTAACACGGTCTTCACGTTATAGTAAACGTTATAGATGACTGAAGGACTGAAGGAATGGAAAGTAAGAACCGCGTTGATGTGGTATATTTTGACTTTTCCAAAGCTTTCGATAGAGTCCCGATACCACAATTATTATGCAAAATGAGCATGGTCGTTATTCACCCTATGGTAATTAATTGGACGCGCAGCTTCCTTACTGGAAGGACATATCAGGTTAAAGTTGAGGGAGCATTTTCCTCCGTTTTTAATGCGTGTACTGGAGTTCCACAAGGCGGAGTGCTCTCTCCTCTCCTCTTCCTTATTTATACATATAAACTTCCAGACACAGTTTCCAGGTTTGGAGTCACATGCAAAATGTATGCAGATGATTTAAAGATTTATAAAATTGTCAAAGAAGACCAAGACTCTATTTGCGTTCAAACAGCTATTGACTACATTTCCAATTGGGCGAATGAATGGAAACTACCACTTGCACCTGAGAAATCCTGCTGCTTAGTAATTGGTGGCCGAAATGCTGTCTCTCTCCCTGACTACAAACTACAGAATTCAACACTTAGAGTAGTTGACGAGGTTCGTGATCTAGGATTTTTAATACGCAAAAATCTAAATTTTGACGCTCACTACAAATCTTTGGTAAAAATGGCAAATTTTTGCACCTACAACATTTTCAAAGTCTTGAAGAGCAATAATCCTGATCTCCTTCTGCGGGCTTATAAATCATATGTGCGGCCGATAGCTGAATTCGGAACAACTGTGTTCAACCCTCTCAAGAAGAAAGACATTGACATGCTCGAAAGAATTCAGAATAATTTCACTCGCAAAGCAGTGATGAGATGCTTTGGCATGGACTACTCGCAAATCCCAAATGGCCGAGAAAGAAACAGGATGTTGGGATTAAAGCCTCTTGAATGTAGAAGGCAATCATTCGATCTCAAGATGCTTTCAAAGACTCTCACCCAAAAGGTGCACATAAACCCGTGCATATTTTTCCGAGGCCATCTGTCTAGAACTAGGAGAGGTAAGCTTCAGCTATATGTGCCGGTAGCGAGGACCGCAGTCAGATCAACATTCTTGACCTATAGAAGCTTGCGGGAGTTCAACTTATTACTAGCCCAAAACGAGAATCTCTTAGGATTATCTGAGCATTCGCTCGCTTGATTGTTGTCCAGTGTTGCATTGTTATAACTGTTTCCGTTCTCATTTATTGGTGCCTACTTAGTCCTCAAGTTTGAGTTATTAATGTTTGTGTTGTTTTTTTTTTGTTTCTTTATTATATGCGTGGCTACCACCATGCTGTGAATAAATAAATAAATAAATAAATAAATTCCGTATTCATAACATGTTTCCTTCGGCCGATAATGCCGCAAGCAAATCTATCTCAACAATCTCGAAACCAAACCTGGAAGCAACAGCAAATTAAGGGGAATAAAAATTGGCTATTGTCGTGACTGTAGGCCCGTGTAGCACAGTGTGAGGAGGTGCCAACTGTCTCGTGCACCCGATGCCAGATTCCTGGTGTGGATTCCCGCCCAGGCCAACCAAGCCTTCTATTCCTCCGGGGTTGGTGAATCGGCACCGAACTCGTCTGGGACGGATAAAGCATTGATTTGTATTTATGTAACTAAACTTAACTATGTAGCATTCAGCTCAACAATTTTTAGACAAAATAAAGGTGTTCCTCAAGGAGGTAACTTTAGTCCACTACTTGCTGATATCACAATGTCTATATTGGAATACGAAATCGTTCGTCGCTAGCAGTAATAACATATTTATGCCATGCACATATGTGGATGATCTACTAGTAGTTCATAACTTAAACGAAAAGCATGTAGATGATATTTTAAAGCTAGTCTATAAAGATACTCTGGAATTGAAAAAGACGCATATTGATCACCACTGCAATTATTTGGACATTACATTAAGAATTATTAATAATAGAATAGAAACAAGAATGTATAATAAAACAGATGATTTCAACACTAAGTACTAAGGTTTCCACATTCTACATCAGCGGTCTCCATAAATATCAAAAAAGCTATAATTTTATCGGAAACATTAAGAATAGCAAACACTTGTTCTGACCTAGAGTATTTTCTAGAAAAAAATTATTGAATTGAAGAATATTTTGAAGACAAAGACAAACACAAAAGAGTTCATTGTTTCAAACATAATTAAATGTTTATATAAACACAGACTTATATATTATAGGTTCAAATTTCATCAAATCAAAGACAATATATCAATATTTTTACGGAAAACTTTTGATGAATAAAGATTACATAAAATAAAAATCTTTTATTTGCTATAACTGCGTATTATAATTATTTAATATGTAATATAAATTAATTTTACCAATAGTAAATAATTTTTAACAGTGAAAACGATACCGCTTTGTTTTGCTGTTACTTTTATTGCACTTTGTTTTCGACACTAAGTATGGTTGTGTAACCTCCTCAATGATACAATCATTTTCGCCATATTTGAATTATAAATGAGAATAGGTATGGATATCACTATATATAGCAGTCTATTGATACACACTTCCTTATTTGTAAATGTGCCACTACGGAGTGCGGTGATTTTCAAAAATGGTGAGTTGTTCATTTTTAACAGTGATAATAATAAACGTATTAATAATGATGTTGACTAACAATTATAATAGTTATAATAATTATATACTAGATAATTAATCATATATAATAAAGTATAATTATACATATTACCAGTCGTTCGGCGGCCTAGCGGCCGCCTACGACTGGTTGGGGGCTTCGCCCCCAAACCCCGAGAATAGGACGCCATGGCCGGTACGGGTTTCCTATTCTTTCCTAGGCCTTCTGACCATTATGTTAATCGAGATGGATCGGCTGATCTTCCTCAACGTGATCCTCAAAAATCGATAATATCGATCGATATCGATTGGTCGACTTCAGGTTCGTGTTCAGTGACCTCGATTACCCCCAGGGCCGAAGTTTCGTGCCGCTTGAACGTCATCCTCAAAAAATCGATAATATCGATCGATATCGATTGATCCGACTTCAGATTCGTGTTCAGCGGCCTCGATTATCCCCAAGGCCGAAGTTTCGCGCCACTTGAACGCCATCCTCAAAAAATCGATAATATCGATCGATATCGATTGGTCGACTTCAGATTCGTGTTCAGCGACCTCGGTTACCCCCAGGGCCGAAGTTTCGTGCCGCTTGAACGCCATCCTCAAAAAATCGATAATATCGATCGATATCGATCGGTCGACTTCAGATTCGTGTTCAGCGACCTCGATTACCCCTAGGGCCAAAGTTTCATCCGCTTGAACGCCATCCTCAAAAAATCGATAATATTGATCGATATCGATTGGTCGACTTCAAATTCGAGTTCAGCGACCTCGATTACCCCCACGGCCAAAGTTTCGCGCCACTTGAGCGCCATCCTCAAAAAATCGATAATATCGATCGATATCGATTGGTCGACTTCAAATTCGAGTTCAGCGACCTCGATTACCCCAGGGCCAAAGTTTCGCGCCACTTGAGCGTCATCCTCAAAAAATCGCTAATATCGATCGATATCGATTGGTCGACTTCAAATTCGAGTTCAGCGACCTCGATTACCCCCAGGGCTGAAGTTTCGTGCCGCCGACGTGTTCGGCACGTCTGCGGCTCGCCATGCACGGTTGTCGACGTGTTCGGCACGTCTACGGCATCGCCAGGCACGGTTGCCGACGTGTTCGGCACGTCTGCGGCTCGCCATGCACGGTTGCCGACGTGCTCGGCACGTCTACGGCTCGCCATGCAGGGTTGCCGACGTGTTTGGCACGTCTCCGGCTCGCCATGCATGGTTGCCGACGTGTTTGGCACGTCTCCGGCTCGCCATGCATGGTTGCCGACGTGTTTGGCACGTCTACGGCTCGCCATGCAGGGTTGCCGACGTGTTTGGCACGTCTACGGCTCGCCATGCACGGTTGCCGACGTGTTCGGCACGTCTACGGCTCGCCATGCATGGTTGCCGACGTGTTTGGCACGTCTCCGGCTCGCCATGCATGGTTGCCGACGTGTTTGGCACGTCTACGGCTCGCCATGCAGGGTTGCCGACGTGTTTGGCACGTCTCCGGCTCGCCATGCATGGTTGCCGACGTGTTTGGCACGTCTACGGCTCGCCATGCAGGGTTGCCGACGTGTTTGGCACGTCTACGGCTCGCCATGCACGGTTGCCGACGTGCTCGGCACGTCTACGGCTCGCCAGGCACGGTTGCCGACGTGTTCGGCACGTCTACGGCTCGCCATGCACGGTTGCCGACGTGCTCGGCACGTCTACGGCTCGCCATGCACGGTTGCCGACGTGCTCGGCACGTCTACGGCTCGCCATGCATGGTTGCCGACGTGTTTGGCACGTCTCCGGCTCGCCATGCATGGTTGCCGACGTGTTTGGCACGTCTACGGCTCGCCATGCAGGGTTGCCGACGTGTTTGGCACGTCTACGGCTCGCCATGCACGGTTGCCGACGTGTTCGGCACGTCTACGGCTCGCCATGCACGGTTGCCGACGTGCTCGGCACGTCTACGGCTCGCCATGCACGGTTGCCGACGTGCTCGGCACGTCTACGGCTCGCCATGCATGGTTGCCGACGTGTTTGGCACGTCTCCGGCTCGCCATGCATGGTTGCCGACGTGTTTGGCACGTCTACGGCTCGCCATGCAGGGTTGCCGACGTGTTTGGCACGTCTACGGCTCGCCATGCACGGTTGCCGACGTGCTCGGCACGTCTCCGGCTCGCCATGCATGGTTGCCGACGTGTTTGGCACGTCTACGGCTCGCCATGCACGGTTGTCGACGTGTTCGGCACGTCTACGGCATCGCCAGGCACGGTTGCCGACGTGCTCGGCACGTCTACGGCTCGCCATGCACGGTTGCCGACGTGCTCGGCACGTCTACGGCTCGCCATGCATGGTTGCCGACGTGTTTGGCACGTCTCCGGCTCGCCATGCATGGTTGCCGACGTGTTTGGCACGTCTACGGCTCGCCATGCAGGGTTGCCGACGTGTTTGGCACGTCTACGGCTCGCCATGCACGGTTGCCGACGTGCTCGGCACGTCTACGGCTCGCCAGGCACGGTTGCCGACGTGTTCGGCACGTCTACGGCTCGCCATGCACGGTTGCCGACGTGCTCGGCACGTCTACGGCTCGCCATGCATGGTTGCCGACGTGTTTGGCACGTCTACGGCATCGCCAGGCACGGTTGCCGACGTGTTCGGCACGTCTGCGGCTCGCCATGCACGGTTGCCGACGTGCTCGGCACGTCTACGGCTCGCCATGCAGGGTTGCCGACGTGTTTGGCACGTCTCCGGCTCGCCATGCAGGGTTGCCGACGTGTTTGGCACGTCTACGGCTCGCCATGCACGGTTGCCGACGTGCTCGGTACCTCTCCGGCTCGCCATGCACGGTTGTCGACGTGTTCGAAAGTGATTGTATCATTGAGGAGGTTACACAACCATACTTAGTGTCGAAAACAAAGTGCAATAAAAGTAACAGCAAAACAAAGCGGTATCGTTTTCACTGTTAAAAATTATTTATTATTGGTAAAATTAATTTATATTACATATTAAATAATTATAATACGCAGTTATAGCAAATAAAAGATTTTTATTTTATGTAATCTTTATTCATCAAAAGTTTTCCGTAAAAATATTGATATATTGTCTTTGATTTGATGAAATTTGAACCTATAATATATAAGTCTGTGTTTATATAAACATTTAATTATGTTTGAAACAATGAACTCTTTTGTGTTTGTCTTTGTCTTCAAAATATTCTTCAATTCAATAATTCTGCGCAGAGTTGTATTGGGGTCGAGATACCTGCAGTTTGTTACTTCCCAGTGAGAGGCGGTTCTGCCCATATACAACACTTGGGCCGTTCCGACCTACCGTTGAGATAGTATCCTGGTAAGACTTCATATCCGAGCGAACTCCTATAAATCGAAATGGTCTTCTTTCACGCTAAACTAAACACTCTCCAAAGAGGCTGGAATAATTTTCTGTTCAAGAAAATTTTTTGGTAAAACTTTCTTTAAAGTTTCAATTCACTTGCCCAAAAAGCGAGCACTTTGTTTGAAATTTTTCTAAAATTCTCATTTTTATGGAAGACAATAATTTTGGCTCGTTTTAAAGAGCAGGAAAGCGTCACGTTTTTAGCGCCAAAAAACGAGATTGCGCCGTGCCTTTGTCCAATACGTCGGCGATCTTTTTTCGATTGTTAGCAACATTTCTGTTTGCATGAAGTTTAACACCTGTAAACGATACAACAAAAATAATTGTAAAGAATACACATCTTACAGAGAATAGACAAATTCAGAATAAACAAGACTGCACATATTCTCACTTCGATGTTTCATGCAAGCAGCATTTACAATGCCAATCAATGTATCATTGAGACCTGCTTTTTGAGTGCATGGCGCGATCTAGACTAAATAATTGCTGCTTTTCTGCGCTTCAGAACGATATTTAGTTTTTTTTAAAAGAAAAATTTAATAAAATGTTCAAAAAAGCGACGGTGACTTAGTTTCCAACCTAGTACTATCTACACCACCTGACTGCCTGCTGGAACGCTACTTCACTGGAATCGAGGAATCTGCTGAAGACGGAAATGTGCTGTAGTTTGTGCTTGCGGCCACCTAGCGATGCTGAACAACACGCATGTCGCGCTTAAGTATGGATCACTCTTGCAGCACCCGCAAAGGGATATTTCCAATCACCGCTATTGTGGCGGAATTCTGCTGCAAACTTGGCAGCAGAACAAGCGCTTTGCCTTCAGCACTGCTGTATTTTTCTCATCAGTTTTCGTTTTTTTAAAGCTTTTTGGAAGGTTTTTTAGGTGTATGCTACGAATGCGGCAGCAATGGGAGGTGGGAGCATGCCAGCCATTTCCAACCAATCAGAGCACTTGTCGACCACACACCGGCCAATCAGGGTCCTAACCGTACACGCCCTCTCTGACCTTCTCTGAATGACAACTCCATTCAACACGGCCTGATTGTCTGGCGCGTTACCACCGACCCCTCCCCCACCCCAATGCTGCCCACATTCACGACTAAAACGATAAAAGGATAAAGGACGGCGTTACTCAATCCTTTCTGGGATACGCCACGCATTCCAACTTCTGCGGGTTCGTGGAGTGGAATGCCGTGGAATGCCTATTTGGCTATACAACGACTGGTGGTGGCCAGGCGATGGACAATATAAAACATAAGAAAACGTAAAATTTAAAGAAATAAAGAAAGGTGTAAAATAATAGAATTTTTTAAAAATATAATTAATAATTAAAAGAATGATATGTCACAGAATATAAACCATAAAAAGGTTCGTTTCGCCACTGCCTTCAGACGAACCTTTGTGTAATGCTCCTCCCGTGGCTCTTCAGTGAATAAGAGGAGCATATTTTAAGATGTATTTGAAATCTGTTTGTGTGAGGAAAGATAGGAGAATGGAAAGGAGGATAGATCAGATGTAGAATAGAAGAGAAAGAGTGAATATGAAAAGATAAAGGATTAGACTCTATATGAGAAAATTGATTTCAAAAGAGAAAACAAAGGAGGAGTAGAAAAATTTTAAGAGTTAAATGAAAGGATACAACTTGAAGAAGTAGCAAACGATGTTCTTATAAGTTGAAAGGGATTAATTAAAAGGTTTATTTATATATAATTAACCAGTCGTTCGGCGGCCTAGCGGCCGCCTACGACTGGTTGGGGGCTTCGCCCCCAAACCCCGAGAATAGGACGCCATGGCCGCTACGGGTTTCCTATTCTTTCCTAGGCCTTCTGACCATTATGTTAATCGAGATGGATCGGCTGATCTTCCTCGACGTGATCCTCAAAAAATCGATAATATCGATCGATATCGATTGATCCGACTTCAGATTCGTGTTCAGCGACCTCGGTTACCCCCAAGGCCGAAGTTTCGTGCCGCTTAAACGTCATCCTCAAAAAATCGATAATATCGATCGATATCGATTGGTAGACTTCAGATTCGTGTTAAGCGACCTCGATTACCCCCAAGGCCGAAGTTTCGCGCCACTTGAAGGCCATCCTCAAAAAATCGATAATATCGATCGATATCGATTGATCCGACTTCAGATTCGTGTTCAGCGACCTCGATTACCCCCAAGGCCGAAGTTTCGTGCCGCTTAAACGTCATCCTCAAAAAATCGATAATATCGATCGATATCGATTGGTAGACTTCAGATTCGTGTTAAGCGACCTCGATTACCCCCAAGGCCGAAGTCTCGCGCCGCTTGAGCGCCATCCTCAAAAAATCGATAATATCGATCGATATCGATTGATCCGACTTCAGATTCGTGTTCAGCGACCTCGATTACCCTCAGGGCCGAAGCTTCGCGCCGCTTGAGCGCCATCCTCAAAAAATCGATAATATCGATCGATATCGATTGATCCGACTTCAGATTCGTGTTCAGCGACCTCGATTACCCTCAGGGCCGAAGCTTCGCGCCGCTTGAGCGCCATCCTCAAAAAATCGATAATATCGATCGATATCGATTGGTCGACTTCAGTTTCGTGTTCAGCGACCTCGATTACCCCCAGGGCCGAAGCTTCGCGCCGCTTGAGCGCCATCCTCAAAAAATCGATAATATCGATCGATATCGATTGGTCGACTTCAATTTCGTGTTCAGCGACCTCGATTACCCCCAGGACTGAAGTTTCGTGCCGCCGACGTGCTCGGCACGTCTACGGCTCGCCATGCAGGGTTGCCGACGTGTTTGGCACGTCTGCGGCTCGCCATGCACGGTTGCCGACGTGCTCGGCACGTCTACGGCTCGCCATGCACGGTTGCCGACGTGCTCGGCACGTCTACGGCTCGCCATGCACGGTTGCCGACGTGTTTGGCACGTCTACGGCTCGCCATGCACGGTTGCCGACGTGTTCGGCACGTCTGCGGCTGGCCATGCACGGTCGCCGACGTGCTCGGCACGTCTACGGCTCGCCATACAGGGTTGCCGACGTGTTTGGCACGTCTACGGCTCGCCATGCACGGTTGCCGACGTGTTCGGCACGTCTGCGGCTCGCCATGCACGGTCGCCGACGTGCTCGGCACGTCTACGGCTCGCCATGCACGGTTGCCGACGTGCTCGGCACGTCTACGGCTCGCCATGCACGGTTGCCGACGTGCTCGGCACGTCTACGGCTCGCCATGCAGGGTTGCCGACGTGTTTGGCACGTCTACGGCTCGCCATGCACGGTCGCCGACGTGCTCGGCACGTCTACGGCTCGCCATGCACGGTCGCCGACGTGCTCGGCACGTCTACGGCTCGCCATGCACGTTTGCCGACGTGCTCGGCACGTCTACGGCTCGCCATGCAGGGTTGCCGACGTGTTTGGCACGTCTACGGCTCGCCATGCACGGTTGCCGACGTGTTCGGCACGTCAACGGCTCGCCATGCATGGTCGCCGACGTGTTCGGCACGTCTACGGCTCGCCAGGCGCGGTCGCCGACGTGTTCGGCACGTCTGCGGCTCGCCATGCACGGTCGCCGACGTGTTCGGCACGTCTGCGGCTCGCCATGCGCGGTCGCCGACGTGTTTGGCACGTCTACGGCTCGCCATGCACGGTTGCCGACGTGTTCGGCTGCCGCGCCCCAACTCAAAGTGGGACGGACGGACAGTGTGACACACACACACATTGACACACACACACACACACGCTTGCTGCTTTATATATAGTAGGATAATAACTATAGTTATAATTATAAAAATTATATTTAAAAAATATTAATTATATATAAATAAACCTTTT